>CP092864.1:149438978-149503890 GCA_030710605.1 Cordylochernes scorpioides
TTCATGACTGCACCTTCAATTCTCTTTTTCAACAACAAAATAAAATATTCATAATATATATAATACAACTATCTTTTAAACTGGGAAAGAGAGTGAAGGAAATTTTGAGAGATTTGATTTTGAATGTTTGTCTCTCCTTGACCTTTCTCCTTGTATATAGCCAATTTGTTATGATGTTAGAAATGTATTGACGCAAATATCCCTGAGTTTGGGATATCGCGTTTCACGATGTTAATAAAGTTAACATGCTATTTTTAATGAACAATATACACCTATCCCCCGATTTACACGGTAGATACGTTCCTGAGAAAAACGTGTAAATCGGGGGATAGGTGTACACAGAAATAAAATTAAAATGCATTGACAGGTTAAAATATGTAGTTAGCAAGCTCGGGATTCCTCGTGAGATGTGTACACAGCGCATGCGTTCAAGTTATAGTGCGTATAGTGCGATAAAAACAAAAAAAAAAACTTATTTGGAAAACCGTTTAAAAGAGAAAACGTGTAAAACAAGTACCGTGTAAATCAGGGGATAGGTGTATTATGAATATTCGAAATTATTATAAACGCGTATGATTCTTTTGAAATTAAACATGAGAATCAACTTGATAATACTTGTTCTCAACTGGTGATAAGGTCCTGGAGATGAAATAAATAGGTCGCTCATTTCCTTCGCTATCTACATGCGATAGCACAGCGCCAATTCCATAGCTGCTCGAGTCACATGACAAACGAAGGGGCAATTCAGGGTCATAAGCCATTAAAATATGATCAGAAGAGACGATATGTTTCACTAGTTTGAAAGTTTTTCGGCAACTTGGTGGCCAATTCCATTTAGATCCCTTCTTTAGAATATTCATAATAGATGGCGTGTTATGAATCATAATAGAATAATATATATAGGTAACAAACATTTTATGAATATATATTGTGATTGTTATGTCATTTGAGATATATTCTTGATTATCTAAGACCATCACCACATGCACATACAAACGCACATGCATATACACATTATATCTACCTGCTATTTTCAATGAAATCTATATCTAACAAACACATTTTTCCTGAATCTATATTGTGACTTGTATCATATCTCTTGTAGCATATATTCCTGATCATCTAAGACAATCATGTGCATATCCTATTTGACTGCTAGAGAGCAGAAAAAAAACTACAAAATTCCTTTCTTAAATTGTCACAGAGTCCTGTTCTGGCCAGATAGGCTAGCAAACTTGGTGCCAACACAGTCATGACTTGCGGAAAACTGTCTTTCTGGAGATAAAACAGCTTTAGTTCAACTTGCTTGCTTGTATAAATTGCCTTGTTCAAACTTATCCCATTTATTACCAAGACTCGGAACGAAACACTACAAAGGAATGACAATACATCCAGATGACACAAAAACCTACAAGACAAGCAACAACTGTCCTAGTGTGGAACTAACACCTACTCACATATTTTCATGTCCAGCAATAGCTGCAGTCTTGAAGAAAATTGACATGGACCCAGAGCAGCAGCTTTACACACCCAAGATAGTGAACATTGCGACTGCTGTGATAGAGATGTATGGAGACATCTGAGGCTCTTCATTGGACACGACAACAACAACAATACAGTATACACACCCAAGATAGAGGACATTGCGACTACTGTGATAGAGATGTATGTAGACATCTGAGGCTCTTCATTGGACACGACAACAACAACAATACAGTATACACACCCAAGATAGACGACATTGCGACTCATGTGATAGAGATGTATGGAGACATCTGAGGCTCTTCATTAGACACAACAACAACAACAATACAGTATACACGCCCAAGATAGAGGACATTGTGACTGCTGTGATAGAGATGTATGGGGACACCTGAGGCTCTTCATTGGACACGGCAACAACAACAACCTATCTTGTGCAAACCGCCAAGTTAGGTAAAGGCCACAAATCTTATGTTTAGCTTATCCCTCGCTAAATGCAGGAGAGTTTATGTTGTCTTCATATCCGCCACTTTAATCCACCCTATCATCTCAAACCCATCTGGTGTATTTCACAAGACAAACTGGGCCGCCAATGTCAATGTCAATCTGATAGCTTCGATGACCTCATTCAGCTCTCTTTGTTTTTACCGTTGCACATGTACCATCATATTGTCTATATTCACCCATAGTAATGGCCTTATAAGTCAACCTTGTTTTACGACACTTGAAAATCATCCTTAGGAAAGCACGCAAATTAGACATTCGATGTTAAATTTTGCATATAGTACACCTATCCCCCGATTTACACGGTACTTGTTTTACACGTTTTCGTTTTTACACGGTTTTCCAAATAAGTTTTTTTTTATCGCACTATACTAAAATGCGATATTCTACTCAATACTACCTATGTTGAAAAGAATATTGGGAGGCTCTGATTCATGAGGGGGCGAACACCTATTCAGATTTGACAGTTTAATATACACCTATCCCTCGATTTACACGATTTTCTCAGGAACGTATCTAACGTGTAAATCGGGGATAGGTGTAATTAGAAATAGTAGATTGAAATATGTACACCGTATGAAATGTGTACACAAAATTGCCATTTACAATAGTTAGAACAACGTGTAGACCAAGTAAATTAATCACATACAATGATTACATCAGAATTTATTGTAGAGTTTATTTAAATGAGATTGTCATACAATATAATACGGCTTATGATTGTAGAACGACATTTGAAAAATATCCCGCATGTGTTTCTTCTAAACGAAAAATCGAAATTTATTTTAAGGAGAAATAACGATTATTTCTAACCTTAGGGATGAAGTATGAAAGGATGAATTGTGAAGAGTAATGATAAACGGGAAAATATAGTGTCCAGGGATGGGAATCGAACCCACAGTGTTTCGCTTACCGAGCAGATGCCATGTCCACAAGGCTGCCCTGGACATTATTACACTTCACAATTCATCAGCCACTCCTAACATGGAGTACAAACGCTGCTCATCCTGTATCCCCCGGAGTCCTTACAGGGTACTATAAGCATGGCCAGTTGAGCCCAGGTTTTTTTACCGAGCTTGTTACTGTTCCCCCTCCTCCTTTTTCATCCGATAAAACCTCAACTACTTATCAATCTGAATATTGCTGTGTATCCTAACTTCATTGGACACAACAACACTTTTTAATTTCAGAGACTATATATTGTAACAAAGTTTTTATTAATTTTATTATTTTTATTAACAGAGTGGTCATTTTAATGTTTATATTTTGTTACTCTGTAAATTTCCCTCGTGGCTTATCTTTTGTTTACCATTTATAGTTTGTTCTTGCCTGAAATAAATTGTTGTCTCTTCCTGAAGTTGGTCTTCCCTAATTTTCCACGTAGCAATATCATTTAAAACTGATTCGGTGTCTTTCAAAAGGGTAGCTTGACCCAATTAACGATATACCGGTGTGACAGTTTGCGCTTACTTTGACAACTGCATCAACATTTTCTCGAACCTTTATTTGAAATTGACCATGTCATTAGATAGTTCCTGGTGTCAGTTTCAACCATCTTGGTTAATGCAGAAGATTGTTTCTTCTTTATCTTAAGCTAAATGTTCTTTTTTTATTATTACAGATCAATTTCCCGTCTGCCAATTGAAAAAAGAAAGATTTGGAGCCATATAATATCATATTAGGATTGTTATCACAATAGAATTAACAAAAATTTCTGTTTTAAAATATTTAAAGTGTTGATTTTTATCTTAAAATATGTCTTATATATCAGCATATTGATTTTTACCGTAAATATAAAGTTGTCCCAAAAGTACGTAAACATATTATGAATTATATATTGCAAGTGTTTACGAACTTCGGGACAACCTTGGTAATATTGGTAACCTTGGTAAAATTATAACAGAATTCTTATAGAAGAATGATTCAATCTCTAATGTTCTATATCAAGGGTGGCCAATCAGTAGGTGGGCCAAGTTTCAGAATTACAAGGTTGTCCCAAAAGTTTGTAAAAACTTGCAAAATATAAATCATAATATGTTCACGAACATTTGGGACAACCTTGTAATTCTGAAACTTGGCCCACCTACTGATTGACCACCCTTGATATAGAACATCAGAGATTAAATCATTCTTCTATAAGAATTCTGTTATAATTTTACCATGGTTACCTATATTACCAAGGTTGTCCCATAAGTTCGTAAACACTTGCAAAATATAAATCATAATATGTTTACGTACTTTTGAGATAACCTTATACACACACACAAAGCCTTTATTGAGACTCTATGGTCTCATACGGACAACCTTATATGTTATGTAAAGGCTGGGAACCAATTATTGTGAAACAATCGGTCAGTTTGTCCTATAGAGAGCTAAAGTTGGGTCAATACAAAGGTAAGAATTCACTAAGAATGTCACGAAGACATTCGAGTCAGTAGTCCAAAGTACAGAGGAGAAAGGAAGGCTGATCCTACCTCGTGTGTTGGAGAGAAGTGGGATTATATCAAAGTAGGTCGACCTATCTTTTCTTTCTTGTTGTTTTCACCAGATGGTTGACCCAGGATGGCCGGAGACAGCCTTGATCACCTGGAACCTTCTTTCCTTTACCGAGTTCATAAACTCCTTGTTTTTCTGTGACTATCTTAAGATGTTTTTGATCTATTTTTCCCTAATAGAATTTCAGGAGATAGTCTCTTTGCTTCACTAATCTTTGAACCTTCTTTTTTTATCATATTTTTTCTTCATCGAATCCATAAAATCCTTGTTTTTTCTGTGACCATCTTCTTGTTTTAAGATGGTTTTGATCAATTTTTCCTTTACAGAATGTCAGGAGATAGTCTTTTTGCCTCACTAACCTTGGAACCTTCTTGTTTTATCATATTTTTCCTTTTCATTATAAAATTATGAAAGGTTTTAAAATTATAAAAAATATTTCCTCACAATGAGTTTCTTTTTATTTCAAAATGCTAGCTTTCAAGTGATAACCGTTTTTGACGGGCTAAAATTTGTATTTGTAAATATTTCTTGTAAGATATAGTTGATATTTTTTAAACCCGTTGAAGAGCGATTATCACTTGAAAGCTAGCAATTTAAAATAAAAATAAATTCATTGTGAGGAAATCTTTTGTAATTTTTAAAATAGTTTTCCTTTACCGAGTCCATAAAATCTTTGTTTTCCTGGGACCATCGTCTTGTCTTAAGATGTTTTCAATCCAATTTCCTTTGAAGAATGTCAGGAGATAGTCTTTTTGCCTCACAAACCTTTGAACCTGCTTGTTTTATCAAATTTTTCCTTTACTAAATCCGTAAAATCCTGGTTTTCCTGTGACCATCTTCTTGTTTAAAGATGTTTTGTACTATTTTTCCTTTACAGAATGTCAGGAGATAGCCTTTTTGTCTCACTAATCTTTGAACCTTCTTGTTTTACCATATTTTTCCTTTACCGAATCCATAAAATTATTCTTTTCCTCTGTGACCATCTTCTTGTTTTAAGATGTTTTCAATCTATTTTTCCTTTATAGAATGTCAGGAGATAGCCTATTTGCCTTATTACGTTTTTACGTCACCCTCACTCTACCAAGAAACAGGCAATATATGCCTATGTTGGTGGTTGACCCATTCCTTACAGAATGGCTGGAGACAGCCTTGATCACCTTCTTGCTTTTTCATATTTTTCCTTTATCGAGTGCGTAAAATTCTTGTTTTCCTGTAACCATAGTCTTGTTTTAAGATGTTTTTGTACTATTTTCCATTTACAGAATATCAGGAGATAGCCCTTTTGCCTCACTACGTTTTCACGTTACCCTCATTCTACCCCAAATAGTCAATATATGCTTCACCATGGTAGTTGACCCGTTCCTTACAGGATGGCCGGAAACAGCCTTGATTACCTTATTTTATCATATTTTTCCTTTACCGAGTTCGTAAAATTCTTTTTTCCTGTGACCATTTTCTTGTTTTAAGATGGTTTTGATCAATTTTTCCTTTACAGAATGTCAGGCGAAGGTCTTTTTGCCTCAATACGTTTTTACCGTACCCCCAATCTACCCAGAAACAGCCAATTTATGCTTCACCATGGTAGTTGACCCGTTCCTTACAGGATGGTCGGAGAAAGCCTTGATTACCTTATTTTATCATATTTTTCCTTTACGCAGTCCGTAAAATTCTTGTATTCCTGTGCCCATCTCATTTTTAAAGATGATTTTATGCTCTTTTTCCTTTACAGAATATCAGGATTTTGCCTCAATACGTTTTTACCGTACCCCCAATCTACCCAGAAACAGGCAATATATGCCTCATCATGTTGGTTGTGTATATTATCCATCTTAACTGAATGTCTGAAGACTACCTTTGTGTTTCATCACGTTTTTTTATGCATTTTTTTCCTTACTGGATGTTCGAAAACATTCTTCTTGTTTCAGCAGGTACACGCTTGTTCGGCGGTACATATACTAAAATTGGAACGATACAGAGAAGATTAGCATGGCCCCTGCGCAAGGATGACACGCAAAATCGTGAAGCGTTCTTGTTTCAGCATTTTTATTTGCACACGGCCCTTTATTAGATTTCAGGATATAGATAGACATATTTCTTCATTCAAATAACCATGTTGGTTGTGTGTTTTGCCCTTTCTTAGATGATTGTCTTGATACGACCATTTCTTGTTTGACCATGTTGTTTGTGTGTTTGTGACGACTTGTTTTCACTGTGTCCCAAGACAGCATTCATCATGGCATTTCTTCATTGAATGTCTGAGTACTGATTATTGCTGCTTGTGCTACTGGTTCTCTACTGAAGGTTTAATAACTTTTTTGCTTTTGTTTTATCTGATTTCTGATTAGAACTGTTCTCCTAAAAACTTGGGAATATTTCTTATCTCACGCTGCTGTCTGGCCTTATGTTCGTTCCGTTAGGTGCTCTGTTGTCTGCTGAGTTAGCTGTTGCCATCAATTAGCAGGTTTTATCTGCAGTTTATATCCGCCTTTGCCGGTCCCAAGCCCAGATGAAAAAGAAGGAGGGGGAGCAGTAACAAGCTCACTAAAAAACCTGGGTTCAGCTGGCCATGCTGATAGTACCCTGTAAGGGCTCCTAATCCAGGGATACAGGATGAGCAGCGTTTGTACTCCATGTTAGGAGCGGCTGCACCTGCGTCTGTTCCTCATGTCAAAGGCGGCCATTTCTTTTGGAGCTAAGTATGGCCTGTCACTGAGTATTGCTCCCAGTCTTAATGACAAAGGCAGACGCATTCTACTTCACCCAGTCATGATGGTTGTCAAACTGACACCATCAACAAGCTTTACAAGCTTGAGACCCTAATATGATTGAGTGGAGATAAAAAAAGAAGAAGAAGATCTACAGTTAGGACTTTCAGATTGTTTCTTTCTTCGGTTCTACCTACAAGAATGATGTTCATCGGAATAAACATCGACGAACCTTTTGGTTCAGTCACTCCTTTACACTGTACACGCGGCGGTACATGCACTATATTAAAATTTGAATGGTATGAAGGAGATTAGCGTGGTCCCTACGCAAAGATGACATGAAAAATCGTGAAGTTTTCGTCCTTTTGAACTTCCAAATATATCCTTTTCTAACCTGATTGTATCTCGAAAATAGCCGAGTTGGTTACACCGAGTCTATATCCTAAAAAGGAAGTATTTTCAAGATGTATAAAACTTCTTCTTCTTTCTTATCTCCACTCGATCATATTAGGGTACTGGGTGAAGTAGAATGTGTCTGCCTTTGTCATTAAGACTGGGAGCACTACTCAGTGGCAGGCCGACTTAGCTCCAAAAGAAATGGCCTCCTCTGACATGAGGAGCAGACGCCATGTGCAGCCACTCCTAACATGGAGTACAAACACTCATCCTGTATCCCTGGAGCCCATACAAGGTGCTATCAGCTGAGCCAACTGAACCCAGGTTTTTTAGCGAGCTTGTTACTGCTCCCCCTCCTCCTTTTTCATCCGGGCTTGGGACTGGCAAAGGCGCAGTTATTCGACTAGTACAGGCTCGAACCCTTTCCTTCACGAGTTGGAGCGAATCATTAAACTACGCTCCAGGTCGACACTCTCTAAAAACTTAAGGACTTTTAGTCGTCAACAGTTTGTCATAATGAGACGGTTCATTCTTTGGGATCTTTGGTGAACTTCTGTTCTAGTCTAGTGCGCGTCTTTTTTTTAGAACTTTGGAAATAATAACAGACCTTCGCTTTAGAAAACGTTGCCTTCTAGACTCTATGAACTTGAATAACCTATCGTACTGGAAAAATGGACAGACGCTGGATGAACAAAAACAACATCCGCCCAAAATTAGGAAGGGTTACACTTGCATCGCTCGTTCAAGTCCATCTGGGGACTTTTACGGGCTCATCTTAAGAAGGTTTAGTGGTGGGTCTGGTAAGGAGAGCAAGTCAAGAGGTGAGTCCCGGATATGTACAGAGATAATGTAATGAGCAGATAGTTAAAGAAAGGTTATGAAAGTATAAAGTGAACATTAGAGTTATAATACAGTTACAAGTTCATGCATAAGAAGTTTAAGACGCTGGAGGGGCTTAGACGCTTAAGGGCTTAAGACGTTTTAGACGCTGTATGAACGTCGTTACTTTATAAGGATCACTAAGATCCTACGCTCTGGATTCCTAACGAAACTTTGCGATCAGAGAATTGCCCTGGTATCCTATAGTAAGTTTTTTATATTCTCAGACTGATTCAATAAATCTTCCTAACGTAATGCAGATGCACTCCGACTGCCTATCGCCTCCTTGCCCCAGCCTAAGGCCGATGGGACGGATGCTGGAGCTGCCGGGCCTTGATGCTGGGAGTGGCTACTTCTTGCGAGGAGGATCTCTGGTTCTCTGGCTCAGAACAGCAGCGGGGACTAAGGTAACTATAATCCAGTACTTCCATATTGATCATACACACAGTACTGTCAGTAGCGTCAGGTGGAATTGAGGTCATCCTCATCGCCTGGAAGATGACACTTGTACGGTGAGGAAAACTCCCCGGCTGAAAATTTAAATTTATAAATATTAATTTTCCTTTAAAAATTATTATATAATAGACAAAATAGCCTATCTGCGAAAGCTTTAAACTTTAGAACCTGATGTCCCTGGTTCGAACACGCTTTTCGCTATCTTTTTATTTTCTATAATTATTTTTGTGAAATATTCCTTAATTTGTTTTAATTTTCAATTGTCAGTACTGTCATTTATGGCATCATTCGCTTCATAAAACTTATTGGGTCGTGAAGGCCTACAGGGAACTCTAAACTAACGGGGAAATGGTATCCTTCCTCTACATGGAGCAACATGGACAAGACACCACCACCAACTTGCTGGGTATAAGTCTATTTCCCATAAAAATAATCCCTTATAGCAATATTACGGTGGGAATATCAGGATTTCAGGGTATAAAGTTTCTTTTCAAGATCTTTAATCTCTAGTTTTCGGGCGCGAACGCCCTTCTACAGGAGAAAACCCGATAAATTATCGTGTTTTCTCCTTAAGAAGGGCATTCGTACCCGAAATGATAGTAAATACCACGTTTTATGATCGCAAAGTTCTGTAAGGAATCCAGAGCGTAGGCTCTCAGTGATCCGTATAAAATAACGACGTTCATACAGCGTCTAAAACGTCTTAAGTCCTTAAGCGTCTAAGCTCTTCCAGCGTCTATATAAAAACCAAACAGTACTTTTATTGTAGCGTTGGTAGGGATCGGACCGGGGTTACACAGGTATGTGAGGAGATCACCAGACACGGATAAACCACGCAGAAAACACTTTAAACGTCTACACACAGTAGCGTCAGCTATGGCATCAATTGCTTCATAAAACATATTGGGTCGTGAAGGCCTACAGGGAACTCTGAAATGTGGCTGAGTAACGCCGAAGGCCATTCTTGTCTTCACACGGCCTTGTCAATGTCTCGAGCGGCCAAACGAGATTGTAGAAACATCTGCTGCGGCGAGACTTTGAGTCGTTTGTCAATTATGGGTTCATTTTTGAGGATAACGACATCCGGGGCCCAGCCATCTAGTTTAGAGAAGTCCCCTCGACTCTGACATGTCTCTTGTCATCCAATGATTCTTTGTTCTTGGAGAAACTGACAAAATTTACTATTTACGGGATAACACACAAAGTTGCATATTACTAGGCCTTACCGTAACAGTAACTAACACATAGAAAAATCCTTTCATTTTATACACACAGAAAAGTGTACACTCAAGAGTATAACAACAACAATAAAAAAGGGGTAAAAAAACACCTCACGATTTGCTATTTAAAAATTTAACAGTACTTATCCTTTATTGTAGCGTTGGTAGGGATCGGACCGGGGTTACACAGGTATGTGAGGAGATCACCAGACACGGATAAATCACACAGAGAACACTTTAAACATCTCCACACAATAATCCACCACACTGGTCTCTCGCATTACCATAGCCCCCTTATATACAAACATGGCCACATTGGTCCAATGAGAAGTCGGGAGAGATTGGTTCACTAACAAACGAAAACAAAAGTCTTCCCAATAAAAACTGAGAAGAGATAAAAGTTAAAATATCTGTCAATATAATTTGACACATGAAGACATGTACAGTACTCTTCATTATAGAAATCGATATAATTTCAGCATGTCATCATATCCCTTGTTAATATGTATGTTTAAGAAAAATCACAAAGAGTTACACATCTGTCTCTTGTCACTTCAGCCAGTAAATCTTTCTATTACTTTGACGTTGTCAAATCATATTGACAAACATTTTCAGTTTTTTTCTGATCAGTTTTTAGCGGGAAGAATGTTGTCTTCGTTTGTTAGTGAACCAATCTCTCACGTCATTGGACGAATGTGGCCATGTCTGTATATAAGAGGGAACTAAAGGAATGCGAGGGGGTCCAGAGCGTGGAGAATTGGTGTGGAGACGCTTAAAGTGTTTTTCTACGTGATTTTTCCGTGTCTGGGGATCTCTTCGCATCCCGGTGTGACCCCAGTCCGATCCCTACCAACGCTACAATAAAGATAAGTACTGTTTTGTTTTATTTAACAAATCGTGAGTTGTCCTTATCTCCTTTTTGTTGTTGGTGTTGTACTCTTGAGTATATATTTTTCTGTGGTTAAGTTACTCTTACGGTAGGCTCTAGTTTATTGATTTTTGTGTGATAACCCGTAATAGTAACTTTTGTCATTGTAAAGCCTGTAGAAGGACTACCGAAAGCTTGCTAATAAAGTGGGTATAAGAAACTCCTCTTCAATCGTCGTTTTATTTTGGAAATTTCATTTATAGGAGAAATTCTATGGAACAAGATAAATATTGATATTGAAGATGTTTATGAATTAAATACATTCAAATTATTCAAGTTATACTGTATTTGATTTATTTTATCTCAACTTTTACATCTTATACGTTACATATATTCTGGTAGGGAATTCCTACATATGTGATGCTATGAGGAAAGAGATTTGACAGAAAACAAAGAAGACAACAACAATGACAAACCTGCAGAATGTCAACGGAGAAGTTATACTGTATTTGATTTATTTTATCTCTACTTTTACATATCTCATACGCTACTTATATTCTAGTAGGGAATTACTACATATGTGATACTATTAGACAAGAAAGAGATTTGATAGTAAACAAAGACGCCAACAACAATGACAAACCTGCAGAATGTCAACAAAAAGTCAGTTAAACCTAAGGGCAGATCAATGTCAATATTCCCACCCGCTAATGGCAATCTAAAAATATTGGCCGATCCAATTTAGCCCAGCGGCGGGTAAATAAAGTAGTTCGCCTAAAGGTCGAGAGATGGCGCTGCAAGTCAGCGCGCCAATTATTTTGTTTGTTAGTTGGTATTAGCCAGGATTACCAGACGATGTACGCCGGCGTTGTTTAAAAAGTGAGATGTGCAATTAACGGAGGATTTTCTTCTGTTTTTCGATTATCTGATTGAATTAATTTACAAGTTGCTTTTTAAGTCCCAAATGGCGTTGAGCATATTAATTAGATCTCTATAATTACCCTGATTAAGTGCTGAAGTGAGGTTTTTTTGACACCAATCCCTGTTGCACTGGTGGGATTACTTCTTTGGCGGAGTGATTAGTTAGTACACTCCTGTGTCGAGATTGGGAACTACTTTATAAACTGTTTACACAAGTCTATTTTAGGCATTCTTTTTTTTTTTGTTTGTTAGATTGTTCTATATGTATGTTATATAAAAATATTATTTAAAATTATATTTCATAGATTCAAATATTCTGTTAAATCGACCCCCATAGGTCATGCTTCCCCTATAAAAACTCATTGTTGTTTTTTCCCGATGGCCGGCTCAAACCATATGTAAATATGTAAATAAGTTTTTTATTCTTGCGCCTTAAATCAGGCAATATTTTCTCAGATTATTTATTTTGTGTTTTATAAGTTAAATTAAAGCAATAATGATCTAATCTGTTTTTAGTACTATTGCTACGACTGCAGTGTCACATACCATATCAATTTTTAACATAACACTATATGTAAAACAGTCGGCCGGTAGGATAACAACAATGAGTTTTTATAGGGTAAGCGTGAACACGGACGGTCGATTTAACAGAGTATTTGTATCTATGAAATATAATTTTAAATAAAATAATATTTTAATATAATATATATTCATATGATATTATAACACTATGCGGCGCTGAGTTTGTGTATACAAAGATGTAATGCCTCGATAAAGGTTGGCGTTCAGCCAGCCGAAATATTGGCAAAATAAATCTTTTATTAAATCCAATATATGCCTTTTTATTATCTGATATATTTATATATAAATTGTAGAGTAGAAATCGAGTCATTGTATATCTGGAGATGTGAAAGTATTTATTGATGACGTCACCACGACCATTCGACAAATATTAACAAATTAACGAAACTATCTACAGCTAGAGAATATCGAGCAAGCAAGCAAAGAAATATTTTAAAGATGATTTTACAAATACAGAGTAATATATATTTTATATAATCTGTTTAATATTTTCATTGAATAATATTAAATTAAATAATAAATTATTTCTTCGCCACAATATTTTTATATGAACTTTCCTCCTAAAGTAGGGTAACACGCTCCATTCCCGACAGTCATGAACCGGGATTGAATCCCGCGTTAAAACTTTGTTTAATATGTGAATAACCTTCATATATTATTCATTGTTTCAATTATCATATACTAGGTTGCTCTTGTTGAGCGGTACCTATTAATGTGATTTTGAACCGGCGGCGGCCACAATATATTTCATTTTATTAATCATTAAACGGTCAGTAATCCTTTGATTACAATCAGAATCAACAACAAGACTTCAAGGATAAATGTCTTCTTTTATTACCAACACATCAAACTTTTCTGGTATAACGTCCCTTCAACAGGATTAGCGAATATGAAAACATTTCACATTTGATATACCTATAAACAATTTGACAATTAAAATAATTTTATTGACATCTTGTCAATACATACAAAGTGCACAGTCTGCACTATTTTTAAAAATATATATATAATATGTATTATATTAACTATAATACAATATAATGCGGCTTATGATTGTAAGACGACACATTGGAAAATATCCCGCATGAGTTTCTTTTAAATGAAAAATTTATTTTTAAGGAAAAATAACGATTATTTCTAACCTTAGAGATGAGTTATGAAAGGATGAATTGTGAAGAGTAATGATAAACGGAAATATATATATTAACGATGTACCATGAATATGGCGCCTCTGCCAGCGCTGCAGAGTTTGGTGGAGAATCACCAGCGGGTCTCCAGATACACCACGTATTTCGTGATCTACGAAGAATACGTAGATTGTCGGCTTCGCCGTTGAGGAGGTGGTGATGGCGTGGTTCTCGAGATCAACTGGAAAGATCCAGGACTGCAGGACCGCCCGATGATGGAGAACACCTCTCGGATGACAGGGCGAACGGCGCTGCAGGACCAGTAGCATATAGAAGGGTAGTTATACACAAAAGCTTGAACTATTGATAATAAAAAAAGCCATTTATCCATGAAGCCTTGTTGTTGATTCTGTTTTTATTAATCAACCAGACGCGATATTAAAATACTTTGCGCCTATTACAGAGACAACAAAATAGAACTTAGAAATAAACATTTACATATATACGAGGTGAGTTCAAAAAGTATCGCGACTTTTGTGTTTTTTCAAAAATTATTTATTTATTCATGAATACCTATTTTGTCCCCTTCAAAGTAATCCCCATGAGATATTATACACTTGTGCCAACGGTTTTTCCTATCTTCGAAGCACTTCAAAAAATCATTTAAAAAAAAATCTTTTTCAGCTCCTCCTTCGATGCCGTCTTTATCTCGTCAAGCGTAGCGTAACGTCGTCATTTCGTGGGCCTCGTATTACAAATTAACGCCTTACCAAATTCTTTATTTGTTTCTCCTGACGAAGAAAAAATATTTTTGTCGAAACATTGAAAAAATAAAAACTCTAATTGGCCGAAGTGTCTATTTTTTTACAGAAAATTTATATTATTCGACAGAGTTCATAAAATGTATATGGACAAAGTGGCTGATGTAAGAGAATTAAATCATTTAGATCAGGGAACAAACGATGTCTCACTTCTGTAAAGTTCGGACAGACATAGATAAGGTGAAGAGCAGTAAAAAATTCATATTAATTCTCTATTTTTTAATTTATAACCATTGTAATAATTCTTTCATCAGAATATCTTTTTATTTTTATTTTTTTGCTTATCCGTGGTACATGAGGTACAGGCCATTATAATCATGGTGGATAGAAGGCAACTACTTTTACTATAAGTGAACCACATGTCTACACATGTGAAAAGCAGTTCGACATTGCACTTACAAATGTGTCAGAGCCGCATTTGGTTACTTGCACTCGCTGGTGGGGTGGACTTTTGCAAAAATCGGGGGCCATTGGAGCAGTTTTTTTTTTATCAGAAAAAAAGTGCCCAATGCGGGAATCGAACCCGGGTCGTAGCGGTCGAAATCCAACGGTTTAGACCATCTTTCCACCGACGCCCCGAAGATATGTTTTTAATATATTTAGCTCGTTTTTCATCCAGTTTTATAAAATAACCTCAAATTATTCTATTTGAACCAAAATTATAAAAGGGGGTGAATGTTTTGTGTATTTTGATTACATTGCAACGACCAAGATTTCTGGCGAACGGAAATTGTCATCAAAAAGAACAATTCAATAAAACATTCCCTCGGATCAATATTAAAACAAGAGCATTAAACCTCCAGGGAAAAGTTTCTTTTTAAAATATTTTTTATTTAAAAATCTCTCGAGCTTTCGGGCAAGTAAATTTTTTTCTCCCGTAGAAGGGCTTACTTGCCCGAAACCTCGAGATATTTTTAAATAAAAAATATTTTTAAAATAATATTTTCCCTGGAGGCTTTATGTTTTTATTTAAAAAAAGAACAATTCTTAAATTCACCATTATAGAAATCATTGAAGAATTTACTAACAAGGATAAATCTTACTGAAGTTATCAAGAATGATTTCTGACAGAGAAAGATTTCAAAAAGAACAATGATTGCAGTTCTTTCAGAAAGTACCAGTGACTTCGTCTGATGCACAGATTGAAGGCAATCCAATAGAAAGATAAGTCAATGATAAAGATTCCTTAGAAATTTCACCCAAGTGTAGTAGCTTTGATAACCACATAGGAACATGATAACCAGGAGGGATGTCTTAGACGCGGTCCTATCCTACGTTAATAGGATGTATCTTCACTGCAGACTCTCGCCTGAAAATAGGATTATTCTCACCGAGTTACTCAAACCTATCATTGAACATGTTGGAAACATGAACTACGCACTTGGCTTGAAACTGTCTAAACCAAGCATGTCAAACTCAAATCTTAACACGGGCCAAATAAAAAAGTAATAAGATTATGTGGGCCGCAAAAAAAGAAAACAAGTAATTAAATTTTTATAGTAACATTTATGTAGGTTTATTTTAAAAAATACTAATAAGAAAAAAGAAAGTAAAATTAATATTTTCTCCCTAATATTTGGCATCTCTTTTCTGCTACCATCTTTCCTTCTTCGGGGGAAATTTTTTTTAAATTTATAAAAAAATATATATTAAAATATATTGTCTGGTGGGCCGCAAATTTATTCGTTGTGGGCCGCATGAGGCCCGCGGGCCGCGAGTTTGACATGCCTGGTCTAAACTTATGGAGGATTTGGGCTCCTGACGGGAATCCGGACGTCCCTTTGGAGAAGGCATCGTCTGTTATATATATTTCTCCTTTTATCTTACACTCTGTAAACTCTCTCTTTTGTGTTTGACAAGATGACAATAATCTATTTTTAATTGTCAATTGTCACATAGGAACATGTACATCTGTGTGTTTCGTGAATTACGTATCTGTTCACCAGATACTTTTTTATCCAAAAGAAAACAGCTGTTGTTGAATACCATCTGTTAGAATTCAATGTCATTTCTCTCTCTCTCTGATTACTTTTGCTTCAAACTAGAACGTCTGTTCTTTTTGTCAGCCTGAAATTTGAAGTAAGATTTGAAGGAACAAACATTAGGATGAAAAGATAAACAATTTTTTGATTATAACCATCGCATCATATTTAAACTCCGCCTTTGCCGGTCCCAAGCCCGGATGAAAAAGGAGGAGGGGAAGCAGTAACAAACTCTGTAAAAACTTGGGCTCAGCTGGCCATGCTGATAGTACCCTGTAAGGGCTCCAGGGATACAGGATGAGTTTGTACTCCATGTTAGGAGCAGCTGTACATGGTGTCTGTTTTTCATGTCAGAGGTGGCCATTTCTTTTGGAGCTAAGTCGGCCTGCCACTGAGTAGTGCTCCCAGTTTTAATGACAAAGGCAGATGCATTCTACTTCACCCACACCATCAACAAGCTTGATACCTTGATATGATTGAGTGTAGATAAGAAAAAAGAAGACACATCCCCAGCAGACACCATCAACAAGCTCTACAAGCTTGATACCCTGATATGATTGAGTGGAGATAAGAAAGAAGACACATCCCCAGAAGACACCATCAACAAGCTCTACAAATTTGATACCCTGATATGATTGAGTGGAGATAAAAAAAGAAGACACATCCCCAGCAGACACCATCAACAAGCTCTACAATCTTGATACACTGATATGATTGAGTGGAGATAAGAAAGAAGACACATCCCCAGCACAGACACCATCAACAAGCTCTACAAGCTTGATACCCTGATATGATTGAGTGGAGATAAGAAAGAAGACACATCCCCAGCACAGACACCATCAACAAGCTCTACAAACTTGATACCCTGATATGATTGAGTGGAGATAAGAAAGAAGACACATCCCCAGCAGACACCATCAACAAGCTCTACAAACTTGATACCCTAATATGATTGAGTGGAGATAAGAAATAAGAAGACATCATATATACAAAGAAGAGTGATAATAAAGGATGCTAATAATATAAAAACATTTATTGTTGATAAATGTTAACTTTAATTTCCCAAGATTTATAGCTCTTAGCATTATAACAAACTGTTATACCACACATAAAGCAGATAATGGGAGTTGTATTTTCATACGTCAGGATGTTATATTTATAAAAAGGAGTATAGCTAGATATAAAAATTCTAAACTATTTTAGACGCGTAAGATTCTTTTAAAAATTAAACAATATCTTCTGCCCTTACTGCAATAGAAAAATTATTGGTAGAGCCTGGAGCATAATTGCATTTAGGACAGTAGAAATTGTTCAATTTTTAAAAAGAATCATACGCGTCTATAATAGGTTTCGAATTTTCATAACAGCGCGCTAATGCATCATAATACCTGGATATGCATAAATCGCCCATCTGGAAGCAATAATGAGCCTCAAACAACACTAACAAGATTTAGAACAGGCCATCTCAAGCCATTGAAGATAGAAAATAACAACAAAATCTACCCCACTTGCCCAAAATGTAGCTTGGCACCTGCAGCTCCAGAACACATTTTGACTTGTATTAGATGCACTAAACAGGACCTTTGAGAGAGGCTGCTTTTATCATAAAACAGCTCGAGTAGCATGAATTCATGGAATTTATTAAATCTTTACACAAGGGGATAAGAAACAACAACATAATGAAGTCAAAATGGACTTAGATGGTAATTAGACGCGTCTCTGAAAAGGACGGGAGTATGATATAAGAAATTCCTTAAAGATCATAACATGGATTATCTGCTATGTAAACCTAATATGCGGTTGTTTCAAAATGATTGGTCAAATATAATTTTATATGGAACGTGTGGCCATTGGAAATGCGTCGGATCTGAAGGCTGTTGTTGGGTGCTGCGCTGCCTGGAGTATAGGAGCTCAATCTATGATTCCTTCCTGTGGTGAATCTGTATAAGACCCTGGAGGCTGTTGTTGGGTGCTGCGCTGCCTGAGTATAGAAGCTCCATCTATGCTTCCTTCTTGTGGTGAATCTATATAAGACCCTGGAGGCTGTTGTTGGGTGCTGCGCTGCTTGGAGTATAGGAGCTCCATCTATGCTTCCTTCCTGTGGTGAATCTGTATAAGACCTTGGAGGCTGTTGTTGGGTGCTGCGCTGCCTGAAGTATAGGAGCTCCATCTATGCTTCCTTTCTTCCTGTGGTGAATCTGTATAAGACTGGTAGTCATAATAAAGCTTTGTGTGTGTGTGTGTGCGCGCGCGCAGGGTAAAAAATGATTTTATAGCTCCTAATTACACAAGTCTGCCAGTAGAAGTGCAAGTAACAGGGATTACTGATGGATATGCAAATATGGAAATAGAAAACTAACTCGCTTTCATCACGATTTAGTTTTATTCAAATCATTTTTCAGGCCGAAATGCTCTTGACAAAAGTAAACTTTTACTGGATAACACACAAAGTGCAATTTACTAGAGCCTAAAGTGAAAGTAACTTAACACACAGAAAAGCGTACACTCAAGACTACAACAATAAAAGGGAGTTAAATAAAAATAACGATTTGTTATATAAAAACAAACAGTACTTTTATTGTAGCGTTGGTAGGGATCGGACCGGGGTCACACAGGTATGTGAGGAGATCACCAGACACGGATAAATCAAACAGAGAACACTTTAAACGTCTCCACACAATAATCCACCACACTGATCTCTCGCGTTACCATAGCCCCCTCTTATATACAAACATGGCCACATTACTCCAATGACGTGAGAGATTGGTTCACTTAACAAACAACATTCTTCCCGCTAAATATTGAGATAGAAGTGAAAATGTTTGTCAATATAATTTAACATCGCCATCATCGCGACTTTGTTGTTGTTGTCGTGTCCAATGAAGAGCCTCAGATGTCTCCATACATCTCTATCACAGCAATCACAATGTCCTCTATCTTGGGTGTGTATACTGTATTGTTGTTGTCGTGTCCAATGAAGAGCCTCAGATGTCTCCATACATCTCTATCACAGTAGTTGCAATGTCTTCTATCTTGGGTGGGTATACTGTATTGTTGTTGTTGTTGTTGTGTCCAATGAAGAGCCTCAAATGTCTCCATACATCTCTATAACAGCAGTCGCAATGTCCACTATTTTGGGCGTGTATACTGTATTGTTGTTGTCATATCCAATGAAGAGCCTCAGATGTCCCTATGCATCTCTATCACAGCAGTTTAATGTCCACTATCTTGGGTGTGTAAAGCTGCTGCTCTGAGTCCATGTCAATTTTCTGTTGTTGTTGTCGTGTCCAATGAAGAGCTTCAGATGTCCCTATGCATCTCTATCACAGCAATGTCCTCTATCTTGGGTGTGTAAAGTTGCTGCTCTGGGTCCATGTCAAATTTCTGTTGTTATCGTGTCTAATGAAGAGCCTCAGATGTCACCATGCATCTCTATCACAGCAATGTCCTCTATCTTGGGTGTGTAAAGCTGCTGCTCTGGGTCCATGTCAATTTTCTGCAAGGCTGCGGGCATTGCTGGACATGAGAATAAGTGAGTAGGTGTTAGTTCCACACCAGGACAGTTGTTGCATGTCCTATAGGTTCTTGTGCCATCTGGATGTATTGTTATTCCTTTATAGTGTTTTGTTCTAAGTCTAGTTATAGTTTTTGTCCTTTTTCTCTCAGAGTTTATTTCGCATATCGCGACTTTGTTTTAATCATTTTTCAGACCGAAATGCTCTTTTTTTCTGGAGAAACATGAATATCTGCCAGACCAAATTCTTCAAGAAAATGTTAACATTCTTAGAATACGTAAAACATGTAAAAATTAAACATAAATAGAACAAACTTCAAAATGTATATTTTCAACTCCACATCTTTTATACCTAGTTCCCTAGATATATTTCTATATCTTTTATTCTCTGTTCTTAGCTCTTTCCAAATTCCCTTCGATAGATCTCCAACGGCAAAAGAAGTCGCGGGATACAAAAAAAAAAATGGAAAAATTTTATTTATAAATTAATAATAATATATGATGATAAGGATATATTTAATTCTTTATTCTGCTCAAAATTCAGAATTGATCTTCGTAAAGATATCTATGCCCTCTAGAATCCATCAGGAATACTGATCTTACTATAAAATCTCATGTTGCTGCTTATTCTTCAAGTCGTTTAAACGATTTCCATTAGGTTCCATTGTCTCAGCTTTTCTTGTCAAATTATATTGACAAACATTTTCAGTTTTTTCTGATCAGGTTTTAGCGGGAAGAATGTTGTCTTCATTTGTTAAGTGAACCAATCTCTCACGTCATTGGATGAATGTGGCCATGTCTGTATATAAGAGGGGACTAAGGGAATACGAGGGGGAGCCTAGAGGCGAGGAGAATTGGTGTGGAGACGCTTAAAGTGTTTTTCTACGTGATTTTTCCGTGTCTGGGGATCTCTTCCCATCCCGGTGTGACCCCAGTCCGATCCCTACCAACGCTACAATAAAGATAAGTACTGTTTTATTTTACCATTCGTGAGTTTTATTTACTTCCTTCTTGTTGTTGGTGTTGTACTCTTGAAGTGTACGTTTTTCTGTGTATTAAGTTACATTTACTTTAGGCCCTAGTATATTCCATTTTTGTGTGGTAACCCTTAATAGTAACTTTTGCCATTCTATTATAGTCCTGGGGTTTTCCCAGAGGTCTTTTTTGGAAGATTTGATATAATTCAATAGATGTTCAGGACTGGCTGGTTGGGAATCACATTTGGGGCATTTCGGGAATGTTTTTTTCCATTAAATTTAACATCATGGAGAAGGAAAGAGAGGTGCTGTTGGTCTGAAGACTTGGAAGTCCCACTCAGTGTGGTCAGGATGGATATAATACTCGCGGTCTATTACGAAGAAGAAACGGAGCACCTCCTCGGGCTACTCAAGCCTGAAGACAAGATTCTTCTCGACAAATTCTTCGAGATTATCATCAAACATGTTCCGAACATGAACTCCCCAAATGGCAGGGATCTGTCTAGATTCAAGGCGGCTTTAAGCTCCTGATACGGACGTGCCCTACGTCGATTGTATATATCTCTTTTCATTCCTACCATTATTATTACCTTATAACTCCCTTTGAGTGTAAAGATTGACGAGATGTCAATAAAGTTGTTTAATTGTCAATTGTCACTCAGTGTGCCTTTGCTTCATCTCATAAAGGTTATATATACTTGTGCGAGCAAAAGTTACCGAGGAATTTTCGAATATGGAGAACTAGATCTTAGGGAAAATCGTGTTTCATTATTATAATACAAGATTGTCCCAAAAGTTCGTAAACACTTGCAAAAAAAATTGAAATACGAATATTATTCGACGTTATGTATAATGTCTTTGTATTATGTTTTATTATGTATTCTCCGTAATAATATTGTTGTTGTCGTGTCCAATGAAGAGTCTCAGATGTCTCCATGCATCTCCATCACAGCAGCAGCAATGTCGACTATCTTGGGTGTGTATACTGTATTGTTGTTGTTGTCGTGTCCAATGAAGAGCCTCAGATGTCTCCATGCATCTCTATCATAGCTGTAGCAATGTCATCTATCTTGGGTGTGTATACTGTATTGTTGTTGTCGTGTCCAAAGAAGAGTCTCAGATGTCTCCATGCATCTCCATCACAGCAGCAGCAATGTCCACTATCTTGGGTGTGTAAGATGCTGCACTGGGTCTAAATCAATTTTCTGCAAGGCTGCGGTCATTGCTGGACATGAGAATATGTGAGTAGGTGTTAGTTCCACACCAGGACAGTTGTTGCATGCTCTATAGGTTCTTGTGCCATCTGGATGTATTGCCATTCCTTTATAGTGTTTTGTTCTAAGTCTTGTTATATTTTTTGTCAATAATATTATTCGCTAAGTAATAAGAAAAAGACGAATTTTTGGGACAACCTTATAAAATAAATTCTTTACCTAAAGATCGAATTTTCACTATTCGAAAAATTTTCCTTTACCAGTGTGTTTATCATACCTATTTTTTTTTATTTATAAATTTACGAACATGGTAGCCTATAATAGAGAGATTTCCTGAAAATCAACTTTCTTTTCTTTAAAATTAAATCAATCTTTTTCCAACTTTTAAGATTTCTTGGTCAAAAAACTTTTCCCTATTTTTTTTTTCTTTGAACGTGCAAGAGTTGGGGGCATTCAGTTAAATGGGATTAGAAGGTGTTGATTTTAAATCAGTTCAGAGTTTCTTGAAGTAGGGATTTTATATATGCAAGAAGGAGAAAACAACTGATCAGAATTAGAATTTTGTCTCTTTCTTATCCCTAGTACACGTGGTACAGGCCATGGTAATCATGGTGGAAGTAGTAGGCAACTGCTTTTACTGTAAGTGCATCACATGTCTACACATGTGAAAAGCAGTTCGACTTTGCACTTACAAATGTGCCAGAGCCCCGTTTTGGTTACCTGCACTCGCTGGTGGGGTTAGACTTTTGCAAGAATCGGGGGCCATTGGAGCATTTTTTTTTTATAAGAAAAAAGTGCCCAATGCGGGAATCGAACACGGGCCGTAGCAGTCGAAAATCAACGGTTTAGACCATCTTTCCACCGACTCCCAGAATAAGAATTAATAATTTTTAATTATCAAGTATTTTTTCCACGTCTTTTGATAGCTTATCACACAAATTAAGATTATCTTCAATAGTCTTATCACAATATCTACAGTAAGGAAAAAATTCATCGATCCAAAGGTGAAAAACAAAAATATGAAAATTCAACGAAAAACTGAAAAAAAAAATAATAAAAAAATCTGGTAATAGCAATTTATCAACGCTTCGAGTCTTTCACCAAACTTCTAAGTCAGCATTTCGTCTCATGATTTCTTTATTGAAGCTAGATTGGTTAAAATCTGTGCAATAAAAAAAAAAGAGAGCAGAAGTGGATTGTTGAAGGCATCTGAAGAAATAATTACCAGATATGATGATAATGAGTAAGACCAGGCTTATTATAGCAGAGCTGGCGTCCATTACGGTAGAGGACAGATGTTTACACATGCCGCTTGTCTTCGACCAATGCTAATTTGTCTGAGCGCGGGGGCGTGGCTCAGCGACCAATGGCGGTGCAGCACGGGAGGGATCTGATTGGACGAGAACCGCCTCGGCGATAGAGGCGCCGCTGGGTTAGGGCCCAGTCTCAACACATGTTTGTGGAATGTTAACTGCTGTCCTTTGTTGTAAGCTGCGGCCATGTACAACGCTTTAGCAAGCCTGCCACCCTCGCAACTCTCTACTTCCTTCTACTGTTAAGGTACAGTACTATCTTACTTTTACTTCTGATAACTACACTTTTACTGCACACAACTCACGTTTGCATCTTTATTTACACCATTTCAACTACTTTTTCTACATTTCATCGTTTCCAGTTTGAAACACCTAATATAAGTTTGGGTTTCATTTCCTTTCAGAAACAATATTATAAGCATCGGTAGATTGTTAAATACTCTAAAACACCACTTTAAAAACTTTTGATTGCATTCTACTCATAGCATATGCGTTTTGGTTTATGCACCTTAAAAGAAAGTTTCACTTATTTGCCTTCATAAAAGTAATAAACTTTCGAAATATATTCACCTTTTAGAGCTCAAATGCTTATAAAATTCTATTATAGATTTTAAAACTTTTTGTAAAAGTTAACATTTGATAACAGTAGAATTCTAAAATCAGTTTGTGGCATGTTTTAATACAGAATAAGTTAAAATAAGTATTGCAGAAGAACATTTTCTAATTTATTCCATTAATACCCGTTATTATAACAATTTAAAAAGTCGTTTATAACTTTAAAAAGCTATTCGTGCCTGGCTGTTTGATCATTTTTCAATGTTATTTTCTTTGATAAATTTTAAAAATAATTATACTCTATTTTAAAACGAAATAGGAATAGAATTAATTTACTTAATTTTTGTCTCTTTAAAGTTTGTGCGTGTTAAGAAAAATAAAATGTCATTTATTCTATACACATTTATTCCCTGAAGATATTTAAGGGTTTTTGAAAGTCTTTATTTTTAAATAGCTTTAAAATAGTAAATATTTATACCAGAGTAAATCTAGATTTATCTACCGTTTTTCTAAAAAGTAATGATAAATTTAAGTTTAGCCTGTCTATAAATAAAAATAAACCCAACAAAATATAAATAGCAAATGTCTTTAAGGTGTTTATAAACTAAATAAAATGATCGTTTGAAGTAATTTAAAATAGCGTATTTTTATTTTCTGAATTCATGTTAATACTTTTTAAAAAGTTTATTCGTTAAAAATATCTAAAAAAGATTAAAATATATTGTACTATACCACACAAGAATTTAGCTAATACATTAATACATTAGAATAATAATATGTCTCTAAATTTCGGGCGCACGCGTTATTTATAAAACAAATAATTAATAATATAGTAAGTGTATAAATATATATACAAACTGAGATAATACAAAAAAAATCTGATAGATAAAATGGCGAATCTGTGACAATATATTATAAATAAAAAATTAATATAAATATATATTCAATATAAAAAAAATAATAATAGTAATCAGTTTGTTTTAAGTATCAAACATATTTGTTAAATTTTCGAAAGAAAATATATTCAAATGTGAAAATATAATATAAATTTACTTCCAGTATGACAATTATCTTAGTAAAATTATATTATTCATATTTAAATATATACATATAATGATCAAATAATGTGGAATATTTTGACCAAAAATAATTCAATATTTCGAATGAATAAACGTCCCTGTTTTCAAGCAGACGTTCACAAGTTGATGCACACTGCTTTAGAACTGCAGATGTTTTATTGAATCTTATGATCTAAAAAGAGATAGGGAAATAATTCCAAGCTGTTATATAATAAATTCCTAAAATAATTTATCATTATTCTTCATACATATGGACCAACATATGGACAATCAAAGATCATAAATTAGCTTAATAATACAATCAAAATATTCAACGTTGTTGGATGTTATATCAAACTTTAAAATTAATATTAAAAATGTACATAGTATAACTTTTTCTCATATACAAAAATCATAATCTATTGGATCATTATCAATTACATAATAACTATTTCAAAACTATGAATCTTTTCTTATGAAAATAAAATATATTTTCACTTTTAAATATATAAGTTAAAAATTAGATTCAATTATACCAAATATTTTTGATTTAAAAGTGTTCAAAATGCGTCTAGGCTATTGTAACGATTTTGTTTGATTAAAAATCATTTTTTAAAATATAAATATTTTTAAAAGTAGTGTAGGGAGGGGTTATATATTAAATATTATATTCATTAATATATTTCTATACGTGTGTGGTAGAAATATGGAAAAATAAATTTAAAGCTATACATGTGACGCTTATTTAATGCTATATCTTAATTAAGAAATAATTTTAAAATAAATTGTAAAATATTTTTTATGAAATTCTTAAGTATTTTTTAATCAATTATTTCAAGTATATAGTTTTAGTGCTGATACATTTTAGAATATATTTATTTATGAAATTAAAAGAACGAATATAAATTCTGTTATTTCCATTTTAAATCATTTTTTAATATTACCATGAACAGAAAAGTAAATATAAAATTAATGTAGATATATTAATAATTACATTTAAAATATATCACTTCATTTTCATTTTTAAATACGTATATTTGTAGTATAAAGAAAAATGTTTAATAAAATGTAATTATTAGCATAAATTTGGGGCATTCAATTACAATTTCTACGAGTTTATTTAGATATACATAGGATAGATATCAGTATAATCTTCCCACACACGCACGCAGACCTAAATTAAATAAAGATATATTTAGATAAGAAGGCTGTGGTAGTAAAGATGAGTCAATTTGGCGTCAACAAGATCGTCTGAAATAATTAGGGGTGCTTCAAAAGTAAAATTGGCTGTAATTATTTATCACTTTTCGTGACAGAATATTGCCCTGGAGTATAATTTGATCCGTAATTTGATAATCAAGTCATGCTACGCGTCATTTTTTACTTCCTAAAAGCTCAGATTTCACCTTTGACGTCTTTCAAAATAAAATCGACATTTTCTTTTTGACTCATTGTTGTCCCATTTCTCTTTTTATCCTCCGACATCTGTCGCGCCAACCATCTTTTAAAAGCTGCTAAAAATAAAGATAAAAAACGATGATCCCCTTTCAAAATATCTAAAGCATCGCGTCGTCTGGTCTGAAATACGAAATGCTTAGGTTTTTTTCTTTCTCTGCATCATACTTTGCATAACAAGAATTACGTTTCAAGCGTTTTAAGTTTCTTTAAAGAGGAAGTTTTTCACAATATACCTGTTAAATTATATACATATTTATAAATAATCAATAAGAATATATTGTTTTAAAATATATGTAATAAATAATTAATATGCTCGAATTACATTTTTGATTCGAAAATATTCGTATATGTGCATATACACATCATAAAATATATATTTAATTAATAATATGGGCTTAAATAGTTATTTGTTTCCTTTTTTTTTGTCGTGTCAGAGTTAAAAGTCAATATTATCACATACAGAGAGAAAAAATATAAATATGTAATTATTCTGTGAGATTTCTAAACTAATCTATTTCTTAACTAAATAGAAATTTGCTATAGCGTGAAGTCAAAAATATATATTCACTGACAATTTAAATTCAATTAATATAAATAATTAACGATTTCGGTTGTAGAACTTGTTTAGATGCTAAAATATTCTATAACTGGGATTTGTTCTCTTATTAATATTTTAACGTTTTTTCACAGAGCGTGCTCTCCTTTTTTAAATTGGCTTTTCTTGCCAGAAGTCAGTCACACAAATATATACTCATATTCACTAAATGTTTGTTATACGTTAAATAATATATTTTAAGTTTTCATAACATTTTTTTTATATTAAAATTAAAGATACTTAGGCTAGTAAATATTTTTATGATTTACTGGTCCAAGTATTTAATTTTAAGAATTATGAATGCTAGCCAGGCAACCTCTATCTTTATGATATTTTATTTTAAATATCACAAATATAAAAATATTTATACTTTTAGATATAGTATTTCATTTATATGTTTATAATATTTAATTTTCTACATTTTTATATTTTCTCAAAAGAACATAAAATTCTATTTGACCCGGTTGAATTTATAAAAATAGAGAATAAGTTATTTTTATACATCTTTAACTTTAGCAATAGTAATACATAGAAATATTTTGTATTGGATAATACTTTACACATACAATTTATATATGATAATACACAAAAGCGTAAAAGCGTTAAAAGATTATAAGATATTTTAATATTATTTTATAATTATAAAAATTAACATGCAGATATTATATAAAGCGATGTTTGCTAAAATAATAAATCTACGATTCGAGATTTAAAAGTTGTTGCGTATTAACTTGTGACTTTTTGCCAAACACAGACGAAAACACATTGTTATTGTTAGAAAGCTAATAAGAATAAAAATTTTAATAAATAGAAGATATATAGTTCAATTATATTGTATTTATTCAAACGCCTTGACCGTTACACTTTTCGAATCATATTTCGAACTCAAAATAACTATAGATACAAATGATCCTAAATTTGATACATTTTTTGATTTTCATATGCCACTTTATGAATTGTATAGTTTTTAATATTGATTATATATATTAATAAATATATGCAATATATAGATATTAAAGTAGAATATATCTTTATATTACTTTTTAAAACAAAATTGTATTCTGACTTTAACCCTAAGGTATTTAAACTTTAGATGGCTTTGTCGAAGAGATGAATCTTAGGGGGTGTTTGAAGTTTATATGTTAATATTGTAAAATTTCTTATTTTTTAATTCATAGAAGCATTTTTCTGGCAGACATATTCAATTTTGTATCATCATCATTTTTTTTTCTTAGTTATCAAATCATTTGCAATTGTAGTTTCTTTTTTGTTTTTGTCGTGTTCCTTTTTAAGCAATAAAATATATATAGAACTAAGGTGTAATATTCAATTCAAACATATGGAACCAACATCGATTCATTATTAAAACAAAGCAAAATCATAAGTTTATATAACTTTCATTTTTTCATACAGAAGACTTTTATTCGAAATTGATTTGGAAGATCATTTCAAGGTCTATAACTATTATAAGCGTTAAATACAGTATATGCAAAAAAGGTATGGATGATAAGTTTTAAGCTATCACATACATTCTGGAGTTTTTAACAGGATTTATAGTCGGAAACTATCCTACTTTAGCAGAAACTGGGTGCTGTTTAGCAAGCAGTAATAGCAAGCGATTCAGGAAATGTGAGATTACTGACCATTTCTATTAAACATTGAAGCCACAACAATGGGTGGAGAACTGACAATGAAAGAATAAAAAGAATAAGAAGGGAGAAGAAGACTTAGAAGAGCCTTTCAGTGTTATCAGACGAAGAGATTGTTTGGTAGAATGTTGGCGCCACGTCTGCGACCAGTGGCATGGACAGCTGATAAACTACGGTCTAGGGTTAGAATCACTCAGTTGTTATACAAACATGATAACTCTGCATAAACACATTAACTTTTACCTAGAAATGGTATTCCAAAGAAAAAACGTTCAACTTTGCTATAAACATCGACAAAAATTTGTTATTTAAGTTACATAAACTCTAAACATTTCCTCATTCACACAGATTTTATCCTAATTCATTAAATAATAAACATTTCATTAAGCTGATTAACAAAAACTATAACAAGATTCGGAACAAAACACTATAAAGGAATGACAATACATCCAGATGGCACAAGAACCTATAGGACATGTAACAACTGTTCTGGTGTGGAACTAACACCTACTCACATATTCTCATGCCCAGCAATAGCCGCAGCCTTACAGAAAATTGACATGGACCCAGAGCAGCAGCTTTACACACCCAAAATAGTGGACATTACGACTGCTGTGATAGAGATGTATGGACACATCTAAGGCTCTTCATTGGACACAACAACATTAAACTGATTGGCAAGGTTGTTATACATTCTTGCTAGCATTTCTAAGAAATAAATTTGAGAAAAACGTCGAATTCGTTACAATGATCAATAGGAAGAGAGTCTATATGAATAAAGGATGAGAAAAAATTAGGTCGAATTATTTCTCAAAGAAACAGGCGCGCAAAAATAGTTAATCAAATAATAAAACACTAATTTGAATAATTCTGCATGAATCTCAAACAGTCAACAAGAATAATGAACGAAAGGCACCAAACATGGACTGAACAAGAATCTCACCGAAAGTCCTTAAGACAACAAGAAATAAGTAAAACAAAGAAACCAAACACTGAATGGCAAGAATAATACTGATGTTCCCCAACAACAAGAATTAACAAGAAAGAAATGAATGAACAAGACAAGTGTCGGTGTTTTCAAGTGTGGAAACAAGAAGGAATTACTAAACCAAACAAGGAATGAACAAGTCTGGTGCCGATGTCCCTCAGTGTATAAACAAGAAGAAATACCATATTAAGCAACCAAGCACGGAATGGACAAAAATCAGTTTCGATGTATGAAGTGTGAAAGCAAGAAAAAATACCAAATCAAGCAAACCAAACACAGAATAGACAGTACTAGTGCTGATGTCCCTCAGTGTGGAAACAAGAAGGAATTACTAAACCAAACACGGAATTGACAAAAACCAGTTTCTATGTATGAAGTGTAAAAGCAAGAAGAAATACCAAATCAAACAAATCAAACACAGAATAGACAAGACTAGTAACGATGTTCCCAAGTGTGGAAACAAGAAGAAATAACCAAACCAAACACGAAATGAACAAGTCTGGTGCCGATTTCCAAGTGTAGAAACAAGAAGAAATTACTAAACCAAACACGGAATTGAAAAAAAAAAAACCAGTTTCTATGTATTAAGTGTGGAAACAAGAAGAAATACCAAATCAAACAAACCAAACACAGAATAGACAATATTAATACCGATGTTCCCAAGTGTGGAAACAAGAAGAAATAACCAAACCAAACACGAAATTAACAAGACTGGTGCTGATGTCCCAAGTGTGGAAACAAGAAGGAATTACTAAACCAAACACGGAATTGACAATAATCAGTTTCGATGTATGAAGTGTGAAAGCAAAAAGAAATACCAAATCAAACAAACCAAACACAGAATAGACAATACTAATACCGATGTTCCCATATGTGGAAACAAGAAGAAATTACTAAACCAAACACGGAATGGACAAAAATCAGTTTCGATGTACGAAATGTGAAAGCAAGAAAAAATACCAAATCAAACAACCGAACACAGAATAGACAATATTAATACCGATGTTCCCAAGTGGGGAAACAAGAAGAAATAACCAAAGAAGGAACACACAGAGACATAACAAGACCACTACTGATGTCCCAACAAGAAGCAGAACCAACTGAGCCAACACAGCTGAGGACAAGAGGACCTGACAACAAGACCTGAGCGTCCTTGAGCAGGAGCTCAGTAACAACTTGTCCATCGTCCGCAGCGGCTCGGAACTACACGCAACCCTCGCCTTCCTTCCGGCTACGACCGCTGTAATTGATTGTCTTGCCCGACTCTAGGCCCCGCTTTCTCAGCACATCCTATAACGTTGCCCCAAAAGTTCGTAAACATATTAGGATTTATATTTTGCAAGTGTTCATTAACTTTTGGGACAACCTTGTAATTCTGAAACTTGGCCCATCTACTGATTGACCACCCTTGATATAGAACATCAGAGATTAAATCATTTTTATATAAGAATTCTGTTATAATTTTACAAAGGAACGTTTGGGACAACCTTGGTAATATTGGTAACCTTGGTAAAATTATAACAGAATTCTTATAGAAGAATGATTTAACCTCTGATGTTTTATATCAAGGGTGGCCAATCAGTAGGTGGGCCAAGTTTCAGAATTACAAGGTTGTTCTAAAAGTTCGTAAACATATTATGATTTATATTTTACAAGTGTTTACGAACTTTTAAGACAACCTTGTAATTCTGAAACTTGGCCCATCTACTGATTGACCACCCTTGATATAGAACATCAGAGATTAAATCATTCTTCTATAAGAATTCTGTTATAATTTTACCAAGGTTACCAATATTATCAAGGTTGTCCCAAAAGTTCGCAAACACTTACAAAATATAAATCATAATATGTTTACAAACTTTTTGGATAACCTTATATCATCTGGGTATATACCCATTCAGTGTATATATCTTTCCATTGTATAACAGAGCCCTTACATTAATTGAATAGATAAAATTCAACCAGTCCATCTAGAAAAGAAAATTATAAGAAAAATAATTTAGCCATCTACTTATCACTGAGGCTAAAAGAATTCTAAATATTCTGATAGAACATAACTAAATTGAATCACATACCTGATCGAGTTTGCCAAAGGAGAACAGCCCAGAAACAAAAATCCTATTACCGAAACTTACAAAAAAACAACAGCAAAAGAAAGATATTATTGTGTGTTCGATTTAAAAAAAGCAGACGATGTTATTATTTCGCTAAATAACATTTCTCCCAAGGAAGTTAAATTCTTCCCAACTTAAAATCCTATTGGAAACCAGATTTAGCAGGTCATTAGATTATGCATGAAGGAAACTAAAAATTAACTTTCAAAACAAAATTGAAAAAAAAAAGTTTTCACGTAATAACCTCAATTTTTCAATTTCCGAACTTGCCATTTAAGAAGAAAAAAAATGGCGACGCAAACCATCTTGAAGCACTTTCAGAGTTGATTAACCAAGTTCCTAGTAGAGGGTTGCACCTATTAGCTTACAGAGCTCGTTATTGTGAAAGTTTAAAAGATGTAAAACGATCTCAAGAGAGCAACTTACAACTTTAACGCTTGCAAAGTGCCTTTTACATTTAATTACATCAATACATCTTCCTGATTTTAGCGGCTGTTCATTGTGAGAGCTTAAACCGAGTACCCATCTCTCTGAGCATTAATTTCTTAAGAACGGGGCCCATTTGTCCGATTTTTCTAAACTTCGCCCAAAACAAATCCCGCAGCCTGTTAGAATAATGACACCCATTAAGCTCTTGGAGTAAATTAAATGTTTTTGTTTTAAACGTACATCAAATTTAAATTTTAGAAAATTGTGCAATTTACATTAGGAAAATGCTTACATTTACATTTTTTATAATGTATTTAATATATTAAACGCATACCTGTGTTTTTACAAAATTTTTAAATTAATGTTTTGAATTTATGGCCAGAATTTTTTAAATATAAATATTGAAAACAAATGTTTTTGATATCTTCTTTAATTGATGGATGTTTTAGATTCTAGTTTTTGATACATTATTAACAGAATATCTGTTAAACCTGTCAATATACAGTTAAACCTGTCTATAGCACCCCCTCTAAATAGCGCCTTCCTCTCTATAGCGCCTGATTTTAAATACGTAGTACGATGCAAATTACATTAAAAGTGACCTGTCTATAGCGCCCCCTTTAAATAGCGCCTCCCTCTCTATAGCGCCCGATTTTAAATACCTAGTACGATGCAATTTACATTAAAAGTGACCTGTCTATAGTGCCCCCTCTAAATAGCGCCTTCCTCTCTATAGCGCCTTCCTCTCTATAGCGCCCGAATTTAAATACGTAGTACGATGGGATTTACATTAAAAGTGACCTGTCTATAGCACCCCCTCTAAATAGCGCCTTCCTCTCTATAGCGCCCGATTTTAAATACGTAGTACGATGCAATTTACATTAAAAGTGACCTGTCTATAGTGCCCCCTCTAAATAGCGTCTCCCTCTCTATAGCGCCCGATTTTAAATACGTAGTACGATGCGATTTGCATTAAAAGTGACCTGTCTATAGTACCCCCTCTCTATAGAACCCTATTTTGGTGAGTCGCAAGAGGGGACGCTATAGACAGGTTTAACAGGTTTATGAAATGGTATTATAAGAAATAAAGGTGAAATAAAATGAAGAATACTTAGAGATTAATATATATTTATTACAAAAGAGATTTCTATTGATTTTGGAATATTATTTAGATATATTATTGATATTTAGAATTATTACTTGCTGATTATTTCAAGTATACATAAGAATGTTTTGAAAATAGAGCAATCCATAAATAAATCTTTAATTAAAAAGACATATATTGGATCAAAATATCATTTATTTTACCAATATTTCAGTTGGCTGAACGCCAACCTTTATCAAGGTGTTATAACATTTTAAAGTGTGTCAACAACAAACTCAGCGCCACATAACGTCACGTAACATAATATAACAAAATATTTTAAAAACTTAAATGGAGCAACACAAGTAAGGGACTGTCTTGTAGTACGGTGTCGTGAGCCGCTACGGTAACCGCGAACAGGGAACTCTGAAATGTGGCTGACTAACGGGGCAATGGCACCTCCCCTTTCCATGGAGCAACACAAGTAAGGGACTGCCCTGTAGTACGGTGTCGTGAGCCGCTACGGTAACCGTGAACAGGGAACTCTGAAATGTGGCTGACTAACGGGGCAATGGCACCTCCCCTTTCCATGGAGCAACACAAGTAAGAGACTGCCCTGTAGTACGGTGTCGTGAGCCGCTGCGGTAACCGCGAACAAGGAACTCTGAAATGTGGCTGACTAACGGGGCAATGGCACCTCCCCTTTCCATGGAGCAACACAAGTAAGGGACTGCCCTGTAGTACGGTGTCGTGAGCCGCTACGGTAACCGTGAACAGGGAACTGTGGCTGACTAACGGGGCAACCCCTCTTTCCATGGAGCAACTTGACAAGACACCACTACAATATCTTCTACACTGATATTAAATACAGTAAAGGATCATTGTAAAGTATTAATCATCAGGAATTTACCTCGAACCATTAGATCTGTTAAAAAACCTTAACGTCATCTAACTTCCATTTCCCAGTAGCTCGATTCCCAGAGTTTATGATGTGCAGCTATTAGAGTTTTTCTACGACAATTTATCTTCAATAGGTTAGTGGCGGACAAACCTCGCTAATTGTGGTGTCTACATTTCCTTGTGAGTTCCTTGTACAAACAAGGCATCTACGGAGATACACTCTTGCTCTTTAAATACACACATACAGCTTTATTAAGACCACAGGTCTTATACAGATTCACCACAGGAATGAAACAGTTCTTGGTAGTAACAAGAACGATTTTTAACCCGTTTTCAGCCTCTTTTGATCTCTTTTTGACTCATTCCTTTGAAGGTCTTTCTTTTATTAGAATCTTAAATATCATAAAATCTATTAGTCTTTATCTCTTTGTCTTCAAAGAACTAAGAAACAACAAGACAATATGATTTTATAGTTAAATTAAAGATACTTCTTTTCATTATATCGTCGTTGGCAAAATTCTTTGTCTTCGTCAGAAGAAACAAACATTTAAACTATTGACAAGGCTTTAAAAATTATTCTTACATTTTAACGCCTTGCCAAATGCTTCAATTTTTTTTTGCTCCTAACGAAGACAATTATTTTTTGTTGAAACATCGAGATAATAAAAAGATTTACTGGCTGAATTATCTTTTATTTTAAGAATTATGAATATTGGCCAGGTAGCTTCTATCTTTATGATATGATATCTATTGTTGAAATATATTTACCCTCTTCTTCCACAAGTTGCTCTAGTGTTTTGATGTCTTCATTTGTGACAAAGTCTTCTATCCATGTCATTCTAACGATAAGCTGAAATTTATAAAATCTCATACACAAATTCACAAATACAGTCAAAAGCCTTTATTAGGGACTTGCCCCATACAGATTCTCCCAATTGGGTAAGGTAATAATCATCTTGTGTTATTTACATAGAAATTGAACTGGCTTTACTCTTCATCTCAAAGTCATTCACTTGTTGACTGGTCCTTACATAATGATGATCTAAAAATTTTATAGTAAGCTATTGTCTTAGATTTGTTTGCTGATATTTTTGAAAGCAATACGTAGGGTGAAGTGTTGGTACATTTAATTTGTTGATATATGGCCTTCCTCTCTGCATCAAGGGCTGTACAATTAAGCAGGTAATGGGGGAGTTCTTCAGTAATTTACTTGTCACACATTTACAAATACAGTCAAAATTGGGTAATTCGAAGCCCAAGGGACAAAAAAATCGAATTATCCAAAAATTTGAATTCAAAACGGAAATTCTATAGGAAGTTCTAGGGAGCAAGATAAATATTCATATTACCTGTTCAGTGATTCGCTAACCATGACGTATGCATAAAGGAACGTGTAGCCATTGGATATGTGTCGGACCTGGAGGTTGTTTTTGGGTGCTGTGCTGCCTGGAGTATAAGAGCTCCATCTATTATTTCTTCCTGTGGTGAATCTGTATAAGACCCTGGAGGCTGTTGTTGGGTTCTGTGCTGCCTGGAGTATAGGAGCTCCATCTATGATTCCTTCCTGTGGTGAATCTGTATAAGACCCTGGAGGCTGTTGTTGGGTACTGCGCTGCCTGGAGTATAGGAGCTCTATCTATGCTTCCTTCCTGTGGTGAATCTGTATAAGACCCTGGAGGCCGTTGTTGGGTGCTGCGCTGCCTGGAGTATAAGAGCTCTATCTATTATTTCTTCCTGTGGTGAATCTGTATAAGACCGCTGGTCTTAATAAAGCTTTGTGTGTGTGAAAAAAAATTGAATTAAAGTCGTTTTCGAATTAAAGACATTTGAATTAACCAATTTCTACTGTATTTAAAAAAAAATAATAATTACGGTTTTAACTATAGATTTAGTTGAAGTACAATGAACCGTTTTATCCCCTTCAGTTGAATATTAAAAAAACGATGCGTCTCTCTTTACAATTTTTATGACTATTTTTGGGTAAAGCCTCATGGGATTATATACTCTATTCTAATCGTTAGTAAAGCATGATATAGAAAGACAATTCTATAACGAAATTACATTTTAAATATCTAAATGGTCATTTTTGTGTCAAATTTGTGATTTGAATGTTCTATATTTGCGTCTAGGGGTAGACAATATGTAAAATATTACTTAAATACACAGACAAAAGTATTTTTAATTAAAAAGACATATATTGGATCAAAATATCATTTATTTTACCAATATTTCAGTTGGCTGAACGCCAACCTTTATCAAGGTATTATAACATTTATACATACACACACATTAAATATGTTATAACACCTTGATAAAGGTTGGCGTTCAGCCAACTGAAATATTGGTAAAATAAATGATATTTTGATCCAATATATGTATTTTTAATTAAAGTTTTGTTTAGGGATTGTTCTATTTTCAAAACAAAAGTATTTATTAAGACATATGGACTTATATGTGGATTCAATACAAAGATTTCTAAGGAAAAGAGAGTTCAAAAAAGTAAAAGCTTTATAAAGACAAGGATAATACAAGGTTGTCCTAAAAGTTCGTAAACATATTAAGATATTCTCCAAGTGTTTATGAACTTTTGGGACAACCTTTTTAATATTGGTAACCTTGGTAAACTTATAAAAGAATTCTTATAGAAGAATGATTTAATCTCTAATGATCTATATCAAGGGTGGCCAATCAGTAGGTGGGCCAAGTTTCAGAATTACAAGGTTGTACTAAAAGTTCGTAAACACTTTCAAAATATAAATCATAATATGTTTACGAACTTTTGGGATAACCTTATAATGTACAGATAATACAGTTAAACCTGTCTATAGCGCCCCCTCTTGGGAATCACCAAAATAGGGTGCTATAAAGAGTGGTTGCTATAGACAGCTCACTTTTAATGTAAATCGCATCGTACTACGTATTTAAAATCGGGCGCTATAGAGAGGAAAGCGCTATTTAGAGGGGGCGCTATAGACAGGACAGGACTTTTATTTTTCCGTTTATCATTACACTTCACAATTCATCATTTCATACTTCATCTCTAAGGTTAGAAATAATCGTTATTTCTCCTTAAAATAAATTTTGATTTTTTCGTTCAAAAGAAACACATGCGGGATAATTTTTAAATGTCGTTTTACAGGTTTAACTGTAGATACACAAATATCAATTTATTTAGGTTTAAAATCAAGGAAAACGCAAAAAAAGCTCTCATACACGAGGTCTGAATAGTTTTTCACGGCATCAGCAAAATTCCAGACATTTCACAGGTACGTTCCACGTAATTTATCCAACACCTTCAACAATCCCTATTTCAATACCCTATTCTTTAATTTTAATCTTCACTTTCATCTCAAGTGTAAATTTCAAGGCTCCCCATGTTTACATTGGGGGGGAGTTGAAATGGAACCCTCTTTACAATCCTATCCTTTGTCCGCTGGTCCTCCTTTCAGATCGGAAGAAAGGAATGTCCACCACCGCGGACAATATGACCGGTGCCATTTTTATGTCCGATATCCTTTCTCTGCTGAGGAATCAATTTTCTTGAAACATGTTTATCTTCTCCCTTCTCCAAAAGGAGATTCTTAAAATATCTTGTCTGCTACATCCTTCAAAGGCATTCTTACTGTTAAAAATATTTAACAAATTTATTTTTAAGAATTTAGGTTACGAATCCATATATAATTTCCGTTTTTTAATTAGAAATTTGAATAATTCCTTTTTTTTTTGGTTTCTTGGGCTTCGAATAATCCAAGTTTTATTGTATTATATATTCGCCGTAATATTTTATTCACCAAGGTATAAGAAAAACGTTTAAAGAAAAACACACAACAACACAAAAAGCCTTTATTAGGGACTTGCCCCATACAGATTCTCCCAATTAGGTAAGGTAATAATTGTGTTATTTACATAGAAATTGAACTGGCTTTATTCTTCATCTCAAAGTAGTAATTTCATGCTCTTTTAAAAGTTCTTGTAGAGTTTTTCGAAGAATTAGAATGATTGTTATTCTTTGAATCCTTTTTTCGATGGCAATATCAAACAAAACACAACCTGATCTCTGAAGGGCCCCAACCACTTCGTCCATCAGCGTGGCAGACATTCCTACTTAATCCGCCCCTGACTCAATCTTAATATTGAATAGTTGATAAATCTTCGTGGAAGTAGTATAGTAATATTTGAAATTTTACAATTTGCAGTAATTCCATGCACTTTTAGAAGTTCATGTTCAATTTTTCCAAGTTCGTCTCAAAATCATTCACTTGTTGACTGGTCCTTACATAATGATGATCTAAAAAATTCATAATAAGCTATTGTATTAGATTTGTTTGCTGATATTTTTGAAAGCAATGTTTAAACTTTTGGGATAACCTTATATAATATGAAATATATCTTAATCTATTTACAATTGGTACATGTGTTATTAAAGGAATATAGAGTTGACATCTTCTAGGTGACCATGGATAGATGTATTAAGCCTAATTTTGCTATAAATCTTCGTTTGGTTGAAAATTCGACTAATAGATTTCAGTAGCTTCATTCATTTATGTCTTCTGATATATATATATCTATATGCTTTTAATTAAACTAGAAAGTTTTCATTTCCATACTTTTTCAACATCTTTATACTCTAAGATTGCAGAAATTCGAAATTATTATAGACGCGTATGATTCTTTTAAAAATGAAACAATATTTACTGACTTTACTGCAATAGAAAAATCAATGGGAGGGCTTGGCTCATCAGTGGTGAACCCTCCCAGCGGTTTCGTCAGTTTAAACTACCATACCGGTGTTATATTGCATTTTTCGGTCTTCCTTTTATAGTGATACAGTTGCTAGACTCTTGAAATTAAATTGAAATCTTCTACAAAAGTTCGTAAACACTTGCAAAATATAAATCATAATATATTTACAAACTTTTAGAACAACCTTGTAATTCTGAAACTTGGCCCACCTGAGAACATCAGAGATTAAATCATTCTTCTATAAGAATTCTGTTATAATTTTATCAAGGTTACCAATATTACCAAGGTTCTCCCAAAAGTTCGTAAACACTTGCAAAATATAAATCATAATATGTTTACGAACTTTTAGGGCAACCTTATAATACCTTTTTTTAAACACAAATTCTGGAAAATCCTTCGTTAAATAAGCTTCTTTTAGAAAAAGAAGCATTGCTCATAAGAAGAACGTTTTTGATTAAGAAGATAAATTCTGATGTTTAAATATAAGAAACAACTTACTAAGTAAATTGGAACAAATTGGAAATATATTACACTATTCTGAAATATATATCAAATATAGGAATTTAAGCCTTATCAAATAACACATTAAAAACATAGTTCACAAAATGGTTTCAACTATATTTTTGTAATTTAATTTCAATTTTAAAAGTTTTTGACTCAAGGGTATTAGTTTAACACTATTATTAAATTTAAATATAAAATCAAATATTTTCTTATAAAGATAATAACAATTTTACGTTAGAATTTTTCAAATTTCACAAGATTATGTATAAATTCGTTCAAAAGAAAATTAAAATTTAATTCTTTTTAAATTAATAAAAATGATATAATAACAAAGCAGAAGATACCGGAAACTATTGAGAAGAAGAGAGTAAATGAATTTTCCCTCCGTCAATTGGTCACGCGGGCTTTTTTTTTTTTTTATCTTCTGCTTTTTCTGGCCTGGGAAACGACGCCATATTGTGGTAGCTCGACAAGGAGGACGATGTTTGGACAACTAAAACCTTTATCATGTCGTCACTGACCACACTCCCCCGCCGTTGGAAAAAAAAAAATCCGCTTTGATGCAGACGACGACATGAAAAAAAAAAAGGCGGGAAAAAAGTGCGCCAAAATGAAGACGTGGGATTTAGAGGTGGGAGATTGTCGTCTGCCCCAACTTACTTTTTGTTGGCGACATCTTGTGAATATTTACTTTTATATTGACAACTTTTATCTTGTTTTTTAACGTTTTTTTTCTATGAATGTGACAATTGATAACCTATATTGGTTAGCAAAGATTATGGGAAAAAATCACTAAATTAAGGATTACTCGAAAATTAATGGGTGGAACGATATACAATTTGTTTTGAAGGTATAATGTCTGTGAAAAAAAGGAACATCAATAAAAATCATGAAGAACAAAGAAGAATGTTTTGACATGAAGAACAAAGGATGATCTTTAATTTTTAAATAACCTTTTGTATTTAGATATATAATCTTTTAATTATTTCTTACTTTTATAATGTTGTGCTAAGTATATAGGCCAATAAATATATTTTATATCTCGAAATGCTCCAACTCTTCAATCGAAAATTAACATGTTTAATATACATAATACACAAGAATCTAGATAAATATATACGAATATACGAATTTCACACAAAATTTTATACAGGTTCTTTGATCCATTTTTTTTAATAGGTAAAAATTGAAGACGATCCAAAACACCTGCAAGCAAAGCAGCTGTCAACAATTAAGTGAACATTCAAAATGGCCGAGCTTGTCGGCATAAGTGAGAGACATGAGTACCAACATAAAGCCACAAAAAGATCGAAATTCGAATATACGTAACCCGCGAAAATTCAAAATTCGCGATACTTTTTGAACACACCTCGTACGAATTTATAGATTATCTATCATTCTTTTAAATGGTATATGTGATGATATGTTGAGAATTTTAGAATATATTAGAACTAAAAGGAAAAGTATCTACAATATCGAAATTTCTTTGATATATTTTTGTATGAAATATCCCCTTATCTCGTTAAATATTAACAAACACATATATTATTAGCTAATGAAGACATTAATATGTGCGAATGTTTCTTTTCACAAATAAAATAAACTTCTACTGTCCTTACTGCGACGAAAAAAATATTGTAGGGCTTGGTTCATCAGTGGTTAACTCTCCCAGCGGTTTTACTAATTTAATCTACCAGACTGCTTCTTAGAGCTCTAATACTGTATTGGATCATTCTGCTTTTATATGTTACACTGAAGGGTGAATCTTTGAAATGGTATTCAAGTAAACTATAGACATAGCTTTTAGGATAGTAGGTAAAATATTTTATTGGACTTCATATTAATCGATTGTTGATTTCTAGCGAACATCAACGAATAAATAGCAGAGGCGATAGACCATGCAGTCCATCAGCCTCCATGTTGACATTTTCTTTCGTCCTGGTACAACCCCCATGAAGTTGAACATAAGGTAGTGGGCTGGCGTGAGATGGTATCCCAACCGCCGGGGTAATGCCAACGAAACGCAGCCTTGGTGATCTCTAGATCTGATCCTAAGAGCTTAAATTGGCTGAATAATTTAGCTTAAAGTGGCTGAGTTAAATATATGGCAGAATATCATTGTAGATTTGCGAGCGTAGGGTCACTTCCCTTTACGCCTCGAAGCTAAGATTAAAAACAACCTCTTCTGCTGAATACACTAGCTTTTAGGATAGTAGATTATATATAAATATTTGCATTGAGCAATGCTCTTTCGCAAACAATAAGTACAAGTTCGCAGTAAGTACAGTAGAAGTTTGATTTATTTGTGAAAATAAACATTCGCGTCTTAAGGTCTTCTTTTGTTATATATAGATACTGCGTTATTGCTTTGTATTGATATTATAGGGTAGAAATCAAGTCTTAGAATATCAGAAGATGTGAAAGTATTTATTGATGACGTCACCACGACCAGTCGACAATTATCAACCAAACTATCTACAGCTAGGGAATATCGAGCAAGCAAGCTAGGTAATTAAATGATGATCTTCGAATATAAAATAATAAATCTTTTTCAAATATTTTAATTAAATAATTAAATTAAATTAAATAATAAATATAAAATATATTTCTTCGTCACAATATATTTTATCATCAAAAATTTATAGATTTTTAGATTTAAAACAACTTTTTAAAACTTCGGTCAAAGTTCAACACATAGACAATAATTCCCTAGTGAATAGCAAAATATTAAAAAGATTTGAATAGATAATATAATTTGATAGTATTGCAAGACTTCATATAGAGCATTTGTTATACAATAAATACAGAAAATTTGGCTCTTGCATCATGACAACGCACGGCCACATACGGCCGTCACTGTACAACTCTATTTGGCTAAACACGGAATTGCTTTACTATCCCAGCCACCCTATTCTCCTGACTTGCTCCCAACGACTTTTTCCTTTACCCTAAAATTAAAAGAGTCTTAAAAGGACCTCGATTTGACTCAATACCTGAAATAAAGGAGAATTCGAAGAATATTTTGATAAGCCTGAAAGATGAGGATTTTCAGAGGTGTTTTGATATCTGAAAAAAAAAGATGGAACAAGTTTATAGATAGTGACTGTCATTATTTTGAGAAATATTAAATAAAACTTTATTAAACTTTTGTATTTCTTTAAATATTTAGCATTCCTAGAAATTATTGATCACACTATGTATATACTTTTTATACCTTATTATCTTAGGAATCTTGATTCATCTTGCTATGGATGATTTAATCAAATTTTGATTCAATTTTAATAGCGTTTCTTTTTGAATTCTAGCTGATAAAGATAGTAAATTGTATGAATTCGTTAAAGATTCGAAAAGATGAGTTTTGGAAGGTTAGATTATTCCAGAAGAAATTTCATACAGTCTATCGTTTGGAACTGTTTTCAGCTGCCTCCCTTACTTCATCTCATAATCTTCTTTTCCTTGAGCAGCTGGGGCCGTTGGTCAAATACGATTAAATCACAGGGATTTTCACAGCTGCTTCTGTGAGCTGATTTATTTTATATGCATTCTCTTTCTCTTATTCTAATTCTCAACATCTAGGTAAATTTTTAACGAAAAAGGTATTCTTTTGATTGATTTAAGAGATACGACTTTAATTATAATTTAGGTTTGTATTATATAAGATTTTATGGAAAGTTTTTCTTCTTTTGTAAATTCCTCAATGAATTTCTAAAAAAAAACATAATGACTCAATTATATGGAAACTGAAAACTTTACCTTAAATACGTACGAAGTTCTGTTTAATCTTAACATAATTTTTTTTCAACCTTTTAATAATAGTTTGGTTAAATTTTGATCTCAAGCGATTTTTAAAATAATTTATTATTTTGTTATTTGTATTTTGGAAACTATTAAGTGATATGTCAGTTCTTAGATCATATATATAAATTAGCTTTACCTAGCTTCCTGGAGTGTATATACACTCATGGACAAAACTTAAGGAATTTGTACTTTTTAGAATGTATATCGGGATTCAGAAAATCACTCTGAAAGATACACTCATGGACAAAACTTAAGGAAGTTGTACCTTTTAGCATGTATATCGGGATTCAGACAATAACTCTGAAAGATACACTCATGGACAAAACTTAAGGAAGTTGTACCTTTTAGCATGTATATCGGGATTGAGACAATAACTCTGAAAGATACACTCATAGACAAAACTTAAGGAAGTTGTACCTTTTAGCATGTATATCGGGATTCAGACAATATTTCTGAAAGATATTACAGTGACCTTTATTGAAGACACACGAGATAACCAAAGTGTGAACAAAATTGACTCTGTGTCCTTAAAAAAACAGACGACCTGCGACAACAAAATTTGAAACTTTCTTAAGTATTGTCTATGAGTGAATGTTACTAATTGCCCGAAATTTCTAAGACATTTTGATATTAAGACTTAATTTATTCCTTAAAATATAATCATAAACATTCTAAATATAGTTTAATCAAAACTCTATAATATCTTCTTTACAAAGAAAATCCGTTCATATCTTTTTTTTTTTTTTTTTATGAAAAAATACGTAGTTTGTGGTAAAAATAACCCATCTATGATAATTCACAATTTGATGCATGACTTTTTATAAAATATTAAAATGCAAAAGGATTTAAGGAAAAGAAAAATACTTTTTGAGTGTGTAAAGTAAACGCGACCTATGTCTGTCAGATTTGTCCATTCCATGTTTTCTTACGATATCTTAGTAAGCAGCCGAGATTGCTAAATTTTCCTCGGTATTCAAATGTGCCCTAAGCGGTAAACTAGAAATGCAAAAAATAATGGGGTGTAGCTCTGAATAATGTCTCTCAAATAGGCGAAATTTGCGTCAATGTATCCTGGTTGGAGCGAGTATGGACTCAGTCAGCGGAAAACAAGTCCTACTAAGGAATTGTACCATGGCACAATAACTAGGGTTAACAATGGCCTTCCAAACAAACAAAGGAAAAACACCGATATCCCTGAAGCATTAGGCATCACGATCTTTTTTTCTTCTTCTTCTTTTCAAATTTTGCATTCATCTCTATTGTGGCGTCTTATTGTCAGGACTTTTGCAGGATTCTTCTGAATTGTGATCCGCCATATATAATTTAGAGATTTTTCGTAGATCCTGTTTGTATCGTTTGTTATAAGTTTTTTTTTTAATTCATATAAAATTGTTTAGAGTATAAAAATAAAATATAAATATTTATGAACAAAACTATAAGATTGTCCCAAAAGTTCGTGTTTTTCTTAAAACGTTATTTTTCTTATTACTTGGCGAATAATATTATTACGGAAAATACATAATACAATTACTTTATATATTTTAATACAAAGACATTATATATAACAGCGAATAATATATATATTTCAATTTTTTTGCAAATGTTTTACGAACTTTTGGGAAAACCTTCTAAATTAGTAATTTAATTTTTTAAATTTTGAATGTGTATTATTCGTCACATATGTATTTATTGATATTTAAAAAGTGAATATAAATTTAAAAGCATCTTATATTTCGATTTATATATACATTTTAAAAAATATTTATTCAAATAAATGAGTTCTACAATTTCTTTTTAGAACATATAGGTTTTAAATTAAACTTAATTAAAAGGACTGCGAAGTATTTTAAAAATTCTACTGTAGCTCAAATTGTTAAATATTATTTTGACAATTATATTCAAATATAGTCACAAGTTTCTTATAAATAGCATTTGAAAGAAAAAATCGTTTTAAATTATTTGTTTATTTGTAGATTTTAGTTTTCAAACACAATGTTTCTCATAAATAACTTTTTAATAATAAAAATTAAATGTAAATATTTAATTTTAATAGATTATTAAACTTTATATTTAATATATTATATAGATATTTTATATACATATTTTTGACAAGTATTTTAAAAACCTTTAGAAATATAATATTAAATATTTCAACCCCCGAATAATTTTTAAAATAATCGATATAAAATATTGAACATCTAAATATTATGTGTTCATTTTTTCTTTTTTTTTTTTTTATTTTATTAATCAACCAGGCGCAATATTGAAATATTATAAATATTATTATATATATTATAAATATTATTTGTATATATAAAGTGTATAATAGTCTTTTATTCTAGGCTTTTAATAAAATAAATTAACGAAGGATTAACGATATGTGAAGACTTTACAGACACAATGCATAGAAATAAATACACAAAGGATAAAGGATTTCGAATTTAAACGGTCGCCAGAAGATGGTGCGTAAACAAATCTGGTGTTAAGCGCTAGTTGAGGGTGATTATTGAATGGCAACGATTCAATTTTATGGTAGGATAGTCGCCTGAGATTCTTTTCTCACTTCCTCGGGGATCAATCAAAATCTCGCCCGCCATTGTTCCCCTTCAGCGCTATCTGGCGTTCATTACTTGCCCCCACCGCAGACGATCCCTAACCCTAATTGTGGCGGGCTTACTTAAATATCGTTTGATACTAAATTATTCTCAAGTAATCACTTTATCTCTTTTTATCTTGATGTTATACTTTTTTAAATCAAATGTACAGTTACGTACTGAATATTTCATTAAATATCTATCTTATATTGATCAATGTAAAGACAATTAAATAAAATTTTATTTATTGAAGTATAAGGTTATCCCAAAAGTTCTTTTTTTCTTAAAACGTTGTTTTTCTTATTACTTGGCGAATAATTATATTACGGCGAATACATAATAATACATAATACAATTACTTTATACATAATACAAAGACATTATACATAACGGCGAATAATATTATTACGGCGAATACATAATATAATACATAATACAATTACTTTATACATAATACAAAAACATTATACATAACGGCGAATAATATTGTTATTTCAATATTTTGTAAGTGTTTACGAATATTTGGGACAACCTTGTATATATATATAATACCTAAAAAGATAAATATGTTTTACGCTTGAAGAATTTTCATGAAAGGTGTATTTCTATCACCCCTTTTCCACGTATAATTTTCAATTAGATTACTTGTAAGATTGTATGTTTATCATTAAATGATATAACTCTATAAAACGAGTTTTCCCAATTTGATCAAATATCTAAAAAATTATATAATATAATCCTTAGTACCTTTTAGATACTAAAAAGAAATACGATAAACTACACCTTTTCGAAGCATATTCTTTGTTATTCATTTACACTCATAGACAAAAACTTAAGGAAGTTGTACCTTTTAGCATGTATATCTGGATTCAGACAATAACTCTGAAAGATATTACAGCGATCTTTATTGAAGACACACGAGATAACCAAGTGTGTATACACTCATGGACAAACCTTAAGGAGGTTGTACCTTTCAGCATGTATATCTGGATTCAGACAATAACTCTGAAAGATATTACAGTGATCTTTATTGAAGACATACGAGATAACCTATTGTGTATACACTCATAGACAAAACTTAAGGAAGTTGTACCTTTCAGCATGTATATCGGGATTCAGACAATAACTCTGAAAGATATTACAGTGATCTTTATTGAAGACATACGAGATAACCTATTGTGTATACACTCATGGACAAAACTTAAGGAAGTTGTACCTTTTAGCATGTATATCTGGATTCAGACAATAACTCTGAAAGATATTACAGTGATCTTTATTGAAGACATACGAGATAACCTATTGTGTATACACTCATGGACAAAACTTAAGGAAGTTGTATCTTTTAGCATGTATATCGGGATTCAGACAATAACTCTGAAAGATACACTCATGGACAAAACTTAAGAAAGTTGTACCTTTTAGCATGTATATCGGGATTCAGACAATAACTCTGAAAGATACACTCATTGCCAAAACTTAAGGAAGTTATATCTTTTAGCATGTATATCGGGATTCAGACAATAACTCTGAAAGATACACTCATGGACAAAACTTAAGAAAGTTGTACCTTTTAGCATGTATATCGGGATTCAGACAATAACTCTGAAAGATACACTCATGGACAAAACTTAAGTAAGTTGTACCTTTTAGCATGTATATCAGGATTCAGATGGTAACTCTGAAAGATATTTGATACACAGTGATCTTTATTGAAGACACACGAGATAACCAAGTGTGAACAGCCTCTGTCTCCTTCAAAAGAAAACAGACACCTGGAGATATTAAAATAGGAAACTTCCTTAAGTTTTGTCCATGAGTGTATATGTTCTTCAATCTTTTATAGGCTGATCAGTAAATCGACTTATACAGCGACCCATTTGAACGCGCTATGCAATCTCTGGTTGTGGTTGGTTGTCTTAGTACTGGTACCCTCACTAGTAATCCTCGATATAAGACCTCAATTTCAAACTTTCACCTAAAAGTTTTTCACTTTTATAAAAAGAGAATTTATCTTTCCACAGCACCCCCTTATTGAATTATTCCCATTTTCAAAATATCGAAACTATTTTAAACGCGTAAGATTCTTTTTTGAAATTAAACAATATCTACTGCCCTTAAATGCAATGAAAAAAAATTAATGGGAGGGCTTGGCTCATCAGTGGTGAACCCTCCTAGCGGTTTCACCAGTTTAATTTCAGCTTTATTTACTCCTCTTATCTAATCAACACCTGTCTTTCTTTTATCTTCCCTTACCTGGGGAATCTAATCTTCTTTGAAAATTCTTGGTGGCGTGCAGCACTTTGGTACTTTGATATAATGTATTGTGTATTGTCTGCTTGCTACATTCATTTTTGGGCTCGAAAATCATACATTTTGGTTATTAGCTCGTAAAGCCATATTATCTCTCTATGAGGACGCATTTAGCGCACCTTGGTACTTTGATACAGTGCATTGCGGTTTGTCTGATTGCTATATACAATTTTGGGCTCAACTCTGTTCCGAGTGTACACATGATTCAGGTCATGACAATCATGATGGGCAGTTAGCGACTGTCTTTTACTCTTAGTAATTTACATCATTTTATCATTCACACAGTACCATACCCCTGTTTTGTCACTTACACTTACTGATGATGTTGAATCATGGGACATTTGGTTAGTAGCCCGTGAAATCATATTCATTCTATTATATGTAATCTTCAAACCATAACTGGACATTCTTTTAAATTTATAAGGATGGAATGGATTTTTCTGGGGATAATTCGTCCAAAGAACTAACGTTAGAGGATAGAAAGATAACGTTAGAGGATAGAAAGATAACGTTAGAGGATAGAAGGATAACGTTAGAGGATAGAAAGATACCGTTAGAGGATAGGAAGATGAATGGAGATTCCTGAGGAGAAGGTAATTGACACGGTACTGATTTTTCTGATTCCAATTCGTTCTGAAGAACGAATCTTCAAACCATAACTGGACATTCCTTCAATTTATAAGGATATAATGGATTTTTCTGGGGATAATTCGTGAGGAACTAACGTTAGAGGATAGAAAGATAACGTTAGAGGATAGAAAGATAACGTTAGAGGATAGAAAGATAACGTTAGAGGATAGAAAGATAACGTTAGAGGATAGGAAGATAACGTTATAGGATAGAAAGATAACGTTAGAGGATAGGAAGATAACGTTAGAGGATAGAAAGATAACGTTAGAGGATAGGAAGATAACGTTAGAGGATAGAAAGATGACGTTAGAGGATAGAAAGATGACGTTAGAGGATAGAAAGGTAACGTTAGAGGATAGAAAGATAACGTTAGAGGATAGAAAGATAACGTTAGAGGATAGGAAGATAACGTTAGAGGATAGAAAGATGAATGGAGATTCTTGAGAAGCGGCTAAATGACACGGTACTGATTTTTCTGATTCTGAAGAACGAATCTTCAAACCATAACTGGACATTCCTTCAATTTATAACGATAGAAGGATTTTTCTGAAGATAATTCGTGAGGAACTAACGTTAGAGGATAGGAAGAAGAATAGAGATTCCTGAGGAGAGGGTAAATGACACGGTACTGTAAGGTCCATCCGGGAACAGCAGCAACAAGTAGCGGCCGCCAGATCAATGGACGGGCCAACAAGGTGCGTGCGACCCAATACTTCCCGCACAATATGTCACGCAACACCCTGTCATTTCCACCTTCAAAGGATCTGAAAAACATTTGTCCCGGTTTGTCCCGTCAGCTTCCGATAGCCATGGACAGCTCCACATACCTACCATACCATTCCTTTCCTTGCATTTCTAACTGCTATATAAAAAACCTTTCAATTTCCATAAGAGAAAAAAAGAATCATAGACTTCAATAATAACTAAAATGATAATATTTTGAGTATTCTTTCCATTCAAAAAGCAAGATCTTTAAAACGGTAATATAAGGTTATCCCAAAAGTTTGTGTTTTCCTTAAAACGTTGTTTTCTTATTACTTGGCGAATAATATTATTACGGCGAATACATAATAATACATAATACAATTACTTTATACATAATACAAAGAAATTATACATAACGGTGAATAATATTGGTATTTCAATTTTTTTTTGCAAGTGTTTACGAACTTTTGGGATAACCTTGTAGAAATAATGAAAAACTAGATGAGAATTCTCCATTTTCCAAAGTCAATGTGACCAGAAATGTAGAAAGGCAAAGCCCTGAAGAGATCAACACGTTCATATCTAATTATAAGGCAATAAACATGCCACTATATATAATAAATGGAAGGATTGAAGCCTAAATGTTTATTTTAAACATATAACAAACTTCTACTGTCCTTATTGCCATGAAAAAATATATTGACGGCTCACAGAGGTATCGCCAATTTAATCCACCAGACTTCTTTATAGAGCTCTAATACTGTATTGGACAATTCTGCTTATATATTCTGCAATAAAGAGTGGAATCTTAAATAAATTACATAAGTAAAAATAACTGAAATTCGAGTTACATTTTGTATTGAAAAAGAAAAAAAAGGATATATTGGAATATGTGAAATTGAAACATAGTTATCTTCTTCTTTCTTATCTCCACTTAATCATATTAGGATATCAAGTTGTGACCCTTGATGGTGTCTGTTTGACAACCATCATGACTAGGTGAAGTAGAATGCGTCTGCCTTTGTCATTAAGACTGGGAGCACTACTCAGTAGCAGGCCGACTTAGCTCTAAAAGAAATGGCCTCCTCTGACATGAGGAACAGACGCCATATGCAGCCGCTCCTAACATGGAGTACAAACGCTGCTCATCCTGTATCCCTGGAGACCTTACAGGGTACTATCAGCCGGGCCAGGTGAGCCCAGGTTTTTTAGTGAGCTTGTTACTGCTCCTCCTCCTCCTTTTTCATCCGGAATTGGGACCGGCAAAGGTGGAGTTGAAACAAAGATATGAAATAGTAGAATGCATTGGTTTACAAAATTGGAGTGAAACTCTCAAAACTACCTGACTAAAATATCCTGGGTGTAATATCCGTTTTGAGTTCATATGCTATAGGCAAAAAGACTTTGTATAAATTTAGCACATGTGGGATCTTGAAAATTGTCTATTATCAACAGGTGACACATTTTTTATACATCTACAAGGTTGTCCCAAAAGTTCATAAAGATATTATGATTTATATTTTACAAGTGTTTACGAACTTTTGGGACAACCTTGTAATTCTGAAACTTGGCCCACCTGCTGATTGACCACCCTTGATATAGAACATCAGAGATTAAATCATTCTTCTATAAGAATTCTGTTATAATTTTACCAAGGTTACCAATATTACCAAGGTTGTCTCAAAGGTTTGTAAACACTTGCAAAATTGTAATCATAATATTTTAGCAAAATATTTATTATTTTATTAACAGAGTATCATTTTTGATGTTTATATTTTGCTACTCAGTAAATTTCCCTCATTGCATATCTTTTATCATTCATAGTTTGTTCTTGCCTTAAATTAATTGCTGTGTCATCCTGAAGTTTGTCTTTCCTAATTTTCTACGTAGCAATATGTTTACGAACATTTGAAATAAACTTTTATTTTGTTATGTTTTTTTTTTCTATTCTGATATATACTCTTATTGTATATTTTTAAAAATTTATATTTATTTGACGAATTTACGTGATAAAAAATAAGTATTATTTATTTATTTCAACACACAAAATGCGATATGCCGGTTGGGTATAATTGCGTCAATTTGCATTTTTTAAAACAGAAACAGTTATAAACATATTATACAAGGAAAAAGTAATCAAAAATAAAAAAGAGAAACAATAATATATATTTGGAATCTTAACCTCTCAGGTTAGAAAGATAATCATAAATATATTTACAAAAATAGTTAAATATAGGTTTTATAATTGTCTGAAATATGGATAGAGCTTGGTAGAATTGATAAAGATGGATATAATAGTGGATAGAAATTTATCAGCCGATGGTTTCTAAACTTCCCGACCAGTTTGTCCTCTTAATCACTCACTACAAATGGCGTACACAATAGTTAGCGTCTGATAATCAGGAATTCAGCCGGCATCCTTCGACGGAACAAATTGATAATGAGACAAAGAGAAGCAGAAGATCCTTGTCCAACAGCTAACGACTTCCTTGGTAGCCTTGAGTTGAGCAAGAGAACTCGACAATGCGCGGTTAGCAAACACCAATCACAAAGCACATACAAATAATTTAATAGCAGCGTCCTTGGAAGGACCAAGCAGCCCGACACCGAGATAATTACGACGACCATTGTAACTTATTGTATTTTAATTTGAATGCACAACTGCACGCCACCACCCTTGTCATTTAATTGCCACTGCTGTAGAACCTTTCCTATTTCCTGTCTTTATTTAAACTTCCCAGCTGCGCATTGACATTCGCCTTTTTTTTTTTTGAAATATTATTGAAGTTGTTTTTTTTTGTAGCTGTGAATACATATATAAATATTGTAAACACATACTTATTATATATTTCAGAAATGGTTGAAGTATTAGATTGTCCCAAAAGTTCGTGTTTTTGTTATTACTTGACGAATAATATTATTACGGCGAATACATAATAATACATAATACAATTACTTTATACATAATACAAAGACATTATACATAACGGCGAATACATACTACAATTACTGTAATTAATGTACACGCTTGTTCGGCGGTACATATACTAAAATTGGAACGATACAGAGAAGATTAGCATGGCCCCTGCGCAAGGATGACACGCAAAATCGTGAAGCGTTCCATACTACAATTACTTTATACATAATACAAAGACATTATACATAAAGGCGAATAATATTATTACGGTGAATACATAATACAATTACTTTATACATAATACAAAGACATTATACATAACAGCGAATAATATTGGCATTTCATTTTTTTGAAAGTGTTTACGAACTTTTGGGATAACCTTGTATTTAGAATTATTTTTCTATATACACAAATATATTTCTTCCATCCACCAAAGGATTCCCAGCGATATTCTACAGAATATATCTAGATAATAAAGCTCTAAGTAGAAGGATTGAACTATATAAACTTATAGATGTGAAGATTTTAATAGATAATTCACTAATTGACAAAACTGTATAGGAAAATGTCTGTTCTCTTCAAAAGAAAACTAGCTTATTTATTTATGCTTATGAGGTGATACAGCAGCGTATTTACAATTAGAGAGGAGACAAAATGAATTAAATCTAGAAAAAAGAAGTGAGGACATATCGGTCATTAAAGTCTGAGAGGCAAGGCCTTCAGCCAGTTCAGGGCTTCCGGGGTGACAGAATGGAGATTGGAGATTCCTCCATTGAATTTGCACAGCGGGCAGTCATCTAGTATATGGGACATTGATTGTGGGACGTTGCAGGCACAATTTAGATCTTTGGTGTAGCCCCATAACTTCATCAGCTCTGCACACCTTCCCTGACCTGTTCTAAAGCGGTTTAGAAGCACCCATTCTCGTCGAGGGAGGGAAAAACCTGGGATCTTGACACTTGGGCTTGTGAAAACTAGCTAACATTAATGAAACACCCTGTTACCAGTTTCATTATTTTTCAGGATGACTGAATGAACAGTTGTTTGGTCGTTTAAGGTACAGCTTGCACCACGCTGATGAGGGGCAACAGCCCCAAACACGTCCGTGGTTAGCTTTTCTTGATTAATCTAGAATGGGTATTTGGCCAATTCTGGAATAATTAAAAATCAAAGAGAATAGTTGACATTTATTCCGATAGATGGCGCAAGCCTTCAGCAACTTTTAGTTGAACGATAAGGAGATGCCTTTTTTCATAATTAATGAGACAGTTAATAGCTTAGGAAAGAAGTCGAGTGTTGAAAATATAAAATTGAATCGTTCGAATTGAAGTAGTGTATCAAATAATTCCAGAATTAAGACAGCGTTGTGCTTTCAAAGTGTTTGCAAATTTACATTAAATACTTGACAATTTGACAATTAAAATAATTTTATTGACATCTTGTCAATACATACAAAGTGCACAGTCTGTACTATTTAAAAAAAGATAATATGGATTATATACACTATGTACAATGAATATGGCGCCTCTGCCAGCGCTGCAGAGTTTGGTGGAGAATCACCAGCAGGTCTCCAGCGACACCACGTATTTCGTGATCTACGAAGAATACGTAGATCGCGTAGTTCGCCGCTGAGGAGATGGTGATGGCGTGGTCCTCGAGACCAACTGGAAAGATTGATAGATAAGAGAGGAAATGCTTATGGACTTTAATGAATATAGATTGATTCTAAAAATATATTCTTGAAAGATGATAAGCGTTTGTGGGAGTGAGTATTTTTAAAACTGTATTTGCAAGGTGTCAAAATAAAACCTATATAGTGTTAGTGTCAAGTTGGGATTGCCTGACCTGCCGTGAGAGAGTGGGTATCTTAGTCAACGGCAAGGGTCAAAGAACAGAAAATACAGAAGTCTGTGGTGACGGGAGAGCAGTGGTAGGAGTGCAGAAGAGCACAGGAATCTACAGTGATATGAGAGCTGAAAAACACGGAAATCTACGTTGTTAGTAGAGTAAAGAACACGGAAATCTACGTTGACGGGTGAGCAGAAGAGCACAGGAATCAACAGTGTTAGGAGAACACGCCAACCTACGTTGACCGGAGAGCAGAAAAGCACAGGAATCTACAGTGATAGAAGAGCACAGGGACCACAATGACGGAAGAGCAGAAGAGCACAGGAATCTACAGTGATAGGAGAGCACAGGAATCACAATGACACGAGAGCAGAAAAGCACAGGAATCTACAGTGATAGGAGAGCACAGGAATCACAATGACGGGAGAGCAGAAAAGCACAGGAATCTACAGTGATAGGAGAATACGACAATCTACGTTGACGAGAGAACAGAAGAGCACAGGAATCTACAGTGATAGGAGAACACGACAATCTACGTTGACGGGAGAGCAGAAGAGCACAGGAATCTACAGTGATAATAGACCAGAAGAGCACAGGAATCTACAGTGATAGGAGAACACGACAATCTACGTTGACGGGAGAGCAGAAGAGCACAGGAATCTACAGTGATAATAGACCAGAAGAGCACAGGAATCTACAGTGATAGGAGAACACGACAATCTACGTTGACGGGAGAGCAGAAGAGCACAGGAATCTACAGTGATAATAGACCAGAAGAGCACAGGAATCTACAGTGATAGGAGAACACGACAATCTACGTTGACGGGAGAGCAGAAGAGCACAGGAATCTACAGTGATAATAGACCAGAAGAGCACAGGAATCTACAGTGATAGGAGAACACGACAATCTACGTTGACGGGAGAGCAGAAGAGCACAGGAATCTACAGTGATAATAGACCAGAAGAGCACAGGAATCTACAGTGATAGGAGAACACGACAATCTACGTTGACGGGAGAGCAGAAGAGCACAGGAATCTACAGTCATAATAGACCAGAAGAGCACAGGAATCTACAGTGATAATAGACCAGAAGAGCACAGGAATCTACAGTGATAGGAGAACACGACAATCTACGTTGACGAGAGAACAGAAGAGCACAGGAATCTACAGTGATAGGAGAACACGACAATCTACGTTGACGGGAGAGCAGAAGAGCACAGGAATCTACAGTGATAATAGACCAGAAGAGCACAGGAATCTACAGTGATAGGAGAACACGACAATCTACGTTGACGGGAGAGCAGAAGAGCACAGGAATCTACAGTGATAATAGACCAGAAGAGCACAGGAATCTACAGTGATAGGAGAACACGACAATCTACGTTGACGGGAGAACATAAGAGCACAGGAATCTACAGACATAATAGACCAAAAGAGCACAGGAATCTACAGTGATAGGAGAACACGACAATCTACGTTGACGGGAGAACAGAATAGCACAGGAATCTACAGTCATAATAGACCAGAAGAGCACGGGAATCTACAATGATAGGAGAATACGACAATCTACGTTGACGGGAGAGCAGAAGAGCACAGGAATCTACAGTGGCAGGAGAACACGACAATCTACGTTGATGGGAGAGCAGAAGAGCACAGGAATCTACAGCGATAGAGGAGCAGAAGAGCACATGAACCACAATGACGGGGGAGAAAAGACAACGCGGACATCTGCGGGTCGAGAGAGAAGATTACGGGGACTGAAGGACCGGCCAATCCAGCCAAATTAATTGAGAGATAGCTTCTGTTTGCCCAGGGCATTTGTATTCCCGGCTTGTTGAGGTTGGTTGTATTGATTCAGATTGCCGCGTGAATTCCAAGTGGCCCCGTTCTCCAGCACCACCAAGCTACCAAAGCGACATTCCATAAGACCATAGATAGAACAGAAGATTGAAAATCTTTCTTTCGAATTTAAAGAAAGAAATTTATACTTCTCTTTAATCCTACTTATTTTCTTTAATATTTGGAGTCAAACTTCCATCCTATAAGACGCAAATTTTAACCCACAGCTTGGTACACTACAAATTTATTATTAAGAAACAACATAAATTTGTTTAGAATCACCGAATTTGATTGAAAAACACACTAAAAATTAGATAAAAATATATTTAGAATTATCATAAGATTGACCAAAAAGTTCATTTATTCTTAAAAACGTTGTTTTTCTCATTACTTAGCGAATAATATTATTATGGCGAATACATAATAATACAAAATACAATTACTTTATACATAATACAAAAACATTATATATAACGGCGAATAATATTGGTATTTCAATTTTTTTGCCAATGTTTACGAACTTTTGGGACAATCTTGTATTTAAAATATATCTTTTTTATTACATGTCTAAGATAAACATATATCAATAATATTTCAATAATATACATTATAAACAAACTAAAAAAGAATAAATGATAAAATATTTAAAAAAGACGTTAAAAATTAAATAACAAACGATATTTTATAAAGAAACCTCGAGCTAAATTAGCCGCAAGAATCAGGTCTGTGTTTAAAACCTTTAAAAAGACAATTTTCTCCAGTAGGAAGCATAAAAAAAAGATGTACAAGTTAATCAATTTAATGAATTCATGCATTAAATATTAATCCTATATTTTAAACGGGGTGCTTTTTGCCTTCGCAGGTTTGCGTGGCGGTTTTTGTGGTCGTTAGAGAGTTAGGTTGATCCTGTTAAGCCGACCACATCTGATTTACTGGCGGTGGAAGAATTCATTACAAAATACATTTTTGTTTCTCCGCCTGTCTACCCTAATCTACAAATTAGGTATGCAAGCTGTATTTGGTTAACTCCGTAGTTCTAAATCCCTGTCTGTTCTGTTCCACTTTATTTATTTATAAAAAATGGAATTTGTGGCTATTAACGTGGTGGGTGTTTAAAATATTGACTATTTTAGTTTTTTATTTATCTTCTTTTTTATCTTCATTTAATTATATTGGGTATAAAGCTTGTAGAGTTTGTTGATGGTGTCTGCTGGGGATGTGTCTTCTTCTTTCTTATCTCTACTTATTCATATCAGGGTATCAAGCTTGTAGAGCTTGTTTATGGTATCTGTGCTGGGGATGAGTCTCTTATTCTTTCTTATCTCCACTTAATCATATTAGGGTATTAAGCTTGTAAATATTTAGACTTTTGATGGTGTGGGTGAAGTAGAATATGTCTGTCTTTGTCATTAAGACTGGGAGCACTACTCAGTAGCAGGCCAATTTAGTTCCAAAAGAAATGGCCGCCTCTGACATGAGGAACAGACGCCATGTGCAGCCGCTCCTAACATAGAGTACAGACGCTGCTCATCCTGTATCCCTGGAGTCCTTACAGGGTACTATCAGCCGGGCCAGCTGAACCCAAGTTTTTTTAGCAAGCTTGTTACTGCTCCCCTTCCTCCTTTTTTATCCGGGAATGGGATCGGCAAAGGTGGAGTTGTTTATTATTCATTACATAGTTTTCATTTTAAAAAATCTCTCCTTACTATTTAATAGTAAAAAGTAAAAGGTCTGTAGAATGGTGTCGTATCAATAATTCGAGATACGAATTGCGGATATATTCCATATAGATATATGTTTAAATTATTATCATCTTTATAACAGATAGTTCGTTAATGCATCATATGAATATATGAATATTGTGTTTTAAAAACTTTACTTGCGATTTGCCGAAGAGCAATGTTCGAAGCATATTATATATTTTGTTGGGCGCTGCGCTGCCTGGAGTATAGGAGCTCCATCTATGCTTCCTTCCTTTGGTGTATCTGTATAAGACCCTGGAGGCTGTTGTTGGTTTCTGTGCTGTCTGGAGTATAGGAGTTCCATCTATTATTTCTTCTTGTGATGAATCTGTATAAGACCGGTGGTCTTAATAAAGCTTTGTGTGTGTATATTATATATTTATAATTGTATGTATTTCTACTGTACTTAAAGCTTATGTCCATAGTTCATCTAAAATACCTTTTCCAAGAGTCTAGCATCAGTATCAGTATGAAAGGAAAACAGCAAAATGCAATATAACAGCGGTATGGTAGATTAAACTGGTGAAATTGCTGGGAGGATTTACCACTGATGAGCCAAGCCCTTCCATTATTTTATCATTTCAGTAAGGACAGTAAAAAATTGATTTATTTTTAAAATAATCAAAAAATAGTTCAAAGTTTTCATAGCATAAATTCATAAAGACTAAATGTATGATTTTTCTATGCAATATTATCAATTAAAAAAAGAATAAATACTCACAAGGATTCAACATATTCAAGATTTAGCTACGAAATTAAACGGAGAAAAAGGAAAAAAAAAAGATTAATAGTAATTTGAATTCTTTTAATAAAGGACCATCCAGATATAAATGAGGGAGACTGTGTCACGCATAACAAATTGAGAAAGTTTTGGCTTTAATTTTCCACGGAGACCAACACTTAGCTTGAGAGAAGAAGATGAAAAAAAAACTCCATCTCAAAATAATGTTTTAATTCAATGCAAATTTCGTTGAAAAATCTCAAAATTTTATCATTTCTATGTAAATTAAATAGGGTAATACACATATTTATAAAAAATTTAAATAATATATTTGAAGTAAATACTATTTGATAAATAATTTATTTGGGTGTTTTCCTGCTCGAAGTATTGGGGAATTGAACGATGTGTTGACAGTGAGCATTTCCAATATATTGGTTTGTCTCTTTTCCTATGATAATTATAGCATTTGGAATTAATCTTGTTAGATAAGCTAACAGTATTTATCTGATTCAACATGGCTTTGGTTTGCTTGCCTTTCCTTTAATCCTTTTCTGAAAAAAAAAAAAAAAGAATTAGAGATCAAATCTGTTTTTTTTTTCTTTGCCAATAAGTAGTCTCCTCTAGTTTGGTTATGTTTCTGATTGGAACTTCTGGTAGTTTTATTGGTAGCTGGCCACGTTTATTTCCTTCCTTATTGCTCTCTTTTTCTCGTTTCCCGCTATTACTTTTAAAACTTTTCTTCGCCATCCAAACTTTGTTGATTGTTGACATGGCCTTTCTCGACATTGTTCTTTACATTTATTGTTAAATTTTAGCAACAATACAAAGCTTTATTAAGACCTTTTAGTCTTATACAGATTCTCCAAGTAGAAATGTAGGGTACATATAGGAATAACAGTAATAGTACCAGTAATCAGCAATGTACAACAACAAAAAGCTTTATTAAGACCTTTCAGTCTTATACAGATTCTCCAAGTAGAAATGTAGGGTACATACAGGAATAACAGTAACAGTAATCAGGAATGTACAACAACAAAAAGCTTTATTAAAGACCTTTTAGTCTCATACAGATTCTCCAAGCAGAAATATAGGGTACATACAGGAATAACAGTAATAGTACCAGTAATCAGCAATATACAACAAAAAGCTTTATTAAAGACCTTTCAGTCTTATACAGATTCTCCAAGTAGAAATGTAGGGTACATACAGGAATAACAGCAATAGTACCAGTAATCAGCAATGTACAACAACAAAAAGCTTTATTAAAGACCTTTTAGTCTTATACAGATTCTCCAAGTAGAAATGTAAGGTACATACAGGAATAACAGTAATATTACCAGTAACCAGCAACGTACAACAACAAAAAGCTTTATTAAAAACCTTTTAGTCTTATACAGATTCTCCAAGTAGAAATGATAGTAAGCAAGAGGGCTAACTTGCATATACTCATGGACAAAACTTATGGAAGTTACATATTTTGATGTCGCCGGCCGTCTGTTTTTTTTTTTAGGGAGACAGAGGCTGTTTACAGTTGGTTATCTCATGTGTCTTCAATAAAGATCACTGTAATATCTTTCAGAGTTACTGTCTGAATCCCGATATACATGCTAAAAGGTAAAACTTTTGTTCACACTTGGTTATCTCGAGTGTCTTCAATAACGGTCTGAAGAAATATATGGATATTCAAATCTGTAATACAATGATAATCATAACGGGATGGGGTTGGTGCAGGTGATGGCAGCGGCAGGGGGGCAGCCTACGACTCCCACCCCGCTCAGCTCGCCCCCAGCACCGGGCTCGGGTACCCAGGCCTGCTGTGAGTCGGGCAGGCCTGTACTTACCGACCCTTTGACCGGCCAAACGGTATGTTCCTGCCAATACGACGCTCAGCTCTTCAGCTATCAGCGTCTTGCCGGGCTTCCCCTCTACGGCTCAGCGGCCGCTCTGGCTGCAGGAGACCTAGGTGCAGCAGCGGCTGAGCAGTCCGCCTTTTACTCCCCAGCGGTAAGTTTCTTTTTTGCATACTTCTAGTTGCATATACAATAGAACTACCTCCTTGTATAGGACATCTAATTGCAGAGCCTAATTGTCGCGTTGGAAAATAGACGCTAGGAAAGATAAACACGAACGAACTTCATTCGCTTTAACAGTCTACTTTATAATTTTATTTACACAAATTTATATAGCTATGACATAATTCAAAACTATGTAAATCAATTAAACGAATAAGCATTAAAAAAAATAAGAGGAGCTTCTTTTAAAAATTTTAATGCGCAAGCTTTCGGACCATACGTCCTTCTACAGGCATGGATAGTGGTAATACTGGATAGTGGTTAGTATTACCACTATCCATGCCTGTAGAAGGACGTTAGGTCCGAAAGCTTGCGCATTAAAATTTTTAAAAGAAGCTCCTCTTATCTTTTTTATGCTTATTCGTTTAACCAATTTTTTAAGAGTTCCTTATCGTTTAATATGTAAATCAATACAATCTAAAAATTATGTAAATAAAATAAACACGTTACAATAATGCCACGTGGAAAATTAGGAAAGACAAACTTCAGGATGACACAGCAATTTATTTCAGGCAAGAACAATCTATGAAGGATAAACAAAAGATAAGCAATGAGGGAAGTTTACAGAGTAGTAAAATATAAACATAAAAAAATCATACTCTGTTAATAAAATAATAAAAACTTTGCTACAATATGAATGTTTACTATCAGCACCTTGGTACTTTGATATAGTGTATTGCGGCTTGTCTGCTTGCTACATTCATTTTTAGACTTAAAAATCCTAAACTTTGGTTTGTATGCCGTAAAATCATATTCTCTCTAAATTCTTTCTATATGGAACTCTTTTGTCCGTCATCTTTAAAACAGATTCCAGTAATAAGGTATCATATAAAATGAAAGGATTTAAAAGCACGAATGTTTCTTTTATACACAATACAAACTTCTACTGTCCTTACTGCGATTAAAAAATATATTGGGAGGGCTTGGCTCATCAGTGGTGAACCCTCCCAGCGGTTTCGCCAATTTAATCCACCAGACCGCTTCTCAGAGCTCTAATACTGTATTGGACGATTCTGCTTATATATGCAGCACTGAAGGATGGAATCTCAGAAATGGTTTTCAAGAAAACTATGGACATAAGCTTATAGGACATTAGAATTACATTTAAATATTTGAATCGAGCAATGTTATTCCGCAAACAATAAAGACAAGGCCAGTTAGGCATAATTTACACAAAACAATAACGCGCCATTGGATTAAATTGGCGAAACCGCTGGGAGGGTTCACCACTGATGAGCCAAGCCCTCCCAATATATTTTTTCACCGCAGTAAGGACAGTAGAAGTTTGTATTATGTATAAAAGAAACATTCGTGCTTTTAAATTCTTTCATTTTATATGTATAGATGGCGCGTTATTGCTTTGTGTTAAAAAGGCATCAATCTACGAAGTTTTTAATAAGTTGAATGCAAGCATGGACTTCAACACGTGGGGTAGTGCTGTTTCCCCTGTTGATTACCGTAATAGACTGCTTCAGAGACCCATTAGAAAGCGTGAGAGGTTTATATATAGACTGGAGGCTTTTGTTTTAAAATGGGAATCCATTTGGCCAATTGGATCTTCACTTTCTGCCTTTACTTTCTAATGAAAATAACCTCTTACGTTTCTAATATGGGAACACGAATCTTTCAGGAATTTCCTCATCATGACATATCAATTCTATTAGATACTTGAAATTATAGATGAAAATAATATTATAATATAATTAAATAAATATATAAATATTTATATATCTAAGTAGAGATAGAAATGTGTGAATATATAACGCATATATATGATATTTAAATTTCAACCCTTATGCTCAAAACTGGGCAACTCTTTGCTTCACTTCCATCAATAATTGACAATATGACCCAGAATAAGTATATTGCTACGGCGTTTTATGGTTTCCACAAGTCCATATCTCAGAAGAAGGCCAAGTGACACTCACTCCTCACTTTCTTACTGCTACTCTTTTTGTGTTGTTTTTCTTGCTTCCCTCTTTCTCTTTCTTGTTTTTTCCTTTTTCTTCTGTCTATATCGTTATTTCCTTTGTCTCACTGCTTTGTTCTTATGCATACCTCTGGTGAATCCTGTATAGGGTCAGTGACCCTAAATAAAGGCTTTTTGTTGTTGTTGTTGTTGATATTTAAATTTCATATCAATTGTTTCAAATCTCATGGACATAAACAATTTAAAATGTTTCCAGAGATGAGTTTTTCTTTTATTAACACCATTTCAAGCTTTCAGACATCTCAGTCCATCTACAGGAGAACTTGGACAATGAATAAAACGTCGCTTGATGCCAACGAAACTCATAAACGGAAACATTTTTAAATTATTTAATTAATATTTTAATTTCATAACTATTATAGACGCGTATGATTCTTTTAAAAATAGAACAATTTCTACTGTCCTTACTGCAATGGAAAAAATTAATGGGAGGGCCTGGCTCATCAGTGGTGAACCCTCCCAGCGGTTTCGCCAGTTTAATCTACCATTAAAAAAACCTTACTGCAATGGAAAATTATTGGGAGGGCCTGGTTCATCAGTGGTGAACCCTCCCAGCGGTTTCGCCAGTTTAATCTACCATTAAAAAAACCTTACTGCAATGGAAAAATTGATGGGAGGGCCTGGCTCATCAGTGGTGAACCCTCTCAGCGGTTTCGCCAGTTTAATCTACCATCATCAGTGGTGAACCCTCCCAGCGGTTTCGCCAGTTTAATCTACCATGGATAGTAAGGGCAGTATAAATTGTTTTATTTCAAAAAGAATCATACACGTCTATAATAGTTTTGAATTTTGATAACAGATGGCGCGCTAATATATCATAAATATTTTAATTAGTCAAAACTATAAATCCACAAACCACACTAAACCATATAAAAACTTCAATCTTACAGAAAAAATAAAAAATTCGCAACTTTATAAAAAGAAAAAAAGCTACACGATGAAGAAACCGCAGTAATAAAATATTCTACGCTGTTAAATAGGTGTGTGACAACCTCAAGAAAACTAGAATTTGGATAAAAAACAAACTGGGACGGAAAACTCCTAACAAAATATAGCCGTGGATTTTAATAAATCTATTAAATCCACATACCCAAGTTTGCGGCAATATTTTTAATATTTCTACATAAGCAAGAAGGAGGAGAGAAAAATATTAAATCTCCTGACTGCAGAGAGCCAATTTTCCGGTGTCCTGCTAAAAGCTGTTCGGATAAAGCCTTTGCTCCCCTGAGCTCTATTTTTTCTGCATGTGTGCGTGCATGTATTCCTTGTAAGCATATCTTGGCATTTCCCCCCTTTTTCCTTTATTTTGGGGAATCTCCGCTATCGAAGAGCTTTTGTTGGAAGGCACTATTGTCGAGCGAAACTTCATTTGCTTTTTTTACTGCCTGGAATATATCGTCGCTCTTGGCTTGTTGTTAGAAGCTGTCAAACCATTTTATTGCAAGCCTCTTTTTTTATAGTAAAATTGATTTTTTTTTTGTTGTCAAACACAATGTCTGCTAAATATTCTAGTGATGGAAGAGTTAGTGATTTGTGAAGTTTATGTTAAACATATTTCTTTAGCATAATTCCCTTTTCTTACATCGTTTTGACATGGATATCTATCTTGTTTATAAATATTTACCTGCGGTATCTGTCTCTATATTACTGAATACATTTTATAACTATTTATTACATTTAAATTAGATATTTGTTATTTTTTATTATAAGGTTATCTTAAAAGTTCGTAAATATATTATGTTTATGATTTTGTAAGTGTTTATGAACTTTTGGGACAACCTTGTAATTCTGAAAGGTCTTAATAAAGTTTGTTGTTGTACATTGCTGATTACTGGTACTATTACTGTTACTCCTGTATGTACCCTACATTTCTACTTGGAGAATCTGTATAAGACTGAAAGGTCTTAATAAAGTTTGTTGTTGTACATTGCTGATTACTGGTACTATTACTGTTATTCCTGTATGTAACCTATATTTCTACTAGGAGAATCTGTATAAGACTGAAAGGTCTTAATAAAGTTTGTTGTTGTACATTGCTGATTACTGGTACTATTACTGTTATTCCTGTATGTAACCTATATTTCTACTAGGAGAATCTGTATAGGACTGAAAGGTCTTAATAAAGCTTTTTGTTGTTGTACATTGCTGATTACTGGTATTATTACTGTTATTCCTGTATGTAACCTATATTTCTACTAGGAGAATCTGTATA
>CP092864.1:149503990-149653329 GCA_030710605.1 Cordylochernes scorpioides
TGGTAGGGAATTCCTACATATGTGATGCTATGAGAAAAGAAAGAGATTTGACAGCAAACAAAGAAGACAACAACAATGACAAACCTGCAGAATGTCAACGAAAAGTCAGTTAAACCTAAGGGCAGATCAATGTCAATATTCCCACCCGCTAATGGCAATCTAAAAATATTGGCCGATCCAATTTAGCCCAGCGGCGGGTAAATAAAGTAGTTCGCCTAAAGGTCGAGAGATGGCGCTGCGAGTCAGCGCGCCAATTATTTTGTTTGTTAGTTGGTATTAGCCAGGATTACCAGACGATGTACGCCGGCGTTGTTTAAAAAGTGAGATGTGCAATTAACGGAGGATTTTCTTCTGTTTTTCGATTATCTGATTGAATTAATTTACAAGTTGCTTTTTAAGTCCCAAATGGCGTTGAGCATATTAATTAGATCTCTATAATTACCCTGATTAAGTGCTGAAGTGAGGTTTTTTGACACCAATCCCTGTTGCACTGGTGGGATTACTTCTTTGGCGGAGTGATTAGTTAGTACACTCCTGTGTCGAGATTGGGAACTACTTTATAAACTGTTTACACAAGTCTGTTTTAGGCATTCTTTTTTTTTTTTTTGTTAGATTGTTCTATATGTATGTTATATATAAAAATATTATTTAAAATTATATTTCATAGATTCAAATATTCTGTTAAATCGACCCCCATAGGTCATGCTTCCCCTATAAAAACTCATTGTTGTTTTTTCCCGATGGCCGGCTCAAACCATATGTAAATATGTAAATAAGTTTTTTATTCTTGCGCCTTAAATCAGGCAATATTTTCTCAGATTATTTATTTTGTGTTTTATAAGTTAAATTAAAGCAATAATGATCTAATCTGTTTTTAGTATTATTGCTACGACTGCAGTGTCACATACCATATCAATTTTTAACACAACACTATATGTAAAACAGTCGGCCGGTAGGACAACAACAATGGGTTTTTATAGGGTAAGCGTGAACACGGACGGTCGATTTAACAGAGTATTTGTATCTATGAAATATAATTTTAAATAAAATAATATTTTAATATAATATATATTCATATGATATTATAACACTATGCGGCGCTGAGTTTGTGTATACAAAGATGTAATGCCTCGATAAAGGTTGGCGTTCAGCCAGCCGAAATATTGGCAAAATAAATCTTTTATTAAATCCAATATATGCCTTTTTATTATCTGGTATATTTATATATAAATTGTAGAGTAGAAATCAAGTCTTTGTATATCTGGAGATGTGAAAGTATTTATTGATGACGTCACCACGACCAGTCGACAATTATTAACAAATTAACCAAACTATCTACATCTAGAGAATATCGAGCAAGCAAAGAAATATTTTAAAGATGATTTTACAAATACAGAGTAATATATATTTTATATAATCTGTTTAATATTTTCATTGAATAATATTAAATTAAATAATAAATTATTTCTTCGCCACAATATTTTTATATGAACTTTCCTCCTAAAGTAGGTAACACGCTCCATTCCCGACAGTCATGAACCGGGATTGAATCCCGCGTTAAAACTTTGTTTAATATGTGAATAACCTTCACTTATATTATTCATTGTTTCAATTATCATATACTAGGTTGCTCTTGTTGAGCGGTACCTATTAATGTGATTTTGAACCGGCGGCGGCCACAATATATTTCATTTTATTAATCATTAAACGGTCAGTAATCCTTTGATTACAATCAGAATCAACAACAAGACTTCAAGGATAAATGTCTTCTTTTATTACCAACACATCAAGCTTTCTGGTATAACGTCCCTTCAACAGGATTAGCGAATATGAAAACATTTCATATTTGATATACCTATAAACAATTTGACAATTAAAATAATTTTATTGACATCTTGTCAATACATACAAAGTGCACAGTCTGCACTATTTAAAAATATATATAATATGGATTATATTAACTATAATACAATATAATGCGGCTTATGATTGTAAGACGACACATTGGAAAATATCCCGCATGAGTTTCTTTTAAATGAAAAATCGAAATTTATTTTTTAAGGAAAAATAACGATTATTTCTAACCTTAGAGATGAGGTATGAAAGGATGAATTGTGAAGAGTAATGATAAACGGAAATATATATATTAACGATGTACCATGAATATGGCGCCTCTGCCAGCGCTGCAGAGTTTGGTGGAGAATCACCAGCGGGTCTCCAGATACACCACGTATTTCGTGATCTACGAAGAATACGTAGATTGTCGGCTTCGCCGTTGAGGAGGTGGTGATGGCGTGGTTCTCGAGATCAACTGGAAAGATCCAGGACTGCAGGACCGCCCGATGATGGAGAACACCTCTCGGATGACAGGGCGAACGGCGCTGCAGGACCAGTAGCATATAGAAGGGTAGTTATACACAAAAGCTTGAACTATTGATAATAAAAAAAGCCATTTATCCATGAAGCCTTGTTGTTGATTCTGTTTTTATTAATCAACCAGACGCGATATTAAAATACTTTGCGCCTATTACAGAGACAACAAAATAGAACTTAGAAATAAACATTTACATATATACGAGGTGAGTTCAAAAGGTATCGCGACTTTTGTGTTTTTTCATAAATTATTTATTTATTCATGAATACCTATTTTGTCCCCTCCAAAGTAATCCCCATGAGATATTATACACTTGTGCCAACGGTTTTTCCTATCTTCGAAGCACTTCAAAAAATCATTTAAAAAAAAATCTTTTTCAGCTCCTCCTTCGATGCCGTCTTTATCTCGTCAAGCGTAGCGTAACGTCGTCATTTCGTGGGCCTCGTATTACAAATTAACGCCTTACCAAATTCTTTATTTGTTTCTCCTGACGAAGAAAAAATATTTTTGTCGAAACATTGAAAAAATAAAAACTCTAATTGGCCGAAGTGTCTATTTTTTTACAGAAAATTTATATTATTCGACAGAGTTCATAAAATGTATATGAACAAAGTGGCTGATGTAAGAGAATTAAATCATTTAGATCAGGGAACAAACGATGTCTCACTTCTGTAAAGTTCGGACAGACATAGATAAGGTGAAGAGCAGTAAAAAATTCATATTAATTCTCTATTTTTTAATTTATAACCATTGTAATAATTCTTTCATCAGAATATCTTTTTATTTTTATTTTTTTGCTTATCCGTGGTACATGAGGTACAGGCCATTATAATCATGGTGGATAGAAGGCAACTACTTTTACTATAAGTGAACCACATGTCTACACATGTGAAAAGCAGTTCGACATTGCACTTACAAATGTGTCAGAGCCGCATTTGGTTACTTGCACTCGCTGGTGGGGTGGACTTTTGCAAAAATCGGGGGCCATTGGAGCACTTTTTTTTTTATCAGAAAAAAAGTGCCCAATGCGGGAATCGAACCCGGGTCGTAGCGGTCGTAATCCAACGGTTTAGACCATCCTTCCACCGACCCCCCGAAGATATGTTTTTAATATATTTAGCTCGTTTTTCATTCAGCTTTATAAAATAACCTCAAATTATTCTATTTGAACCAAAATTATAAAAGGGGGTGGATGTTTTGTGTATTTTGATTACATTGCAACGACCAAGATTTCTGGCGAACGGAAATTGTCATCAAAAAGAACAATTCAATAAAACATTCCCTCGAATCAATATTAAAACAAGAGCATTAAACCTCCAGGGAAAAGTTTCTTTTTAAAATATTTTTTATTTAAAAATCTCTCGAGCTTTCGGGCAAGTAAAATAGTTTCTCCCGTAGAAGGGCTCACTTGCCCGAAACCTCGAGATATTTTTAAATTAAAAATATTTTTAAAGGAATCTTTTCCCTGGAGGCTTTATGTTTTTATTTAAAAAAAAGAACAATTCTTAAATTCACCATTATAGAAATCATTGAAGAATTTACTAACAAGGACAAATCTTCCTGACGTTATCAAGAGTGATTTCTGACAGAGAAAGATTCCAAAAAGAACAATCATTGCATTTCTTCCAGAAAATACCAGTGACTTCGTCTGATACACATTTCTTGAGGGCAATCCAATTGAAGATAAGTCAATGATAAAGATTCCTTAGAAATTTCACCCAAGTACAGTAGATTCGATAACCATATAGGAACATGATAACCAGGAGGGATGTCTTAGACGCGGCCCTATCCTACGTTGATAGGATGTATCTCCTTTGCAGACTCTCGCCGGAAAATAGGATTATTCTCGTCAAGTTCCTCAAACATATCATCAAGCATGTTGGAAACATGAACTGCGCACTTGGCTTGGAACTGTCTAAACCAAGCATGTCAAACTCAAATCCTAACACGGGCCAAATAAAAAAGTAATAAGATTATGTGGGCCGCAAAAAAAAAAGAAAACAAGTAATTAAATTTTTATAGTAACATTTATGTAGGTTTATTTTAAAAAATACTAATAAGAAAAAAGAAAGTAAAGTTAATATTTTCTCCCTAATATTTGGCATCTCTTTTCTGCTACCATCTTCGAGGGAAATTTTTTTTTAAATTTATAAAAAAAAAAATATTAAAATATATTGTCTGGTGGGCCGCAAATTTATTCGTTGTGGGCCGCATGAGGCCCGCGGGCCGCGAGTTTGATATGCTTGGTCTAAACTTATGGAGGATTTGGGCTCCTGGCGGGAATCCGGACGTCCCTTTGGTGAAAGCATCGTCTGTTGTATATATTTCTCCTTTTATCTTACACTCTGTAAACTCTCTCTTTTGTGTTTGACAAGATGACAATAATCTATTTTTAATTGTCAATTGTCACATAGGAACATGTACATCTGTGTGTTTCGTGAATTACGTATCTGTTCACCAGATACTTTTTTATCCAAAAGAAAACAGCTGTTGTTGAATACCATCTGTTAGAATCCAATGTCATTTCTATCTCTGATTAAATTACTTTTTTTTTCAAACTAGAACGTCTGTTTTTTTGTCAGCCTGAAATTTGAAGTAAGATTTGAAGGAACAAACATTAGAATGAAAAGATAAACTATTTTTTTATTATAACCATTACATCATATTTAAACTCCGCCTTTGTCGGTCCAAAGCCCGGATGAAAAAGGAGGAGGGGGAGCAGTAACAAACTTTGTTAAAACCTGGGCTCAGCTGGCCATGCTGATAGTACCCTGTAAGGGCTCCAGGAATACAGGATGAGTTTGTACTCCATGTTAGGAGCAGCTGTACATGGTGTCTGTTCCTCATGTCAGAGGCGGCCATTTCTTTTGGAGCTAAGTCAGCCTGCCACTGAGTAGTGCTCCCAGTCTTAATGACAAAGGCATTCTACTTCACCTACACCAAGTCTCAATCTCTACAAACTTGATACCCTAATAGGATTGAGTGGAGATAAGAAAGAAGAAGAAGAGACATCCCCAGCAGACACCATCAACAAGCTCTACAAGCTTGATACCCTAATATGATTGAGTGAAGATAAGAAAGAAGAAGAGACTCATCCCCAGCAGACACCATCAACAAACTCTACAAGCTTGATACCCTAATAAGATTGAGTGAAGATAAGAAAGAAGAAGAAGAGACATCCCCAGCAGACACCATCAACAAGCTCTACAACCTTGATACCCTAATATGATTGAGTGAAGATAAGAAAGAAGAAGAGACTCATCCCCAGCAGACACCATCAACAAACTCTACAAGCTTGATACCCTAATATGATTGAGTGAAGATAAGAAAGAAGAAGAAGAGACATCCCCAGCAGACATCATCAACAAGCTCTACAAGATTGATACCCTAATATGATTGAGTGAAGATAAGAAAGAAGAAGAGACTCATCCCCAGCAGACACCATCAACAAACTCTACAAGCTTGATACCCTAATATGATTGAGTGAAGATAAGAAAGAAGAAGAAGAGACATCCCCAGCAGACATCATCAACAAGCTCTACAAGCTTGATACCCTAATATGATTGAGTGGAGATAAGAAAGAAGACACATCCCCAGCACAGACACCATCAACAAACTCTACAAGCTTGATACGCTGATATGATTGAGTGGAGATAAGAAAGAAGAAGAAGACTCATCCCCAGCTGACACCATCAACAAGCTCTACAAGCTTGATACCTTGATATGATTGAGTGGAGATAAGAAAGAAGACACATCCCCAGCACAGACACCATCAACAAGCTCTACAAGCTTGATACCCTAATATGATTGAGTGGAGATAAGAAAGAAGACAAATCCCCAGCACAGACACCATCAACAAGCTCTACAGGCTTGATACCCTGATATGATTGAGTGGAGATAAGAAAGAAGAAGACATCATATTTACACAGAAAAGTGATAAAAAAAAGGATGCTAATTATATAAAAACATATTGTTCATAAATTTTAACTATTATTTCCCAAGATATATATAGCTCTTAGCATTATAACAAACTGTTATAACAAACATAAAGCAGATAATGAGAGTTGTATTTTCATACGTCATGATGTTATATTTATAAAAAGGAGTATAGCTAGATATGAAATTCGAAACTATTTTAGACGCGTAAGATTCTTTTAAAAATTAAACAATATCTACTGCCCTTACTGCAATGGAAAAATTAATGGGAGGGCGCATCATTGCAGTAAGGACAGTAGAAATTGTTTAATTTTCAAAAGAATCATACGCGTCTATAATAGTTTCGAATTTTGATAATAGATGGCGCGCTAATGCATCATAATACCTAGATATGCATAAATCGCCCATCTGGAAGCAATAATGAGCATCAAACAACACTAACAAGATTTAGAACAGGCCATCTCAAGCCATTGAAGATAGAACAAAATAACAAAGTCTACCCCACTTGCCCAAAATGTAGTTTGGTACCTGCAGCTCCAGAACACATTTTGACTTGTATTAGATGCACTAAACAGGACCTTTGGGAGAGGCTGCTGCTTATCATAAAACAGCTCGAGTAGCATGAACTCATGGAATTCGTGTAATCTTTACACAAGGGGATAAGAAACAACAACATAATGAGTTCAAAATGGACTTAGAAGGTAATGAGACATGTCTCTGAAAAAGACAGGAGTATGATATCAGAAATTCCTTAAAGATCATAACATGGACTATCTGCTATGTAAACCATAGACCTAACACGCGGTTGTTTCAAAATGATTGGCCAAATATGATTTTATATGGAACGTGTGGTCATTGGACATGCGTCGGACCTGGAGGCTGTTAGGTTCTGTGCTGCCTGGAGTATAGGAGCTCCATCTATGATTCCTTCTTCCTGTGGTGAATCTGTATAAGACCCTGGAGGCTGTTGTTGGGTGCTGCGCTGCCTGGAGTATAGGAGCTCTATCTATGCTTCCTTCTTCCTGTGGTGAATCTGTATAAGACCTTGGAGGCTGTTGTTGGGTTTTGTGCTGCCTGGAGTATAGGAGCTCTATCTATGCTTCCTTCTTCCTGTGGTGAATCTGTATAAGATCCTGGAGGCTGTTGTTGGGTGCTGCGCTGCCTGGAGTATAGGAGCTCCATCTATGCTTCCTTTCTGTGGTGAATCTGTATAAGACCCTGGAGGCTGTTGTTGGGTGCTGCGCTGCTTGGAGTATAGGAGCTCCATCTATGCTTCCTTCCTGTGGTGAATCTGTATAAGACCTTGGAGGCTGTTGTTGGGTGCTGCGCTGCCTGGAGTATAGGAGCTCCATCTATGCTTCCTTTCTTCCTGTGGTGAATCTGTATAAGACCTTGGAGGCTGTTGTTGGGTGCTGCGCTGCCTGGAGTATAGGAGCTCCATCTATGCTTCCTTTCTTCCTGTGGTGAATCTGTATAAGACTGGTGTTCATAATAAAGCTTTGTGTGTGTGTGTGTGTGTGTGTCCGCGCGCAGGGTAAAAAATGATTTTATGGCTTCTAATTACACAAGTCTGCCAATACAAGTGCAAGTAACCAGACTTACTGATCGATATGCAAATATGGAAACAGGAAACTAACTCGCTGCCATCACGATTTGGTTTTAATCAAATCATTTTTCAAGCCGAAATACTCTTGACAAAAGTAAACTTTTACGGGTTAACACACAAAGTACAATATACTAGGAACTAAAGTGAAAGTAACTTAACACACAGAACAGCGTACACTCAAGACTACAACAATAAAAGGGAGTTAAATAAAAACTCACGATTTGATATATAAAGACAAAACAGTACTTTTATTGTAGCGTTGGTAGGGATCAGACCGGGGTTACACAGGTATGTGAGGAGATCACCAGACATGGATAAATCACACAGAGAACACTTTAAACGTCTCCACACAATAATCAACCACACTCGGCTCTCGTATTACCATAGCTCCATCTTATATACAAACATGGCCACATTGGTCCAATGACGTGAGAGATTGGTTCACTTAACAAACAAAAACATTCTTCCCACTAAATACTGAGATAAAAGTGAAAATGTTTGTCAATATAATTTCGCATCGCCAACAACGCGACTTTGTTGTTGTCGTGTCCAATGAAGAGCCTCAGATGTCTCCATACATCTCTATCACAGCAGTCACAATGTCCTCTATCTTGGGTGTGTATACTGTATTGTTGTTGTCGTGTCCAATGAAGAGCCTCAGATGTCTCCATACATCTCTATTACAGCAGTCGCAATGTGCTCTATCTTGGGTGTGTATACTGTATTGTTGTTGTCGTGTCCAATGAACAGCCTCAGATGTCACCATATATCTCTATCACAGTAGTTGCAATGTCCTCTATCTTGGGTGTGTAAAGCTGCTGCTCTGAGTCCATGTCAATTTTCTGTTGTCGTTGTCGTGCCCAATGAAGAGCCTCAGATGTACCTATGCATCTCTATCACAGCAGTTCAATGTCCTCTATCTTGGGTGTGTAAAGCTGCTGTTCTGGGTCTATGTGAATTTTCTGCAAGACTGCAGCCATTGCTGGGCATGAGAATATGTGAGTAGGTGTTAGTTCCACACCAGGACAATTGTTTCATGTCCTGTAGGTTCTTGTGCCATCTGGATGTATTGTCATTCCTTTATAGTGTTTTGTTCTGAGTCTTGTTATAGTTTTTGTCAGTTTTCTCTCAGAGTTTATTCCGCATATCGCTACTTTGTTTTAATCATTTTCAGACCGTAATGCTCTCTTTTCTGGAGAAGAATGAACATCTACCAAACCAAATTCTTCAAAAAAATGTTGACATCCTTAGAATACGTAAAACTTGTACGATTTAAACATAAAAATAGAACAAACTTTAAAATTTATATTTTCAACTCCACATGTTTTACTACCTAGTTCCCTAGATATATTTCTATATCTTTTATTCTCTGTTCTTAGCTTTTTCCAAATTCCCTTCGATAGATCTCCAACGGCAAAAGAAGTCGCGGGATACAAAAAAATGGAAAATTTTATTTATAAATTAATAATAATATATGATGATAAGGATATATTTAATTCTCCATTCTGCTCAAAATTCAGAATTGATCTTTGTGAAGATATCTATGGCCCTCTAGAATCCATCAGGAATACTGATCTTACTATAAAATCTCATGTTGCTGCTTATTCCTCAAGTCGTTTAAACGATCTCCATTAGGTTCCATTGTCTCAGCTTTTCTTGTCAAATTATATTGACAAACATTTTCATTTTTTTCTGATCAGGTTTTAGCGGGAAGAATGTTGTATTCATTTGTTAAGTGAACCAATTTCTCACGTCATTGGATGAATGTGGCCATGTCTGTATACAAGAGGGGACTAAGGAAATGCGGGAGGGAGCCCAGAGCGAGGAGAATTGGTGTGGAGACGCTTAAAGTGTTTTTCTACGTGATTTTTCCGTGTCTGGGGATCTCTTCCCATCCCGGTGTGACCCCAGTCCGATCCCTACCAACGCTACAATAAAGATAAGTACTGTTTTATTTTACCATTCGTGAGTTTTATTTACTTCCTTCTTGTTGTTGGTGTTGTACTCTTGAAGTGTACGTTTTTCTGTGTATTAAGTTACATTTACTTTAGGCCCTAGTATATTCCATTTTTGTGTGGTAACCCGTAATAGTAACTTTTGCCATTCTATTATAGTCCTGGGGTTTTCCCAGAGGTCTTTTTTGGAAGATTTGATATAATTCAATAGATGTTCAGGACTGGCTGGTTGGGAATCACATTTGGGGCATTTCGGGAATGTTTTTTTCCATTAAATTTAACATCATGGAGAAGGAAAGAGAGGTGCTGTTGGTCTGAAGACTTGGAAGTCCCACTCAGTGTGGTCAGGATGGATATAATACTCGCGGTCTATTACGAAGAAGAAACGGAGCACCTCCTCGGGCTACTCAAGCCTGAAGACAAGATTCTTCTCGACAAATTCTTCGAGATTATCATCAAACATGTTCCGAACATGAACTCCCCAAATGGCAGGGATCTGTCTAGATTCAAGGCGGCTTTAAGCTCCTGATACGGACGTGCCCTACGTCGATTGTATATATCTCTTTTCATTCCTACCATTATTATTACCTTATAACTCCCTTTGAGTGTAAAGATTGACGAGATGTCAATAAAGTTGTTTAATTGTCAATTGTCACTCAGTGTGCCTTTGCTTCATCTCATAAAGGTTATATATACTTGTGCGAGCAAAAGTTACCGAGGAATTTTCGAATATGGAGAACTAGATCTTAGGGTAAATCGTGTTTCATTATTATAATACAAGATTGTCCCAAAAGTTCGTAAACACTTGCAAAAAAAATTGAAATACGAATATTATTCGACGTTATGTATAATGTCTTTGTATTATGTTTTATTATGTATTCTCCGTAATAATATTGTTGTTGTCGTGTCCAATGAAGAGTCTCAGATGTCTCCATGCATCTCCATCACAGCAGCAGCAATGTCGACTATCTTGGGTGTGTATACTGTATTGTTGTTGTTGTCGTGTCCAATGAAGAGCCTCAGATGTCTCCATGCATCTCTATCATAGCTGTAGCAATGTCCTCTATCTTGGGTGTGTATACTGTATTGTTGTTGTCGTGTCCAAAGAAGAGTCTCAGATGTCTCCATGCATCTCCATCACAGCAGCAGCAATGTCCACTATCTTGGGTGTGTAAAGATGCTGCACTGGGTCTAAGTCAATTTTCTGCAAGGCTGCGGTCATTGCTGGACATGAGAATATGTGAGTAGGTGTTAGTTCCACACCAGGACAGTTGTTGCATGCTCTATAGGTTCTTGTGCCATCTGGATGTATTGCCATTCCTTTATAGTGTTTTGTTCTAAGTCTTGTTATATTTTTTGTCAATAATATTATTCGCTAAGTAATAAGAAAAAGACGAATTTTTGGGACAACCTTATAAAATAAATTCTTTACCTAAAGATCGAATTTTCACTATTCGAAAAATTTTCCTTTACCAGTGTGTTTATCATACCTATTTTTTTTTTATTTATAAATTTACGAACATGGTAGCCTATAATAGAGAGATTTCCTGAAAATCAACTTTCTTTTCTTTAAAATTAAATCAATCTTTTTCCAACTTTTAAGATTTCTTGGTCAAAAAACTTTTCCCTATTTTTTTTTCTTTGAACGTGCAAGAGTTGGGGGCATTCAGTTAAATGGGATTAGAAGGTGTTGATTTTAAATCAGTTCAGAGTTTCTTGAAGTAGGGATTTTATATATGCAAGAAGGAGAAAACAACTGATCAGAATTAGAATTTTGTCTCTTTCTTATCCCTAGTACACGTGGTACAGGCCATGGTAATCATGGTGGAAGTAGTAGGCAACTGCTTTTACTGTAAGTGCACCACATGTCTACACATGTGCAGTTCGACTTTGCACTTACAAATGTACCATAGCCCCGTTTTGGTTACCTGCACTCGCTGGTGGGGTTAGACTTTTGCAAGAATCGGGGGTCATTGGAGCATTTTTTTTTTATAAGAAAAAAGTGCCCAATGCGGGAATCGAACACGGGCCGTAGCAGTCGAAAATCAACGGTTTAGACCATCTTTCCACCGACTCCCAGAATAAGAATTAATAATTTTTAATTATCAAGTTTTTTTTCCACGTCTTTTGATAGCTTATCATCACACAAATTAAGATTATCTTCAATAGTCTTATCACAATATCTACAGTAAAGGAAAAATTCATCGATCCAAAGGTGAAAAACAAAAATATGAAAATTCAACGAAAAACTGAAAAAAAAAATAATAAAAAAAATCTGGTAATAGCAATTTATCAACGCTTCGAGTCTTTCACCAAACTTCTAAGTCAGCATTTCGTCTCATGATTTCTTTATTGAAGCTAGATTGAGTAAAATCTGTGCAATAAAAAAAAAGAGAGAGCAGAAGTGGATTGTTGAAGGCATCTGAAGAAATAATTACCAGATATGATGATAATGAGTAAGACCAGGCTTATTATAGCAGAGCTGGCGTCCATTACGGTAGAGGACAGATGTTTACACATGCCGCTTGTCTTCGACCAATGCTAATTTGTCTGAGCGCGGGGGCGTGGCTCAGCGACCAATGGCGGTGCAGCACGGGAGGGATCTGATTGGACGAGAACCGCCTCGGCGATAGAGGCGCCGCTGGGTTAGGGCCCAGTCTCAACACATGTTTGTGGAATGTTAACTGCTGTCCTTTGTTGTAAGCTGCGGCCATGTACAACGCTTTAGCAAGCCTGCCACCCTCGCAACTCTCTACTTCCTTCTACTGTTAAGGTACAGTACTATCTTACTTTTACTTCTGATAACTACACTTTTACTGCACACAACTCACGTTTGCATCTTTATTTACACCATTTCAACTACTTTTTCTACATTTCATCGTTTCCAGTTTGAAACACCTAATATAAGTTTGGGTTTCATTTCCTTTCAGAAACAATATTATAAGCATCGGTAGATTGTTAAATACTCTAAAACACCACTTTAAAAACTTTTGATTGCATTCTACTCATAGCATATGCGTTTTGGTTTATGCACCTTAAAAGAAAGTTTCACTTATTTGCCTTCATAAAAGTAATAAACTTTCGAAATATATTCACCTTTTAGAGCTCAAATGCTTATAAAATTCTATTATAGATTTTAAAACTTTTTGTAAAAGTTAACATTTGATAACAGTAGAATTCTAAAATCAGTTTGTGGCATGTTTTAATACAGAATAAGTTAAAATAAGTATTGCAGAAGAACATTTTCTAATTTATTCCATTAATACCCGTTATTATAACAATTTAAAAAGTCGTTTATAACTTTAAAAAGCTATTCGTGCCTGGCTGTTTGATCATTTTTCAATGTTATTTTCTTTGATAAATTTTAAAAATAATTATACTCTATTTTATAAACGAAATAGGAATAGAATTAATTTACTTAATTTTTGTCTCTTTAAAGTTTGTGCGTGTTAAGAAAAATAAAATGTCATTTATTCTATACACATTTATTCCCTGAAGATATTTAAGGGTTTTTGAAAGTCTTTATTTTTAAATAGCTTTAAAATAGTAAATATTTATACCAGAGTAAATCTAGATTTATCTACCGTTTTTCTAAAAAGTAATGATAAATTTAAGTTTAGCCTGTCTATAAATAAAAATAAACCCAACAAAATATAAATAGCAAATGTCTTTAAGGTGTTTATAAACTAAATAAAATGATCGTTTGAAGTAATTTAAAATAGCGTATTTTTATTTTCTGAATTCATGTTAATACTTTTTAAAAAGTTTATTCGTTAAAAATATCTAAAAAAGATTAAAATATATTGTACTATACCACACAAGAATTTAGCTAATACATTAATACATTAGAATAATAATATGTCTCTAAATTTCGGGCGCACGCGTTATTTATAAAACAAATAATTAATAATATAGTAAGTGTATAAATATATATACAAACTGAGATAATACAAAAAAAATCTGATAGATAAAATGGCGAATCTGTGACAATATATTATAAATAAAAAATTAATATAAATATATATTCAATATAAAAAAAGAATAATAGTAATCAGTTTGTTTTAAGTATCAAACATATTTGTTAAATTTTCGAAAGAAAATATATTCAAATGTGAAAATATAATATAAATTTACTTCCAGTATGACAATTATCTTAGTAAAATTATATTATTCATATTTAAATATATACATATAATGATCAAATAATGTGGAATATTTTGACCAAAAATAATTCAATATTTCGAATGAATAAACGTCCCTGTTTTCAAGCAGACGTTCACAAGTTGATGCACACTGCTTTAGAACTGCAGATGTTTTATTGAATCTTATGATCTAAAAAGAGATAGGGAAATAATTCCAAGCTGTTATATAATAAATTCCTAAAATAATTTATCATTATTCTTCATACATATGGACCAACATATGGACAATCAAAGATCATAAATTAGCTTAATAATACAATCAAAATATTCAACGTTGTTGGATGTTATATCAAACTTTAAAATTAATATTAAAAATGTACATAGTATAACTTTTTCTCATATACAAAAATCATAATCTATTGGATCATTATCAATAACATAATAACTATTTCAAAACTATGAATCTTTTCTTATGAAAATAAAATATATTTTCACTTTTAAATATATAAGTTAAAAATTAGATTCAATTATACCAAATATTTTTGATTTAAAAGTGTTCAAAATGCGTCTAGGCTATTGTAACGATTTTGTTTGATTAAAAATCATTTTTTAAAATATAAATATTTTAAAAAGTAGTGTAGGGAGGGGTTATATATTAAATATTATATTCATTAATATATTTCTATACGTGTGTGGTAGAAATATGGAAAAATAAATTTAAAGCTATACATGTGACGCTTATTTAATGCTATATCTTAATTAAGAAATAATTTTAAAATAAATTGTAAAATATTTTATGAAATTCTTAAGTATTTTTTAATCAATTATTTCAAGTATATAGTTTTAGTGCTGATACATTTTAGAATATATTTATTTATGAAATTAAAAGAACGAATATAAATTCTGTTATTTCCATTTTAAATCATTTTTTAATATTACCATGAACAGAAAAGTAAATATAAAATTAATGTAGATATATTAATAATTACATTTAAAATATATCACTTCATTTTCATTTTTAAATACGTATATTTGCAGTATAAAAAAAAATGTTTAATAAAATGTAATTATTTGGCATAAATTTGGGGCGTTCAATTACAATTTCTACGAGTTTATTTAGATATACATAGGATAGATATCAGTATAATCTTCCCACACACGCACGCAGACCTAAATTAAATAAAGATATATTTAGATAAGAAGGCTGTGGTAGTAAAGATGAGTCAATTTGGCGTCAACAAGATCGTCTGAAATAATTAGGGGTGCTTCAAAAGTAAAATTGGCTGTAATTATTTATCACTTTTCGTGACAGAATATTGCCCTGGAGTATAATTTGATCCGTAATTTGATAATCAAGTCATGCTACGCGTCATTTTTTACTTCCTAAAAGCTCAGATTTCACCTTTGACGTCTTTCAAAATAAAATCGACATTTTCTTTTTGACTCATTGTTGTCCCATTTCTCTTTTTATCCTCCGACATCTGTCGCGCCAACCATCTTTTAAAAGCTGCTAAAAATAAAGATAAAAAACGATGATCCCCTTTCAAAATATCTAAAGCATCGCGTCGTCTGGTCTGAAATACGAAATGCTTAGGTTTTTTTTCTTTCTCTGCATCATACTTTGCATAACAAGAATTACGTTTCACGCGTTTTAAGTTTCTTTAAAGAGGAAGGTTTTCACAATATACCTGTTAAATTATATACATATTTATAAATAATCAATAAGAATATATTGTTTTAAAATATATGTAATAAATAATTAATATGCTCGAATTACATTTTTGATTCGTAAATATTCGTTTGTGCATATAAATATCATACAATATATATTTAATTAATAATATGGGCTTAAATAGTTATTTGTTTCATTTTTTTGTCGTGTCAGAGTTAAAGGCCAATATTATCACACACAGAGAGAAAGAATATAAATATATAATTATTCTGTGAGATTTCTGAACTAATCTATTTCTTAACTAAATAGAAATTTGCTATAGCGTGAAGTCAAAAATATATATTCACTGACAATTTAAATTCAATTAATATAAATAATTAACGATTTCGGTTGTAGAACCTGTTTAGATGCTAAAATATTCTATAACTGGGATTTGTTTCTTTATTAATATTTTAACGTTTTTTCACAGAGCGTGCTCTCCTTTTTTAAATTGGCTTTTCTTGTCAGAAGTCAGTCACACAAATATATACTCATATTCACTAAATGTTTGTGTTATACGTTAAATAATATATTTTAAGTTTTCATAACATTTTATATTAAAATTAAATATACTTAAGCTAGTAAATATCTTTAAGATTTACTGGTCCAAGTATTTAATTTTAAGAATTATGAATGCTAGCCAGGCAACCTCTATCTTTATGATATTTTATTTTAAATATCACAAATATAAAAATATTTATACTTTTAGATATAGTATTTCATTTATTTGTTTATAATATTTAATTTTCTACATTTTTATATTTTCTCAAAAGAACATAAAATTCTATTTGACCCGGTTGAATTTATAAAAATAGAGAATAAGTTATTTTTATTCATCTTTAACTCTAGCAATAGTAATACATAGAAATATTTTGTATTGGATAATACTTTACACATATAATTTATATATGATAATACACAAAAATGCGTAAAAGCGTTAAAAGATTATGAGATATTTTAATATTATTATATAATTATAAAATTTAACACGCAGATATTATTTAAAGCAATGTTTGCTAAAAGAATAAATCTACAATTCGAGATTTAAAAGTTTTGTTGCGTATTAACTTGTGATTTTTTGCCAAACGCAGACGAAAACACATTGTTAGAAAGCTAATATAAGAATACAAATTTTAATAAATAGAAAATATAGTTCAATTATATTGTATGTATTTTCAAACGTCTTGACCGTTACACTTTTCAAATCATATTTCGAACTCAAATAAAATAACTATAGATACAAATGATCCTAAATTAGATACGTTTTTTGATTTTCATATGCCACTTTATAAATTTAATTGTATAGTTTTTAATATATTGCTTATATATATTAATAAATATATGCAATATATAGATATTAAAGTGGAATATATATTTATAGTACTTTTTAAAACAAAATTGTATTCTGACTTTAACCCTAAGGTATTTAAACTTTAGATGGCTTTGTCGAAGAGATTAATCTTAGGGGGTGTTTGAAGTTTATATGTTAATTTTGTAATTATTCTTATTTTTTAACTCATAGAAGCATTTTTCTGGCAGACATATTCAATTTTTATCATCATAATTTTTTACTTGTTTTTTTTCTTAGTTATCGAATCATTTGCAATTGTAGTTTCTTTTTTGTTTTGTTGTTTTCCTTTTTAAGCAATGAAATATATATAGAACTAAGGTGTAATATTCAATTCAAACATATGGAACCAACATCGATTCATTAAAAAAAAAAAAGCAAAATCATAAGCTTATATAACTTTCATTTTTTCATACAGAGGGCTTATATTCGAAATTGATCTGGAAGATCATTTCAAGGTCTATAACTATTATAGGCGTTAAATACAGTGTATGCAAAAAAGGTTATAGATAAGTTTTAAGCTATCACATATATTCTGGAGTTTTAAACAGGATTTATAGTGGGAAACTATCCTACTTAATCAGAAATTTGATATGGTTTAGCAAGCAGTAATAGCAAGCTATTCAGGAAATGTGAGATTACTGACTATTTCTATCAAACATTGAAGCCAACAATGGGTAAAGAACTGACAATGAAAGAATAAAAAAAAAGAAGAAGAAGGGAGAAGACTTAGAAGAGCCTTTCAGTGTTATCAGACGAAGAGATTGTTTGGTAGAATGTTGGCGCCACGTCTGCGACCAGTGGTATGGACAGCTGATAAACTACGGTCTAGGGTTAGAATCACTCAGTTGTTATACAAACATGATAACTCTGCATAAACACATTAACTTTTACCTAGAAATGGTATTCCAAAGAAAAAACGTTCAACTTTGCTATAAACATCGACAAAAATTTGTTATTTAAGTTACATAAACTCTAAACATTTCCTCATTCACACAGATTTTATCCTAATTCATTAAATAATAAACATTTCATTAAGCTGATTAACAAAAACTATAACAAGATTCGGAACAAAACACTATAAAGGAATGACAATACATACAGATGGCACAAGAACCTATAGGACATGTAACAACTGTTCTGGTGTGGAACTAACACCTACTCACATATTCTCATGCCCAGCAATAGCCGCAGCCTTACAGAAAATTGACATGGATCCAGAGCAGCAGCTTTATACACCCAAGATAGAGGACATTGCTGTGATAGAGATGTATGGAGACATCTGAGACTCTTCATTGGACAAGACAACAACAACAGAAAATTGACATGGACCTAGAACAGCAGCTTTACACACCCAAAATAGTGGACATTACGACTGCTGTGATAGAGATGTATGGACACATCTAAGGCTCTTCATTGGACACAACAACATTAAACTGATTGGCAAGGTTGTTATACATTCTTGCTAGCATTTCTAAGAAATAAATTTGAGAAAAACGTCGAATTCGTTACAATGATCAATAGGAAGAGAGTCTATATGAATAAAGGATGAGAAAAAATTAGGTCGAATTATTTCTCAAAGAAACAGGCGCGCAAAAATAGTTAATCAAATAATAAAACTCTAATTTGAATAATCTGCTGAAGTGTCAACCAGGCAAAAAGAATAATGAACGAAAGGCACCAAACATGGACTGAACAAGAATCTCTAATATAGATGGAAATTTTGCCGGGAGGATATTGATCTAAAGAGATAAATTTTGACGGGAGAGGCGACCTTTGTCTCTTTAGAATAATATCTAAGACAACAAGAAATAAGTAAAACAAAGAAACTAAACACGTAATGGCAGGAATAATACTGATGCTCCCCAACAACAAGAATTAATAAGAAACAAATCAATGAACAAGACAAGTGTCGGTGTTTTCAAGTGTGGAAACAAGAAAAAATTACTAAACCAAACACGAAATGAACAAGACTGGTGCTAATGTCCCTCAGTGTATAAACAAGAAAAAATACCATATTAAGCAATCAAACACGGAATAGACAATACTAGTAACGATGTTCCCAAGTGTGGAAACAAGAAGAAATAACCAAACCAAACACGAAATGAACAAGTCTGGTGCCGATTTCCAAGTGTAGAAACAAGAAGAAATTACTAAACCAAACACGGGATTGAAAAAAAAAAACAGTTTCTATGTATGAAGTGTGGAAACAAGAAGAAATACCAAATCAAACAAACCAAACACAGAATAGACAATATTAATACCAATGTTCCCAAGTGTGGAAACAAGAAGAAATAACCAAACCAAACACGAAATTAACAAGACTGGTGCTGATGTCCCAAGTGTGGAAACAAGAAGGAATTTCTGAACCAAACACGGAATTGACAATAATCAGTTTCGATGTATGAAATGTGAAAGCAAGAAAAAATACCAAATCAAACAAACCAAACACAGAATAGACAGTATTAATACCGATGTTACCATATGTGGAAACAAGAAGAAATTACTAAACCAAACACGGAATGGACAAAAATCAGTTTCGATGTATGAAATGTGAAAGCAAGAAAAAATACCAAATCAAACAACCGAATACAGAATAGACAATATTAATACCGATGTTCCCAAGTGTGGAAACAAGAAGAAATAACCAAAGAAAGATCACACACAGAGACATAACAAGACCACTACTGATGTCCCAACAAGAAGCAGAACCAACTGAGCCAACACAGCTGAGGACAAGAGGACCTGACAACAAGACCTGAGCGTCCTTGAGCAGGAGCTCAGTAACAACTTGTCCATCGTCCGCAGCGGCTCGGAACTACACGCAACCCTCGCCTTCCTTCCGGCTACGACCGCTGTAATTGATTGTCTTGCCCGACTCTAGGCCCCGCTTTCTCAGCACATCCTATAACGTTGCCCCAAAAGTTCGTAAACATATTGAGATTTATATTTTACAAGTGTTTACTAACTTTTGGGACAACCTTGTAATTCTGAAACTTGGCCCATTTACTGATTGGCCACCCTTGATATAGAACATCAGAGATTAAATCATTTTTTATAAGAATTCTGTTATAATTTTACCAAGGAACGTTTGGGACAACCTTGGTAATATAGGTAACCTTAGTAAAATTATAACAGAATTCTTATAGAAGAATGATTTAATCTCTGATGTTCTATATCAAGGGTGGTCAATCAGCAGGTGGGCCAAGTTTCAGAATTATAAGGTTGTCCCAAAAGTTCGTAAACATATTATGATTTATATTTTGTAAGTGTTTACGAACTTTTAGGACAACCTTGTAATTCTGAAACTTGGCCCACCTACTGATTGACCACCCTTGATATAGAACATCAGAGATTAAATCATTCTTCTATAAGAATTATGATATAATATTACCAAGGTTGTGTACTAAAGGTTCATAAACACTTGCAAAATATAAATCATAATATGTTTACGAACTTTTGGGATAACTTTGTATCATCTGGGTATATACCCATTCAATGTATATATATCTTTCCATTATATACCAGAGCCCATACATTAATTGAAGAGATAAAATTTAACCAGTCCATCTAGAAAAGAAAATTATAAGAAAAATAATTTAGTCATCTACTTATCATTGAGGCTAAAAGAATTCTAAATATTCTGATAGAACATAACTAAATTGAATCATATATCTGATCGAGTTTGCCAAAGGAGAACAGCCCAGAAACAAAAATCCTATTACCGAAACTTACAAAAAAACAACAGCAAAAGAAAGATATTATTGTGTGTTCGATTTTAAAAAAGCAGACGATGTTATTATTTCGCTAAATAACATTTCTCCCAAGGAAGTTAAATTCTTCCCAACTTAAAATCCTATTGGAAACCAGATTTAGCAGGTCATTAGATTATGCATGAAGGAAACTAAAAATTAACTTTCAAAACAAAATTGAAAAAAAAAAGTTTTCACGTAATAACCTCAATTTTTCAATTTCCGAACTTGCCATTTAAGAAAGAAAAAAAATGGCGACGCAAACCATCTTGAAGCACTTTCAGAGTTGATTAACCAAGTTCCTAGTAGAGGGTTGCACCTATTAGCTTACAGAGCTCGTTATTGTGAGAGTTTAAAAGATGTAAAACGATCTCAAGAGAGCAACTTACAACTTTAACGCTTGCAAAGTGCCTTTTACATTTAATTACATCAATACATCTTCCCGATTTTAGCGGCTCTTCATTGTGAGAGCTTAAACCGAGTACCCATCTCTCTGAGCATTAATTTCTTAAGAACGGGGCCCATTTGTCCGATTTTTCTAAACTTCGCCCAAAACAAATCCCGCAGCCTGTTAGAATAATGACACCCATTAAGCTCTAGGAGTAAATTAAATGTTTTTGTTTTAAACGTACATCAAATTTAAATTTTAGAAAATTGTGCAATTTACATTAGGAAAATGCTTACATTTACATTTTTTATAATGTATTTAATATATTAAACGCATACCTGTGTTTTTACAAAATTTTTAAATTAATGTTTTGAGAAATTTATGGCCAGAATTTTTTTAAATATAAATATTGAAAACAAATGTTTTTAATATCTTCTTTAATTGATGGATGTTTTAGATTCTAGTTTTTGATACAGTATTAATATATGTTAAACCTGTCAATATACAGTTAAACCTGTCTATAGCACCCCCTCTAAATAGCGCCTTCCTCTTTATAGCGCCCGATTTTAAATACGTAGTACGATGCAATTTACATTAAAAGTGACCTGTCTATAGCACCCCCTCTAAATAGCGCCTTCCTCTCTATAGCGCCCGATTTTAAATACGTTGTAAGATGCAATTTACATTAAAAGTGACCTGTCTATAGTGCCCCCTCTAAATATCGCCTCCCTCTCTATAGCGCCCGATTTTAAATACGTAGTACGATTCAATTTACATTAAAAGTGACCTGTCTATAGCACCCCCCTCTCTATAGCATCTTATTCTGGTGAGTCCCAAGAGGGGGCGCTATAGACAGGTTTAACAGTTTTATGAAATGATATGAAATAAAGGTGAAATAAAAAGAAGAATACTTAGAGATTATATTATTACATACAATATTACAAAAGAGATTTCTATTGATTTTGGAATAGTATTTAGCTCTATTATTGAGTTATAGAATTATTATTTGCTGATTGTTTCAAGGATACATAAGAATGTTTTTGAAAATAGAGCAATCCATAAATAAATCTTTAATTAAAAAGGCATATATTGGATCAAAATATCATTTATTTTACCAATATTTCAGTTGGCTGAACGCCAACCTTTATCAAGGTGTAATAACATTTTAAAGTGTGTCAACAACAAACTCAGCGCCACATAACGTCACGTAACATAACAAAATATTTTAAAAACTTAATTCTGTTGACGTTATGTGGCGCTGAGTTTGTTGTTGACACACTTTAAAATGTTATAATACCTTGATAAAGGTTGGCGTTCAGCCAACTGAAATATTGGTAAAATAAATGATATTTTGATCCAATATATGCCTTTTTAATTATAAGAATGTTTGTGATATTGCAATCGTGATAATAATAATAAAATAGTTTAGATCAGAATTAGCTTTAATTGATCTTATGGAATATAAAATACATAATTTGAGAAAGAAGTACTTGAATTAAGGCGTAAAGAATAAAGAAAAACAAAATATTACATATTTACATATCTACAGAAAGAGCCGGCCATCGGGAAAAAACAACAATGGATTTATATAGGGAAAGCCGCGACGGATGGCCACTAACAACATGATGCAGTACACTGCGGCAGAGTACAATATATTATACGGTACAGTATTCAGTTAAACATGCTTTTATGACGATATGTAGTACTACAGTACAAAACAGCTATCTACAGTAACATAGAGAAGTAGCACAAGTAAGGGACTGCCCTGTAGTACGGTGTCATGAGCCGCTGCGGTAACTGTGAACTGGGAACTCTGAAATGTGGCTGACTAACGGGGCAATGGCACCCCTCCTTTCCATGGAGCAACACAAGTAAGGGACTGTCCTGTAGCACGGTGTCGTGAGCCGCTACGGTAACCGTGAACAGGGAAAAGTGGCTGACTAACGGGGCAATGGCACCCTCCTTTCCATGGAGCAACACAAGTAAGGGACTGCCCTTTTAGTACGGTGTCGTGAGCCGCTACGGTAACCGTGAACAGGGAAATGTGGCTGACTAACGGGGCAATGGTACCCCTCCTTTCCATGGAGCAACACAAGTAAGGGACTGTTCTATATTACGGTGTCGTGAGCCGCTACGGTAACCGTGAATAGGGAAATGTGGCTGACTAACGGGGCAATGGCACCCCTCCTTTCCATGGAGCAACACAAGTAAGGGACTGCCCTTTTAGTACGGTGTCGTGAGCCGCTACGGTAACCGTGAACAGGGAAATGTGGCTGACTAACGGGGCAATGGTACCCCTCCTTTCCATGGAGCAACAAAAGTAAGGGACTGCCTACGGTGTCGTGAGCCGCTACGGTAACCGTGAACAGGGAACTGTGGCTGACTAACGGGGCAACCCCTCTTTCCATGGAGCAACTTGACAAGACAACCACTACAGTAACATCTACAATAATATAAAATACAGTATAGGATCATTGTAAAGTATTAATCATCAGGAATTTACCTCGGACCATTAAATCTGTTAAAAAACCTTAACGTCATCTAACTTCCATTTCCCAGTAGCTCGATTCCCAGAGTTTATGATGTGCAGCTATTAGAGTTTTTCTACGACAATTTATCTTCAATAGGTTAGCGGCGGACAAACCTCGCTAATTGTGGTGTCTACATTTCCTTGTGAGTTCCTTGTACAAACAAGGCATCTACGGAGATACACTCTTGCTTTTTAAATATATACATACAGCTTTATTAAGACCACAGGTCTTATACAGATTCACCACAGGAATGAAGTAGTTCTTGGTAGTAACAAGAACGATTTTTAACCCGTTTTCAGCCTCTTTTTGATCTCTTTTGACACATTCCTTTAAAGGTCTTTCTTTTATTAGAATTTTAAATATCATAAAATCTATTAGTCTTTATCTCTTTGTCTTCAAAGAACTAAAGAAATAACAAGACAATATGATTTTATAGTTAAATTAAAGATACTTCGGCTAGTACATCTTTTCACTATAGCGTCCTTTCGACAAAATTCTTTGTCTTCGTCAGAAGAAACAAACATTAAAACATTTGACAAGGCTTTAAAAATTATTCTTACATTTTAACGCCTTGCCAAATGTTTTAATTTTTGTTTGTTCCTAACGAAGACAAAATATTTTTGTAGAAACATCGATATAATAAAAAAGATTTACTGGCCGAAGTATCTTTTATTTTAAGAATTATGAATATTGGCTAGGCAGCTTCTATCTTTATGATATGATATTTATTGTTGAAATATATTTACCCTGTTATTCTAAAAGTTGTTCCAGTGTTTTGATGTTTTCATTTGAGACAAAGTCTTCTATCCATGTTGTTTAACCTGGGCTGGAGGAGTGGTTCCACTTAAAAGGCGCTAACCTGTTATACTCTACTCCGCCGTCTTTAGAGGACTGTATTCTGCTTTCTTTGAGGGAAGATCCGAATGCCGGCGACCTAAGGATGAGGGAGGCTCTGTTCTTGGGAGGATGCGGTACTTTGCACACGGGAGTACTTTTACCAACTCAGAAGGATGAGGCCGACACGACTAACTGGTGACTACTACTTTATTTTCCATCACAATATATACATTTCTAAATACACACGTGACCAGACGTCCGTGGTCAAATTAAATTAAAAACAATATAAACAGAATAATAAAGAAAATAAATTTAAAATAGAATAAACTCCAACACATGTCATTCTAACGATAAGCCGAAATTTATAAATTCTCATACACAAATTTATGAATACAGTCAAAAGCCTTTATTAGGGGCTTGCTCCCAATTGGGTAAGGTAATAATCATCTTGTGTTATTTACATAGAAATTGAACTGGCTTTACTCTTCATCTCAAAGTCATTCCCTTGTTGACTGGTCCTTACATAATGATGATCTAAAATATTTATAGTAAGCTATTGCCTTAGATTTGTTTGCTGATATTTTTGAAAGCAATACGTAGGGTGAAGTGTTGGTACATTTAATTTGTTGATATAGGGCCTTCCTCTCTGCATCAAGGGCTGTATAATTAAGCAGGTAATGGGGGAGTTCTTCAGTAATTTCCATACACGGATTTACAAATACAGTCAAAATTGGGTAATTCGAAGCCCAAGGTACAAAAAAAAAATCGAATTATCCAAAAATTTGAATTCAAAACGGAAATTATATAGGAAGTTCTAGGGACCAAGATAAATATTCATATTACCTGTTCAGTGATTCGCTAACCATGACGTATGCATAAAGGAACGTGTGGCCATTGGACATGTGTCGGACCTGGAGGCTGTTTTTGGATGCTGCGCTGCCTGGAGTATAGGAGCTCCATCTATGCTTCCTTCCTGTGGTGAATCTGTATAAGACCCTGGAGACTGTTGTTGGGTTCTGTGCTGACTGGAGTATAGGAGCTCCATCTATGCTTCCTTCCTGTGGTGAATCTGTTAAAGACCCTGGAGACTGTTGTTGGGTGCTGTGCTTCCTGGAGTATAGGAGCTCTATCTATGCTTCCTTCCTGTGGTGAATCTGTATAAGACCCTGGAGACTGTTGTTGGGTGCTGCGCTACCTGGAGTATAGGAGCTTCATCTATTATTTCTTCTGTGGTGAATCTGTATAAGACCCTGGAGGCCGTTGTTGGGTGCTGTGCTTCCTGGAGTATAGGAGCTCTATCTATGCTTCCTTCCTGTGGTGAATCTGTATAAGACCCTGGAGACTGTTGTTGGGTGCTGCGCTACCTGGAGTATAGGAGCTCCATCTATTATTTCTTCCTGTGGTGAATCTGTATAAGACCGCTGGTCTTAATAAAGCTTTGTGTGTGTGAAAAAAAAATATACGAATTAAAGTCGTTTTCGAATTAAAGACATTCGAATTATCCGATTTCTATGTATTTTGAAAAATAAGAATTACGGTTGTAATTATAGATTTGGTTTAAGTTTAATGAACCGTTTTATCCCCTTCAGTTGAATATTAAAAAAACGATGCGTCTCTTTACAATTTTTATGACTATTTTCGGGTAAAACATCATGGGATTATATCCTCTAATTCTAATCATTAGTAAAGCATGATACAGAAAGACAATTCTATAACGAAATTACATTTTTAAATATTTAAATGGTTATTTTTGTGCCAAATTTGTGATTTGAATGTTCTATATTTGCGTCTAGGGGTAGACAATATGTAAACTATTATTTAATTACACAGACAAAAGTATTAAAAAAAAAGACTTTGGACTATATTGGATCAAAATATTATTTATTTTACCAATATTTCAGTTGGCTGAATGCCAACTTTTATCAAGGTGTTATAACATTTATACATACACACACATTAAATATGTTATAATACCTTGATAAAGGTTGGCGTTCAGCCAACTGAAATATTGGTAAAATAAATGATATTTTGATCCAATATATGTCTTTTTAATTAAAGTTTTGTTTAGGGATTGCTCTATTTTCAAAACAAAAGTATTTATTAAGACATATAGACTTCTATGTATTCAATACAAAGATTTCAAAGGAAAATAGAGTTTAAAAAAGTAAAAACTATATAAAAACAAGGATAATATATACAAGGTTGTCCTAAAGGTTCTTAAAGATATTATGATTATGGACGGGTTACACTTACATCGCCCGCTCAAGTCCATCTGAGGACTTTTCCGGGCTCATCTGAAGAAGGTTCAGTGGTGGGTCTGGTAAGGAAATCAAGTCAAGAGGTGAGTCCCAGATATGTACAGTGATAGTGTAGTGAGCAGATAGTTAAAGAAAGGTTGATGGTATGATTAGTATGATGATATGGTGATGATGGTATGATGAAAAGGTATGATTTATATTTTGCAAGTGTGTATGAACTTTTAGGACAACCTTGGTAATATAGGTAACCTTGGTAAATTATAACAGAATTCTTATAGAAGAATGATTTAATCTCTGATGTTCTATATCAAGGGTGGCCAATCAGTAGGTGGGCCAAGTTTCAAAATTACAAGGTTGTCCTAAAATTTCATAAACACTTTCAAAATATAAATCATAATATGTTTACCAACTTTTGGGATAACCTTGTAATGTACAGATAATACAGTTAAACCTGTCTATAGCGCCCCCTCTTGGGACTCGCCAAAATAGGGTGCTATAGAGAGTGGTTGCTATAGACAGGTCACTTTTAATGTAAATCGCATCGTACTACGTATTTAAAATCGGGCGCTATAGAGAGGAAGGCGCTATTTAGAGGGGGCGCTATAGACAGGACAGGACTTTTATTTTTCCGCTTATCATTACACTTCACAATTCATCATCTTTAAGGTTAGAAATAATCGTTATTTCTCCTTGAAATAAATTTTGATTTTTCGTTCAAAAGAAACACATGCGGGATAATTTTCAAATGTCGTTTTACAGGTTTAACTGTAGATACACAAATATCAATTTATTTAGGTTTAAAATCAAGGAAAACACAAAAAAAAGCTCTCATACACGAGGTCTGAATAGTTTTTCACGACATCAGCAAAATTCCAGACATTTCACAGGTACGTTCCACGTAATTTATCCAACACCTTCAACAATCCCTATTTCAATACCCTATTCTTTAATTTTAATCTTCACTTTCATCTCAAGTGTAAATTTCAAGGCTCCCCATGTTTACATTGGGGGGAGTTGAAATGGAACCCTCTTTACAATCCTATCCTTTGTGTGCTGGTCGTCCTTTCAGATCGGAAGAAAGGAATGTCCACCACCGCGGACAATATGACCGGTGCCATTTTTATGTCCGATATCCTTTCTCCGCTGAGGAATCAATTTTGTTGAAACATGTTTATTTTCTCCCTTCTCCAAAAGGAGATTCTTAAAATATCTTGTCTACTATATCCTTCACAGACATTCTTACTGTTAAAAATATTTAAATAATTTATTTTAAGAATTTAGGTTACAAATCCATATAGAATTTCTGTTTTTTAATTCGAATTTTGAATAATTCCTTTTTTTTTTGGTTTCTTGGGCTTCGAATTATCCAAGTTTTACTGTATTTTGTATTCACCGTAATATTTTATTCGTCAAGGTATAAGAAAAAACGTTTAAAGAAAACCACACACAAAAACCTTTATTAAGGACTTGCCCCATACAGATTCGACCAATTGGGTAATGTAATAATCATCTTGTGTTATTTACATAGAAATTGAACTGGCTTTATTCTTAATCTCAAAGTAGTAATTTCATGCTCTTTTAGAAGTTCTTGTTGAGTTTTTCGAAGAATTAGAATGATTGTTATTCTTTGAATACTTTTTTTCGATGGCAATATCAAACAAAACACAACCTGATCTCTGAAGGGCCCCAACCACTTCGTCCATCAGCGTGGCAGACATCCCTACTTAATCCGCCCCTGACTCAATCTTAATATTGAATAGTTGATAAATCTTCGTGGAAGTAGTATAGTAATATTTGAAATTTTACAATTTGCAGTAATTTCATGCATTTTTAGAAGTTCATGTTCAATTTTTCCAAGTTCGTCTCAAAATCATTCACTTGTTGACTGGTCCTTACATAATGATGATCTAAAAATTTATAATAAGCTATTGTATTAGATTTGTTTGCTGATATTTTTGAAAGCAATGTTTAAAATTTTGGGATAACCTTATATAATATGAAATATCTCTTAATCTATTTACAATTGGTACATGTGTTATTGAAGGAATATAGAGTTGACAGATTCTAGGTGACCATGGATAGATGTATTAAGCCTAATTTTGCTTTAAATCATCGTTTGGTTGAAAATTCGACTAATAGATTTCAGTAGCTTCATTCATTTATGTCTTCTGATATATATATCTATATGCTATTAATTTACTAGCAAGATTTCATATCCATACGTTTCAACATATCTTAATACTATAAGGATATGAGAATTCGAAATTATTATAGACGCGTATGATTCTTTTAAAAATGAAACAATATTTACCGACTTTACTGCAATAGAAAAATCAATGGGAGGGCTTGGCTCATCAGTGGTGAACCCTCCCAGCGGTTTCGTCAGTTTAAACTACCATACCGCTGTTATATTGCATTTTTCGATCTTCCTTTTATAGTGATACTGATGCTAGACTCTTGAAATTAAATTGGAATCTTCTACAAAAGTTCTTAAACACTTGTAAAATATAAATCATAATATGTTTACAAACTTTTAGAACAACCTTGTGATTCTGAAACTTGGTCCACCTGAGAACATCAGAGATTAAATCATTCTTCTATAAGAATTCTGTTATAATTTACCAAGGTTACCAATATTACCAAGGTTGTCCCAAAAGTTCGTAAACACTTGCAAAATATAAATCATAATATGTTTACGAACTTTTAGGGCAACCTTATAATACCTTTTTTTTAACACAAATTCTGGAAAATCCTTCGTTAAATAAGCTTCTTTTAGAAAAAGAAGCATTGCTCATAAGAAGAACGTTTTTGATAAAGAAGATAAATTCTGATGTTTAAATATAAGAAACAACTTACTAAGTAAATTTGTACAAATTGGAAATATTACACTATTCTGAAATATATATCAAATATAGGAATTTAAGCCTTATCAAAAAACACATTAAAAACATAGTTCACAAAATGGTTTCAACTATATTTTTGTAATTTAATTTCAATTTTAAAAGTTTTTGACTCAAGGGTATTAGTTTAACACTATTATTAAATTTAAATATAAAATCAAATATTTTCTTATAAAGATAATAACAATTTTACGTTAGAATTTTTCAAATTTCACAAGATTATGTATAAATTCGTTCAAAAGAAAATTAAAATTTAATTCTTTTTAAATTAATAAAAATGATATAATAACAAAGCAGAAGATACCGGAAACTATTGAGAAGAAGAGAGTAAATGAATTTTCCCTCCGTCAATTGGTCACGCGGCCTTTTTTTTTTATCTTCTGCTTTTTCTGGCCTGGGAAACGACGCCATATTGTGGTAGCTCGACAAGGAGGACGATGTTTGGACAACTAAAACCTTTATCATGTCGTCACTGACCACACTCCCCCGCCGTTGGAAAAAAAAAAAATCCGCTTTGATGCAGACGACTACATGAAAAAAAAAAAGGCGGGAAAAAAGTGCGCCAAAATGAAGACGTGGGATTTAGAGGTGGGAGATTGTCGTCTGCCCCAACTTACTTTTTGTTGCCGACATCTTGTGAATATTTACTTTTATATTGACAACTTTTATCTTGTTTTTTAACGTTTTTTTTTTCTATGAATGTGAATTTTGATAACCTATATTGGTTAGCAAAGATTATGGAAAAAATCACTAAATTAAGGATTACTTGTAAATTAATGGGTGGAACGATATACAATTTGTTTTGAAGGTATAATGTCTGTGAAAAAAGGAACATCAATAAAAATCAATCAATTAAATAATTAAATTAAATAATAAATATATATTTCTTCTAAAATAAAAGGATTTAAAAGCGCGAATGTTTCTTTTATACATAATATAAAACTTCTACTGTCCTTACTGCGATGAAAAAATATATTGGGAGGGCTTGGCTCATCAGTGGTGAACCCTCCCAGCGGTTTCGCCAATTTAATCCACCAGACCGCTTCTCAGAGCTCTAATACTGTATTGGATCATTCTGCTTTTATATGCTACACTAAAGGATGGAATCTTAGAAATGGTTTTCAAGTAAACTATGGACATAAGCTTATAGGACAGTAGCATTACATTTAAATATTTGCATCGAGCAATGCTCTTCCGCAAACTATAAAAACAAGGCCAGTTAGGCATAAGTTAACACAAAGCAATAACGCGCCATCTATACATATAAATTATATTATGTATAAAAGAAACATTCGCGCTTTTAAATCCTTTTATTTTATATGTATAGATGGCGCGTTATTGCTTTGTGTTAATATATTTCTTCGTCACAAAATATTTTCTCATCAAAAATTGATAGATTTTTAGATTTAAAACAACTTTTTTTTTTACCATCAAAGTTAACACATAGACAATAATTCCCTAGTGAATAACAAAATATTAAAAATATTTTAATAGATAATATAATTTGATAGTACTGAAAGACTTCATATATCACTTGTTATACAATAAATACAGAAAAATTTGGCTCTTTCATCATGACAACGCACGGCCACATACGGCCGTCATTGTACAACTCTATTTGGCTAAAAACGGAATTGCTTTACTACCCCAGCCACCCTATTCTCCTAACCTTGTTCCCAAAGACTTTTTCCTTTACCCTAAAATTAAAAGAGTCTTAAAAGGACCTCGATTTGACTCAATACCTGAAATAAAGGAGAATTCGAAGAATATTTTGGAAAGCCTGAAAGATGAGGATTTTCAGAGGTGTTTTGATATCTGGAAAAAAAGATGGAACAAGTTTATAGATAGTGACTGTCATTATTTTGAGAAATTTTAAATAAAACTTTATTATACTTTTGTATTTCTTTAAATATTTAGCATTCCTGGAAATTATTGATCACACTATGTATATACTTTTTATACCTTATTATCTTAGAAATCTTGCTTTTATCTTATTATGGATGTTATAATCAAATTTTGATTCAATTATAATAGCGTTTCTTTCTGAATTTTAGCTGTTGAAGCTGGTAAATTGTATGAATTCGTTAAATAGGGAAAGATGGAGTTGTGGAAGGTTATTTATGCCAGAAGAAATTTCATACAGTCTATCGTTTGGGACTGTTTTCAGCTGCCACCCTTACTTCATCTCATAATCTTCTTTTCCTTGAGCAGCTGGGGCCGTTGGTCAAATACGATTAAATCACAGGGATTTTCACAGCTGCTTCTGTGAGCTGATTTATTTTATATGGATTCTCTTTCTCTTATTCAACTTCTCAACATTTAGGTAAATTTTTAACGAAAAAGGTATTCTTTTGATTGATTTAAGAGATACGACTTTAATTATAATTTAGGTTTGTATTATATAAGATTTTATAGAAAGTTTTTATTCATTTGTAAATTCCTCAATGAATTTCTAAAAAAACATAATGACTCAATTATGTGGAAATTGAAAACAATTTTACCAAACAAACGAAGTTCTGTTTAATCTTAACATAATTTTTTTTCAACCATTTAATAATAGTTTGGTCAAATTTTGATCTCAAGCGATTTTTAAAAGAATTTATTATTTTGTTATTTGTATTTTTGGAAACTATTAAGTGATATGTCTGTTCTTAGATCGTATATATACATTAGCTTTACCTAGCTTCCTTTAGTGTATATACACTCATGGACAAAACTTAAGGAAGTTTTACATTTTAGCATGTATATCGGGATTCAGACAATAACTCTGAAAGATACACTCATGGACAAAACTTAAGGAAGTTGTACCTTTTAGAATGTATATCGGGATTCAGACAATCACTCTGAAGGATACACTCATGGACAAAACTTAAGGAGGTTGTACCTTTAAGCATGTATATCGGGATTCAGACAATATTTCTGAAAGATATTACAGTGACCTTTATTGAAGACACACGAGATAACCAAAGTGTGAACAGCCTCTGTCTCTTTAAAGAAAACAGACGACCTGCGACAACAAAATTTAAAACTCTCTTAAGTATTGTCTATGAATGAATGTTACTAATTGCCCGAAATTTCTAAGACATTTTGATATAGTTTAATCAAAACTATAATATCTTCTTTACAAAGAAAATCCGTTCATATCTTTTTTTTTTTTTTTAATGAAAAAATACGTAGTTTGTGGTAAAAATAACCCATCTATGATAACTCACAATTTGATGCATAACTTTTTTGTAAAATAATAAATTGTAAAAGGATTTAAGGAAAATAAAAATATTTTTTGAGTGTGTAAAGTGAACGCGACTTATGTCTGTCAAATTTGTCTATTTCATGTTTCTTTCACGTTATCTCAGTAAGCAGCCGAGATTGCTAAATTTTCCTCGGTATTCAAATGTGCCCCTAAGCGGTAAACTAGAAATGCAAAAAATAATGGGGTGTAGCTCTGAATAATGTCTCTCAAATAGGCGAAATTTGCGTCAATGTATCCTGGTTGGAGCGAGTATGGACTCAGTCAGCGGAAAACAAGTCCTACTAAGGAATTGTACCATGGCACAATAACTAGGGTTAACAATGGCCTTCCAAACAAACAAAGGAAAAACACCGATATCCCTGAAGCATTAGGCATCACGATCTTTTTTTCTTCTTCTTCTTTTCAAATTTTGCATTCATCTCTATTGTGGCGTCTTATTGTCAAGACTTTTGCAGGATTCTTCTGAATTGTGATCCGCAATATATAATTTAGAGATTTTTCGTAGATCCTGTTTGTATCGTTTGTTATAAGTTTTTTTTTTAAATTCATATAAAATTGTTTAGAGTATAAAAATAAAATATTTATATTTATGATCAAAACTATAAGGTTGATTTAAAAATTCGTGGTTTTCTTAAAACGTTATTTTTCTTATTACTTGGCGAATAATATTATTACGGCGAATACAGAATAATACATAATACAATTACTTTATATATTTTAATACAAAGACATTATATATAACAGCGAATAATATATATATTTCAATTTTTTTGCAAATGTTTTACGAACTTTTGGGAAAACCTTCTAAATTAGTAATTTAATTTTTAAAATTTTGAATGTGTATTATTCGCCACATATGTACATATTGATATTTAAAAAGTGAATATAAATTTAGAAGCATCTTATATTTCGATTTATATATACATTTAAAAAAAATTTATTCAAATAAATGAGTTCTACAATTTTTTTAGAACATATAGGTTTTAAATCAAACTAAATTAAAAGGACTGCGAAGTATTTTGATTTTTAAAAATTCTACTGTAGCTCAAATTGTTATATATTATTTTGACAATTATATTCAAACATAGTCACAAGTTACTTATAAATAGTATTTTAAAAAAATCGTTTTAAATTATTTGTTTATTTGTAGATTTTAGTTTTCAAACACATGTTTCTTATAAATAATTTTTTTGATAATAAAAATTAAATGTAAATATTTAATTTCAAAATATTGTTAAACTTTACATTTTATATATTATATAGATATTTTATATATATTTTTGACAAGTATTTTAAAAACCTTTAGAAATATAATATTAAATATTTCAACCCCCCGAATAATTTTTAAAATAATCGATTTAAAATATTGAACATCTAAATATTATTTATTCATTTTTTCTTTTTTTTAAATTTTATTAAACAACCAGGCGCGATATTGATATATTATAAATATTATTATTTATATTATAAATATTATTTGTATATATAAAGTATATAATAGGCTTTTATTCTAGGCTTTTAATCAAATAAATTAACGAAGGATTAACGATATGTGAAGACTTTACAGACACAATGCATAGAAATAAATACACAAAGGATAAAGGATTTCGAATTTAAACGGTCGCCAGAAGATGGTGCGTAAACAAATCTGGTGTTAAGCGCTAGTTGAGGGTGATTATTGAATGGCAACGATTCAATTTTATGGTAGGATAGTCGCCTGAGATTCTTTTCTCACTTCCTCGGGGATCAATCAAAATCTCGCCCGCCATTGTTCCCCTTCAGCGCTATCTGGCGTTCATTACTTGCCCCCACCGCAGACGATCCCTAACCCTAATTGTGGCGGGCTTACTTAAATATCGTTTGATACTAAATTATTCTCGAATAATCACTTTATCTCTTTTTATCTTGATGTTATATTTTTTAAAAAATCAAATCTACAGTAACGTTCTGAATATTTCATTAAATATCTTATATTGATCATTGTAAAGAAAATTAAAAACATAAAATTTTATTTATTTAAGTATAAGGTTATCCCAAAAGTTCGTTTTTTTTTCTTAAAATGTTGTTTTTTCTTATTACTTGGCGAATAGCATTATTACGGCGAATACATAATAATAATACATAATACAATTACTTTATACATAATACAAAAACATTATACATAACGGTGAATAATATTATTATGGCGAATATATATAATAATACATACTACAATTACTTTATATATAATACAAAGACATTATACATAACGGCGAATAATATTATTACGGCGAATATATAATAATACATACTACAATTACTTTATATATAATACAAAGACATTATACATAACGGCGAATAATATTATTACGGCGAATATATATAATAATACATACTACAATTACTTTATATATAATACAAAGACATTATACATAACGGCGAATAATATTATTACGGCGAATATATAATAATACATAATACAATTACTTTATACATAATACAAAGATATTATATATAACGGCGAATAATATTGTTTTTTCAATTTTTTGTAAGTGTTTACGAATTTTTGGGGCAACCTTTTAATAACTAAAACGATAAATATTTTTTACGCTTGAAGATTTTTCATGAAAGGTGCATTTCTATCACTCCTTTTCCACATATAATTTTCAATTATATTACTTGTAAGATTGTATGTTTATCATTAAATGATATAACTATATAAACGAGTTTTCCCAATTTGATCAAATATCTAAAGAATTCTATAATAGAATCCTTAGTACCTTTTAGATACTAAAAAGAAATACCATAAACTACACCTTTTCGAAGCATATTCCATGATATTCACTTCACTTATAAACAAAACTTAAGGAAGTTGTACCTTTCAGCATGTATATCGGGATACAGACAATAACTCTGAAAGTTATTACAGTAGCCTTTATTGAAGAAATACGAGATAACCAATATACACTCATGGACAAAACTTAAGGAAGTTGTACCTTTTATCATGTATATCGGGATTGAGACAATAGCTCTGAAAGATATTACAGTGACCTTTATTGAAGACACATAAGATAACCAATATCCACTAATGGACAAAACTTAAGAAAGTTGTACCTTTTAGCATGTATATCAGGATTCAGACAATAACTCTGATAGATACACTCATGGACAAAACTTAAGTAAGTTGTACCTTCCAGCATGTATATCGAGTTCAGACAATAACTCTGAAAGATATTACAGTGACCTTTATTGAAGACACACATGATAACCAAGTGTGTATACATTCATGGACAAGACTTAAGGAAGTTGTACCTTCCAGCATGTATATCGAGATTCAGACAATAACTCTGAAAGATATTACAGTGACCTTTATTGAAGACACACATGATAACCAAGTGTGTATACATTCATGGACAAATCTTAAGGAGGTTGTACCTTCCAGCATGTATATCGAGATTCAGACAATAACTCTGAAAGATATTACAGTGACCTTTATTGAAGACACACATGATAACCAAGTGTGTATATATTCATGGACAAATCTTAAGGAGGTTGTACCTTTTAGCATGTATATCAGGATTCAGACAATAACTCTGAAAGATATTACAGTGACCTTTATTGAAGACACACATGATAACCAAGTGTGTATACATTCATGGACAAAACTTAAGGAAGTTGTACCTTTTAGCAGGTATATCAGGATTCAGATTTTTTCACTTACACTTAATGATGATGTTGAATCAAGGGACATTTGGTTAGTAGCCCGTGAAATCATATTCTTTCTACTATAGGTAATCTTCAAACCATAACTGGACATTCTTTTAATTTATAAGGATGGAATGGATTTTTTTGGGGATAATTCGTCCCAAAGAACTAACGTTAGAGGATAGAAAGATGACGTTAGAGGATAGAGAGATGAATGGAGATTCCTGAGGAAAGTGAAATGACACGGTACTGATTTTTCTGATTCCAATTCGTTCTGAAGAACGAATCTTCAAACCATAACTGGACATTCCTTCAATTTATGAGGATAGAATGGATTTTTCTGGAGATACTTCGTGAGGAACTAACGTTAGAGGATAGGAAGATAACGTTAAAGGATAGGAAGATAACGTTAGAGGATAGGAAGATAACGTTAGAGGATAGGAAGATAACCTTAGAGGATAGGAAGATAACGTTAGAGGATAGGAAGTTAACGTTAGAGGATAGAAAGATAACGTTAGAGGATAGAAAGATAACGTTAGAGGATAGGAAGATAACGTTAGAGGATAGGAAGTTAACGTTAGAGGATAGGAAGTTAACGTTAGAGGATAGGAAGATAACGTTAGAGGATAGGAAGTTAACGTTAGAGGATAGGAAGATAACGTTAGAGGATAGAAATATAACGTTAGAGGATAGGAAGATGACGTTATAGGATAGAAAGATAACGTTAGAGGATAGGAAGATAACGTTAGAGGATAGGAAGATAACGTTAGAGGATAGAAAGATGAATGGAGATTCCTGAGGAGAAGGTAAATGACACAGTGCTGATTTTTCTGATTCCAATTCGTTCTGAAGAACGAATCTTCAAACCATAACTGGACATTCCTTCATTTTATAAGGATAGAAGGGATTTTTCTGGAGATAATTCGTGAGGAACTAACGTTAGAGGATAGGAAGATAACGTTAAAGGATAGGAAGATAACGTTAGAGGATAGGAAGATAACGTTAGAGGATAGGAAGATAACCTTAGAGGATAGGAAGATAACGTTAGAGGATAGAAAGATAACGTTAGAGGATAGAAAGATAACGTTAGAGGATAGAAAGATAACGTTAGAGGATAGGAAGATAACGTTAGAGGATAGAAAGATAACGTTAAAGGATAGAAAGATAACGTTAGAGGATAGAAAGATAACGTTAGATAACGTTAGAGGATAGAAAGATAACGTTAGAGGATAGGAAGTTAACGTTAAAGGATAGGAAGATAACGTTAGAGGATAGGAAGATAACGTTAGAGGATAGGAAGATAACGTTAGAGAATAGGAAGATAACGTTAGAGGATAGGAAGTTAACGTTAAAGGATAGGAAGATAACGTTAGAGGATAGGAAGATAACGTTAGAGATAGGAAGATAACGTTAGAGGATAGAAATATAACGTTAGAGGATAGGAAGTTAACGTTAGAGGATAGGAAGTTAACGTTAGAGGATAGAAAGATAACGTTAGAGGATAGGAAGATAACGTTAGAGGATAGAAAGATAACGTTAGAGGATAGAAATATAACGTTAGAGGATAGGAAGATGACGTTATAGGATAGAAAGATAACGTTAGAGGATAGGAAGATGACGTTAGAGGATAGAAAGATAACGTAAGAGGATAGAAAGATGACGTTAGAGGATAGAAAGATAACGTTAGAGGATAGAAAGATAACGTTAGAGGATAGGAAGTTAACGTTAGAGGATAGAAAGATAACGTTAGAGGATAGAAAGATAACGTTAGAGGATAGGAAGTTAACGTTAAAGGATAGGAAGATAACGTTAGAGGATAGGAAGATAACGTTAGAGAATAGGAAGATAACGTTAGAGGATAGAAATATAACGTTAGAGGATAGGAAGTTTACGTTAGAGGATAGGAAGTTAACGTTAGAGGATAGAAAGATAACGTTAGAGGATAGGAAGATAACGTTAGAGGATAGAAAGATAACGTTAGAGGATAGAAATATAACGTTAGAGGATAGGAAGATGACGTTATAGGATAGAAAGATAACGTTAGAGGATAGGAAGATGACGTTAGAGGATAGAAAGATAACGTAAGAGGATAGAAAGATGACGTTAGAGGATAGAAAGATAACGTTAGAGGATAGAAAGATAACGTTAGAGGATAGGAAGTTAACGTTAGAGGATAGAAAGATAACGTTAGAGGATAGAAAGATAACGTTAGAGGATAGGAAGTTAACGTTAAAGGATAGGAAGATAACGTTAGAGGATAGGAAGATAACGTTAGAGAATAGGAAGATAACGTTAGAGGATAGAAATATAACGTTAGAGGATAGGAAGTTAACGTTAGAGGATAGGAAGTTAACGTTAGAGGATAGAAAGATAACGTTAGAGGATAGGAAGATAACGTTAGAGGATAGAAAGATAACGTTAGAGGATAGAAATATAACGTTAGAGGATAGGAAGATGACGTTATAGGATAGAAAGATAACGTTAGAGGATAGGAAGATAACGTTAGAGGATAGGAAGATAACGTTAGAGGATAGAAAGATGAATGGAGATTCCTGAGGAGAAGGTAAATGACACAGTGCTGATTTTTCTGATTCCAATTCGTTCTGAAGAACGAATCTTCAAACCATAACTGGACATTCCTTCAATTTAAAAGGATAGAAGGGATTTTTCTGGAGATAATTCGTGAGGAACTAACGTTAGAGGATAGGAAGAAGAATGGAGATTCCTAAGGAGAGGGTAAATGACACGGTACTGTAAGGTCCATCCGGGAACAGCAGCAACAAGTAGCGGCCGCCAGATCAATGGACGGGCCAACAAGGTGCGTGCGACCCAATACTTCCCTCACAATATGTCACGCAACACCCTGTCATTTCCACCTTCAAAGGATCTGAAAAACATTTGTCCCGGTTTGTCCCGTCAGCTTCCGATAGCCATGGACAGCTCCACATACCTACGATACCATTCCTTTCCTTGCATTTCTAACTGCTATATAAAAATCTTCCAATTTCCATAACAGAAAAAAGAATCATAGACTTCAATAAAAACTAAAAAGATAATATTTTGCCTGGATTTTTCATTCTAAAATCAAAATCTTTAAAACGGTATTATAAGGTTATATCCCAAAAGTTTGTGTTTTTCTTAAAACGTTTTTTTTCTTGTTACTTGGCGAATAATATTATTTCGGCGAATACATAATAATACATAATACAAATACATCATACATAACGGCGAATAATATTGGTATTTCAATTTTTTTGCAAGTGTTTACGAACTTTTGGGAAAACCTTGTAGAAATAATGAAAAACTAGATGAGAATTCTCCATTTTCCAAAGTCAATGCGACCAGAAATGTAGAAAGGCAAAACCCTCAAGAGATTAACACGTTTATATCTAATTATAAGGCAATAAACATGCCATATATATATATATAATAAATGGAAGGATTAAAGCCTAAATGTTTATTTTAAAAATATAACAAACTTCTACTGTCCTTATTGCGATGAAAAAATATATTGGGACAGCTCACAGAGGTTTCATCAATTTAATCTACCATATTGCTTCTTAGAGCTCTAATACTGTATTGGATATCATTCTGTTTATATATTCTGCAATAAAGAGTGGAATCTTAAATAAATTATATAAATAAAAATAACCGATTTTTTCGTTACCTTTTGTTTTAAAAAATAAAAAATGGATATATAGGAATAGGTGAAATTGTAACATAGATATCTTCTTCTTCTTTCTTATCTCCATTCAATCATATTAGGGTATCAGGTTGTGACCCTTGGTGGTGTCTGTTTGATAACCATTATGACTAGGTGAAGTAGAATGCGTCTGCCTTTGTTATTAAGACTGGGAGCACTACTTAGTGGCAAGCCGACTTAACTCCAGAAGAAATGGCCGCCTCTGACATGAGGAACAGACACTATGTGCAGCCGCTCCTAACATGGAGTACAAACGCTGCTCATCCTGTATCCCTGGAGCCCTTACAGGGTACTATCAGCATGGCCAGCTGAGCCCAGGTTTTTTAGTGAGCTTGTTACTGCTCCCCTTCCTCCTTTTTCATCCGGAATTGGGACCGGCAAAGGTGGAGTTGAAACAAAGATATGAAATAGTAGAATGAACTGGTTTATAAAATTGGAATAAACTTTCTAAACTTGGGTGCCTGGGTGTAATGTCCGTTGTGAGATCATAGGGTATAGGAAGAAAGACATTGTCTAACATAAATTTCTAACATGTGTGAGATCTTGAAAATTACTTATAATCGACAGGTGACGCATCTTTACGTCTACAAGGTTATCCCAAAAGTTCGTAAACATATTATAATTTATATTTTGCAAGTGTTTACGAACTTTTGGGACAACCTTGTAATTCTGAAACTTGGCCCACCTGCTGATTGACCACCCTTGATATAGAACATCAGAGATTAAATCATTCTTCTATAAGAATTCTGTTATAATTTTACCAAGGTTACCAATATTACTAAGGTTGTCCTAAAAGTTCGTAAACACTTGCAAAAATATAAATCATAATATTATAGCAAAATATTTATAATTTTGTTAACAGAGTTAATTTTTGATGTTTATATTTTGCTACTCTGTAAACTTCCCTTATATTACTTATCTTTTGTTTATCATTCATAGTTTGTTCTTACCTTAAATAAATTGCTGTGTCATCCTGAAGTTGGTCTTTCCTAATTTTCAACGTGGCAATATGTTCACGAACTTTTGGAATAAATTTTTAGTTTGTTATGTTTTTTTCTAGTATGATATATACTTGTTGTGTATTATTTATCATTGATTTTCTCTATTCTGTTTTTATCATCATCCATGTTCGAATCAAAAGATGTTTCGAGAATAAATTGTTTTTGTTATTGTGTGTAAAAACAAATGTCATTAATTTAAATATAAAGACATAACAATATTCCTATTGTATTTTTTTTAAATTTCTATTTATTTAACGAATTTAATTGTAAAATTGTGTTTTAAAAATGATTAATAGGTATTCTAATTGTCTAAAATATAGATGAAGCTTAATAGAATTGATGAAGAAGGATCTAATAGTGGATAGAAATTTATCAGACGATGGTTTCTAAGCTTCCCGAGCAGTTTGTCCTCTTAATCACTCACTACAAATGGCGTACACAATAGTTAGCCTCTGATAATCAGGAATTCAGCCGGCATCCTTCGACGGAACAAATTGATAATGAGACAAAGAGAAGCAGAAGATCCTTGTCCAACAGCTAACGACTTCCTTGGTAGCCTTGAGTTGAGCAAGAGAACTCGACAATGCGCGGTTAGCAAACACCAATCACAAAGCACATACAAATAATTTAATAGCAGCGTCCTTGGCAGGACCAAGCAGCCCGACACCGAGATAATTACGACGACCATTGTAACTTATTGTATTTTAATTTGAATGCACAACTGCACGCCACCACCCTTGTCATTTAATTGCCACTGCTGTAGAACCTTTCCTATTTCCTGTCTTTATTTAAACTTCCCAGCTGCGCATTGACATTCGCCTTTTTTTTTTTCGAAATATTATTGAAGTTGTTTTTTTCTTGTAGCTCTCTCTCTGAATATATATAAAATTGTAAACACATACTAATTATATATTTCAGAAATGGTTGAAGTATTAGATTGTCCCAAAAGTTCGTGTTTTTCTTAAAACGCTGTTTTTATTATTACTTTGCGAATAATATTATTACGGCGAATACATAATACGTAATATTACATATTGAATTGAATTAGTAAAGGAGAATTGTTGAATTTAATAATGCAAAATGGAGCCTACAATCAAATATACAATCAAATTTGAAATGATTTGAAAATGTCTTCACTAAGGCTAAAGCTTGAATGCAATTATGCAAGCTTTTAAATGGAGCATACAATCAAATTTGAAATCATTTAAAAATGTTTTCACTAAGGCTAAAGCTTTCGTGGTAAAACATATCTCCCCACGTTGCTGATTGTTGACAGTTTTACAATATAATCCTTAGTTTTGACTGTGTTAATTTAACTTTAGGTTAGCACAACCTAATGAAGCCATCACTGCAAACATTCAAATTACACTAGAAAAATGAGTATAAACCAACTTAGTGTTGCTCATTTAACACTGAAGTGGATACTAAGCATATTATCAACCAGCAGGTTCTTCTGTAAAAGTTTTGGTGAAATTATACTTTATACATAATACAAAGACATTATACATAAAGGCGAATAATATTATTACGGTGAATACATAATACAATTACTTTATACATAATACAAAGACATTATACATAACAGCGAATAATATTGGTAATTCAATTTTTTGCAAGTGTTTACGAACTTTTGGGATAACCTTGTATATAGAATTATTTGTCTATATACACAAATATATTTCGTCCATCCACCAAAGGATTCCCAGCGATATTCTTCAGAATATATCTAGATAATAAAACTCTAAGTAAAAGGATGGAACTATATAAACATATAGATGTGAAGGTTTTAACAGAGAGTTCACTAATTGACAAAACTGTATAAGAAAATGTCTGTTCTCTTCAAAAGAAAAAGAGCAAAATTAATGAAACACCCTGTTACCCGTTTCATAATATTTCAGAATGCTTGAATGACCAGAATTTTTGATAGTTGAAGGTACAGCTTGCACCACACTGATGAGGGCCAACAGCCCGAAACGCGTCCGTGGTTAGCTTTTCTTGATTAATCAAGAATGGGTATTTGGCCAATTCTGGAATAATTAAAAATCAACGGGAATAGTTGATATTTATTCCGATAGATTGCGCAAGCTATCAACAACTTTTAGTTGCACGATAAGGAAATGCCTTTTTTCATAATTAATGAGACAGTTGGTAGCTTAGGAAAGAAGTCGAGTATTGAAAATTTCAAATTGAATCGTGCGAATTGAAATGGTTTATCAAATAATTACAGAATTAAGACAGCGTTGTGCTTTCAATGTTAGTGCGTTTGCATATTTACATTAAATACTTGATGGATAAAAGAGGAAATGCTTATGGACTTTGATGAATATAGATTGATTCTAAAAATATCTTCTTGAAAGCTCATAAGCGTTTGTAGGAGTGAGTATTTTAAAACTGTATTTGTAACGTGTCAAAAGAAATGTAGGTATAGTGTATGTGTCAAGTTGGGGTTACCTGACCTGCCGTGAGAGAGTGTGAATATCTGAGTCAACGGCAAGGGTCAAAGAACAGAAAATTACAGAGGTCTGTGATGACGAGAGAGCACAGTGGTAAGAGAGCAGAAAGACAAAGGAATCTACAGTGATATGAGAGCAGAAAAACACGGCAATCTACGTTGATAGGAGAGCAAAGAACACGGAAATCTACGTTGACGGGGGAACAGAAGATCACAGGAATCTACAGGGATAGGAGAACACGACAATCTACGTTGACGATAGACCAGAAGAGCACAGGAATCTACAGTCATAATAGACCAGAAGAGCACAGGAATCTACAGTCATAATAGACCAGAAGAGCACAGGAATCTACAGTCATAATAGACCAGAAGAGCACATGAAACACAATGACGGAGGAGAAAAGACAACGCGGACATCTGCGGGTCGAGAGAGAAGATTACGGGGACTGAAGGACCGGCCAATCCAGCCAAATTAATTGAGAGATAGCTTCTGTTTGCCCAGGGCATTTGTATTCCCGGCTTGTTGAGGTTGGTTGTATTGATTCAGATTGCAGCGTGAATTCCAAGTGGCCCCGTTCTCCAGCACCACCAAGCTACCAAAGCGACATTCCATAAGACCATAGATAGAACAGAAGATTGAAAATCTTTCTTTCGAATTTAAAGAAAGAAATTTATACTTCTCTCTTTAATCCTACTTCTTTTCTTTAATATTTGGAGTCAAACTTCCATCCTATAAGACGCAAATTTTAACCCACAGCTTGGTACACTACAAATTTATTATTAAGAAACAACATAAATTTGTTTAGAATCACTGAATTTGATTGAAAAAAAAAACACACTAAAAATTAGATTAAAATATATTTATAATTATTATAAGATTGACCAAAAAGTTCGTTTATTCTTAAAAACGTTGTTTTTCTCATTACTTAGCGAATAATATTATTATGGCGAATACATAATAATACATGATACAATTACTTTATGCATAATACAAAGACATTATACATAACGGCGAATAATATTGGTATTTCAATTTTTTGCAAGTGTTTACGAACTTTTGGGACAATCTTGTATTTAAAATATATCTTTTTTATTACATGTCTAAGATAAACATATATCAATAATATTTCAATAATATACATTATAAACAAACTAAAAAAGAATAAATGATAAAATATTTAAAAAAGACGTTAAAAATTAAATAACAAACGATATTTTATAAAGAGACCTCGAGCTAAATTAGCCGCAAGAATCAGGTCTGTGTTTAAAACCTTTAAAAAGACAATTTTCTCCAGTAGGAAGCATAAAAAAAGATGTACAAGTTAATCAATTTAATGAATTCATGCATTAAATATTAATCCTATATTTTAAACGGGGTGCTTTTTGCCTTCGCAGGTTTGCGTGGCGGTTTTTGTGGTCGTTAGAGAGTTAGGTTGATCCTGTTAAGCCGACCACATCTGATTTACTGGCGGTGTAGGAATTCATTACAAAATACATTTTTGTTTCTTCGCCTGTCTACCCTAATCTACAAATTAGGTATGCAAGCTGATTTTGGTTAACTCCATAGTTCTAAATCCCTGTCTGTCCTGTTCCACTTTATTTATTTTTACTTATAAAAAATGGAATTTGTGGCTATTAACGTGGTGGGTGTTTAAAATATTGACTTTTTTAGTTGTTTTATTTTTCTTCTACTTCTTTCTTACCTCCACTTAATCACCCTTAACCCCACAATCAAGCTTGTAGAGCTTGTTGATGGTGTCTGTGCTGGGGATGTGTATTCTTCTTTTTTTTTATCTCCATTCAATCATATCAGGGTATCAAGCTTGTAGAGCTTGTTGATGGTATCTGCTGGGGATGAGTCTCTTCTTCTTTCTTATCTCCACTTAATCATATCAGGGTATCAAGCTTGTAGAGCTTGTTGATGATGTCTGTGCTGGGGATGAGTCTCTTCTTCTTCTTTATCTCCATTCAATCATATCAGGGTATCAAGCTTGTAGAGCTTGTTGTTGGTGTCTTCTGGGGATGTGTCTTCTTCTTCTTTCTTATCTCCACTCAATCACATCAGTGTATCAAGCTTGTAGAGTTTGTTGATGGTGTCTGCTGGGGATGTGTCTTTTTCTTCTTTCTTATCTCCACTCAATCATATCAGGGTATCAAGTTTGTAGAGTTTGTTGATGGTGTCTGCTGGGGATGTGTCTTCTTTCTTATCTCCATTCAATCATATCAGTGTATCAAGCTTGTAGAGCTTGTTTTTGGTGTAGGTGAAGTAGAATGTGTCTGCCTTTGTCATTAAGATTGGGAGCATTATTCAGTGGCAAGCCGACTTAGCTCCAAATGAAATGGCCGCCTCTGACATGAGGAACAGATGCCATGTACAGTCACCCCTAACATGGAGAACAAACTCATCCTGTATCCCTGGAGTCCTTACAGGGTACTATCAGCTGGGCCAGCTGAACCCAGGTTTTTTAGCAAGCTTGTTACTGCTCCCCTTCCTCCTTTTTTATCAGAGTTTGGAACCGGCAAAAGTGGAGTTGTTTATTATACATTACATAGTTATTCATTTAAAAATCTCCTTACTATTAAATAGTAAAAGGTAAAATGTCTGTAGAATGGTGTCATATCAATAATTCGAGATACGAATTGCGGATATATTCTATATAGGGATATGTTTCAATTATTATCATCTTTATAACAGATATCACCTTAATGCATCCTATGAATATACGAATAATGTGTTTTAAAAACTTTTACTTGCGATTTGCCGAAGAGCAATGTTCGAGGCATATTATATATTTTGTTGGGCGCTGCGCTGCCTGGAGTATAGGAGCTCCATCTATGCTTCCTTCCTTTGGTGTATCTGTATAAGACCCTTTAGGCTGTTGTTGGGCTCTGCGCTGCCTGGAGTATAGGAGTTCCATCTATTATTTCTTCCTGTGATGAATCTGTATAAGACCGGTGGTATTAATAAAGCTTTGTGTGTGTATATTATATATTTATAATTGTATGTAATTCTACTGTCCTCAAAGCTTATGTCCATAGTTCATCTAAAATACCCATTCTAAGAGTCTTACAACAGTATCACTATAAAAAGAAAACAGAAAAATGCTATATAACAGCGGTATGGTAGATTAAACTGGTTAAATTACTGGGAAGATTCACCACTGATGAACCAGGACTTTCCATTATTTTATCATTTCAGTAAAGACAGTCGAAAATTAATTTATTTTTAAAACGAGTCAAAAATAGTTCAAAATTTTCATGACTATAAATTCATAAAGATTAAATGTATGATTTTTCTATGCAATATTATCCATTAAAAAAAGAATAAATACTCACAAGGATTCAACATATTCAAGATTTAGCTACGAAATTAAACGGAGAAAAAGGAAAAAAAGATTAATAGTAATTTGAATTGCAGTAAAGACAGTAGAAAATTGATATACAGTCGAACTTGGATAATTCGAACCCCAAGGGACCATAAAAAAATTCGAATTATCCAAAAATTCGAATTAAAAACGGAAATTTTATTTATTTCAAATTCTAGGGACCAAGATAAATATTCGAATTAAAGAGGTTTTCGAATTAAAGAAGTTCGAATTATCCAAGTTCTACTGTATTTTAATAAAAAATCAAAAATAGTTCAAAGTTTCCATGACTATAAATTCATAAAAGACTAAATGTATGATTTTTCTATGCAATATTATCCATTAAAAAAAGAATAAATACTCACAAGGATTCAACATATTCAAGATTTATCTACGAAATTAAACGGAGAAAAAGGAAAAAAAGATTAATAGTAATTTGAATTCTTTTAATAAAGGACCATCCAGATATAAATGAGGGAGACTGTGTCACGCATAACAAATTGAGAAAGTTTTGGCTTTAATTTTCCACGGAGACCAACACTTAGCCTGAGAGAAGAAGATGAAAAAAAAACTCCATCTCAAAATAATGTTTTAATTCAATGCAAATTTCGTTGAAAAATCTCAAAATTTTATCATTTCTATGTAAATTAAATAGGGTAATACACATATTTATAAAAAATTTAAATAATATATTTGAAGTAAATACTATTTGATAAATAATTTATTTGGGTGTTTTCCTGCTCGAAGTATTGGGGAATTGAACGATGTGTTGACAGTGAGCATTTCCAATATATTGGTTTGTCTCTTTTCCTATGATAATTATAGCATTTGGAATTAATCTTGTTAGATAAGCCAACAGTATTTATCTGATTCAACATGGCTTTGGTTTGCTTGCCTTTCCTTTAATCCTTTTCTGAAAAAAAAAAAAAGAATTAGAGATCAAATCTGTTTTTTTTTCTTCTTTGCCAATAAGTAGTCTCCTCTAGTTTGGTTATGTTTCTGATTGGAACTTCTGGTAGTTTTATTGGTAGCTGCCCACGTTTATTTCCTTCCTTATTGCTCTCTTTTTCTCGTTTCCCGCTATTACTTTTAAAACTTTTCTTCGCCATCCAAACTTTGTTGATTGTTGACATGGCCTTTCTCGACATTGTTCTTTACAATTATTTTTAAATTTTAACAACAATACAAAGCTTTATTAAGACCTTTCAGTCTTATACAGATTCTCCAAGTAGAAATGTAGGGTACATACAGGAATAACAGTAATAGTACCAGTAATCAGCAATGTACAGCAACAAAAGCTTTATTAAGACCTTTCAGTCTTATACAGATTCTCCAAGTAGAAATATATAGTAAGCAAGATGGCTAACTTGTATATACTCATGGACAAAACTTATAGAAGTTTCATGTTTTGATGTCGCCGGCCGTCTGTTTTTTTTTTTTTTTTTTTTTAGGGAGACAGAGGCTGTTTACAGTTGTTTATCTCGTGTATCTTCAATAAAGATCACTGTAATATCTTTCAGAGTTACTGTCTGAATCCCGATATATATGCTAAAAGGTACAACTTTTGTTCACACTTGGTTATCTCGTATGTTTTTAATAAAGGTTACTGTAATATCTTTCAGAGTTACTGTCTGAATCCCGATATATATGCTAAAAGGTACAACTTTTGTTCACACTTGGTTATCTCGTGTGTCTTCAATAAAGGTCACTGTAATATCTTTCAGAGTTATTGTCTGAAACCCGATATACATGCTAAAAGGTACAATTTTTGCTCATACTTGGTTATTTCGAGTGTCTTCAATAAATATCACTGTAATATCTTTCAGAGTTACTGTCTGAATCCCGATATATATGCTAAAAGGTACAACTTTTGTTCACACTTGGTTATCTCGTGTGTCTTCAATAAAGGTCACTGTAATATCTTTCAGAGTTGCTGTCTGAATCCCGATATACATGCTAAAAGGTACAACTTTTGTTCACACTTGCTTATCTCGTGTGTCTTCAATAACGGTCTGAAGAAATATATGGATATTCAAATCTGTGATACAATAATAATCATAACGGATGGGGTTGGTGCAGGTGATGGCAGCGGCAGGGGGGCAGCCTACGACTCCCACCCCGCTCAGCTCGCCCCCAGCACCGGGCTCGGGTACCCAGGCCTGCTGTGAGTCGGGCAGGCCTGTACTTACCGACCCTTTGACCGGCCAAACGGTATGTTCCTGCCAATACGACGCTCAGCTCTTCAGCTATCAGCGTCTTGCCGGGCTTCCCCTCTACGGCTCAGCGGCCGCTCTGGCTGCAGGAGATCTAGGTGCAGCAGCGGCTGAGCAGTCCGCCTTTTACTCCCCAGCGGTAAGTTTCTTTTTTGCATACTTCTAGTTGCATATACAATAGAACTACCTCCTTGTATAGGACATCTAATTGCAGAGCCTAATTGTCGCGTTGGAAAATAGACGCTAGGAAAGATAAACACGAACGAACTTCATTCGCTTTAACAGTCTACTTTATAATTTTATTTACACAAATTTATATAGCTAGACATAATTCAAAACTATGTAAATCAATTAAACGAATAAGCATTAAAAAAAATAAGAGGAGCTTCTTTTAAAAATTTTAATGCGCAAGCTTTCGGACCATACGTCCTTCTACAGGCATGGATAGTGGTAATACTGGATAGTGGTTAGTATTACCACTATCCATGTCTGTAGAAGGACGTTAGGTCCGAAAGCTTGCGCATTAAAATTTTTAAAAGAAGCTCCTCTTATCTTTTTTATGCTTATTCGTTTAACCAATTTTTTAAGAGTTCCTTATCGTTTAATATGTAAATCAATACAATCTATAAATTATGTAAATAAAATAAACACGTTACAATAATGCCACGTGGAAAATTAGGAAAGACAAACTTCAGGATGACACAGCAATTTATTTCAGGCAAGAACAAACTATGAAGGATAAACAAAAGATAAGGAATGAGGGAAGTTTACAGAGTAGTAAAATATAAACATAAAAAAATCATACTCTGTTAATAAAATAATAAAAACTTTGCTACAATATGAATGTTTACTATCAGCACCTTGGTACTTTGATATAGTGTATTGCGGCTTGTCTGCTTGCTACATTCATTTTTAGACTTAAAAATCCTAAACTTTGGTTTGTATGCCGTAAAATCATATTCTCTCTAAATTCTTTCTATATGGAACTCTTTTGTCCGTCATCTTTAAAACAGATTCCAGTAATAAGGTATCATATAAAATGAAAGCATTTAAAAGCACGAATGTTTCTTTTATACACAATACAAACTTCTACTGTCCTTACTGCGATTAAAAAATATATTGGGAGGGCTTGGCTCATCAGTGGTGAACCCTCCCAGCGGTTTCGCCAATTTAATCCACCAGACCGCTTCTCAGAGCTCTAATACTGTATTGGACGATTCTGCTTATATTAGCAGCACTGAAGGATGGAATCTCAGAAATGGTTTTCAAGAAAACTATGGACATAAGCTTATAGGACATTAGAATTACATTTAAATATTTGAATCGAGCAATGTTATTCCGCAAACAATAAAGACAAGGCCAGTTAGGCATAATTTACACAAAACAATAACGCGCCATTGGATTAAATTGGCGAAACCGCTGGGAGGGTTCACCACTGATGAGCCAAGCCCTCCCAATATATTTTTTCACCGCAGTAAGGACAGTAGAAGTTTGTATTATGTATAAAAGAAACATTCGTGCTTTTAAATTCTTTCATTTTATATGTATAGATGGCGCGTTATTGCTTTGTGTTAAAAAGGCATCAATCTACGAAGTTTTTAATAAGTTGAATGCAAGCATGGACTTCAACACGTGGGGTAGTGCTGTTTCCCCTGTTGATTACCGTAATAGACTGCTTCAGAGACCCATTAGAAAGCGTGAGAGGTTTATATATAGACTGGAGGCTTTTGTTTTAAAATGGGAATCCATTTGGCCAATTGGATCTTCACTTTCTGCCTTTACTTTCTAATGAAAATAACCTCTTACGTTTCTAATATGGGAACACGAATCTTTCAGGAATTTCCTCATCATGACATATCAATTCTATTAGATACTTGAAATTATAGATGAAAATAATATTATAATATAATTAAATAAATATATAAATATTTATATATCTAAGTAGAGATAGAATTGTGTGAATATATAACGCATATATATGATATTTAAATTTCAACCATTATGCTCAAAACTGGGCAACTCTGTGCTTCACTTCAATCAATGATTGACAATATGACCCAGAATAAGTATATTGCTACGGCGTTTTATGGTTTCCACAAGTCCATATCTCAGAAGAAGGCCAAGTGACACTCACTCCTCACTTTCTTACTGCTACTCTTTTTGTGTTGTTTTTCTTGCTTCCCTCTTTCTCTTTCTTGGTTTTTTTCTTTTTCTTCTGTTTATATCGTTGTTTCCTGTGTCTCACTGCTTTGTTCTTATGCATACCTCTGGTGAATCCTGTATAGGGTCAGTGACCCTGAATAAAGGCTTTTTGTTGTTATTGATATTTAAATTTCATATCGATTGATTCAAATCTCATGGAAATAAACAATTTAAAAAGTTTCCAGAGATGAGTATCTTTTTATTAAAACCGTCTCAAGATTTCAGACATCTCTGTCCATCTACTGGAGAACTCATATAGTGGATAAAACGTCGCTTGATGCCAAAGAAACTCATAAACGAAAACATTTTTAATTATTTAATTAATATTTTAATTTCAAAACTATTATAGACGCGTATGATTCTTTTTAAAATAAAACAATTTCTACTGCCCTTACTGTAATGGAAAAATTAATGAGAGGGCCTGGCTCATCAGTGGTGAACCCTCCCAGCGGTTTCGCCAGTTTAATCTACCATTAAAAAAACCTTACTGCAATGGAAAAATTGATGGGAGGGCCTGGCTCATCAGTCGTGAACCCTCCCAACGGTTTCGCCAGTTTAATCTACCATTAAAAAAAACCTTACTGCAATGAAAAAATTAATGGGAGGGCCTGGTTCATCAGTGGTTAACCCTCTAAGCGGTTTCGCCAGTTTAATCTACCATTAAAAAAAACCTTACTGCAATGAAAAAATTAATGGGAGGGCCTGGCTCATCAGTGGTTAACCCTCCCAGCGGTTTCGCCAGTTAATCTACCATTAAAAAAAACCTTACTGCAATGGAAAAATTAATGGGAGGGCCTGGTTCATCAGTGGTTAACCCTCCCAGCGGTTTCGCCAGTTTAATCTACCATTAAAAAAAACCTTACTGCAATGGAAAAATTAATGGGAGGGCCTGGCTCATCACAGTGGTTAACCCTCCCAGCGGTTTCGCCAGTTTAATCTACCATTAAAAAAAACCTTACTGCAATGAAAAAATTAATGGGAGGGCCTGGCTCATCACAGTGGTTAACCCTCCCAGCGGTTTCGCCAGTTTAATCTACCATTAAAAAAAAACCTTACTGCAATGAAAAAATTAATGGGAGGGCCTGGCTCATCAGTGGTTAACCCTCCCAACGGTTTCGCCAGTTTAATCTACCATGGATATTCAGGACAGTAGAAATTGTTTTATTTTAAAAAATAATCATACGCGTCTATAATAGTTTTGAATTTTGATAACAGATGGCGCGCTAATGCATCATAAATATTTTAATTAGTCAAAACTATAAATCCACAAACCACACTAAACCATATAAAAACTTCAATCTTACAGAAAAAATAAAAAATTCACAACTTTATAAAAAGAAAAAATACTACACGATGAAGAAACCGCAGTAATAAAATATTCTACGCTGTTAAATAGGTGTGTGACAACCTCAAGAAAACTAGAAATTGGATAAAAAACAAACTGGGACGGAAAACTCCTAACAAAATATAACCGTGGTTTTTAATAAATCTATTAAATCCACATACCCAAGTTTGCGGCAATATTTTTAATATTTCTACATAAGCAAGAAGGAGGAGAGAAATATTAAATCTCCTGACTGCAGAGAGCCAATTTTCCGGTGTCCTGCTAAAAGCTGTTCGGATAAAGCCTTTGCTCCCCTGAGCTCTATTTTTTCTGCATGTGTGCGTGCATGTATTCCTTGTAAGCATATCTTGGCATTTCCCCCTTTTTCCTTTATTTTGGGGAATCTCCGCTATCGAAGGGCTTTTGTTGGAAGGCACTATTGTCGAGCGAAACTTCATTTGCTTTTTTTACTGCCTGGAATATATCGTCGCTCTTGGCTTGTTGTTAGAAGCTGTCAAGCCATTTTATTGCAAGGTTCTTTTTTTTATAGTAAAATTGATTTTTTTGTTGTCAAACACAATGTCTGCTAAATATTCTAGTGATGGAAGAGTTAGTGATTTGTGAAGTTTATGTTAAACATATTTCTTTAGCATAATTCCCTTTTCTTACATCGTTTTGACATGGATATCTATCTTGTTTATAAATATTTACCTGCGGTATCTGTCTCTATATTACTGAATACATTTTATAACAATTTATTACATTCAAATTAGATAATTTGTTATTTTTTTATTATAAAGTTGTCTTAAAAGTTCGTAAACATATTAGGATAATGATTTTGTAAATGTTTATGAACTCTTGGGACACAATCTTGTAATTCTGAAAGGTCTTAATAAAGTTTTTGTTGTTGTATATTGTTAATTTCTGGTACTATTACTGTTATTCCTGTATGTAACCTACATTTTTACTTGGGGAATCTGTATAAGACTGAAAGGTCTTTATAAAGCTTTTTGTTGTTGTACATTGCTGATTACTGGTATTATTACTGTTATTCCTGTATGTACCCTACATTTCTACTCGGAGAATCTGTATAAGACTGAAAGGTCTTAATAAAGCTTTTCATTGTTGATTACTGGTATTATCACTGTTATTCCTGTATGTATCCTACATTTCTACTCGGAGAATCTGTATAAGACTGAGAGGTCTTAATAAAGCTTTTCGTTGTTGTTGATAACTGGTACTATTACTGTTATTCCTGTATGTGCCATACATTTCTGCTCAGAGAATCTGTATAAGACTGAGAGGTCTTAATAAAGCTTTTCGTTGTTGATTACTGGTACTATTACTGTTATTCCTGTATGTATCCTACATTTCTGTGCTTGGAGAATCTATATAAGACTGAGAGGTCTTAATAAAGCTTTTCGTTGTTGTTGATTACTGGTACTATTACTGTTATTCCTGCATGTACCCTACATTTCTACTCGGAGAATCTGTATAAGACTGAAAGGTCTTAATAAAGCTTTTTGTTGTTGTACATTGCTGATTACTGGTACTATTACTGTTATTCCTGTATGTACCCTACATTTCTATTCGGAGAATCTGTATAAGACTGAAAGGTCTTAATAAAGCTTTTTGTTGTTGTACATTGCTGATTACTGGTACTATTAATGTTATTCCTGTATGTGCCCTACATTTCTACTCGTAGAATCTGTATAAGACTGAAAGGTCTTAATAAAGCTTTTCGTTGATGTATAAAAAAATAATATTCAGTGGAGATAAGGAGGAAACCCGGTGTTCCAGCTAGCTACGCTCTGATAGGGCCAACCCGCCGCATTTGTTAATTGCTGAATCCCGCTTTCTTTTTTTCAGCTTCATGAATTAATCATTGGCTTTATCACCTCTTCGCTCTCCTTTTTCCCCCTCTTCGCTTTATCTTGAAACCTTGTTGATTTTTTGAGCAGTCCATTTTCCTCCGTTGAAAAATTTGTTCAAGCGTTTAGGATAACAGCTCTTAATTGTAATACTGAGTTTATTTGCTTTTTGAAGATGAATACCTTTGGTTCTTATTCTTTTGCCGACCATTTTCTTTAGATCAGTTAAGAATATTTAATTAAAAAGGCATATATTGGATCAAAATATCATTTATGATCATATATGATCCAAATATATGCCTTTTTATGTCCATAGTTTTCTTGAAAACCATTTCTGAGATTCCATCCTTCAGTGCTGCGTATATAAGCAGAATCGTCCAATACAGTATTAGAGCTCTAAAAAGCGGTCTGGTAGATTAAATTGACGAAACCGCTGGGAGGGTTCACCACTGATGAGCCAAGCCCTCCCAATATTCGTGCTTTTAAATATTTTATGTGTTGCTGCTAAATATACAAATATTGGGTATTGACCTCGACCAATTATCGAGTTGGATCCGGTATCTGTGCTAAACATTTTGATTGAGCTGATTTCCAGTATTTATAAAAAAGCGAATGCAAAGGGTCTGGATTTTACGACTTTTGCCATTAAAACATAAGGCGAATTGCTATTATAGCCGGTCTCTTGACAAAGAATTTCTTTTTCTTCTTCCATTGCCGTACAGTAGAACATGTAGTGTGGAAAATCGAGACTAAATTCACCGTTGCATAAGGTGCATTTTATGGTCTTAGTTTTCAATAGTGAAACATGATTAATTCTCTGTACTACAAAATGTATTAATACACCTCAGTAGATGTGACAAATTCGATTAAATGGGTTGGAAAAATATAATTGAATTTAGCTTAATCAAAATTGATTTGATATTTATTTCACCAGTTGACAATCTACCATTTAAAATGTTTTGTGGAAACGAAAGACAAACCCCTGAACACCTTCTGATAAACTGTCCATTAACTTCTGATCTAAGGGAAGAAAACCAACTTTACCTGACTAATACAAAACAAGTCGTTTACAATAAAGACCAATACATTAAGTTTAATAGATTCTGCAGGATGTATGTTTTGAGGCGAAAGTGTTGACTGTACATATTTCAAGCTACTATTTCTAATTACTATATGCAAAATTTGACATCGAACGTTTAATTTTCATGATTCCTAATGTTCAATTGTGTTAATTGTATATAATGTAATATATACACGTAATTATCCTAATTGTGGATATGGCGTGTCTCTCCCAACTGTTAAATAAATAAAAATAAATTTAAAATGTTTGTTTGAGCGATCAAAAATGCCTTTTTTTGTATAATAATATGCTCATAGAATATGCTGATAGGGAAAAAATTATAAACAGAATACGCGTTTTGTGGCAATTGATTCTTATCAATGCGAAGTAGGCCACTCATTGTGAATCGTACCTCAAATCTTCATCCCATTTGATAATAAGTGTGTTTCAAAACTGCGCTTTCTGGAATTAAAAAAAAATCTTTGAAGATACTTTTAGTGAAACTTTAACATACAGTATGCATTACGCTGTTAAAGGCCTACAGACAGAAACGCTTATGTAGCAAGTACATTTTATTTATGCATATTTATAAATAGTGTAAAATGTATTAATAGATCTCAGTAAATGTGACAAATTCTATATATATTTTTTCTATGAATGAATTATTATAAATTCTCAAATATTCTTATATATTCCGATATATTCGTCTGATTGATTTTAAGACGTAAAAGATAAATATTCAGTGAAGTGAGGTGTAAATAAATACAACCATGTAAATAAGTGGTAAAAAGACATGGTGTACAACAGCAAACAAACGCCGGCTTGCCTTCATTAAGTATGTGTTGTAGTCTCGGCTGCTAATTGTAGCGTCTTAATGTTCCCACCCTTTATTATCACACCTACTCTGTGATCGATTAGTGAGCGCCCCCATTCAAAGGGGCTAACCCCCTGCCGTTCTAATTGAATGTGGGGGATGGCGATTATACCCCTCATTGCTACCATTATTCCCCTTGGGCCATTTTGAATTGGTATTTAACACTTCTTTTGTACTTTTAATTGTGTTAAGTTATTCATTATTTAAAGATGCCTAATAACCCCCGGATACTCACTAGTATTTTTTCATTATATTACGATGCAGTAGCGCGTCATCTGTTATTAAAATTAGAAACTATTTTAGACGCGTAAGATTCTTTTAGAATTATTTCCAAAAACATTTTTTTTTCAAATCTATATTCTTATTTTCCATAGGATTATTCAAATAATAATCTGTATATATTTACCATGTGTATATAATTTTTCTCCATTTTTACTCCTTTGTATATTTCCCACTTTCATAGGTTTCTCCGTCTTGTAACCCCAAGGAGAATCCTCTGTGAGACCTGTGTGTCTTAATAAAGGTTTTTGTGTGTGTGTAAGTTTATTTTTGAATTTAAACAATTTCTATTGTTCTAAATTGAACAAAATCTTACGCGTCTAAAATAGTTTCTAATTTTGATAACAGATGGCGTGCTAATTCATCATAATATAAATGTTCTAATAAAAGACACAATTTGATATTTGCGGAAGAGCAATTGCTCGAAGCATATTATATATTTATAAATGTATGTAATTCTACTGTCCTCAAAGCTTATGTCCATAGTTCATCTAAAATACCCATTCAAAGAGTCAAGCAACAGTATCACTATAAAAGGAAGTTCCAAAAATGCAATATAACAGCGGTATGGTAGATTAAACTGGCGAAATCGCTGGGAGGGTTCACCACTGATTAGCAAGGCCCTCCTATTAATTTTTCCATTGCAGTAAGGGCAGTAGAAATTGTTTGATTTTTAAAAAAGAATCTTACGCGTCTAAAATTGTTTCTAATAATATCACTATCAAATATTTTTGATTTTATTAATTTAGTTTTCAATTTATACAGAGTATTAACTTTTTTAAAATGGATTTTCAACCGTTATCAAGTTCTACTGAATGTAAGACGAAGAAAAGATGCTCTTTCAGTATATTGATCATTTAAATCTGTATTTCACGTTCTAAAGTATTGGTGGTGGCGTCTTGTCCATAGCTTCATGGAAAAGTTATTGCCCGTTAGTCAGCCACATTTCAGAGTTCCCTGTTCACGGTTGCCGTAGCGGCTCACGACACCGTACTACAGGGCAGTCCCTTACTTGTGTTGCTCCATGGAAAGGAGGGGTGCCATTGCCCCGTTAGACAGCCACATCTCAGAGTTCCCTGTTCACGGTTACCGTAGCGGCTCACGACACCGTACTACAGGACAGTCCCTTACTTGTTTTGCTCCATGGAAAGGGGAGGTTCCATTGCCCCGTTAGTCAGCCACATTTGAGAGTTCCCTGTTCACGGTTACCGTAGCGGCTCACGACACCGTACTACAGGACAGTCCCTTACTTGTGTTGCTCCATGGAAAGGAGGGATGCCATTGCCCCGTTAGTCAGCCACATTTCAGAGTTCCCTGTTCACGGTTACCGTAGCGGCTCACGACACCGTACTACAGGACAGTCCCTTACTTGTGTTGTTCCATGGAAAGGGGAGGTTCCATTGCCCCGTTAGTCAGCCACATTTCAGAGTTCCCTGTTCACGGTTACCGTAGCGGCTCACGACACCGTAGGCAGTCCCTTACTTGTGTTGTTCCATGGAAAGGGGAGGTTCCATTGCCCCGTTAGTCAGCCACATTTCAGAGTTCCTTGCTCACAGTTACCGTAGCGGCTCACGACACCGTACTACAGGACATTCCCTTACTTGTGTTATTCCATGGAAAGGGGAGGTTCCATTGCCCCGTTAGTCAGCCACATTTCAGAGTTCCCTGTTCACGGTTACCGTAGCGGCTCACGACACCGAACTACAGGACAGTCCCTTACTTGCGCTGTTTCTACTGCCCGCCACGTAAAGTAGAACTTCTGGACGGACTCTAAAGTATTAAATGACACTTAATCAAGTTCGTAGCTGATATATCTTTTTTTATATCTTTTCTGTATTGTTTGGAATGTGCAAGGACATAACGACCTATTTCCTCTGTCACATCTGTGCGTAGCTCGTAATTTGCAGTCTACATGTACCTAATCTATAAATGTGATTCTCCCTACAAAGATGATAGGGAAAATGTTCAATACCATTGCATAGGTGTCTTTTTGGAGGAACTTATGAATAACCCCACAATCCTGAAAAAATGGTAATACAGTAGAATCTCCCTAAAGGGAACCTAATTGAAGAGCCAAAGTGTCCTTTAGAGAGAGGTGTTCTCTTCTCGGAGAGTTGATAAATACAGTAGAACCTCCCAGTAAAGGACACCTAATTGAAAAGCCAAAGTGTCCTTTAGGGAGAGGTGTCCTCTTACCGGAGAGTTGCTGAATACAGTAGAACCTCCCTGTAAAGGACACCTAATTGCAGAGCCAAAGTGTCCTTTAGGGAGAGGTGTTCTCTTACAGGAGAGTTACTAATAAGTGAAAATGGTAATTTTGTAAATGAAAACTGTCCTTTGTAGAGAGGTGTCCTCAAGCGTGAGTGTCCTCTCATGGAGATTCTACTGTATTTATAATGAAATCTGTCCATTATAGAGAGGTGTCCTATAGCAAAATTGTCCTCTTATAGAAGTTATACTGTATTGAAGATGAAATCTGCCCTTTATAGAGAGGTGTCTTCTCATTGAGGTTCTACTGTATTGACAATGAAATCTGTCCTTTATAGAGAGGTGTCCTCTCATGGAGGTTTTACAGTATTGACAATGAAAACTGTCCTTTATTGAGAGGTGTCCTCTCATGGAGGTTTTACAGTATTGACAATGAAAACTGTCCTTTATTGAGAGGTGTCTTCTCATTGAGGTTCTACTGTATTGACAATGAAATCTGTCTTTTATAGAGAGGTGTCCTCTAGCACTGGTGTCCTCTCATGGAGGTTTTACTGTATTGACAATGAAATCTGTCTTTTATAGAGAGGTGTCCTCTAGCACTGGTGTCCTCTCATGGAGGTTCTACTGTATTGACAATGAATTCTGTCCTTTGTAGAGAGGTGTCCTCTCATGGAGGTTTTACTGTATTGACAATGAAAATTGTCCTTTATAGAGAGGTGTCTTCTCATTGAGGTTCTACTGTATTGACAATGAAATCTGTCCTTTATAGAGAGGTGTCCTCTAGCATGGGTGTCCTCTCATGGAGGTTCTACTGTATTGACAATGAAATCTGTCCTTTATAGAGAGGTGTCCTCTAGCATGGGTGTCATCTCATGGAGGTTCTACTGTATTGACAATGAAATCTGTCCTTTGTAGAGAAGTGTCCTCTCATAGAGGTTCTTCTGTATTGACAATGAAAATTGTCCTTTATAGAGAGGTGTCTTATAGCGCTAGTGTCCTCTCATGTGGGTTCTGCTGTTTTGACAATGAAAACTGTCCCTTATAGAGAGGTGCCATCTCATTGAGGTTCTACTGTATTGGTGATGTAAACTGTCCTTTATAGGAAGGTGTCATCTAGTGTGAGTGTCCCCACATGGAGGTTTTACTGTATTGACAATGAAATCTGTCCTTTGTAGAGAAGTGCCCTCTCATAGAGGTTCTACTGTATTGACAATTGAATCAGTCCTTTATAGAGAGATGTCTAATTACGCGAGTGTCCTCTCATGGAGATTCTACTGTATCAGATTAGGATAATGGTGTATAAACACAATTCAAGCCCCTGATAGCCAACACCGTGCTAGGGTGACCGTTAATTAAGAGCACTAGAATCCAACAAACTTCCCCATCACGTGTTCCAACAGTTGAGGTAAATGGAAGGGTCCATCCATCACAGAGTGAGTACCTCCCAGCGGTAAACGGAATAAAATAAGCTAATTGTGGGGGGGAGGGGATACCCTCTCTCTCTCTCATTAACTTGAATAATTGGAAGAAATCTCCCCAAACTGCCCGTAGAAAAAAACGGGAAAACTTCTTTTTTTTTCTCTCTCTTCCCTCCCCCCACCCTTCTAAAGAATTAATTCAAAGTGATTCTGATTTCGAAGACATTGCTAATTAGAAAAGTTCTTTTAAAATTAATGCTGGAGACCCTAATGAATTAAAGAAAAACTCTTTAAGATTTTGTGCTACCTTTTCCCCCCATTCATTTTTTTTCTTTCTTGAAGTTGTTTTAAAATGTTAGGGGAGAAGAAGGGTTTGGTTTCCCCCTATCTTCTTCATTTTTCTTTTTTTTCCCCTCTATTTATTCATCAGAAATTTTTAAAAAGAAATTTAAAATTAGTCGATAGGGTAGGGAGAAGAGTGTTTTTATATTTATGATGAGTTTTTTTATTCGATTATTTTTGTTAATTAAGAGGAAATTTAATTTTTTTTTACGTAAATAGATCTGAAATACATTATTATTAAAGCTTTATATATATATTTTAATAGGTAATAGACTAAATATGATATAAATATTTTATTTATGATTTTATTTATGAGTAGAGATTATCGTTTGTAAAATTAATAAATTGAAAATTATATTATACATATATAAAACACTTTATATATAATTATATTCAATTAAAAAGGCATATATTATATAAAAATATAATTTATTTACCAATATTTCAGTATATTCTGATATGATATAAAATTATATAAATATATATTTAATTAAAAAGGCATATATTGGATCAAAATATAATTTATTTACCAATATTTCAGTATATTCTGATATAATATATAATTATATATATATTTATTTAATTAAAAAGACATATATTGGATCAAAATATAATTTATTTACCAATATTTCAGTTGGCTGATATATTAAATCAAGGCATTATATAACACATTAATATGTTATAATACCCTTGAAAAAAAGTTGGCGTTCAGCCAACTGAAATATTGGTAAAATAAATTATATTTTGATCCAATATATGCCTTTTTAATTAAAGATCTATTTATATGGATTGCTCTATTTTCAAAACGATAAATATATATATAGATTTTGGAATTTAAAATATTAAATTAATATTTTGTTTTTATTGACGTCAATGATTAACAAATGAAATAAAAATATTAAATATAATGTAGAATAAAAAATATTGTGAATAGTATTAGAAATTAGATAAGAAAAAGACATATATTGAATTGAATAAAATATGGATTGCTCTTTTTTCAGTAATTAGGAATATAAAATATATCTGTGAAAAAATGGTACATATATGATATTGTATTGGGATATGGTTCATATATTAAGAAAAGTTGCGCACGATGAGATGTCCTTTTTTCTTTTCATAAAATATATCGAAAAATATTTTGTATCATAATATATCAAAAGATCTCAAATAGGCCTAAAATCTTCCATTTTTTAGTGTTACCCACATGCTATCAAAAAGAGTCGGCTTGTACTCTAGATTACTTATATATATTTCACAGTAATTATATTTAATAAAACAATTTAAAATTATTCCTTTTCGTTAGAATATTGAAATTTCATTGATATATTCAAAAGCAGCATTATAATGCAGTCAAATTGGTGGGCAGACGAGGTAATGCTCGATACACAAAAACAAATAGAAGCTGTACTTGTGACACCACTAAATCTTTGATGATACGTTCCATTTCTTAATGTAAACCGAAGAGTTTTCGGGCCCATAAATAAAAATAAATAAATAAAACTCTAAGCAGAAATTCCAATATAGAAAGCGATATACAGTAAAACATCCCTGTAAAGGATACCTAATTGCAGAGCCAAAGTGTTCTTTAGGGAGAGGTGTCCTCTTACCTGAGAGTTGCTAAATACAGTAGAACCTCCCTGTAAAGGACAACACCTAATTGCACAGCCAAAGTGTCCTTTAGGGACAGGTGCCCTCTTACCGGAGAGTTACTAAATGCAGTAGAACCTCCCTGTAAAGGACAACACCTAGTTGCAGAGCCAAAATGTCCTTTAGAGAGAGGTGTCCTCTTACCGGAGAGTTGTTAAATACAGTAGAACCTCTGTGTAAAGGACACCTAATTGTAGAGCCAAAGTGTTCTTTAGGGAGAGGTGTCCTCTTACCGGAGAGTTGCTAAATAGTAAAAAATTGTAATTTTGCTTTGAGTTTTGTCCATTGGTGTACATGTTTGCGAGAATAATAATGATTAAGTATGTCTTAAATGAGATAGGAGGTCGCTAAGCGAAATGTATCTTTTAATTGGATGGAAAACAGGAAATTTTCAAACACGATGTTCTGGAATAATGAATCTCAATATCACTATGTCCATCAACATACTGGAAAGTCATATGGAGACGCCGGTTATGTAAATTTCTCTCCTTTTTGCATATTCATTCAGAAGATTTACATATTTGTAAATATAATTCTGTATATAAGGATGTGTAAGTTTAATAATGGTGTGTCAGTTATAAATCGGGTGTTGGTGAATTATCAGTGTCTTCAGTGTGTTGTGGGCACTTTTAAGGAAGCAAATAGGATTCGGTTGGAGACCAGAAGAAGTCTGGTAAGAAGATACAGAAGCTCTGCCATAACTAGATAAGGCCAGACATATCCAGGATGCGGCAAGCTTTCCGAGCTTAGTAAGTGAGGCAGTGATCGTATCTGAAACATTATATATATACCAATAAAAAGACAAGTTCACTCAAACCACCAACTGTCTTTATTTAAGAATTTATAGTACCATTTTCTTTTTAGGTTTTCTAATGGAACTTGATATGACTCTAATAAGCCTTTTCGTAGAAGAGTGAAACATCGTCTGCTAAAAATATCATTGAAACTATTAAAAAACAGAGAATAGCATTCTTCTTTTCATCATATTTCTACCAGATATTCATCATAAATTGATATCCATCACCCTAGTTTTTGCATTTTTATCTTCATTTGCTGTGAATCCGTGGTAAATCCATGTAAAATAGATTTCTTTTCCTCCAATTTACCCAGACTAATCTATTAGCTTGATTGTCTTTATATAATTTTTCCTGTATATAAATATCATATTACCATTAAGGTACTATTACTGTTATTCCTGTATGTACCATACATTTCTGTTTGCGGAGAATCTGTATAAGACTAAAAGGTCTTTAATAAAGCTTTTTGTTGCTGTACATTGTTGATTACTGGTACTATTACTGTTATTCCTGTTTGTACCCTATATTTCTAATTGGAGAATCTATATAAGACTAAAAGGTCTTAATAAATCTTTTTGTTGTTGTACATTGCTGATTACTGGCACTATTACTGTTATTCCTGTATGTACCCTACATTGCTACTTGGAGAATCTGTATAAGACTGAAAGGTCTTAATAAATCTTTTTGTTGTTGTACATTGCTGATTACTGGCACTATTACTGTTATTCCTGTATGTATCCTACATTTATACTCGGATAATCTATATAAGACTAAAATGTCTTTAATAAAGCTTTTTGTTGTTGTACATTGCTGATTACTGGTGCTATTACTGTTATTCCTGTATGTATCCTACATTTCTACTCGGAGAATCTATATAAGACTAAACGGTCTTAATAAAGCTTATTGTTGTACATTGCTGATTACTGGTACTATTACTATTATTCCTGTATGTGTCCTACATTTATACTTGGGGAATCTGTATAAGACTAAAAGTTCTTTAATAAATCTTTTTGTTGTTGATATCCATTACCCCAAAAATTCTAACTTAAAGGAAAAAGCGTTACCCAACTTCCTAATAAATTCTAAACAAGGGAAGATGAGCATGTCTATAAAATCAAGTGCGGCCATTAACCGGCAAATTTAAGACGTGCATAGATATTGGACAATAAAAACATATCTGGGCTATTTGTGTCATTGACTGGGGTGATTTAGGAATAGGGGGGGAGGGAAGTATAAGTTCACCGCGACCAAGCTTTCCATAAATAAGCAAGGCGGTCGTAATCTAGAGCAGTGGTATTAAGCCTTTGAAGTAAAGATAATGGAACACTTAGCTGTCGTCAGTTGGCGAGGAATATTAAATCAGGTCTAGCAGACGTGGTTGCCTATAAATCACAGTTTATTTATCGACGGTCCCATATCGCAGAAGCGGGCAATTTATCGCCTCACCAAAGTGCCACTGTCCTCTTACTGCCTGCATAATGCATGATGTCGCCCCCTATCATATGTTTCTTGTCATTAGAAAAAGACCTGCGTTTTCACGCCTCTTTGTTCTTTTCTATGAGATGTTGATGCAACTTCACCCACCCCACTCCCTCCATCTCTTTCTCCCCTCCTTCCATTCTGAAAAGAATGAAAGGTGTAAAGCGCATGCGTCACTTTGAACCGCCCCTCTTATAGTGGATCAATGGAGTTCTGTATTTTACCAAGCGTATAGTTTATTATTTTCTATTTAAAATGATCATCTTCCAGAGTGTATGGTTGTATTTCGTCTGCTTTATTGATACGCGCCTTTATCAACGAAACTGATCTATTTCGTTTGATTTTTTTTTTCTTTTATTTATTTTTCCCGCCCTTTTTAAAAAATTACATTTATGCGCTTGTTTTTTTAAATATATATATATATATATTATGAATTATTGTGTTTTGTTGTTGAAAAAGATAGAATTGGAGGTGCAGTCGTGAAAAAAGAAAGATAGTTATTTACCTTTCAAGTAGTTTTTATTTTGAATTACTTGAAGTAAATTACACATAAAATTATTTTTCACAGTAATATAGAATTTATAAAATGAATTCTATATTCGCGAATTAATAAAAAGGTAGCTCAACTATACATATTTACAACAATTATCAAAGTCTATCTTCTAAATCTATGGTCAAAAAAGTAGAACAGTCAATGAATGAAAATAAAATATATGTTTTAAAAATAAAATATTGGCATTTTAGATTATATAATATACAGGGTGTACCAGGTAAATTGGGACTAACTTTGACAGTCCATAAAACAAAAACTACTTGAGATTAAAAACTTGTTTTTTTTTTTTCATTACGTAGCCATATTCATGTAAAATGCAACAGTACATGTGTGCGCAGTGTAGTGATGAAGAGTAACCGAGAATTTGAAAATCGAGCTGCCATCATCGTTGCTCTGCGCGCCGGAAGGAGCCCCAAAGAGATAGTGGATTTTCTTAAGTTGCCCAAAACCACTATTTATCGTGTCAAGAAGCAGTTTGATGAGGCCGACAGTAACAAAGAGGGGATAGCTACAAGGAAAAAGCACTCGCGTCGATCGGACAGGGTAAGAGGCGAAGAATTTGTCAAAAATGTCAAGGAGAAGATTGATGGAAACCTTGGGAAGAGCATGAGGGCCATAGCCAAGGAAATGGACGTTGGCTCTATGACAATTGTCAGAACTATCCATGAGGACCTTGGTCTCAAGTCTTATGCCCTTCGGAAAGGTCAGTTGCTGACTGAGAATATGAAGAATAACAGAAAAGGAAAGGCTGCTGCCCTCCTCAACAACCTGAAACACGACTCTTTTGGCATGCTAAGGTTCTTCTCTGACGAAAAGAACTTTGACGTGGACCAAAAGGTAAATCCCAGGAATGATCGCTGGATCTGTAAAGACCCCTCAAAGATACCTGTCGTGATGCACACGAAATTTCCTGCCTCCGTAATGGTCCTTGGCGTTATCAGCAGTGAAGGTGATGTCATGCCTCCCCATTTCTTTGAGAAGGGCCTTAGGATGAACGCTGACACCTACATCAATGTTCTGGAGACCGTTGTGAAGCCTTGGATGGACATGGTGGCCGCAGGAAGGAAGTATGTCTTCCAACAGGACTCAGCTCCAGCCCATAAGGCAAAAAAGACACAATCGTGGCTGACACTTAACGTCCCTAGTCACTGGGGTCCTGATATTTGGCCCCCTTTTCTCCAGATTGCAATCCCCTCGACTACTATGTATGGGGCGTTGTTGAGAGAGATGTCAACAAAGCTCCTCATACCACCATCCAGTCTGTCAAGAAAGCAGTTCACACGGTGATGACCCAAATGGACAAGGTCATCGTCGCCAAGGCCTGTGCTTCATTCCGCACTCGCCTCGAGACTGTTGTAGCTAATAATGGAAACTACATTGAATAAATAAAAACTATATCCTTTTATCTACTACTGTGTCAAATTTCATTCGGATATTTTAATTTTTACTTGCAAAAAATTTCAGTTAAAATACCATTGTTGAAATTCCCAATTTACCTGGTACACCCTGTATATAAAGTAGAATTAAATATAATTTATATGAAATATAGTTGTATTAGAAAAGAATTAATGATAATTAAAAACAAATTATAAAATATATTACTTTTAGGGTATCAAAAAGTTTTTAAAATATTTTTGTAACAACATAGGGTTATAACAAGTTCATTAGGTGTTTCATTTCATAAAATTAATTAAATTATAAATATTAAAGATAATTTTCACGATTTTTATGAATTTTAAATGAGCTAATAGGAATCGTTTGCTTGATTATCAGTGAAAAAAAATGCATAGCGACTAACTTTCTGGACTATTGACCAGTATTATAATAGAAAATCCCTATTGTGTATTTTCTTTACTTGTTAAGGGAATAGGAATGGTGTAATTATTTTTATTCTTATTAATATTATTATTAACTTATTTTTAAAATTAAAATAAACTGCATGCTTAATGTTACATTAAAATAAATAAACAATAAGGTATCCACTGATTAGCATTACCAACAGATATATAACAGATATGAATTATAAACATTTTTATTTTCCTTTTATATGAATATAACTTAATATATATATTATATAATCTAAAAACTCAAATATTTCTATATTTTAAAAAATATATATTTTATTTATTCATTAATAATTCTACCTTTTTTATCATCGTTTTTAAAATGACTTTCAGTTTTGTTGTAAATATGCGTAGTTAACATATCTATCTTTTTGAATCACTAATATCGGATTAACTTTATAAATTCTATATAATTATGAAAATAACTAATGTGTGATATTTCCTCAAGTAATTGAAAATAAAAAACTGCTATATGTTAGATGATTCTTTCTTTTTTCACGATTGCATCTTCAATCCTTTATCGTATCAACCCTTTATCTAACAACAACAAAATTATTCATAATATATATATGTCGTAACTACTTTTTTTCCAATTAAAAATAATAAATAATCTGAAGAATAATTTCTTTGATAATATTTATATTTATAAATGAATATATTTAATAAAATATCATTCGGATAAATAATACGATCCATTATTATAAGAAAAATCAACAAAAAATAAAAGGCCAAATAGAAATTCGTCTGTTTAAATATTTTACTTATCATCATCCTGAAGTTTTTTCCTCCAATTGATTCCATACAGCAGTGGGGAACACGGCTAAACAGGAGAGGAAAGAAAATAATTTATTCTACCCAGGAAATCTAACCCAACTCATGCTGTTTTAGTGGGGCGGCTTGTTTACCCTTTCTGGGTTCTTTTTGTGGCGAGCCAGTTTAAAGCTCCAAGCCAAACACTACCATCTCCAACCTCAGCTTTTAGAAGCATGTCTTCTTCCTTTGGTTTTCTTCTTTTGGTAGACTTCAGCTTTCTCAATTCTCTATCTATGATCCATTTAAACTGTATTTTTCAATCGGTTGTTTAAATAACTAACATATATGCATATAATTATTTCAATAATATACATATTAAACCATAAGGTTATCCCAAAAGTTCTTAAACATCTGCAAAAATTCCAAATTTCATAAAACGTCGTTTTTATTATTACTTGGCGAATAATATTATTACGGCGAATATATAATAATATATAAAACAATTACTTTATATATAATACAAAGACATTATACATAACGGCGAATACATAATAATACATAATACAATTACTTTATACATAATACAAAGACATTATACATAACGGCGAATACAACAACAACAACAACAAAAGCCTTTATTGAGGACCTCTCGTCCTATAAAGGATTCGCCAGTTTACAGAGTAATTGAAGAGAACTAAGAATACAGAGATATATGCAGTAGGTATAGTATAGTATTTTCTACACTGTGACTATATACAACAGCAACAATAAGCCTTTTACTGGAATCAAAGTCCCATACAGGATTCGTCATTCTAATCCTGACATAGATTATTTGCATATAATTATTTACATCAATTAGATTATGTATATAGCCTCCTCTTCTCTTCAGCCGTCTTCCAAAATTTGAACAACGCAAAAGCTCCAGCTCTGTTTCTCACCACCTCATTCAACAGGAGCTCCAAAGAGAGTCCCTCAAGGCCTATTTCACTGAGGAGCACTTCTCGTTCGTCTTTCAGCCCCATACATGAGAGTATATGGTGATGTAGCCCAGGCTCCATTCTTGTCCCGCAAATCTCGCATGTCCATCCGTCTGTTTTAAATATTCTGGGGCGATCATCAGCAAAGAGCATCGGGAGGATTCTCAGTCCGGCAATACATCAACGAAGTCGGGACCCCCCGCTCAGGACATTGAAATGCCCGCCATCGAGGAGTCCTCCGCTTCCTCTACATCATCGAGCAGGACATCCATGAGAGATGACCTCGTGGCGTTCATCCGAAGAAGCCCCACCGTGTCCTTTACTGGGACGGACGCTCTTGGTCTTGGGCGCGAGGAGGTCTTGGACCTCCTCTCCTCGAGGACCAAGGCCCAAAGAAAACGCTGGCTCCTGACACCTCCGCAGACCGATGCTCTTGCCGGTCTGATTAAACAAATACTTGGCCTGAAGCCCGCAGGCAATACCAATGTATACAAAATCTTACACCAGGTCAAATCCGAATTGAAAAAAGGACCGGCGGCAGTGCCTCCAACACCCCCACTGCCTGCGCCTTGGCCTGCCGAGCCAGCACCACCCGCTCCCCAAGAGAGGGAGTCGACGCCGGCCATGGCCACACGTTGCGATGAATTGCAACTTTTAACCATCCAATTGATGAAGGAACTCAACCTCTGGCCACAACTGGACTCTTTATACCCTGACCTCGTGGAAGCGGTGCTATACCCTGAGGATAGGAAGGGCTTCCTCAGGAGACTTTCGCCGGGGAACAAGAAAGCTATCATCCAAGTCCTGGACAAGCTTTCCGAGCACACTCGGGACTTACACTCCCTTACTCTCAGGGACCTATCTGAGCTTAGGGCCGCCTTGCCGTCCGACCTCCTGTTGAAATAATTGTAAAATAATTGTAAATATTTAAGCTTTCTCTCCGGAGTGTACTAATTGACTGTGCAGTCAATAAAATCTGTTTAATTGGTACACCATAACGGCGAATACATAATAATACATAATACAATTACTTTATACATAATACAAAGACATTATACATAACGGCGAATAAATAATAATACATAATACAAAGACATTATACATAACAGCGAATAATATTATTACGGCGAATATATTATACAAAGACCGTGCGGCCACGCGTCGCGCGAGCTCCGCGTATTTCGCTTCTGGCGAGTGATGAATCAGCCGTAAACATGCCGAATTCGGCATCACCAAGGAGCCCAGGACCTGCTGGACAAGAGCCTGGAAGGCCCAGCATCCTATCTCCAACCGGTGGCAAGAATTCGCTGAAAGACGAATTACATCGGGAAATCTCTAGAGAGAATTCTGCATATAAAGATTATGCAAATCCGCCGACAGGCGTTGGAAATGCAAATCTGACCGTCGCGCGCGGTGACGTCACGTCCGGCTTGCCGCCGGCTACGTCATCCAATGGCGCTGCCCGTGCCCTGAGAAACTGGGCGGACTGCCCTGAAGATCAAGGCCCTGGAGCGGACGACGACTTTACCGTCGTGAGGACCAAAAAGAGGCGCCGCGAATCTGCGAACTCGCCTACAGCGGCTGCACCATCCTCCAACATCGGAGGTGCAAGAACCAGTCGCCGACCGCAATCTTCGGCAGGATCTGTGCCCCGGCACAGGAAGTAAGAACAACCAGGGCCCACATCACAGAGGCCCGGGCGCGGCAGGCATCCTCATCTGAGGACCACTGTGTGTACCTGGAGCACGGCCCCGAGCTACAGCCCTTCCACTACCTGAGGGCGCTGGACAGGATGCTCGGAGGAACCGCCGGAGTCATCCAAGTCTCCAAGGTGAACGGCCACCAACTCCTGGGACTGGCGAACAGAGGCCTGGCCGAGCGCCTCATAAACGAGGGCCTCGAGGTTGAGGGCACACTCCTCAGGGCCTTTCCTTTCCGCAAAAGAGCGGAAAGGATAACTGTGGGCAACCTCCCCTTCTTCGTGGAGGACTCCGCCATCATCAGCGCCCTAAAACCTTATGGGCGCGTAACATCAATTGCGCCCAAACTGATGAAGGCCGGCCCATACACCTACAACGACGGCCGCCGCGAGGCATTCATTGTCCTCCGCGAGGGAATGACAACTGAGAGGCTCCCCACCCGCCTTGAGATCCCTATTAAAGGCGAGGCCTGGCCCGCTTATTTGTCCGCGGGCATCAAGTGCTCCAGGTGCCACGGCCAAGGACATCGCAGGGCCAACTGCCCCCTGCTTGCAGGGCGAACCAACGCTCCTAGACCGGCCACACCTACCTCTCCCACCAGCGTCCCACCAGTGACCGCGCCTGGGCTGCCTCAGCAGCCATCTGCCCACCCTCCACCTCCGGCGTCCTCCAGTCCAGCCATGGAGATCCCCAGCGCTTCTCCTGCGGCCCGGGCTGTGACCCCATCTGCAGCACCTCGGCCATCTACACCAGTGGCCCCAGCCGTACCTGTGGAGATGGCGCCTCCTGCCCCTCCACCTGTGACCCCTGCTCCGTCCTTGCGGGCTCCTGGGGGTTCCGTGAGCCCCCAATCAACGAAGTCGGGACCCCCTGCTCAGGACATTGAAATGACCGCCATCGAGGAGTCCTCCGCTTCCTCTACATCATCGAGCAGGACATCCATGAGAGATGACCTCGTGGCGTTCATCCGAAGAAGCCCCACCGTGTCCTTTACTGGGACGGACGCTCTTGGTCTTGGGCGCGAGGAGGTCTTGGACCTCCTCTCCTCGAGGACCAAGGCCCAAAGAAAGCGCTGGCTCCTGACACCTCCGCAGACCGATGCTCTTGCCGGTCTGATTAAACAAATCCTTGGCCTGAAGCCCGCAGGCAATACCAATGTATACAAGATCTTGCACCAGGTCAAATCCGAATTGAAAAAAGGACCGGCGGCAGTGCCTCCAACACCCCCACTGCCTGCGCCTTGGCCTGCCGAGCCAGCACCACCCGCTCCCCAAGAGAGGGAGTCGACGCCGGCCATGGCCACACGTTGCGATGAATTGCGGCTTTTAACCATCCAATTGATGAAGGAACTCAACCTCTGGCCACAATTGGACTCTCTATACCCTGACCTCGTGGAAGCGGTGCTATGCCCTGAGGATAGGAAGGGCTTCCTCAGGAGACTTTTCCCGGAGGACAGGAAAGCCATCATCCAAATCCTGGACAAGCTTTCCGAGCACACTCGGGACTTACACTCCCTTACTCTCAGGGACCTATCTGAGCTTAGGGCCGCCTTGCCGTCCGACCTCCTGTTGAAATAATTGTTAAATAATTGTAAATTTCTAAGCTTTCTCTCCGGAGTGTACTGATTGACTGTGAAGTCAATAAAATCTGTTTAATTGGTTATATTATTACGGCGAATACATAATAAATTAAATTCTATATCTTTTATAGATATATTTTAAATTATATATCAACAAATATCTTTTAAGAAACTGATAATTTATATTATGTTTATTGTACATATTGCCAGACATTTCTTTCTTTTGTACACAGTTCTCTGTTCTCGTTTTTTCCCTCTCTTTCTCATTGTTAATATCATATGACTATTCTTTACGACCTATAATTATTGTAAATATATATAGACAAATGTAAAAGCATACAAGTATGACAGCGTAAGTGACCCTAGGGGGACATAGCGTTTTAAATTGAAATAAAGTAATTAAAAAAAATATGTACTTGGTACTGTAAGAATAAATGAGTTTGCTCTGAATCAACGGATGAGTATCATAATACGCGTGGAGTATTGTAAAGAAGTGGATTGCATGACTAGTTTTTTCATTGGGTTACAATCCAACGAGTGGTTAATTTATGATATATTACGCGCATGCTCTAGCATTTCATATACACCTATCCCCCGATTTACACGGTAGATACGTTCCTGAGAAAAACATGTAAATCGAGGGATAGGTGTATATTAAACTATCAAATCTGAATAGGTGTTCGCCCCTTCATGAATCAGAAGCCTCCCAATATTCTTTTCAACATAGGTAGTATAGAGTAGAATATCGCATTTTAGTATAGTGCGATAAAAAAATACTTATTTGGAAAACCGTGTAAAAGCGAAAACGTGTAAAACAAGTACCGTGTAAATCGGGGGATAGGTGTATATAGCTTTGAAGTCTATTTTGACTGGAGAGGCGACCTTTTTTAGATCAATATTTTTGCACCAGGTTGCGGTTTGGCAGATTCTTCAGTCTTGATTCTCTCCTCAGACGCGTCTTGTATCTTTCCAGAACGTGTCTCAACCATCCTACAAGGTTAAACCAGTCAATAATAAGACAACTATATATTTAGGTAACACCTAGAATCTCTCTTTATTTATCACATCAAAGTTTAAAGCAGGTGGGTATTTAGTGTATCAAAATACAAATGTTTTATGGTACATAATATTTTATAGTAATATTAATCTGTTTTATTAAAATAAATAAATATAAAATTTAAATTTGAAATATATGAAAATATTATAAATAATTTTTTAAATAGGCGCATTAATCATGATGCAACAATATCCACTGGCGAGATTTCCATCTACATTTTAGCCATAGATTTGGCCCAGCCACTTTGCCAGCTAAACACCTCTTTGGCAGATTGTCAAGATTCCATTAGATCCCTTGTAGATCTCATGGAATAAAGTCCGCTCTAGACTGACGAGGGCCATTAGCCCGAAACCATGGTCTCTAGGTGGATGTTTCTCAGTTTGCCAAAGATGGTGTTGTGGCTTTGTCACCGACCCGAGGCCGCTAGTTGGCGGCGACGGTCAATAGGTGGCGTCTAGCTTTGAGGTCTATTTTGACTGGAGAGGCGACCTTTGTCTTTTTAGATCAATATCCTTCCGGCAAAATTTCCGTCTATATATACAGTTAAACCTGTCTATAGCGCCCCCTCTAAATAGCGTCCGATTTTAAATACGTAGTACGATGCGATTTACATTAGAAGTTACCTGTCTATAGCACCCTATTTTGGTGAGTCCCAAGAAGGGGCACTATAGACAGGTTTAACTGTATTTATATATATATATATATATGAATAAAAGGCATCTCCTTATCGTGCAACTAAAAGTTGCGCCATCTATCGGAATAAATATCAACTATTCTCGTTGATTTTTAATTATTCCAGAATTGGCCAAATACCCATTCTTGATCCATCAGTAACTTTCAGTTGCACGATAAGGAGATGCCTTTTTTTCATAATTATGCACCTTATCCCAGTACAATATTACATTTGTACTATTTTTTCATATCTATATATATTCTGAAATAAACAATATAATTAATTTAAACATTCATTGTGGTGTCATTTGAAAAGAGAGAAAGTATGATTTTATTTATCTCAAATAAGTTTGTATATAGAAGAGGTGAATTATAAAACACCATTCTACTATAATGGGTCATTAGGGGAGAAAAGTAAAAATGATAAAAAGAGATCAACGTGGATGTGGAACAAACAAGATGGCAGTTTCCAGAATGTGGATAGACGCAGGCCAAATAGAAATGGGCAATGTTTGCAGCGTCATTATGTTAAATTGCTATTTTAAAATGCAATAAGAGTCGGTAGCTCTAATCATTGTCTCAAGTTACCTCAACAAGGAAGAAACATCTTTTGTTTAACGTCGGTACAAAACCTTATCATCATACAAGAGGGTTACGACACCACGCTGTTTGCCAACCTCTGCAGACGACAAGGAAAATGGAATCCAAGATGGCGGTAGTTGATCGTTTGAAGAAATGAAGCGTCACGATCAATTGTCATTTTGTCGCATTACGTCGACGTCGCATGAGCTCGTAATGACCCAGGGTAGGACAATCACGTCCAGGAAACGGCACGCCGAAATACCAACGAGCTGCGTGTTTGAAATCGCAATCATTTTAAGGTAAACTTCGCGTGTTTCCCCATAAACAATAAACCATCAATCAGACTTTACGATGGTCATTTGGGAGCGAGGTAGGTTATGATGGTCTCAAGTACAATTCCAGCTTGCTACATTTACCTCTGTACGGTCTCCTACACGGACATGACTCCTGCTTGCTACTTTTACCTTTGTACGGTCTCCTACACGGACACGACTCCAGCTTGCTACATTTACCTTTGTACGGTCTCCTACACGGCCACGACTCCAGCTTGCTACATTTACCTCTGTACGGTCTCCTACACGGACACGACTCCAGCTTGCTACATTTACCTTTGTACGGTCTCCTACACGGACATGACTCCAGCTTGCTACATTTACCTTTGTACGGCCTCCTACACGGACATGACTCCAGCTTGCTACATTTACCTTTGTACGGTCTCCTACACGAACACGACTCCAACTTGCTACATTTACCTGTGTACGGTCTCCTACATGGACACGACTCCAGCTTATTACATTTACCTTTGTACGGTCTCCTACACGGACACGACTCCAGCTTGCTACATTTACCTCTGTACGGTCTCCTACACGGACACGACTCCAGCTTGCTACATTTACCTTTGTACGGTCTCCTACACGGACACGACTCCAGCTTGCTACATTTACCTTTTTACGGTCTCCTACACGGCCATGACTCCAGCTTGCTACATTTACCTTTGTACGGTCTCCTACACGGACACGACTCCAGCTTGCTACATTTACCTCTGTACGGTCTCCTACACGGACACGACTCCAGCTTGCTACATTTACCTTTGTACGGTCTCCTACACGGACATGACTCCAGCTTGCTACATTTACCTTTGTACGGTCTCCTACACGGCCATGACTCCAGCTTGCTACATTTACCTTTGTACGGTCTCCTACATGGACACGACTCCAGCTTGCTACATTTACCTTTGTACGGACTCCTACACTGACATGACTCCAGTTTGCTACATTTACCTTTGTACGGTCTCCTACACGGACACGACTCCAGCTTGCTACATTTACCTTTGTACGGACTCCTACACGAACACGACTCCAGCTTGCTACATTTACCTTTGTACGGCCTCCTACACGAACACGACTCCAGCTTGCTACATTTACCTTTGTACGGCCTCCTACACGAACATGACTCCAGCTTGCTACATTTACCTTTGTACGGTCTCCTACACGGACATGACTCCAGCTTGCTACATTTACCTTTGTACGGTCTCCTACACGAACACGACCCCAGCTTGCTACATTTACCTGTGTACGGTCTCCTACACGGACACGACTCCAGCTTGCTACATTTACCTTTGTACGGTCTCCTACACGGACACGACTCCAGCTTGCTACATTTACCTTTGTACGGTCTCCTACACGGACATGACTCCTGCTTGCTACATTTACCTTTGTACGGACTCCTACACGAACACGACTCCAGCTTGCTACATTTACCTTTGTACTGACTCCTACACTGACATGACTCCAGCTTGCTACATTTACCTTTGTACGGCCTCCTACAAGGACACGATTCCAGCTTGCTACATTTACCTTTGTACGGCCTCCTACACGAACACGACTCCAGCTTGCTACATTTACCTTTGTACGGCCTCCTACACGAACACGACTCCAGCTTGCTACATTTACCTTTGTACGGCCTCCTACACGAACACGACTCCAGCTTGCTACATTTACCTTTGTACGGTCTCCTACACGGACATGACTCCTGCTTGCTACATTTACCTTTGTACGGTCTCCTACATGGACACGACTCCAGCTTGCTACATTTACCTTTGTACGGCCTCCTACACGAACACGACTCCAGCTTGCTAAATTTACCTTTGTACGGTCTCCTACACGGCCATGACTCCAGCTTGCTACATTTACCTTTGTACGGTCTCCTACACGGACACGACTCCAGCTTGCTACATTTACCTTTGTACGTCCTCCTACACGGACATGACTCCAGCTTGCTACATTTACCTTTGTACGGTCTCCTACACGGACATGACTCCAGCTTGCTACATTTACCTTTGTACGGCCTCCTACACGAACACGACTCCAGCTTGCTACATTTACCTTTGTACGGCCTCCTACACGGACATGACTCCAGCTTGCTACATTTACCTTTGTACGGCCTCCTACACGGACACGACTCCAGCTTGCTACATTTACCTTTGTACGGCCTCCTACACGGACATGACTCCAGCTTGCTACATTTACCTTTGTACGGTCTCCTACACTGACATGACTCCAGTTTGCTACATTTACCTTTGTACGGCCTCCTACACGGACATGACTCCAGCTTGCTACATTTACCTTTGTACGGCCTCCTACACGGACATGACTCCAGCTTGCTACATTTACCTTTGTACGGTCTCCTACACGGACACGACTCCAGCTTGCTACATTTACCTTTTTACGGCCTCCTACACGGACATGACTCCAGCTTGCTACATTTACCTTTGTACGGCCTCCTACACGGACATGACTCCAGCTTGCTACATTTACCTTTGTACGGTCTCCTACACGAACACGACCCCAGCTTGCTACATTTACCTGTGTACGGCCTCCTACACGGACATGACTCCAGCTTGCTACATTTACCTGTGTACGGCCTCCTACACGGACATGACTCCAGCTTGCTACATTTACCTTTGTACGGCCTCCTACACGGACATGACTCCAGCTTGCTACATTTACCTTTGCACGGCCTCCTACACGGACACTCGCCCCATACAGGATTTTCAGATGGGTAAAATAAATTCTGATAATTATTAGAAATTTGATTCATATTACAAAAGTAGTTTCAACCAGATTCCCATTGCCCCGACATCAAGTTACACAGTGTTGTTGTTGTTGTCGTGTCCAATGGAGAGCCTCAGATGTCTCCATACATCTCTATCACAGCAGTCGTAATGTTCACTATTTTGGGTGTGTAAAGCTGCTGTTCTGGGTCCATGTTAATTTTCTGTAAAACTGCGGCCATTACTGGACATGAGAATATGTGGGTAGGTGTTAGTTCCACACTAGGACAGTTGTTACATATCCTATAGGTTCTTGTGCTATCTGGATGTATTGTCATTCCTTTATAGTGTTTCGTTCTGAGTCTCCTCTCTGTTATTATTTTTATATTCTTTTTTCAGAGTTTATTTCACATATTTGATCTTTTTTTATTTATTTTTAAAATTATTTTGTATTTTTTCAAAGCATCAGCATCAAATAACGTTACACAATGCCTTTCTAATAATCCAAGAGTCCAATAGCAGTGTGGAGAGTCGAAGCCGAGAAGTGCAATAAAATCCAACTTGAAGGTTCAACACCGCCTCAACATCCCATTTTCTCCCAACATCCGATTAAAGACTCAGCGCCATTACACTCAGATTGCTGCTTCCCTATTAAACCGCCGCCCACTCTTCTCTAAGACAATAAAAAAGGATTTTTACCCAATGGCGCTTCTCTTTATGGGGCGCCATTTTTTACGGGGTTGCGCGGGAAAGTGCAAAAACCGTTTCCCAGCTTCCGTCTTTGTGACGACGCTTTTTTTTCCTTTATTTATTCCCGGGGTCCTCACCTTCATGTTCTAAATTGAAAGATTCTCTCCCCTCCGTTCTCAAGTTATATCCCATCCACACTTTGGGTCATTTCTTCACTAACTCATTTTCTTTTCTTGTGGTGAATGCTCTCTGCCTCTCTATTCCCACTTTTCTCTACTTTGCTGCTTGTCTTTTATGACTCTCTCGTACCATCTTCTAGTTCCATTTATTCTAAATATGTTTTTCATCTCTTTTAATCGCTTATATATATCACTCTTGTTAAAAAAAACGAACAATCCATCTTGAATACTTTGAATGAATAAATGCCTATTTTTGAACAAATGTTTTTTTACTATTTCCAATATTTCTATTAAACAATTCGCTTATCTTCATCAAGGAATTTACAAGGTTTAAATATCCAGATAAAGATTGACAAACTGCCTCATGAAAATATTAGAAATTGTAATAAACATTTGATCCAATAAGCGTTATTCTTTCAAAATATTTTTGTAAAATGTGGATTGAACGTCTAGTAGGAAAGGACGTTCCATAAAATGATGTTTTATGTGTACCCTAGACACAAGGTAACAAGATCAAATCCAAATAAATAAATGGTGTGTGACGTTTCTCTAACAGCGTTGTTACCATCTTCAGGCAAAAGTTCATTCAGTACTTTTGTCTGAAGATGGTAACAACGCTGTTACCGAAACATTACACACTATTTATTTATTTGGGTTTGGTCTTGTTACCTTGTGTTTATAATTTATAATCCAAATTGTGTTATCATGTGTAACCTAGATTTTTAGTGAAATATTTCTAATTATAGATGCATTATTATATTACTTTTTTAATTATTCTAAGAGATAATTACTCTAAAGATGCGTTAGTAACTTTTTAAACAGTTTATAAGCGAATTGAAGATCATTTGCTACAATTTTGGTGACAAAAGTTACTATGTGCAGGTTAGTATACAGAAAATACATGGTTGCCCTAAAGGTCCGTAAACATATTATGATTTATATTTTACAAAAGTGTTCACAAACTTTTAGAACAACCTTGTAATTCTGAAACTTGGCCCACCTACTGATTGACCACCCTTGATATAGAACATCAGAGATTAAATCATTCTTCTATAAGAATTCTGTTATAATTTTACCAAGGTTACCAATATTACCAAGGTTGTCCCAAAATTTCACCACTTACAAAATATAAATCCTAATATGTTAACGAACCTTTGAGACAACCTTGGTAATATTGGTAACCTTGGTAAAATTATAACAGAATTCTTATAGAAGAATGATTTAATCTCTAATGTTCTATATCAAGGGTGGCCAATCAGTAGGTAGGCCAAGTTTCAGAATTACAAGGTTGTCCCAAAAGTTCGTAAACACTTGCAAAATATTAATTATAATATGTTTACGAACTTTATATATTAGTTGACTGAAAAAATAACAAACATATCCCCAGATAACTTGAATGGTTCTAAAATGTTATTACATAACTTAACAGCAGTCTATGAGGCACTTACAGTACAAACACGTACAAAACCTTCTCTATAGACTGCACGTTCATTGTGTAATAGGTCTTGGAATGACTTAAATTACAATTCCAATCTGTTGCGTATCTTTGCAATTTGAATATAGATTTGACAAATTCCAATTGCCTCTCTCATTGTTTAATCCTTTAGCTGTGCGTATATTTCGGTAGACAACCTTTATCCTTTTTTTAAACGTATGTCAATTATTCAAAGTAGTTGCACTTGGACGGAATCCTGTAGTAGCTGTCTGACAACGGGGAATAAAGTCCTAAGTTGTACTGGAACACAGTCCTGTAGTTGTACTGGAACACAGTCCTGTAGTTGTACTGGAACACAGTCCTGTAGTTGTACTGGAACACAGTCCTGTAGCTGTACTGAAACACAGTCCTGTAGTTGTACTGGAACACAGTCCTGTAGTTGTACTGGAACACAGTCCTGTAGTTGTACTGGAACACAGTCCTGTAGTTGTACTGGAACACAGTCCTGTAGTTGTACTGGAACACAGTCCTGTAGTTGTACTAGAACACAGTCTTGTAACTGTACTGGAACACAGTCCTGTAGCTGTACTGGAACACAGTCCTGTAGTTGTACTGGAACACAGTCCTGTAGTTGTACTGGAACACAGTCCTGTAGTTGTACTAGAACACAGTCTTGTAACTGTACTGGAACACAGTCCTGTAGTTGTACTGGAACACAGTCCTGTAGTTGTACTGGAACACAGTCCTGTAGTTGTACTGGAACACAGTCCTGTAGTTGTACTGGAACACAGTCCTGTAGTTGTACTGGAACACAGTCCTGTAGCTGTACTGGAACACAGTCCTGTAGTTGTACTGGAACACAGTCCTGTAGTTGTACTGGAACACAGTCCTGTAGTTGTACTGGAACACAGTCCTGTAGCTGTACTGAAACACAGTCCTGTAGTTGTACTGGAACACAGTCCTGTAGGTGTAGTGGAACACAGTCCTGTAGTTGTACTGGAACACAGTCCTGTAGTTGTACTGGAACACAGTCCTGTAGTTGTACTGGAACACAGTCCTGTAGTTGTACTAGAACACAGTCCTGTAGTTGTACTGGAACACAGTCCTGTAGCTGTACTAGAACACAGTCCTGTAGTTGTGCTGAAACACAGCCCTGTAGCTGTACTGGAACACAGTCCTATAGTTGTACTGAAACACAGTCCTGTAGCTGTACTGGAACACAGTCTTGTAACTGTACTGGAACACAGTCCTGTAGTTGTACTGGAACATAGTCCTGTAGCTGTACTGGAACACAGTCCTGTAGTTGTACTGGAACACAGTCCTGTAGCTGTACTGGAACACAGTCCTGTAGTTGTACTAGAACACAGTCTTGTAACTGTACTGGAACACAGTCCTGTAGCTGTACTGGAACACAGTCCTGTAGTTGTACTGGAACACAGTCCTGTAGTTGTACTGGAACACAGTCCTGTAGTTGTACTGGAACACAGTCCTGTAGTTGTACTGGAACACAGTCCTGTAGTTGTACTGGAACACAGTCCTGTAGTTGTACTGGAACACGGTCCTGTAGTTGTACTAGAACACAGTCTTGTAACTGTACTGGAACACAGTCCTGTAGTTGTACTGGAACACAGTCCTGTAGTTGTACTGGAAACACAGTCTTGTAGTTGTACTGGAACACAGTCCTGTAGTTGTACTGGAACACAGTCCTGTAGTTGTACTGGAACACAGTCTTGTAACTGTACTGGAACACAGTCCTGTAGTTGTACTGGAACACAGTCCTGTAGTTGTACTGGAACACAGTCCTGTAGTTGTACTGGAACACAGTCCTGTAGTTGTACTGGAACACAGTCCTGTAGTTGTACTGGAACACAGTCTTGTAACTGTACTGGAACACAGTCCTGTAGTTGTACTGGAACACAGTCCTGTAGTTGTACTGGAACACAGTCCTGTAGTTGTACTGGAACACAGTCCTGTAGTTGTACTGGAACACAGTCTTGTAGTTGTACTGGAACACAGTCCTGTAGTTGTACTGGAACACAGTCCTGTAGCTGTACTGAAACACAGTCCTGTAGTTGTACTGGAACACAGTCCTGTAGTTGTACTGGAACACAGTCCTGTAGTTGTACTAGAACACAGTCTTGTAACTGTACTGGAACACAGTCCTGTAGTTGTACTGGAACACAGTCCTGTAGTTGTACTGGAACACAGTCTTGTAACTGTACTGGAACACAGTCCTGTAGTTGTACTGGAACACAGTCCTGTAGTTGTACTGGAACACAGTCCTGTAGTTGTACTAGAACACAGTCTTGTAACTGTACTGGAACACAGTCCTGTAGTTGTACTGGAACACAGTCCTGTAGCTGTACTGGAACACAGTCCTGTAGCTGTACTGGAACACAGTCCTGTAGGTGTACTGGAACACAGTCCTGTAGTTGTACTGGAACACAGTCCTGTAGTTGTACTGGAACACAGTCCTGTAGTTGTACTGGAACACAGTCCTGTAGTTGTACTGGAACACAGTCCTGTAGTTGTACTGGAACACAGTCCTGTAGTTGTACTGGAACACAGTCCTGTAGTTGTACTGGAACACAGTCCTGTAGTTGTACTGGAACACAGTCCTGTAGTTGTACTGGAACACAGTCCTGTAGTTGTACTGGAACACAGTCTTGTAACTGTACTGGAACACAGTCCTGTAGTTGTACTGGAACACAGTCCTGTAGTTGTACTGGAACACAGTCTTGTAACTGTACTGGAACACAGTCCTGTAGTTGTACTGGAACACAGTCCTGTAGTTGTACTGGAACACAGTCCTGTAGTTGTACTGGAACACAGTCTTGTAACTGTACTGGAACACAGTCTGTAGTTGTACTGGAACACAGTCCTGTAGTTGTACTGGAACACAGTCCTGTAGTTGTACTGGAACACAGTCCTGTAGCTGTACTAGAACACAGTCTTGTAACTGTACTGGAACACAGTCCTGTAGCTGTACTGAACACAGTCCTGTAGTTTGTACTGGAACACAGTCCTGTAGCTGTACTGGAACACAGTCCTGTAGCTGTACTGGAACACAGTCCTGTAGTTGTACTGGAACACAGTCTTGTAGTTGTACTGGAACACAGTCCTGTAGTTGTACTGGAACACAGTCCTGTAGTTGTACTGGAACACAGTCCTGTAGTTGTACTGGAACATAGTCCTGTAGCTGTACTGGAACACAGTCCTGTAGCTGTACTGGAACACAGTCCTGTAGTTGTACTGGAACACAGTCCTGTAGCTGTACTGGAACACAGTCCTGTAGTTGTACTGGAACACAGTCCTGTAGCTGTACTGGAACACAGTCCTGTAGTTGTACTGGAACACAGTCCTGTAGTTGTACTGGAACACAGTCCTGTAGTTGTACTGGAACACAGTCCTGTAGTTGTACTGGAACACAGTCCTGTAGTTGTACTGGAACACAGTCCTGTAGCTGTACTGGAACACAGTCCTGTAGTTGTACTAGAACACAGTCTTGTAACTGTACTGGAACACAGTCCTGTAGCTGTACTGGAACACAGTCCTGTAGTTGTACTGGAACACAGTCCTGTAGTTGTACTGGAACACAGTCCTGTAGTTGTACTGGAACACAGTCCTGTAACTGTACTGGAACACAGTCCTGTAGTTGTACTGGAACACAGTCCTGTAGTTGTACCGGAACACAGTCTTGTAGTTGTACTGGAACACAGTCCTGTAGTTGTACTGGAACACAGTCCTGTAGTTGTACTGGAACACAGTCTTGTAACTGTACTGGAACACAGTCCTGTAGTTGTACTGGAACACAGTCCTGTAGTTGTACTGGAACACAGTCCTGTAGTTGTACTGGAACACAGTCCTGTAGTTGTACTGGAACACAGTCCTGTAGTTGTACTGGAACACAGTCCTGTAGTTGTACTGGAACACAGTCCTGTAGTTGTACTGGAACACAGTCTTGTAGTTGTACTGGAACACAGTCCTGTAGTTGTACTGGAACACAGTCCTGTAGCTGTACTGAAACACAGTCCTGTAGTTGTACTGGAACACAGTCCTGTAGTTGTACTGGAACACAGTCCTGTAGTTGTACTAGAACACAGTCTTGTAACTGTACTGGAACACAGTCCTGTAGTTGTACTGGAACACAGTCCTGTAGTTGTACTGGAACACAGTCTTGTAGTTGTACTGGAACACAGTCCTGTAGTTGTACTGGAACACAGTCCTGTAGTTGTACTGGAACACAGTCCTGTAGTTGTACTGGAACATAGTCCTGTAGCTGTACTGGAACACAGTCCTGTAGCTGTACTGGAACACAGTCCTGTAGTTGTACTGGAACACAGTCCTGTAGTTGTACTGGAACACAGTCCTGTAACTGTACTGGAACACAGTCCTGTAGTTGTACTGGAACACAGTCCTGTAGTTGTACTGGAACACAGTCTTGTAGTTGTACTGGAACACAGTCCTGTAGTTGTACTGGAACACAGTCCTGTAGTTGTACTGGAACACAGTCTTGTAACTGTACTGGAACACAGTCCTGTAGTTGTACTGGAACACAGTCCTGTAGTTGTACTGGAACACAGTCTTGTAACTGTACTGGAACACAGTCCTGTAGTTGTACTGGAACACAGTCCTGTAGTTGTACTGGAACACAGTCCTGTAGTTGTACTGGAACACAGTCCTGTAGTTGTACTGGAACACAGTCCTGTAGTTGTACTGGAACACAGTCCTGTAGTTGTACTGGAACACAGTCCTGTAGTTGTACTGGAACACAGTCCTGTAGTTGTACTGGAACACAGTCCTGTAGTTGTACTGGAACACAGTCCTGTAGTTGTACTGGAACACAGTCCTGTAGTTGTACTGGAACACAGTCTTGTAGTTGTACTGGAACACAGTCCTATAGGTGTAGTGGAACACAGTCCTGTAGTTGTACTGGAACACAGTCCTGTAGCTGTACTGGAACACAGTCCTGTAGTTGTACTAGAACACAGTCTTGTAACTGTACTGGAACACAGTCCTGTAGCTGTACTGGAACACAGTCCTGTAGTTGTACTGGAACACAGTCCTGTAGTTGTACTGGAACACAGTCCTGTAGTTGTACTGGAACACAGTCCTGTAGTTGTACTGGAACACAGTCCTGTAGTTGTACTGGAACACAGTCCTGTAGTTGTACTGGAACACAATCCTGTAGTTGTACTGGAACACAGTCCTGTAGTTGTACTGGAACACAGTCTTGTAGTTGTACTGGAACACAGTCCTGTAGTTGTACTGGAACACAGTCCTGTAGTTGTACTGGAACACAGTCTTGTAACTGTACTGGAACACAGTCCTGTAGTTGTACTGGAACACAGTCCTGTAGTTGTACTGGAACACAGTCCTGTAGTTGTACTGGAACACAGTCCTGTAGTTGTACTGGAACACAGTCCTGTAGTTGTACTGGAACACAGTCTTGTAACTGTACTGGAACACAGTCCTGTAGTTGTACTGGAACACAGTCCTGTAGTTGTACTGGAACACAGTCCTGTAGTTGTACTGGAACACAGTCCTGTAGTTGTACTGGAACACAGTCTTGTAGTTGTACTGGAACACAGTCCTGTAGTTGTACTGGAACACAGTCCTGTAGCTGTACTGAAACACAGTCCTGTAGTTGTACTGGAACACAGTCCTGTAGTTGTACTGGAACACAGTCCTGTAGTTGTACTGGAACATAGTCCTGTAGCTGTACTGGAACACAGTCCTGTAGTTGTACTGGAACACAGTCCTGTAGCTGTACTGGAACACAATCCTGTAGTTGTACTGGAACACAGTCCTGTAGTTGTACTGGATCACAGTCCTGTAGTTGTACTGGAACACAGTCCTGTAGTTGTACTGGAACACAGTCCTGTAGTTGTACTGGAACACAGTCCTGTAGTTGTACTGGAACACAGTCCTGTAGTTGTACTGGAACACAGTCCTGTAGCTGTACTGGAACACAGTCCTGTAGTTGTACTGGAACACAGTCCTGTAGTTGTACTGGAACACAGTCCTGTAGTTGTACTGGAACACAGTCCTGTAGTTGTACTGGAACACAACCTGTAGTTTTTTTTTACTTATCCATTTAGTCTAAATTAGACAAGATCTTGGAGGTCGTGCTCATAAAGAAGCTCAAGAACTCTTATTGGTTCTCTGTACAGGGATCTCTTGACCTGTAGTTGTACCAGAACACAACCTGTAGTTGCGTTGAAACGGAGTCCTATAGTAGCGGCCTGACTCCGCTGAATACAGTCCGTTGAGCGCAGTCCGCTGAGCCCGCTGAGCACAGTCCGGGGAGAGGGTGCATCATCCTCCCCATTTTCCCACCGCAGCTCACTTCCTGGCCAGATAAATGTTTTCCTTGGAACTCGATGAGGCAGGGGAGCTGTTCCAATTAACTCCCACTTCTGAGAAGCTGGCGCCACGTGGCGGCTTCCCATCACCGCTGAAATGTGATGAAGGCAGGCTCCCCACCTAATGAATAGCTTCGGCTTGACACCCGGACTCTGGCGTATTAGCGCTGATTGTAAAATATGACTTCCTGCAGACACGCGTCTCTCAAACCCATCTCATATCCTTAATTAGGCACATCTTCCATGTCACCAGGCGTGGGACCGTGCCTATCCCCTTACACCGATTGGATATTCTTCTTTAATAGCTTCTCCATCTTTAAAAGTATGTTGAAAAGAGATGGTTATACTACCTTGACAAGAAAGGTCTTCTCACCAAACACTTTTGTATTTAAGGTTTCAACCTAGTTTTTGGAAGCTGTTATGGTTTTACTTGGTAGATGCTTATACTGTCTTGACTTGTTGTCTTGTAGTAGTCTTGTCTAGTTATTGTATTTAGTGATTTAATGAAAAGGAAGCCAGAAATTTGAGCTAAAGGAAAGAACAAATGTGCTGATGCTTTGGCAAAATACAAGATAAATAAAACAAAAAATAAGAAAATATCAAATATGTGGAATAAACTCTGAGAGAAAAATGACAAAAAATATAACACTACTTAGAACAAAACACTATAAATTCATCATTACTCTTCATAATTCAACCTTTCATACCTCATCCAAAAAGGTTAGAAATAGTCAATATTTCACCTTGAAATAAATTTTGATTTTTCATTGAAAAGAAACTCATACGGTGTAACTTCAAGTGTCGTTTTACTATAAAGGAATGACAATACATCCAGATGGCACAAGAACCTATAGGACATGCAACAACTGTCCTGGTGTGGAACTAACACCTACTCACATATTCTCATGCCCAGCAATGGCCGCAGCCTTGCAGAAAATTGACATGGACCCAGAGCAGCAGCTTTACAAACCCAAGATAGAGGACATTGCTGCTGCTGTGATAGAGATGCATGGAGACATCTGAGGCTCTTCATTGGACACAACAACAACAATAACAACAAGAAAGGAATGGTCTTCGCCCCAAACACTTTTGCGTTTAAGGTTTCAACCTAGTTTTGGAAGCTGTTATGCTCCTACTTGAGAAATGTTTATACTACCTTGACAGGAATGGACTTTGCATCAAACACTTCTGCGTTTGAGGTTTGGAAGCTATTATGCTCCTACTTGAGATATGGTTATACTACCTTGACAGGAATGGAATGGTCTTCGCACCAAACACTTTTGCGTTTAAGGTTTCAACCTAGTTTTTGGAAGCTGTTATGTTCCTACTTGTGAGATGGTTATACTACTTTGACAAGAAAGGTCTTCGCACCAAAAAACCTTTGCGTTTAAGGTTTCAATGTAGCTTTGGAAGCTGTTATGCTCCTACTTGAGATATTTTTAGACTATCTTGACAGGAATGGAATGATCTTAGCACCAAACACTTTTATATTTAAATTTCAACCTAACTTTGGAAGCTGTGTCGCTCCTACTTGAGAGAGGACATCAACAGCCTGCTATGTCCATCTTGTCACCCAAGGAAAGTCCCCCGGCTATCTACCCACGGACCGTGAAGGCAAGCAGATATCTCGAACTCCCGATGAAAGCCACCGACGACACTTTCACAATCATCGCCTGAAATAAACGCCGCCGTATCACAGCGGCACACCATTGATGCACCATTACATAGACGCAATGCCGAAAATAACAATAATAGGGTACAATCTATGTATCATTTATATATTTAAAATTGAAATATAAACCACAAACCACATGTGTCTAAGATTAGAATGATTTTTCATATAACCATATATATTGTCGTGCGTGATCCCTCCGGTTCTTTGCGACGATATGCTTCTTCCGCCGTGGATCACCTGACCGGACACTCGTTGCTCTTCTTTGTAGCTCTTCCCCGCAGGCCACCCGAAGACGTCTAGAAGAGCAGCAGCAACGATAATGGCGAGAGTAACGACAACAGGCGGCGCGGAGACTTCAAACACTACTCTTTATTTTGTCTTTTATTACTAAACATTACATATGAATGGGATAACAATCAACAGGTATTTTCATTATGTTACCTCCCAGGGCCAATACAAAAGTGTAAGTTTTCCCCAGGAAACAGGACCACAGCAGTCGGCGATTCCCTCATCAGTTTCAGAAGCGAAACAGGCGAAAGCGCCATCTATTGGCGGAGGTTGCAAGTGTTCTTCTCGTAACAATATGTTATATAAAAAAATATTTTCTTCTTTGATTTTTTAATTGTTCAAATATACGGAATTATTAGCTGTTGCTTGATTTTGGTATCCATGAGTATATTACGTAATTGTTCTGCAGTCGTGGCAATAATAATAATAGTCTTGATCAGAGATTTCTTTAATTGAGCTTATGGAATATATATAAACATAATTTGATAAAAGTACTGCCTGGCTCAAGGCATAAGAATCAAAAAATGAAAAACTTATTTACATAATTACATATGGTTTGAGCCGGCCATCGGGAAACAACAACAATTAGTTTTTATAGGGGAAGCGTGACCTCTGGCGGTCGATTTAACAGAGTATTTGAATCTATGAAATATAATTATATAAATAAAATTATATTTTAATATAACATATATATATATACATATTAGATTCATATGTACTTCTTCTTTAAGGGGTCAAGGTTTTGCCGTTTGTTACCAACTAGGGGATGTTTTGTCTCTCACATTTTGTATCAGAATGTAACTACTATCATATATTGGTGTGGAAATTTGGTTAGGAACGTGGTACTTGAACAACCTGGTATTAAATCCGATGAAATACATTCAGCCTTTATGTTGCAAGATTTGGTGATTGCATTATATCCTTCTTTTCGTGCCTTTAACCATCTTATATTGATGGAAACTTTTGTTCGATTTTGATTGCAGGAATTTGATAGGATGTACATGTTTATAATACAATATAATTTAATGCGGCCTATGATTGTAAAACGAAATTTGAAATACTATCCCGCATGTGTTTCTTTTCAATAAAAAATCAAAATTTATTTCAATGAGAAATAACGATTATTTCTAACTTTTTGGATGAGGTATAAAAGGATGAATTGTGAAGAGTAATGATAAACGGAAAAATAAAAGTGTCCAGGGATAGGAATCGAACCCACAGTGTTACCTAGTGGACATGGCATCTGCCCGGTAAGCGGAACACTGTGGGTTCGATTCCCATCCCTGAACACTTTTACTTTTTCCGTTTATCATTACTCTTCACAATTACCCTTTCATATCTCATCCAAATGGTTAGAAATAATCGTTATTTCTCCTTGAAATAAATTTTGATTTTTCGTTGAGAAGAAACACATGCGGGATAGTATTTCAAATGTCGTTATGCATATGTTTACACTCTTCGCTATTGTTCAGTGAAGTATCTGTAGTGATAGACACTTTGGTAACTTACAGTAACAGTACTGGAGAGGCTGAGAGGATAAATTCTCTGAGTACGAGGGTGTTAACAAGAGAAAACCTTCGCTATCGACACCAAGCGGCTGGTGCTAACAAAAAGATCCTCAATTACAAAAAGAAAAAAAAAACGGACAGTTCTCATCGCGAGGCACCGACGGCACGACGGGCTAAATAAAACTCTTGGCTCGGTTAAACTGTCCGGATTGACAGGCCGTGTTTAGCAACACATTTGTTAGGACATGGGGTTCTCCAATCACACCGTGAGGTTTCACTCTAGCATCTACTATGTTGTAGATGTCCTGTAGAACAGGCCGTGTTTAGCAACACATTTGTTAGGACATGGGGTTCTCCAATCACACCGTGAGGTTTCACTCTAGCATCTACTGTAGTGTTGTAGATGTCCTGTAGAACAGGCCGTGTTTAGCAACACATTTGTTAGGACATGGGCTCTCCAATCACACCGTGAGGTTTCACTCTAGCATTTACTGTATTGTAGATGTCCTGTAGAACAGGCCGTGTTTAGCAACACATTTGTTAGGACATGGGGTTCTCCAATCACACCGTGAGGTTTCACTCTAGTATCTACTATGTTGTAGATGTCCTTTAGAACAGGCCATGTTTAGCAACACATTTGTTAAAACACAACGGACTCCAAAATCCGTAAATTACGTAAGCTACAAATATACTAAATTCATTTAATACAAATGCTATAATGGCTTTATGAAAGACACTTATGTATATTGGTTATAACCTGTGTTATACGGGCTGGAGTACAGTAGCTATCGGCCAGGTGCGGGTCCCACTTGTGTCCTAGATGGCCGCCGTCGGGATGCCGTAAACAGCTCCATTAGCTGATAACACCTTCCTTGCGTCTATTCAACATACATCCAGTCTTCACAGTTCCTGGGTATTTATTTTGACAAATTGACAACATAATGACACAAATAATATCTACCTTTGGTGTTCTGCTTGAAATAGGCCTTATAGACAGTGGAAAAACTAAGAAGTCCGCTGTTCTCTACAACTGGTCAAATTTCCCCATTGTTTTTCATACAAGAAGCAAGAAGAGAATTGTGGTTACATTCCACGGTTGAGAGAGTGGCTACCCTCAAAAATATTGCTTCGGTTATCAGACGAGAACTGGTGTTTCTATCGTGGTATGTATGATGGCATGTGGAGCATCGAAAAGGTCTTGTCTTAGTTTAGCATTCGTGAAAAGGAATTCGGGCGATGCTGTAGATGAGTGAATGTGTCCGTCTGTAGACATGTGAGGGTGGAGAGGCGATGTGAGGTGAGAATGGGGTATGAACGTGTTCACCAAATGTGAGGGTGGAGAGAGGATGTGAGGTGAGAATGGGGTGTGAATGTGTCCACCAAATGTGAGGGTGGAGAGAGGATGTGAGGTGAGAATGGGGTGTGAATGTGTCCACCAAATGTGAGGGTGGAGAGAGGATGTGAGGTGAGAATGGGGTGTGAATGTGTCCACCAAATGTGAGGTGAGAATGGGGTGTGAATGTGTCCATCAAATGTGAGGGTGGAGAGAGACATCAGGATGTGAGGTGAGAATGGGGTGTGAATGTGTCCACCAAATGTGAGGGTGGAGAGAGACATCAGGATGTGAGGTGAGAATGGGGTGTGAATGTGTCCACCAAATGTGAGGGTGGAGAGAGACATCAGGATGTGAGGTGAGAATGGGGTGTGAATGTGTCCACCAAATGTGAGGGTGGAGAGAGACATCAGGATGTGAGGTGAGAATGGGGTGTGAATGTGTCCACCAAATGTGAGGGTGGAGAGAGACATCAGGATGTGAGGTGAGAATGGGGTGTGAATGTGTCCACCAAATGTGAGGGTGGAGAGAGACATCAGGATGTGAGGTGAGAATGGGGTGTGAATGTGTCCACCAAATGTGAGGGTGGAGAGAGACATCAGGATGTGAGGTGAGAATGGGGTGTGAATGTGTCCACCAAATGTGAGGGTGGAGAGAGACATCAGGATGTGAGGTGAGAATGGGGTGTGAATGTGTCCACCAAATGTGAGGGTGGAGAGAGGATGTGAGGTGAGAATGGGGTGTGAATGTGTCCATCAAATGTGAGGGTGGAGAGAGACATCAGGATGTGAGGTGAGAATGGGGTGTGAATGTGTCCACCAAATGTGAGGGTGGAGAGAGACATCAGGATGTGAGGTGAGAATGGGGTGTGAATGTGTCCACCAAATGCGAGCCAGACACGCAATCACTACCGTCGTTTTATTGAGCGCCGCTCAGCGATCGATGCACTCAAGTGGCCCTCAGCCCTGACCGCTTCCCACCATTCATTTAAGCTTGTTAGAGTCCGGATCTTGTCCCGGGTGATTTGTCTTGTTCCACGGGACACTTGGCCATTGTCACCCACCCCATTATTTTTCTGACTTCTTGCGGTGTCTTACTTCACCATGATATAAACGGCTGTCAGTTTGGGCCTCAAGTGACTTCAAGTTGCAGTTTTGTTGTTAAGAATTTCTTATAAATAATACCAGATATTTAGAGAGAATCTGCAAATAACGACTAGTAGCAGGTTTATTATGGTTTCTCTAAGGATTAACAATTTTTAATTATTTTATGAAATTTCGAGATGATTACAATGTGCTGACTATGGATTAATGAATTCAATAACTTTAGGGTAAAGAGATTTTTACACTTCATTGAATGCATTAATCTCTGGAATATAGATTAACGTATTTAATAATAATCTTTAATTATAAATATTTAATTAATCTTGAAACACACTGCTCTTTTATTGTAATACCTTCCCTATCGTATTTAGAAAGATTATATATTTCAAATTGTTATTTTTTTATCCATTGATTTCGTTATTTGAATATAAGTTTCAAATTTTATAAATATATCATTTAAGAAAATCGTTTTAATTAGAAATTCTATTTCACGACTCACTCTACTATCATCTTATTCTTGGATTATCGACACTTTGGCTTTAGGCGTCAGACATTTGGCTCACGAAGTGTTCCAATAACCCGACCAGTGAAATGTTTGCCATTAAAATCCGAGTCAACGGTCATAAATCAAAATAGTGTCGACAGGAGCGAAAAAAAAACGCCCAAATGTTCGGGGTTGAGCTAATCTGTCAAATGGACGTTAATTTGTAGAAATTTCATCTCGCCCATGAATTGTTAACAAGCTGTAGGCGCGACTAATTGTATTACATCAATCTTGTAAACCCAGCTGGGGCTCAAATTGTATTTTTCTTTTACTTCATGTGGGTAGAATATATTCTGCTTGCTTTACCTTATACAAACTTAGTTTTATTAGTTTAGAATTTTGTTCCGCGTTAAAAACTTTTTCCATATAGACGGTGTATCGCTGTAGAAATAAAAAATATTTCGTTTACTCGATGTTTTTTAGTTTACTCTATCTCTATTCGATATCGTGGAATTTTTACATTGTTTTTCATCATTCACTCTGTTGAAAAAGCATTACAATTACCTATATTGTTAACAAATTTAATAAAATAAATAATGCTGCCAAAGCATTCTTGTATAACTTTTTATTTTCAAGCTTTCGGACTAATCAGCCTTTCAATAGGAATATCAAATCCTTGTTAACAAATTTGTTTAGCGATATTTTAAACTTCAAATGTTTGATTTATTTATTTAGTATCATCAAATCAGACGTGATATCCCCACAAGGGATGCTTACGTCAAGCAACAACACTCAGAGAACTATATTACATAAACAATTGGTGAATTACAAGGTTTGAGTAGAAGTTTAAAGAAAAAAGAAGGGGACATTATAATCATTCTTAATTTTATATCCTACCTAGTGACTACCAATGAAATGAATACAAATATACATAGTTGCATAATTACGGTTTTTTTAACCAAAAAATAAAGTATTGTTAAGATAGAGGGTTGCCTGGCCGGAATTCATAGTTATTCAAATTAAACATACTTCGGCCATTATGTATCTTTAATTTAAAGAACAAGAGAGAGAGTGTTATACGGATTTACTCAATTCAGTTTTGTAAATGTATCGGGATTCTGAAATTCACATTTCTATGATAAATTCTAAATACACCAATACCTCGCTTTGCGTCGTTTCGTTTTGCGTTTTTTTCGAAGTTGTGTCGCTGCTTACTTTTTACTGATTTTCACTGTGCGTCGTTAGATTTTCGAAGTTGCGTTGTTTTGGATTCGAGTCTTTATTTTTTTTTTGATTTTTTTTTACTAAAATATGGCAACACCTTTGTTTTTGATTGCGACTTCACATATTTTCACTTTGCGTCGTGTTTTTTTTGGAACGTAACCCCGACGCAAAGCGAGGTATGGGTGTATAGAGTTGAAAGAGGTACATAGTTGTCTGTTTCCAGTGGAGCTGCGTAGGAATGGCCAGTGGTGCGAGGACTCTCATGTTAATGAGAAAGCTGATAACGGTAGAGCCATCTGTTGATGATGCGATTGGTATGCCGGCCACAGAGTCGGTCATTAACTGGCTACCGCCTTAATTGGTGGCGGGCTGTACACCTCTCTATTTGTTCCTGCGGGCCCATCACCTATTTCTGTCTGTCAAACCTGCCGACATGAGACTATATACCCTTTCTGTGAACTATTCTAGAAATTTGTGTTAATTCAACTTCAGAATAAAAAAAATTATAATTAGAAATATTAATTTGTTTTGATGACTCATCTGGTGGTTTCTTGTCCAAATGGAAAGGATGGGTGCCATTACCTCGTTAGTCAGCCACATTTCCCTGTTTACAGTTACCGTAGCGGCTCACGACACCGTACTACAGGGCAGTCCCTTACTTGTGTTTCTCCATGGAAAGGAGGGTGCCATTGCCCCGTTAGTCAGCCACATTTCCCAGTTTACAGTTACCGTAGCGGCACGACACCGTACTACAGGGCAGTCCCTTACTTGTGTTACTCCATGGAAAGGGGGGTGCCATTGCCCCGTTAGTCAGCCACATTTCAGAGTTCACAGTTACCGTAGCGGCACGACACCGTACTACAGGGCAGTCCCTTAATTGTGTTGCTCCATGGAAAGGGGGGTGCCATTGCCCCGTTAGTCAGCCACATTTCCCAGTTCACAGTTACCGTAGCGGCACGACACCATACTAAAGGGCAGTCAGTCCCTCACTTGTGTTTCTCCATGGAAAGGGGGGTGCCATTGCCCCGTTAGTCAGCCACATTTCCCAGTTCACAGTTACCGTAGCGGCACGACACCATACTAAAGGGCAGTCAGTCCCTCACTTGTGTTGCTCCATGGAAAGGGGGGTGCCATTGCCCCGTTAGTCAGCCACATTTCCCAGTTCACAGTTACCGTAGCGGTACGACACCATACTAAAGGGCAGTCAGTCCCTCACTTGTGTTGCTCCATGGAAAGGGGGGTGCCATTGCCCCGTTAGTCAGCCACATTTCCCAGTTCACAGTTACCGTAGCGGTACGACACCATACTAAAGGGCAGTCAGTCCCTCACTTGTGTTGCTCCATGGAAAGGGGGGTGCCATTGCCCCGTTAGTCAGCCACATTTCCCAGTTCACAGTTACCGTAGCGGTACGACACCATACTAAAGGGCAGTCAGTCCCTTACTTGTGTTTCTCCATGGAAAGGGGGGTGCCATTGCACCGTTAGTCAGCCACATTTCCCAGTTCACAGTTACCGTAGCGGCTCACGACACCGTACTACAGGGCAGTCCCTTACTTGTGTTGCTCCATGGAAAGGGGGGTGCCATTGCCCCGTTAGTCAGCCACATTTCAGAGTTCCCTGTTCACAGTTACCGTAGCGGCTCACGACACCGTACTACAGGGCAGTCCCTTAATTGTGTTGCTCCATGGAAAGGGGGGTGCCATTGCCCCGTTAGTCAGCCACATTTCAGAGTTCACAGTTACCGTAGCGGCACGACACCGTACTACAGGGCAGTCCCTTAATTGTGTTGCTCCATGGAAAGGGGGGTGCCATTGCCCCGTTAGTCAGCCACATTTCAGAGTTCCCTGTTCACAGTTACCGTAGCGGCTCACGACACCGTACTACAGGGCAGTCCCTTAATTGTGTTGCTCCATGGAAAGGGGGGTGCCATTGCCCCGTTAGTCAGCCACATTTCAGAGTTCACAGTTACCGTAGCGGCACGACACCGTACTACAGGGCAGTCCCTTAATTGTGTTGCTCCATGGAAAGGGGGGTGCCATTGCCCCGTTAGTCAGCCACATTTCAGAGTTCACAGTTACCGTAGCGGCACGACACCGTACTACAGGGCAGTCCCTTAATTGTGTTGCTCCATGGAAAGGGGGGTGCCATTGCCCCGTTAGTCAGCCACATTTCAGAGTTCACAGTTACCGTAGCGGCACGACACCGTACTACAGGGCAGTCCCTTAATTGTGTTGCTCCATGGAAAGGGGGGTGCCATTGCCCCGTTAGTCAGCCACATTTCAGAGTTCACAGTTACCGTAGCGGCACGACACCGTACTACAGGGCAGTCCCTTAATTGTGTTGCTCCATGGAAAGGGGGGTGCCATTGCCCCGTTAGTCAGCCACATTTCAGAGTTCACAGTTACCGTAGCGGCACGACACCGTACTACAGGGCAGTCCCTTAATTGTGTTGCTCCATGGAAAGGGGGGTGCCATTGCCCCGTTAGTCAGCCACATTTCAGAGTTCACAGTTACCGTAGCGGCACGACACCGTACTACAGGGCAGTCCCTTAATTGTGTTGCTCCATGGAAAGGGGGGTGCCATTGCCCCGTTAGTCAGCCACATTTCAGAGTTCACAGTTACCGTAGCGGCACGACACCGTACTACAGGGCAGTCCCTTACTTGTGTTTCTCCATGGAAAGGGGGGGTGCCATTGCCCCGTTAGTCAGCCACATTTCACAGTTCCCTGTTCACAGTTACCGTAGCGGCACGACACCGTACTACAGGGCAGTCCCTTGCTTGTGCTTTTCTCCCGCCCGCCATGTAGAGGAGGACTTCTGATGTGGGACAGATAGGTACATACCCATTATGCGAGTGTAAGTTCCATCATAATGATTTATATGAATGTAGTTCCAAAATGTAAATGGTAATAACTTTAAATATCATTTGTTAATTAGTAATTTGTTTGGAAAAAATGGCTACCTCAGCTAATCATCATCGCTATCACTTTTCTCAGGAGAATGATTCTCTGACACATCGGAAACTTAATAAACTAATAACGTTTCAGCATAGAAGGTCTGGATGGATAATCATATGGTGATTTATTCATTATTATTGTTTTATTTCAATTTAAAGCGCTATGTCCCCCTAGGGACACTTGCGCTGTCATACATGTATGTCTTTATATTTGTCTATATATATACAATAATTTTAGGCCGTGAATAGAATAGTCATATGATGTTAACAATGAGAAAGAGAAAAAAGAACTGTGTACAAAAGAAAGAAATGTCTGGCAATATGTACAATCAACATAATATAAATTATCAGTTTCTTAAAATATATTTGTTGCTATATAATTTAAAATATATCTACAAAAGTAATTTAATATGCATTTATTAACTGGAAATAAAAATATTTGGATCTGTTACTATTAAATTATTGTCGATTCTATAGTCTTGAAAAACAGGACAATCCAGTAAAAGATGTATTGAGGTTTGTTCCTCATGTCCACAAAAACTACTCGAGTCGTTTACTGTTTAAATTCTTAAGTATATCATTCAAAAATTTTAAATATAAACTTGCGGTTAGTATTTTGAAAACACAGAATATTAAACTATGTTTTTTAGCATTTAAACATATGAATATTATTGTCTTTTATAATAATACATTCAAATATATTATTGATAGAAATTTTACTCTAGCGCAAGGCAATGTATAAACAAAAGATTTTACCAATATAGCATTTTTAGTTTTTCTTAAATATCAAATATTATCACATATTTGCCTCATTGTTGTTATACAAGGTTGTCCCAAAAGTTCGTAAACATTTGCAAAAGATTGAAATACCAATATTATTCGCCGTTATGTGTAACGACATTTATTGCTATATAATTTAAAATATTTCTACAAAAGGTATTAAATATACATTTATTTACCGGAAATACAATACTTGGATCTGTTACTATTAAATTATTGTCGATTCTATAGTCTTGAAAAACAGGACAATCTAGTAAATGATCTATTGAGGTTTGCTGTTTTATTGTGATATATTTATGGTAACCTCTTTAACAAGACGGGGAATTTTATGAATTGGGTTTCAGGTTTTATAACAATTCAGTCTTTCCAGCTAAACAACTTTTTGTGAAGATAGAAAAAGTTCAACCATATGTGAAATTTCACGAATTTTTGACTCACCTACATTGACAAGAAGGTTAAATAGAATTATATAGTTTCAGATGGAACTTCACAAAATAATATGCAGCAAATAGAATCTGGGATGTCAATAGGGGCATCTGTATTTCCACATTGTATGAAATTTATCTGTTTGGTTCTTTGTGTTTCCCAAGACAAAGAGACAGCGGGTTTTATAACAATTTATCCTTTCCAGCTAAACAACTTTTTGTGAAGATAGAAAAAGCTCAACCATATGTGAAATTTCACGAATTTTTGGCTAAACTACATTGACAAGAAGGTTAAATAGAATTCTATAGTTTCAAATGCAACTTTACAAACTGATTTAAAGCAAATAGAATCTGAGATGTCAATAGGGGCATCTGTATTTCCACATGGTATGAAATCTATCTGTTTGAGTTCTTTGTGCTTCCCGAGACAAAGCGACAGTAGGTTTGACTTTCGGCCACGTCATGGTTTGACGTGACGAGCAGAATGTCGCGACCCATCATTGCCATTATCGTTAAGAGGTGTCATTTCCGATGCCGTTGTCAACAGTATGTGTCTTGTTGTGTACCAGTACATTGAGGTCTCATCCCTTTCTATCCAGAGTACTCTCTCATGATGGAAGAGCACCACTCTCTGAAAACAAATCTGTATAACCTATCACAAAATTGTTAATATAAGTTTGTCCTAAAAGTTCGTACGTAAACATATTATGATTTTAATTAAAAAGACATATATTGGATCAAAATATCATTTATTTTACCAATATTTTAGTTGGCTGAACGCCAACCTTTATCAAGGTGTTATAACATTTTATGATTTATATTGTGGCGAAGAAATATTTTATTATTTAATTTAATTATTCAATGAAAATATTTGGAAACAGATTTATTATTTGCTAAATCATCATTTAGTTACCTAGCTTGCTTGCTCGATATTCTCTAGCTGTAGATAGTTTGGGGTTAATTTGTTAATATTTGTCGACTAGTCGCCGTGACGTCATCAATAAATACTCTTTCACATCTTCAGATATACAAAGACTTGATTTCTACGCTACAATATTTTGCAAATGTTTACGAACTTTTGGGACAACCTTGGTAATATTGTTAACCTTGGTAAAATTATAACAGAATTCTTATAGAAGAATGATTTAATCTCTGATGTTCTATATCAAGGATGGTCAATCAGCAGTTTCAGAATTACAAGGTTGTCCCAAAAGTTTGTAAACATATTATTATTTATATTTTGCAAGTGTACGAACTTTTAGGACAACCTTGTAATTCTGAAACTTGGCACACCTACTGATTGACCATCCTTGATATAGAACATCAGAGATTAAATCATTATTCTATAAGAATTCTGTTATAATTTTACCAAGGTTACCAATATTACCAAGGTTGTCCTAAAAGTTCGTAAACACTTGCAAAAAAATGAAATACCAATATTATTCACCGTTATGTATAATGTCTTTGTATTATGTATAAAGTAATTGTATTATGTATTATTATGTATTCGCCGTAATAATATTATTCACCAAGTAATAAGAAAAAACACGAACTTGCGGGTCAACATAAGTTTAAAGACAACAATAATTTACCTTTAAATAGAAAAAGGATAACGTTCTTCTTTCATTTGAGTTGTCTAAATGTTAATGAGGTATTTTTGAATTATCCATTTGAATAACATATGCACATATCTCAAAATAACAAGTAAAGGATGAAGTAACACGAAAAATATTGTAAACTTCGATAAGTGAGCGCATTGGAAGCTCGTGTTAACTCAAACAACTGTACACACCCTATATATTTGATTTTATTATAATTCTAATCGTAGGTCTCCTGTAGAAGGGCTTTCGCGCTTGAAAGCTAGTGAATTATGAAATAAAATGTTTTTCTCGCAAAACAAATGGGACTTTGTCTCATTTGTAAGTGCAAAGTCGAACTGCTTTTCACATGTGTAGACATGTGGTGCACTTACAGTAAAAGCAGTCGCCTACTTCTACCCACCATGATTATCCAAAAAAAAAAAAAAGTATCCCCGCATGTCTGATATTTTCACCTTGTTAACGACAGGGATACACAGACGATCTAAAACAATGGACTGGACGATACGAGAAGATGAAGCGGATGGCGGAGGAAGTATGGAGAGACCATATGGCCCACCCTCAGTAGAGGAAGACATTGAAGGAGGGAGATATGGAGAGACCATGTGGCCCACCCTCAGTAGAGGAAGACATTGAAGAAGGGAGATATGGATAGACCATGTGGCCTACCCTCAGTAGAGGAAGGCATTCAAGGAGGAGGAGCGAGCTCATTGAAAATAATATGCAAATAAGAGATAGGATGATAGGATTGAAGATAGTTTTGAAGAGGCAAATTCTGGAGGGTGGAGTGAATGCTCTTGCAGGCGTCGGCTAGCAGCCACTTATCAGCCTAGGCCGTCCTATCTATCGTAAGTCTTTCGACGCTATGATCGATTTCAGCCGTGTGTGTTTCAGCAGATAGAGCTCCTACTAATGCTCCTGATAACAAACGATCTTTGACCGCTGGTCTGTTACGTCCTTTAGCTACGTGGCTCTGTCGACAGCTCGTAGATAACTGACCAGACTATATGGACTCAAATCTACCCAAGTACACTGGTCTGTTACGTCCTTGAGCTACGTGGCTCTGTCGACAGCTCGTAGATAACTGACCAGACTATATGGACTCAAATCTACCCATGTACACTGGTCTGTTACGTCCTTGAGCTACGTGGCTCTGTCGACAGCTCGTAGATAACTGACCAGACTATATGGACTCAAATCTACCCATGTACATTGGTCTGTTAAGTCCTTGAGCTACGATGCTCTGTCGACAGCTCGTAGATAACTGACCAGACTATATGGACTCAAATCTACCCATGTACATTGGTCTGTTAAGTCCTCGATCTACGTGGCTCTGTCGACAGCTCGTAGATAACTGACCAGACTATATGGACTCAAATCTACCCATGTACACTGGTCTGTTACGTCCTCGATCTACGTGGCTCTGTCGACAGCTCGTAGATAACTGACCAGACTATATGGACTCAAATCTACCCATGTACATTGGTCTGTTAAGTCCTTGAGCTACGGGGCTCTGTCGACAGCTCGTAGATAACTGACCAGACTATATGGACTCAAATCTACCCATGTACACTGGTCTGTTACGTCCTCGATCTACGTGGCTCTGTCGACAGCTCGTAGATAACTGACCAGACTATATGGACTCAAATCTACCCATGTACATTGGTCTGTTAAGTCCTTGAGCTACGGGGCTCTGTCGACAGCTCGTAGATAACTGACCAGAATATATGGACTCAAATCTACCCATGTACATTGGTCTGTTAAGTCCTCGATCTACGTGGCTCTGTCGACAGCTCGTAGATAACTGACCAGACTATATGGACTCAAATCTACCCATGTACATTGGTCTGTTAAGTCCTTGAGCTACGATGCTCTGTCGAGAGCTCGTAGATAACTGACCAGACTATATGGACTCAAATCTACCCATGTACATTGGTCTGTTAAGTCCTCGATCTACGTGGCTCTGTCGACAGCTCGTAGATAACTGACCAGACTATATGGACTCAAATCTACCCATGTACACTGGTCTGTTACGTCCTCGATCTACGTGGCTCTGTCGACAGCTCGTAGATAACTGACCAGACTATATGGACTCAAATCTACCCATGTACATTGGTCTGTTAAGTCCTTGAGCTACGGGGCTCTGTCGACAGCTCGTAGATAACTGACCAGACTATATGGACTCAAATCTACCCATGTACATTGGTCTGTTAAGTCCTTGAGCTACGGGGCTCTGTCGACAGCTCGTAGATAACTGACCAGACTATATGGACTCAAATCTACCCATGTACATTGGTCTGTTAAGTCCTTGAGCTACGTGGCTCTGTCGACAGCTCGTAGATAACTGACCAGACTATATGGGCTCAAATCTACCCATGTACACTGGTCTGTTACGTCCTCGATCTACGTGGCTCTGTCGACAGCTCGTAGATATTTGACCAGACTATATGGACTCAAATCTACCCATGTACACTGGTCTGTTATATCCTTATGATGACGTCAAAAGATGTAACGTTTCCTTATTACATAATATCTTCCGACAAAACCACTTATTGCGAGAATTTTTAGGAAAGTTGGAGAACTACCTTTGTTTAACAGCTAACCTGGTCTTTTTTCCAAATCGCTGAATCCAGATATCGTTGGACTTTACGAAGCAGTACTTTCTCTGTAGAATCAAATATATTTAAATTGTATTGTTGGGTTTATACTAAGAGAGAATCAACTAGCTTTCCCGTTTAACGATAAGTATCTAATTAGACCTAGTTTGACTTATGCTCGAATTATAATGAGATAATAAAAATAAGATAATCAAACAAAAAATAAGAAAAGATCAAATATGTGAAATAAACTCTGAGAGAAAACTGACAAAAACTATAACAAGACTTAGAACAAAACACTATAAAGGAATGACAATACATCCAGATGGCACACGAACCTATAGGATATGCAACAACTGTCCTGGTGTGGAACTAACACCTACTCACATATTCTCATACCCAGAAATGGCCGCAGCCTTGCAGAAAATTGACTTAGACCCAGAGCAGCAGCTTTACACACCCAAGAAAGTGGATATTGCGACTGCTGTGATAGAGATGTATGGAGACATCTGAGTCTCTTCTTTGGACACGACAACAACAACAGCATAATGAGATAAGTACTTTTGAGACAACCTTATAAATCAAAGACGTTTTGTAGAGGGTAATAATGTCTCTTTTTCAGATTGTTTACCTAAATTTGTTCACTAACGGTAGTATCTGTGCAGGCTAACGGCTTCGACTTGAAAGAGAGCCTGGAAGCCTGGAGAAACCTGCCCTTCCATGCCACATCGGTGTACTATCCATACGATGGAGGGGCCGCACTGGCAGGCTACCCATTCCCCAACGGGTAGGTACACCCTATCCACTCATCCGAGAGAGTCTGCTTAAATGAGACGGGCGGTTAGGCTTAAAAAATACCCCGAAGGCTTTTAAAAAGGCTTAAAATGCCAATGGGAAGTGGAGGGGGTCGTTTGATCGTTTAACTCTTTTAATCTGACAGGCCGGTGTTTAACGAGATGGAAGAACGGGGTGAAGGGGAAGTCTTTTATTTTTCTATCCAATTAGTTATTGACACCCTTTGACGAACTCTTTTTGGATTCCATTTTTTTTTATTCTGATTATAATTTAAGGTTAGTAAGGTTGAAATTGTCTTCTTGATTCTTTTAAAACAGAAATGCTTGAAATATTTTAGTATTCATCCTAAATTGACATGTTTTGACTTCTTGAAACAAGGTCCACTTAAGAAAAAAAAAACGGTTGAAATGAAACGGGTAGTTAAGGCCAGAATTGCGTGAGACCGCGACACAATGTGAAAAAATAGTACAAATATGATATTGTACTGGGATAAGGTGCATAAATTATGAAAAAGGCATCTCCTTATCGTGCAACTGAAAGTTGTTGATGGCTTCTATCGGAATAAATATCAACTATTCTTATTGATTTTTAATTATTCCAGAATTGGCCAAATACCCATTCTTGATTAATCAAGAAAAGATAACCATGTACACGTTTAGGGATGTTGGCCCTCATCAGTGTAATACAAGCTGTACCTCAACGACCAAAATACTGGTCATTCAGGCATCCTGAAAAATCATGAAACGGGTAGTTAAGGCCAGAATTGTGTGAGACCGCGACACAATGTGAAAAAATAGTAAATAAGGAGATGCCTTTTTTTTTAATTTATTAATCTTATCTCAGTACAATTTCACATTTGTACTATTTATTTACAAGATTAACTTAGTTTATGGATAGATGAATCATTTTCTAGATCATAAAAGTTGAAACATCTTGTAGTGTAGATGAACAACACCAATCAATACCTTTATTAAGAAATTTAATCTTATATACAATATGTATGTAGCCATATATGGAGAAGGAAGTTATACTTATCCAAAGTGTCAAACTTTGTACTGTTCCTTAACATCTAGGATTGACTTAGACCGGCAAGACATACAAACAATTTTTTAAAAGTTGATTTCATATTGATAGAAACTGAAAAACACCAATAAAAATCTAGATCTACTATTCTATATGTTTTTCTGCGTGATTTATAAAAAATATATATAGTTTTATATTTAAAATGGGTATCTCCCTATCGTGCAACTTAAAGTTTCTGATGGCTTGTGCCATCTATCGGAATAAATATAAACAATTCGTTGATTTTTAAATTATTCCAGAATTGGCCAAATACCCATTCTTGATTAATCAAGAAAAGATAACCACATTTAGGGATGTTGGCCCTCATCAGCGTGGTGCAAGCTGTACGTCAACGACCAAATAACTGGTCATTCAGGCATCCTGAAATATCATGAAACAGGTAGTTAAGGCCAGAAGTGTCTGAGAACACGAAACAAGGTGAAAAAAAGAGTACAAATTTGATATTGTACTGTATAACGTAAAGATGAGGCAGCCTGGCCGGTATTCATATTTCTTGAAAATAAAGATACTTCAGCCAGTAAATCTTATTATTACCTCGACAAAAATCTTTTGTCCTCGTCAGGAGCGAACAAAAATTAAAACTATATAAAAGGGCGTACCTGGATCTGTAAAGAAAAAAAAAAAACAATTTTTTTCTCAAAATATTTCGAGAGATTGCTCCCTCTTTATCAATTTATTGCACAGTGAATTTAATTTACAAATTATTGAAGATCATATGAAAACAAATTTTTCATTGGTCAAAAAAATAATTATTGATAATAATACATAAAAAAATAATAATACAATAAAATATTTAGAAAATTAAAGTTTTTTTAGAATGCAGTATTTTATAAAATGTTTTTGAAACAAAATATAAGGAAACAAAAATAAGAAACAAATGAAGTTGAATCCGATTATTAGAAAATAATTAAGTTAAAAGAGACACATAAGGTTCGGGGATTTCTTCATATCTGTTTACACCAGCCTTCATTGATGCTATGGTCTCCAGGAACTTCCTCTGGTGTGAGTTCTGGATGGCCCTGTAAATTTGGCAAGGCGTTAAATTTTTTTAGATTTACTGACCGAAGTATCTTTATTTTCAAGAAATTGTACTGCATAGTTGTAATATAGTGTATAATTAAAAGAGTTATGATAAAGCACAATTTGAGAGAATATAGATATAATATTTGAGGATATTTAAATGAAACGCATTGCCAGTAAATATATTTGTGTAAAATTTTAACGATAGATGGCAATTAAATTTAATTTACTAAAGCACAATTTAGATTATAGATTATATAGCTACAAAAAAAAAATAAAATCAAATCCAAATAAATCAATAGTATGTGACATTTCGGTAACAGCGTTTTTAACCATTATCAGTCTTTTCAACCCGCTTTGTGTATTTGTATACGTTTTTGAAAGTTTAAAATACAGTGGTGTGTTAAAATAAAAAAGTAAAGAAGTCATTTTTGACAGTACTATTCTATTAAGACACAACCATAATATTCCTATGTACTATAGAAGAAGGAAAACAAGTCATGGAGAAAAGCTTCTTTTATAAGAAGATGAATGTACAAGCTTTTGGGCAAGACGTCCTTCTAGGGGTAGCCATAAAAGGACCTTTTACCCGAAAACTTATACAATTGTTTACTTGTATCAAGAAGCTCTTCTGCTCAACCTGTGTTTATATTCTTCTACTATTTAATACTTTTCAAGTATGAATTACAAATGCAAAATGTGGGTTAAATTATTACAAACATCGGTTAATTTACATATAAAATGAAAGGATTTAAAAGCACGAATGTTTCTTTTATACATAATACAAACTTCTACTGCCCTTACTGCGATGAAAAAAATATATTGGGAGGGCTTGGTTCATCAGTGGTGAACCCTCCCAGCGGTTTCGTCAATTTAATCCACCAGACCGCTTTCTCAGAGCTCTAATACTGTATTGGACGATTCTGCTTAAATTATTACAAACATTTATTATTTATTTAACAGTTGGGAGAGACACGCCATATCCACAATTAGGATAATTGCGTGTATATTTTACATTATATACAATTAACACAATTGAACATTAGGAATCATGAAAATTAAACGTTCGATGTCAAGTTTGCATATAGTAATTAGAAATAGTAGCTTGGAATATGTACAGTCAACACTTTCGCCTTGAAATATACATCCTGCAGAATCTATTAAACTTAATGTATTGGTCTTTATTGTAAACAACTTGTTTTGTATTAGTCAGGTAAAGTTGGTTTTCTTCCCTTAGATCAGAAGTTAATGGACAGTTTATCAGAAGTTGCTTTACTTTGTCCACTATCTCTTTTAAATACAAGATAATAAGTCACCTAATCCTAATAATTCAATAGTGTGTTACGTTTCGGTAACAGCATTGTTTATATCATCAAACAAAATGATATTTTTTTTATTTTATTTATTCTTTTGTCTGATAATGGTAACAATGTTGTTATCGAAATGTCATACACTATTGATTTATTTAGATTTGATTTTTATTTTCTTGTAGCTATAATCTATAATCCAAATTGTGCTTTATCATAACTCTTTTAAAATGATAATATGACAAGTTTTCTCTAAATATGTAAATTTATGTTGGAAAACAAGGTTAAATGTGAACAAAAAGAATATGAATTTGCGAAATCAGAGTTTCAGATTAAAAAGATTTTATAAAATAACTATACGTTTATAAATCAACAACAGAAGTTTAAATAAAGTTAACAAAATTCATCTCTCTCTCAAAAAAAAAAAAAAGCTAACAGTAAAATACCCAATTTTCAAACAAATAACGATTTATATATATAAAAAAAAGAAAGGAGACACAAACAATCTTTTACAAAACAGAGAGATGAAAAAGAGTTATAGCAGTAAACAAGAAAAGTTTTACAATGTGCTCTGAATTAAATCTGAAATGGAAGTAATTTTGTGACCTGGCAGATTGTTCAATGTTAGTTCTCTACCCCGAATTTACGCCCCCTTTGGGGCTAAACAGCTTGAGAGAAAAAAAATTCGTTTAAAATGCCACTCTGTTTTACACCCTCCTTACTAGAGAAAAGCAGCAATATCAGAAAATATGGAAGAAAACGGCGAATAATGACAAAAGGAAAGAATAATTGAAGGAGCGCGCTGGTTGTTTGTATCCTAATGGAAAGAAAAGAAGAAATAAGAATATGGAGTACAATAATTCTAATGGGAAAGAGGGGGGAGGCATTTTTTAACATTCATTTCTAATCGTTTACCAGTGTTTATATCCCCGTCGAGTCTTCTTTTTTAAAATAAATATCTAAATACCCCCCTCTTCTTCTTCGAATTTTAAAATGCAAGAAGCCCTCTCCGCCATTTCCTTCTGTTCCTCTTTTGTTGGCTTGTTATTATTATTATTTCTCTTAATTCTACCCATTTTCCCATTTTTGTGCTTTTGTTAAATGTTTTTCTTAATCATTTTAAAGAAAGATGTGTTTGTTTAATTTATTTAAATGGAAAAGGAAAGGATTGAAGTCCTGGTATCCAAAATGAATTTCGTTTTGAGGGCCTCTCCCATTGGTCTATTTAGAGAGGACAGGCTTTTAACATGATTGTGCTTTTTAAAATTGTAAAGGAAGATTACCTTTTTTTGTACAATGGTGTTCCTCACTTTTTGTTCATTTTCAACGGTCTATATAGAAAGATTATTCATTTTACACATGCTCCTTTTATTTCCATGTTGTTATGTTTTTCTTTCATTAAATGGCTGGTGTAATGTTTTTCAGGGGTTTAGGCATTAAATCTCAATTTCAGAGAATTCTGATAAACGTCAAATTTGTTTTCACATCGTTTTTTTTTTTAATTGTCTTTTTTTTGTATGAAAATATCGTGTCTATTCTGAAGGATAAAATTTTGGTTTATAAGAAATTTTGGGGAATGGTCTTTTAAAATGATGGAAAGATTTTTAAAATAACATGATAAAGCATTCGAGAAAATTTGACACTTTAAGTATTAATACTTCATGATTCTAGTTAGATGTTGATTACATAATTTTTTACATAATTTTTCAGGTAGATTTCCAGTACATGTCATGGCAGCATTTATTTCTTGACTAATCTAGACCCATTTAGAATTCTATTGTGTTAAATCGATTCCTAATCACAAACATTTTCAGATAGTTTTGGTCAGGTTATCTTTTCATATAAGGTCTGAACTACGTGGAATAAACCTTTTTTCTTATTTCTTCTAAAAATTGTTTATACAATGTATAATCTCGTCTACCAGTTCAATTCTTTCACAATTCCAACCGATGATAGGTGATGTAATCAAAAAGAGGTCATTCCACTTTGTAAGAACAAGGTCAAACTAATTTCTATATGTGCAGAAACTTGTAGCTGGTTTAGATTGTCACATTTTGTCCTACCCCCCTATTGTTTATCATCTTTTTTTATCGTAGTAAGGAAGAAGGAAGATGTTTCAAGTACAGAAAGAAGAATCATTCGTTCTAATTTTAATTCCAATTTTCATATTCCAATTATAATGTTACATTCATTGTTCAATATTTGTTTTCTAACAATAAACGCATCTCCATTGTACGGATACAAATTTCAATTATTGACCACATCTCAAATAATTTAAATATTTTATTAACCAATTAACGTGTATCAAATACTATTTTATGTATATTTTACATAAGAATATAATATCACACGACATGTTATAAAAACGCACAATGAATAAATAATATTTATAATTTCGAAATTTATTGTCAATGATATTAAAATCGATTATATTTAAATTTGACCAATCTATATTACGACGAAAAAAACAATAATTACATTTTCTAATTTTATTATCTATGATATTCAAATTAGATTAAATTTAAATTTGACCAACCCTTAATGACCTAATTTATATCGCGCTCTCTATTTTAGAGAAATCGCAATAAAAAATAATTAATTATTATATAAAATAAAATAATAGTCTAAATACATTTTTTTTCAATATACGCAAAATATAGGGTGATGACTTCTATTTTAAATGAATCTAAGCAGAAAAAAAGAAACGTTTAACATGAAGTTTAACAGAGTTTAAAACAACCAAAGGAAGAAGTAGCGTCAATAATTTGTCAACAGCAGACAATTGGAAAGTTACAAGAAAACAGCCGACCAACAATACAGCAGAGTGCTGGGGAAGTTATTCTTTCAACGAAAGTCTTTTAAGCTGATGTATTGGCCAATCTTCTGGGCGATGAATTCATGGCCGAGCCAGCCAATTCCCGGCCTATTTCACGCTTGTCTTACCCCATCTGCCCTTAAGCCAGACGCCCTAATCGCATTATTTGAATATGTTCTATGATTTTATTAGTTATGCCATCGCTTTATAATTGCCTTCTCAATCGATATTTGTGACCCTTTTTTTTTCTTCTCCTTTGGCCCTAGTGATAGATGACTAAATGAATTGGTAGCGTTCTATTTTTTTCCCTGGAAATATTTAAAAATTAACATTTCGTTTGGTTTGCATTTATTATAACATTTTTTTTAAATAGAGCAATCCAAAAATAAATCTTCAATTAAAAAGGCATATATTGGATCAAAATATTGATAAAATAAATGATATTTTGATCCAAAATATGCCTTTTTAATTAAAAAAATATTATTATTATATATGCATCTGTATTCTACGCATATTTTACTTTCATGAATTTTATTTATTATCTTATTCAAATATATATTACAGTTAAAAACACGATAATAAAATATTTTAGACACTTTCTTGATTATGTCATAATAACAAAAACTTTCTATTATATAATATCACAGATATTAGAGAATAAAACGATAGGAGAAAATGTTTTTAAATTATTAAAAACATTTTCTCCTATCGTTTTATTCTCTAATATCTATAATCCACGGAGAAAGTTTACATTCAAATTCAAATATAATATCACAACTTGAAAAAATAGACCAATAAAATATATACATATAATATTTTTAGGAAAGATATTTACCTAAAAATATAACTGCTATAACTTCTTTCAAAATAGACGAAAAATGTAATTTTATAATATTATTTTGATTATTAACAATAGTGGTGATATAAGAATTCAATATTTTATCATAATAATAATAATTCTAACTTTAAAATTAGTTCGTTATTGGACTATTTTGAATAGGCCTTTAATAGCTTATATATTGAACTATTTCTTAAGATATCCAGACAAATGTGAATATATTTCAATAATTAATTTGGGGTATATTTAGTGAACATATATAAATGACCAAAACTCATTAAACGTTTTTCATTTATTTATGTAAGGATATCGAAAAGCTACTAAATAAAATTGGCATTAAAATTGTAATTATCAAATGATGTAATTTTAATAGAATTAATGTAAGGTATTCGTTAATTAACCATTATATAAAAGAAAGGAAACTAATTTAATTATTTTCAATTCAAATGCTAAACGGTTATAGTTTAATTAATGATACTGGAAAATAAATAGCTTTTTAAATGTTATTATTACAAAGATACCATTATTTAAATCTCAATAAGTAATTGCTTGCTAATAGAAACAATTAAAAATAGCAAACGATTTTTTTTTCTTCTTCAAAATTTAATTTAGAAAGAAAGAAAGTAATATTTCCGTTTGTTTCTTATCACTAAGCGAAAGGGAATAAATGTCTTCTGCGTATTTTTATTTCCCTTTCAGATTGCAGCTGAAGATAACAAGAAAGTAATTGATGGATTGATTGACAAGATGCATCGTGTGCTGCAACCATAGAACAATAACATCTTCTGCGGTAAAATAAGTCATTGACGTTTCCTTTTGGTCTCATCTTCAATCATCCTATTATTTTTCAACGGCCTGTAATGGCTGCCGACCTCTTTGCAATCATTCAGCAACCACGACATTACGTGATGTTATTGTCTGCAATGGACACACTTCACTGGCTACCTCTAGCTACTGCCTCTATTGAGCTTCTGTTTATTTCTTTCTTTTTGGTTTTCTTCGTTTTAAAAATGATAACAAATGTTCATTATTGAGAGAAATAAAAGGTTAAAACAAAAAATCTGCGTTCTTGATTGAAATTTCTAAAATATTGAGAGGGCTTGTGTGATAAACGAATATTTCAAGTAATATAAGTGTTTTGCCACAGAATAATATTTGAATTCATTTCTAATTAAGTATAATGAAATAATTTATAATTTTGTATTTAAAAATGCAGATCTATTTTAAAATAAAGTTTTTTCAGCACTGAAATAAAATAAATGTTTAGACAGACAATTCAATATATTTTATTTACATTCTTAGTTAATTGTTATAAATATCAAAGCGCATAAATAGAGAATTAAGCGTAAAAATAAAAAATAATATACGTCATAATTTTATTTAATTCATTGAAATATTGATTCTTAATTTTACTGAATAAAAAATAAATATTCTACGATTACATAGCATATTATGTTTCACAGAGTCTTAAAATGTATTAAATGAATTAATTTTAATTTAAAAATCTCTCTCTATATAATAGTATTTAAAAACACATTAAATGTGCCCATATAAATAAAATAAATTTAAATTGATGATACAAGGTTGTCCCAAAAGTTCGTTAACACTTGCAAAAAATTGAAATACCAATATTATTCGCCGTTATGTATAATGTATTTGTATTATGTATAAAGTATTTGTATTTTATGTATTATTATGTATTCGCCATAATAATATTATTCGCCCTTATGTATAATGTATTTGTATTATGTATAAAGTAATTGTATTATGCATTATTATGTATTCGCCGTAATAATATTATTCGCCAAATAATATTTAAAAAAGGTTTTAAGAAAAACATGAACTTTTAGAACAACCTCATATTTATAACTTCGAAATTTAAAACTAATATTTTAAATCAAAATCTCTAACACATTATTTATATTACCAAAAGATATATTCGTTTAAATATAAGAACACTTTCAGAATAATAAATGCAATTCGATAGCATGTTATTTTCAGCTAAAATTTGATACAAACAAAGCATTTAGTATAAACTGCTGTTACATTGTTACAGCCTCCACAAAATTTGTGGCATATGTTTGAAAACCAACAAAGGAAACTTGTCAAAGGTTATCTCGTAGCATTTTCAATATTAGCGCAGTTCCATTGTATTCCATTCATTATGCCAAAGTTTATATATAGGCTCAGGGTTATCAAATAATTTTCTTTCACCATGCAGTCGCTACTGTATAAATGGCCAGAAAAAAAAAAGCAGCAGCAGTGCCGGGCGTAGAAGAGAAAGACCTCGCGTGCGTACTTCGTCTATTGTTCCGAGTCCTCTTATTTGTACCAAACCTACCGACGTTATCAGTTTTCCGGTTTGCCGTTTTTTTTTTATTCCCATTTAACTCACATTGGAGAGATGGTCATTGTAAATGCTGGTCGAATCTGGAGCAAGCTAGCTACACGTTGTAAGGCGACCTATATTCTTTGCAGTGAAAGGATGCATCCATGCCTATCCATCTGATGCACTTCAAGAGGATACTTCTAGAGAGTGTGTCTTTAGCAAACAGCTTTCATGTGGAACTGAGCTCTTTGTGATCTCTTCGAGGATTTTCCTTTTACTGAGGACTTCCTAAAAGGAAAAATGCCAATAAAGCATCGTTTCTTATAGAGGTGCCATATTCATTTTATATTATTATTTTTTATTTCGACTTAGAGCGCTATATACCCCTAATGACATTTGCACTTAAAAGGTAAACTAAGACATTGACATAACAGAAAATAAAAAGAAATATGTACAAGAATTAGTATGCAAGTTAGATGAAAAGACAAAAAATATCAACACAATTGATATATGTACAAAGAGTTGGTATACAAATATAGTTAAATGAAATCAAATTTGAAAGTATTGTGTGTATTCGAGGAAAACAATTTACAGATTGAAGAAAGTTTTAAGAAATATTTTTACAATGAAAATATCCAAGATATTAGAGAATTATTCAATTAAAACTGTGCAAAACAGAGTTAATTTCTAAATAAAAGCGTTTCTAAGGAATGTTGTAATATTTTTTATATTCATTGTACCTAGTGTTATATATATATATAATTATATTTTTAAAATAGTACAGACTGTGTACTTTTGGATGTATTGACAAGATGTAAATAAAATATTTTAATTGTAAAATTGTTTAGAGAATCATTTGATAAAAATGAAACTGTTGATAAATGAGAACTTCTTTTTTTTTGCGAATGAAAAAAGCTTCTTTATTTTGAATTGTTGCGATCTTTCATGCTAAAACCTGATTTTCAACGGGCAAATCTAAAAACAAATGAAGGGAGATATTATCAGGCATGGATAAGACTGTATTACAGCTAAAAATAGATTGGTATATAGTATATAAATGCAAATTTACCTAGTTAAATTTATAATTTCGTGAAGAAAATATGATATTGTATTTAAAATATTTAAATTGAAGGTAATTTAACGGTATAAATATATTGGGACTTGATGAAAAGAAAATTATGTTATAAGGTTGTTCCAAAAATTCGTGTTTTTCTTAAAAACGTTGTTTTTCTTATTACCTGGCGAATACTATTATTACGGCGAATACATATTAATACATAATACAATTACTTTATACATAATACAAAGACATTATACATAACGGCGAATAATATTGGTGTTTCAATTTTTTTTTTCAAGTGTTTACGAACTTTTGGGACAACTTTGTATTTATATTTTTATGCTATTTTTATATTGTACTATAATTTTATTTTTATCTTCACAGATCTTATAGATATATCAACATTTTAATAATCATTTTAATCTTTTTTCATATTTTATCTGCCTATAAACGGCGTTCTTCAAACGAAACCTTCAGATATTCATATCTTCAAGATCGACTTGTTTCTTGAATTTATTGGTAGGTTGTATTTTTCTTTTGATAGTGTATACTCTCAAATGTATAATTTATTTCTTGATTTATAAATATAAAATAACGAATTTTGATTCCATTAAAGTATAGTAGACGAGGCCCTGAGAATTCAACTTATGTAGTTTTACCTATACACATATACTTCAGCCAGTTAGAGTTTTTATTTTCTCAACTTTTCAACAAAAATATTTTGTCTTCGTCAGGAGAAATAAAAATAAAACATTTGGCAAGGCGTTAAAAATTACTATTTAAAAGATAATTACATTTAATGGTATTATCTTTATAAAATTTCACATCAAATCAAAAACTGAAATAAAAATTTGGCCATATTCAAATAGTATATTATCATCTAGCAAAAAACGATCACAAAACAAATACAGGTTATCTAGCAAGCCTTTACTGTAAATCAGTATAGGTTTGCTTCTCCCCGGGGACATTGAGAATGGACAAAAAACAGATTAAATAGATAAATTAAAATCAATGTTGCTACCCAATTTGAATCCAAAGACACTATAGGGAAAGGTGTGGACATTTCAATGTACACCAAATTAAGGAAGAAGTGGTAGAAAAGACCGGTCTTATTGTCTTCGTTTTTTGCTCCAAAGGTACATTGTAAATTGAGGGCAGTAAAAAAGATTCCGACACAACGCCACTTAACACGGTACCCAATTAATTGGGTGCCAGAGAGATTTAATTACGCTTCTCTTAATGAGAGTTAATAGATTTAGTTTGGACACCTCAAGGAATCTTTTTTTGTTGTTCCGACACTATCTCACTTTTTGCTGTAGCTTGTACACCTGTGTTAGATTTAATTTGTTCGTTGAAGAAAATGTTTGGCCCCACGACATTATTTAATTAAATTATTAGTTAATTGTGTGTGTGGGTTCTAACTTTGGAGTTTACTTAAGTGGGTTTTCCTTTAACTTGCTCATTATGGTTTAAGTAGACTGGATTTATGGTACCATCGCATATGTCAACTTCTCTCTTCAGCTCTGGATGATGAATTACTGATTGTTAGATACTTTAAGTTCTGCATAGAAGCTAGGCGCATGAGAAAGAATGCAGGTCAAAGGATACTGGAGGATGACCTATCTGTAAATAGGTAACTGAATGTGAGACAAACTTTATTTAGTTGTAAATGTTTCCTCTTCCCTCTCCTCTTTGTGATGTGTAAATACGGCGAATCCTATATGGGGCGGAATGCCCTAAATAAAGGCTTTTGTTGTCGTTGTTGACTGGATTTATGGAGTCAACACGGGAGAAAGTCAAATTTACTATGACCGTTTTCTTTTCTATAAACCTTCTCTTTCAAATTAAACAAAGATCTGATTATATTTTACCATATAATTACCAACAAAATGCTAAATGAATTGTATAAATGAATTTATGTCTATCAGAGATTTAAAAGTCCGTTGTGTAATATAAGGTTATCCCAAAAGTTCGTTAACATACACCTATCCCCCGATTTACACGGTATATACGTTCCTGAGAAAAACGTGTAAATCGTGGGATAGGTGTACACATAAATAAAAATAAAATGCATTGACAGGTTAAAATATGTAGTCAGCACATAAGCTCGGGATTCCTCGTGAGATGTGTACACAGCGCATGTGTTCAATCACAGTAGCATTTAGTATAGTGCGATAAAAACAAACAAAAAAAAACTTATTTGGAAAACCGTGTAAAAGCGAAAACGTGTAAAACAAGTACCGTGTAAATCAGGGTATAGGTGTATTATGATTTATATTTTACAAATGTTTACGAACTTTTGGGACAACCTTGGTAATTCTGTAACTTGGCCCACCTACTGATTGACCACCCTTGATATAGAACGTTAGAGATTAAATGATTCTTCTATAAGAATTCTGTTATAATTTTACCAGCTAACTGTATATAACTCCCCAGATAAATAGAAGGTATATCTACGTTTGTCTGTATAAACTCGTTGCACAAATATTGCGGAAATGTAGCTAACTCCCCAGATAAATAAAGAGAGAATCTATAAAAGTTTAACACAGCCCGGGTGGCAAATATTTATTGGGAAAATTTTGACATTTTGCCTCCACCGTGTTGAGATTATGTGCTCGGGGTTTACGAGCAGGTTTTACGTTGTGTTTTTATTTATGCTCTAAACCCTGGACAAAATTAAACGTTTAACCCTCCCTCACCCCTTGTAAACTTTTCAAGGATAATCTTAAACATTTCTTTTGTTAGAGTAAATATGTTTGGCTATGTGTAGAAATTTAAAGTATCCATAAATTTAATGCTTACATATACCTGGTAGTTTTATGTATTTTAATGGCTAAACATTTAAATTAACAAGACATTCTTTAGTTTTATATATAGATCGTAAACTATTCCCAATTTTTGTGTTTTCTTTTGATGATATTCTTAAAATTCTATGATAGTTTTGTAGAAATATCCACAGAATAGGTGTATGGCGCTTGTGCAATGTTTGTACGAACAGACAACTCAGTTTTCGATCAATTCTTTATCATTTTATTAATCAAACAGACGCGATATTGAAATATTTGTGCCTATTACCTAAGTAACAAACAAAACAACAAACAAATTAGAACTTAGAATTAAATATTTATAAATTTACATGTATTATTTGACAGAGTTCATAAAATGTATATAGACAAAGTGGCTGATGTAAGAGAGTTAAATAATTTAGATCAGGGAACAATCTCACTTCTGTAAAGTTCAGACAGACAGAGATAAGGTAAATAATACATAAAGTAATTTATAATACAATATAATGCGGCTTGTGTTTGTAAAACGACATTTGAAATACTATTACGAACGGAAAAATATGTCCAGAGTAGCCTAGTGGACATGGCATCTGTGGGTTCGATTCCCATCACTGGACACTTTTATTTTTCCGTTTATCATTACTCTTCACAAATCACCCTTTCATACCTCATCCAAAAGGTTAGAAATAATCGTTATTTCTCCTTGAAAAATATTTTGATTTTTCGTTGAAAAGAAACACATGCGGGATAGTATTTCAAATATCGTTTTACAAGGTGAAGTTTGTTGAGTTTTCCTCAGGAACAATTTGGTGTGGTCTGTGATTGTCTTGTATCGGGGGTTTAAGAATACGGCACCGTCGAATGTATGAACATCAGTTTAATGTTTGCGATAGAAGATACAAGTATTATAACATACCTAGTAATTATATTTTATTATTACAGAAGCACGAAGTCTATCAGACGACTATTATGTTATATTAGAATTATTTACATATATATTGTCGCGGAGATAAATAAAGCAAGGGCAAATTTGGGAATAAATAATTTATTATAAGGGGTATTTATAAGGAGAGAGAGTGTACAACTTACCCCAAGTTAAAGATAATCCTAACGAACGACGTCAGCCACCGTCCCGTTTTCCTTATTTACAGATCAGCTTCCGAGAACCCCTCACACCTGTGGTCCTCCCCGGGGTCCAGGGATGAATGACAGGTGTCCCATCTGGATGTAGCTTCTTGACAATATCTTTAATTATTTACACGATGAATTAGTAGTGATTTATAAATCTGTGTACAAATAGCTCTAAACGTGCCAAAGTTTTCATAAGATTGAGTATATACAGAAAGATGGCATTATGTCAAAGTAAGCAAGTACAATTTGGTTAGTAAGAGGGCAAGCCAACAAAAGATGGTGTTTCAACATCTAGACAGCATTCACATGTTGGATCATTTATAACTCTCAAGTCAAAGAGAAAACTTAAAAAGGGTCTTTTGCCTGTGAAGAACAAAGTAGTGTATTTAACAGGAGTAATGAAGCTTGGTACATCTCTCAGAAAAAAAATTCTTGAACGTTGGATTAATTTGAGAAAGATAAAATATAAATTTTGTATTGATATATAATTTATTCAATTAATTTGAAAGGGGCTTATTTAGTGTTTGTTCTGTCAGAGAATTCTTCCTATGGTATATACCTGGTAATGGTTGACCTTTCAGATCGAATAGGCTGACAAGAAGCTATCACATGTGCGCAATAAAATTTCTAAGTACGTCAACCAGCATATGTGAACAACGCAACAACATAACATAGTGAGCATATAAACTCCATTTTAAATATGATGCACTAGCGCGCCATCTGTTATCAAAATTCGAAACTATTTTAAATGCGTAAGATTCTTTTTGAAAATAAACAATTTCTACTGCCCTTACTGCATTGGAAAAATTAATGGAGGGTCTGGCTCATCAGTGGTGAACCCTCCCAGCGATTTCACCAGTTTAATCTACCATACCGCTGTTATATTGCATTTTTGGAACTTCCTTTTATAGTGATACTGTTGCTAGACTCTTGGAATGGGTAATTTAGATGAACTATGGACATAGGCTTTGAGGACAGTAGAATTACATACATTTATAAATATATAATATGCTTCGAGCAATCGCTCTTCCGCAAATTTTATTAAGGAACTAACTAACCCAAGTTGAAGTATTGAAACTAAGCAAGGGGCAAAGAAACCGTCCACCATAGTTAACCAAACACATGTCTTGAAGAAGATGTTTAATGTAATAAGATCACCATACCTTAAAGGAACAAGAACATGTGTGTTGTTTCTTATCCCCTTATGTAAAGATCACACAAATTCCATGAGTTCATGCTCCTCGAGCTGAAGTGTAGGGGTACAGCTTTCGTTGATCATGGTACCATGATCCAGGAACACTTTAGTGAAAGTCTGACTGTAATTTGAGGCTGTACCTAACATGGAAGCCTTTGCTGCCGACTCTAACATGAGTACAGACACAGCTCCTCCTTATCCCTGGAGAGGGACCCTTGCTGAGGTCTATCAACCAGGTCATTTGAACTCATGATTTTTAAAGAGGTCTTTCTCCTCTTCTAACAATGCTGCTGTTGGTTCGCTACTGCTCATATGTCAGAGTTATTCTGCTTGTTTCACAGCTGGCCTTCATATCTGAAGGTTGTTCCTCTATCTGCCACCTGGGGATGTGCCCTGTAGCAGTCAGCTCTGCCTAAGGGAGAACATGTGTATTATAACAATTAGAACGAAGTTCAAGATAATGAAATAACCATTTTCTCAGGGAACAAGCACATGTAACAACTGGGAACGATGTTTAACTCGTTGAAATCTCAATTTTGTCATCGGATTAGAACATATGTGTCCTACAGAGACTAAGTCCTAGGTATAACAGCAGTATGTGTTAAAGACGGTGTTGAACACACGGAGATAATTATGATCACTTTTCCAATAGTTTTTCTTACTCTTCATCCTCAGAATCTGTAGAGAACATCTGTCGATCGGCTTCGATTTTAGTTCAACTTCACTCACTACATTGCATCTCCTTTAAATTATTCTTTTTGTCATCTTTTTAAAACAGTGAAATATAGGCGTCTTTTCCTATTTTTCCTAGATTCTCAAAAATCTATTTTTTTTCTGGTAAATCTTCAACAAAATATAAGAACATCTGTCGATCGGCTTCGATTTTAGTTCACTCACTACATTTGCAACTCCTTTAAATTACTCTTTTGTCATCTTTGAAAACAGTGAAATATAGGCGACTTTTCCTATTCATCTTAGATTCTCAAAAATCTATTTTTCTGGTAAATCTTCAACAAAATATGGCTTCTACTTTAAATTACTCTTTTTGTGATTTTTTCAAAGGACTCTTTGAAACATAAGCATCATTTCCTATTCATCCTAGATTATCAAAAATCTATTTTTCTGTTAAATCTTCAACAAAATGGGTATACGAATATATTAGAATTGTTCAAAATTTGTTAAACATTCTTTGTAAATCTACAAAAGATGGAAAAGTGGTATGTGAATACAATTTTAAAGGAAATTTGAACACAATGATGAATCAAATGGTTTCACCAAGAGCTTAACGGAAATTATTCCAATCTCTTGTCAAGAATTTGACTGAAAGATGCGATCATCTTTTCACCACAGATTTATCTGTAAAAATACGAAGGATGAAGGATTCTTTGATTGAAAGAATAGAAAAATGAGCTCCAATGATTCTGTCAATTCTACTCATCATTCTTTCTTTTGCGATTTCTCCTAGTTAGAAAATCTTTAGCTTATTACTAAATGGTATGATAGGCAGAAAATTAAGATTATACTTAGAACACTGTAAGAAATCTTTGTACATTTCCATATAGAGGTACAGTTAAACCTGTCTATAGCGCCCCATCTTGGGACTCGCCAAAATAGGGTGCTATAGAGGGGGTGCTATAGACAGGTCACTTTTAATGTTTAAAATCGGGCGCTATAGAGAGAAAGGCGCTTTTAGAGGGGGCGCTATAGATAGGTTTAACTGTATTTAAACTTTGCATCTCAGTGGTATACGACTTTTGGGAGATTCTTGTAATCACTAGAAAATATTTAATACTGCGTTTATATTTTTCAACACTTAGAAATCATTAGGAATATTTGATTAGATTTTAAGCCTATCTTATTCCTGGGTAATCAGCCCAATTCTGGAGATTAATTAAGGATTAAAATTACAAATATATTCTCACAATGAGTGTCTTTTCTTATTTAAAAAAACGCTAGCTTTCAAGCGTTAATCGCTCTTCAACGGGCTTACTATAATATCGACTTTATCCCACCAGAAGTATTTACAAAAAACAAACGCGCGAAGCGTGGATATATTTATAACTGGAAATTTTAAATTGGTTTGTAATTGAACTATTTTAACTATTTTATGGAATATATCTATTTTATTTGTTTTTGTTTTTGTAAATATTTCTGGTGGGATAAAGTCGATATTATAGTAAGCCCGTTGAAGAGCGATTAACACTTGAAAGCTAGCGTTTTTTAAATAAAAAAGATACTCATTGTGAGAATATATTTGATATTTTAATACTTTTTCACAATTTTATCATTAATAGAGATTAATTAAGGAATTGACTTTATTTTGATCCAAAATATGTATCCACTCAATTATATATAAGATTGTAATTGGTGTTAAATTTGAAGGATGAATTCAACAAGTCTATTGGGGTGTTTATCAAATGTAATTGTTGCATCTAATTGTTAGTAACTAAGAGAATGCCAAGAGGTATCAATCTATAAAAAAATAATAGAAAATGTAAAAAGGTCAGGTGTTGATATTAAAAATAAAAAAAGCTTATCCTTTCCAGGGGCACATGTGCTTTTCAGATGGCAGGAGGACATGTGTTCCTGGTTGGGATATGCCTTTTTTATTTTTGGTATCAACACATGACCTTTTTAATTATTTTTTTTCATGTGTTAAATATATTTACGCAAGTTTGGCCTTAAATACCCATTTCTTGGTTTCTCAAGAAGCCTCTGGGACCAAAATCTCCACGCTGACGAACGCCAACAGCACGAAACGCGTTCGTGGATGGTTTTTCTTGAATTATCAAGAAATTTGGTTGGTCAAATATCAAGGAACATGTTAAATCAATGTTTAGTTGATTTCTGTTTCACTAGATGGTGCTCTGCCATCTAAAAAGCACATGTGCTCCTGGTCAGAATATGCCATTTTTTTTATTTTTAATATATAACTATGTGTCTCATAGAGTATGGAAAGTAGGATGATACATTTCTGCTTATATAAAGATTATATAATTTGGTCAATATCATTGAATCGACATTTCTAACAATTGAAACCCGTATCATAAACATTGTTCAATTTGGAATAACAATACTTAAACACAGACAACCAAAAAAATCTCTTTCGGAAGGCAATATTGAATACTTTTATCAGTTCTGATATCACTACACAAAGGCCAATTAGCATTGAAAGAGGTTGAATATAAATGGTTGGGTGGGTAACAACAGCAAAGGGTTCCGGACATGACATGAGACCGGATATGTCTTGCAGGTATGCTGTCGACCTGAACGGCGCACGTCGGAAGAACGCGACACGCGAGACCACGAGCACCTTGAAGGCATGGCTAAACGAGCATCGGAAGAATCCGTACCCTACGAAAGGAGAGAAGATCATGCTGGCCATCATCACTAAGATGACATTGACGCAGGTGTCGACGTGGTTCGCTAATGCGAGACGTAGGCTGAAGAAAGAGAATAAGATGACGTGGTCGCCACGTAATCGATGCGAAGATGATGAAGATGATCTTCGACCACCATCTAAAGACGACGACAACCGCAGTCTGGACGGTGACCGGAGGCCACATACAGATGATGACATGGACGACAGACTTCCACCGCGACCCCCGCCAAGTCTAAGAAGTAAGTACCATCCTCTATCATCTCTCTCTTTATTGTCAACCCAAAGCTCTAATAACCACGCCTCAACTCATCAACAAAACTCAGGAAATAGAAAGTATTTCACCTATATCAATACATTACATATATCAAAATTCGAAACTATTATTTATTTATTTCAATTCAAAACGCTATGTCCCCCTAGGGACACTTGCGCTAAATGTACATACAAATATAACAAAGAAAATATTCAACATGGAAAGATAAACAGAAAGTAACTTAGAAAGATTCATAAATATTATTTACATATAGAGATATTCTTTGAATTTTATTTACAGTTACATCATTAAATTTAAAAATATATACATATATACACACATATACACGCATACACCTATATATTGTTTACAACCATATAATATGTCCAATATTTCCTTGAGATCGTTAATATTATAGACGCGTATGATTCTTTTTGAAAATAAAACAATTTCTACTGCCCTTACTGCAATGGAAAAATTAATGGGAGGGCCTGGCTCATCAGTGGTGAACCCTCTCAGAGGTTTCGCCAGTTTAATCTGGGAGGGTTCACCACTGATGATCCAAGCCTTCCCATTAATTTTTCTATTGCAGTAAGGGCAGTAGAAATTGTTTAATTTCAAAAAGAATCTTACGCGTTTAAAATAGTTTAGAATTTTGATAACAGATGGCGCGCTAGTGCATCACATTACATATATACATTTTTATATTAAGATTCTCCAGCGAGCCCAGAACACATCATGTAATGCATCTGGCATTGCCGGATAGACATCTACACCGACCCAGCTGTGGTCATTGAGGCGATAAAGAGGCCTTCATGATCTGGTCTAGACTTGAAGTCCAGGACTGGAACAAGTAAAAAACATATATACAGCTTAAGACCACCGGTATTATACAGATTCACTATAGAAAAGAAGCATAGATGGATCTCCTATACTCAAGGGGGGTAGCGCAGAACCCAACAATCTCCAGGTTCGACACATGTCCAGTGGCCACAGAATCCACCGTGCATAGGTTAACGTATCACTGAAAAGGAGTGTGGAATCAGCCGCGTTTTAATCTTCGCTTTCCTCATCCAAATGGACCACGACATTCAGCGATTCTTTGGCCTGTATCCTTTATACAGACCTTATACAGATACTCCGTGTATAGGATTTAAAAGCAAGAAAGACAGTAAAAAAAGGATCAGGACATATACAGAATACTGTATCCCATCATACATTAGTAGTTAGTCCAATAAAACATACAATTAGTCAACTAATTCAGCGACTTAAATAGAAAAAATAGAGTATTGGAAAGGAATTATCAATTCATAATATACACTAATGAACAAAACTTAAGGATGTGTAAATTCTTTGATATTGCCTGTCGTCCGTTTTTTTTTTTTAAGGATACCGAGACAATATATTTTCACACTTGGTTATCTCGTGTGTCTTCAATAAAGGTCACTGTTTATCACTTTGTGACAACCTTTTAATTCTGAAACTTGGCCCACCTACTGATTGGCCACCCTTGATATAGAACATCAGAGATTAAATCATTCTTCTATAAGAATTCTGTTATAATTTTACTAAGGTTACCAATATTACTAACGTTGTTCTCTAAAAGTTTGTAAACACTTATAAAATATAAATCATAATATGTTTACGAACTTTTGGGACAACCTTGTATACTTGGATAAAAAATAAATAAGAGGTTTTTTTTAAATAAAGTAAACGATACACATATTTTAAGAGGTAGTATTGATCTTAAAATAAAAATAAGGAAAACCAAAGAGGTAAACACACTGTAGAGTTTTATTTCCAAAAAGTAAACGATACACATATTTTAAGAGGTAGTATTAATCTTAAAATAAGGAAACCCAAAGAGGTAAACACACTATAGATTTGTATTTCCAAAAAGTAAACGATACACATATTTTCAAGCTAGTATTGATCTTAAAATAAAAATAAGGAAAACCAAAGAGGTAAACTCACTATAGATTTGTATTTCCAAAAGGTAAACGATACACATATTTTCAAAACTGGTATTGATCTTAAAGTAAAAATAAGGAAATGGTAAACCAAAGAGGTAAACACACTATAGATTTGTATTTCCAAAAGGTAAACGATACACATATTTTCAAAACTGGTATTGATCTTAAAGTAAAAATAAGGAAATGGTAAACCAAAGAGGTAAACACACTATAGATTTGTATTTCCAAAAGGTAAACGATACACATATTTTCAAAACTGGTATTGATCTTAAAGTAAAAATAAGGAAATGGTAAACCAAAGAGGTAAACACAATATAGATTTGTATTTCCAAAAGGTAAACGATACACATATTTTCAAAACTGGTATTGATCTTAAAGTAAAAATAAGGAAATGGTAAACCAAAGAGGTAAACACACTATAGATTTGTATTTCCAAAAGGTAAACGATACACATATTTTCAAAACTGGTATTGATCTTAAAGTAAAAATAAGGAAATGGTAAACCAAAGAGGTAAACACACTATAGATTTGTATTTCCAAAAAGTAAACGATACACATATTTTCAAAGCTAGTATTGATCTTAAAATAAAAATAAGGAAATGGTAAACCAAAGAGGTAAACCCACTATACAGGATGTAGCATATGTAACTGTGGTACACGGCCGGATGATTAGACCGACAGATCTAGGAGGAAATGAAGGATTTGTAAAGGTAAGCAAGGAGTGGTAGCGGAAGCTGGGATGTGGAAGGACAAAATGTGACTGCCCCATTGGTATTCAGGCTTGATCATCGATTGGCCGGCCGTCTTTCTGGACTTATCTTCCAGCTTTCTTCCCCTGGTATGTCTCAGTGAGGGATCTTCTTCCATTATATTGTAGACAAAGTCTTCAATGTCAACGCAAAATGTACATATCGAACTTTTATTTATATAAACTATTATAAACGTGTTATATCATAAAGATAGAGGCTGTCTGGCCGGCATTCATAGTTCTTCAAATTAAATTTACTTTGGTCTGTAAATCTTTCTTCTGACAAAAGTTACTGTTGTATTTGCTCCCAGTAATAGTCAGACACAGTCAAGCCTCCGTTTATCTCGAGATACTTCTCCAGGTCCACACCACGTGCCCAGATCTACTGGTCAATTCTCTCCAATTACACATTTAATGTCCTATATATACAAATATATATTTACATGATGATAATGATAAAACATGCAAAATAAATACAGATGTTTACCATTTACATATACAACAGTTACTATTATGGGTTACCACACAAAAATGGAATATACTAGGGCCTAAAGTAAATGTAACTTAATACACAGAAAAGCGTACACTCAAGAGTACAACACCAACAACAAGAAGGAAGTAAATGAAACTCACGATTGGTAAAACAAAAACAAAACAGTACTTATCTTTATTGTAGCGTTGGTAGGGATCGGACTCGGGTCACACCAGGATGCGAAGAGATCCCCAGACACGGAAACACCATGTAGGAAAACACTTTAAGCGTCTCCACACCAATTCTCCACGCTCTGGGCCTCCTCCTATTCCCTTAGTCCCCTCTAATATATACAGACATGGCCACATTCGTCCAATGACGTGAGAGATTGGTTCACTAACAAACGAAGACAACATTCTTCCCGCTAAAAACTGATCAGAAAAAAACTGAAAATGTTTGTCAATATAATTTGACACTTCTTCTTCCTTATCTCCACTCAATCATATTAGGATATCAAGTTGTGACCCTTGATGGTGTCTGTTTGACAACCATCATGACTGGGTGAAGTAGAATGCGTCTGCCTTTGTCATTAAGACTGGGAGCACTACTCAGTGGCAGGCCGTCTTAGCTTCAAAAGAAATGTCCGCCTCTGACATGAGGAACAGACGCCATGTGCAGCTGCTCCTAACATGGAGTACAAACGCTGCTCATCCTGTATCCCTGGAGCCCTTACAGGATACTATCAGCCGGGCCAGCTGAACCCAGGTTTTTTAGCGAGCTTGTTACTGCTCCCCCTCCTCCTTTTTTAATATAAAGATTTACTGGCCGAAGTATATTTTGTTGAAGAACATGTTAAAGGTATTATTCTGCTTTCTTCTTTTAAAGTAAAAATTCGGGTAAGTTAGGGAAGAGGTTAGAAAAATATTATACTATATAGAGAAACAATACATAATATCTTTTATTAACAACTCATTTATTTATAAAATTATTATGAAAAAATGAAAATAATAAAGATTAATACCAATTTCATGAAAATAGGCGCACACAGCAAAACAAAGGCTCGACAAGAAACAAAAGGCAATATAAAAATAAGCCATCTGTAGCAAACAGACATGGGATTGGCAAGAGCGTAGACAACAAACCATTTATCACAACTGGAGCTACAAGAGGGAGCTGGGAGAGAGAGGGGTCCTACACAATTAAATAATAAAACAATTGGCCAGCCATGCCAAACAATGCGCCCCTTTATTAAGGTTGATTATGTCCTTACCCAACTCTCAACACAATGTCTCTTTGTTGGCCTATACCGACCACCGCACACACCTCAGTTTTTTTACATAACTGAACCGCTTCCTATCTCCCCATAGTTCAAGGCTTATAACCTACGAGTTGTTTGTTGTACGTCAAAACCCGCCTTTTACACTTCATATCTCTGCCTTTGCCGATCCCAAGCCCGGATAAAAAAAGGAGGGGAAGCAGTAACAAACTCGATAAAAAAAACCTGGGCTCAGCTGGCCATGCTGATAGTACCCTGTAAGGGCTCCTGGGATACAGGATTAGCAGCGTTTGTACTCCATGTTAGGAGTGGCTGCAAATGGTGTCTGTTCTTCATGTCAAAGGCGGCCATTTCTTTTGGAGCTAAGTCAGTGGCCTGCCACTGAGTAGTGCTTCCAGTCTTAATGACAAAGGCAGACACATTCTACTTCACCCTGTCATAATGGTTGTTAACTTTACAAGCTTGATACGGTAATATGATTGAGTGGAGATAAGAAAGAAGAAGACACTTCATATCTTACATCCCTATTCTACGTTTTCTTTCTTCTTTTTTTTTTTAATGCTCCAGATTCCCAGAAGGTATGGGAGGGGCGGTATAGTTAGATAGACTACGTTGACCTTACCTGAAATGATAAAAAAAAAAAAAGAGTCTAGGGTAGAAATGCTAACGGCAGGCTGTTCCTTCAGGCTCCATGACGTCGGGGAAGCTAGACTACTCAGACGAAGAAGCCAAGTCGGCGCCGATCCTTCACGCCGAGAAGCCTGGACTCCTAAGTCCTGGCAGTCCAGTGTCATCCCTCGCCTCCGACTCGGAGTCCAGCCCAGCGCCATTGGACCCTACTCCCAACAAACCCCGCATCTGGTCCATCGTGGACACAGCCACTTCCAACACCAGTTCCTCGCGGTCACGTAGCTCGCACTACTTCACACCCTACCCCAAGCCGGCATCCTGGTACCCTCTGGGGCCTGGGGGCCATCCTCCAGCCTTCCCACTTTACCCCCCGGGGCTAGCCGGTCCCCCAAACCCCTTCACAGAGTCTTCCCTATCGAGGTTACGGGCCCATCACGAGCTGCACTCCGCCAAGACTCCCCTAGGACTGAGTTCTCCTTCGCCCCCTCACCGCACGCCGAGTAGCGGGGGCGAGTCGTGACGCCCCTGTGCCCCCAACTTCCTGTACATAAGCTAGATGTGGCTCCGTGTTAGCGCTTCCCTGCCCCACAGCACCTCTATTTATTGACCGCTTGCTGTTAGGTAATATACAGCCCCGTTGGGGGGCATCCTTCTCCAATCCAATGTTACCGAGGAAACTCTGCAATTTTGAAAATTTTTGGGCATTGGATATCTTTTTCCATACAATTCTGTTTGTATTGTTAATATAAGTCACCCCTTGTAATAAACACAATAAATATTTAACATAAAAATGACAAAATATGATTTTAAAAGCTCTGATGTCAAGTAGCGCACGGTTATTTTTATTTTATTAATTAAAAATTCGAATCCAAGTTTCAAATTTTAATTTCATTAAAATAACGATATTTTTCTGTGAATACCTCCTAAATAAATAATTTATCTAAAGTGTATAATTCAAATTTTATATTAGGATATTTATTTAAGAAAGCTGAAGCATTTTATTTTACATATTGAACGAATTCTTTATTGCCATTACAATAAATAAAAGGATAACTACAAAAAATTAAATTAAATTAAAAATTCACCTAAATATTGACTTTATGAAAGTTTTTTTTTTTTTTGACCAGAAACACTCAAAACATTTAATTATAACCGAACATAATATATTCAGTAATATATAACGACGTTATTAAAAAAAGTTAATATTTGATCTTTTGATTTGAAAAAAAAAAACAATACAAAATATATTTAAAATGATCTTCGACGATAGAATAAAAATATGAAATAACGGAAAACTTTTAAACACCTACACATAATAAAAATAATAAATATATATCGATAAATTGCTGATATTTAATTGTGAAGTTAAATATACATACATACACCTACAACAATCTCAAAATTTAAAAAATTGTTATTTATCATCTTATACAAATATCAGTTATTTATTAAAATATTTTAAAGTTTTATATTTTTTAGTCAAACAATTCTTTTTTTTTTTTAAATTGTATATATGGATGAAATTCTATTTTTGAACTGGATGTCCCAGTACCATTCTTTCATCTTCGCTGTACGCCTGCTTACACCATCTTCTGCACTTTCATCAATTTCTCTACTTGGTCAGAAAAAGAAAAAAAGCGCTTCCCTATATATAAATCATATAAAAAGAACGTTTTCAGGAATATTATTTTATTTAATAGTTTGATAGAATGTGGCTTCGAAATATTACTCTGTTACAAACAAACTATTTGTATTGTTGGATCATATAACCATGTTATATGGTCAATCCTATATTTAACCAAAAGGTGAAAAAACAAGAACTCATCCTTTGGTACCATGGCATCCTATAACACCAAGCTATCCTATTTAAAAAATCTGAAACTATCCTCTAAATATTTTCACTTACAAATCTCAATTATTTGAAAAAAATCTATAGTTTTAGTTTGAAATATTAGAACGTTAGTTATGAATGTTATTTCAAAGGTTATTTTTATATAGTATTTTGGAATACATTTTGAAATTGAATATCCCTATAGTTGATTTTTTATAAAAAGATAATTTAGGGATTATTTTATTTTAAAATGAGAGAATATGTAATTTAAATATGAAAATATTAAATATTTCGAATCAAAATTACTTTACCAAATGAATATAATTTTCTTTTTAGTATGCTAAATAAATTATGGCTGGAGATCAATATAATATATATATTTAATTTTATATATCATATCAGTTAACATTAAATTTTGTAATAGAATTAGATTTTTTAAGTAAATATATTTTTATTATATACGAATTTTTTAATTATAATTTTTAAAATGATTTTTTTTAATTTCACATTGAATTATTTTTAAAATTATTTTTCTTTTCATTTTTAAAAAGAAAAAATACACCTTGATATTACCAAAATACTTTTTATATTAAAAATAAAAACATAATTAATTTCTGTTTTATATTAAAATTTTATTTATATTTTCTTTTTCTCACATTTCTTTATTTTAATTTATTAAAGTCAATTTATCCATTGACGTTCATTGTATTTAGAATATAAAAAGTATATATATTATATATTTAAATGTATTATATGAATAAAAATTTTAAATAAAAGAGAGAAATATGATTTTTATTTATTTATGAATATAATTTACAAAGATATATTTAAAATTATCGGTTTTTACTCTTCCTAATTAAAATGTAATAGAGATTTTTTTTATTATTTGAATTCTTTAAAAATTTTGATCAGGAAAAATAAACATTTTAAAAATTAAAGAAAACTGACTAACTATTCTATATATAAAAAAACGAACAAAAACTTCAACTCTTCCTGTAAACTTGGACAAAATTAAAAACCTGTAAATTTGTAATAAATTTTATGATAAAATGAATAATTTGTGAATTTCTCTTTATATCAACACACCCTAACATATTTTTATAGAATACAGAGACAAAACAAAAGAATTCAACATTTTAGCGCTTTGTTATGATAATTAAAAAGGGAAAATGAATGATGAGTATATTGGAAAAATGCTTTTGTTTGTTAGTTGTTTTGATTATTTCTCAACAGGTAATCATTTCACCTTAAAAATAGAATATTTCTACTAAGCCATCTCTATGTATATATATTCAGGGTGTGCCTTAATATCATGAGACCCAAAGATATAAAATATTATCATTACAAATTGCCAATAGATGTTTAGCTTGTAATAAAGTAACTGAACCATATCTATAGTCAAAATAGGAGTAAATTTTGCTGAAAGGAATAATCCGAGGAGACAGTACAAGAGATAATTTTGATAACAGATGGCGCGCTAGTGCATCATATTATAAATGTTCTAATAAAAGAAACAATTTGATATTTGCGGAAGAGCGATTGCTCGAAACATATTATATATTTATAAATGTATGTAATTCTACTGTCCTCAAAGCTTATTTCCATAGTTCTTCTAAAATACCCATTCCAAGAGTCTATCAACAGTATCACTATAAAAGGAAGTTCCAAAAATGCAATATAACAGCGTTATGGTAGATTAAACTGGCGAAAACCGCTGGGAGGGTTCACCACTGATGAGCCAGGCCCTCCCTTTAATTTTTCTATTGCAGTAAGGGCAGTAGAAATTGTATATTTTCAAAAAGAATCATACGCGTTTAAAATAGTTTCGAATTTAGATATGTAAAATGTTATAAATACAGAGGTAGTATTCCATGCCGTGAGATGATGTACCACAATACTCCATTGTTCCCCATCCTAGGAAGCCGAGATGTACGCCACCAAATCTCGGCAATTGCACGAGTCAATAACGATAGATACTTCAGCATCATTTATTTGCTTTCTGTTCCATCAATCCTCACTGCCTTTCTTTCATCTTTGACTGCCAGGATCGCTTCACACTGTTTCGTTGATGTTCTTCTGAATTTTTAAATTTAAACTGTGAAACATAGTTGATAAACTACCTATATATTATGAAATTTAAACTTTTAGCTTATCGGTTATCCTAAAAGAGAAGAAAATCCTAAATATAAAATACATCTTTTTATTTTCAGGTTGTATTATATTCTAAAATAAGATTTATTTACGTAAATTTGCAAATCTATCATCTAATATTCATATTTATTCAACATTATCCTCCAGATCGACGCTTCTCAGTTTGCCGAAGCTGGTTTGTGGCCCTCTGAGAAACACCACTGAAGTGGATCTATTCTCCTCGGGCAGTATCTCTCGGCCTTACCACTGGTGGGGGGACACGAGAGACTTACCAGAAGAGTAGCGACTGTGGTGTTGGCGAGAGTCATGATAGCAACCGGCATCAAGACTTCTAACACTCCTCCTCTATTGTCATTTCTACTACACATTACATATAACTAGAATAACAATCAACGGGTATTTACATTACGTTACCTCCTAGGGCCAATATAAACGTGTATTTATAAACATTTGACCCAGGAAACAGGACCACAGCAGTCGGCCATTCCCACATTATTTCCAGATGAGAAATAGGCGAAATTGCCATCTATTTGGGGAGGTTGTAGGTGTTTTGAAACTCATATACGCGACAATACTTTTTAGAGAATCTTTGCATCATTTATGGATTGTTGCAAGTTACCTGTCCCTAAATATTTATAGAATTGTTAAAAATGCAAAAAGGAAACGTTTCTGATCCTTTCGGTTCAGGATGCAATAAAAGAAATTGAAGCAAAATACACCTATCCCCCGATTTACACGGTAGATACGTTCCTGAGAAAAACGTGTAAATCGGGGGATAGGTGTACACAGAAATAAAAATAAAATGCATTAACAGGTTAAAATATGTAGTCACCACATAAGCTCGGGATTCCTCTTGAGATGTGTACACAGCGCATGTGTTCAATCACAGTAGCATTTAGTATAGTGCGATAAAAAAAAATTTATTTGGAAAACCGTGTAGAAGCGAAAACGTGTAAAAAAAGTACCGTGTAAATCGGGGGATAGGTGTAAAAGTAGACGTCTTTATTTATATTTTGATTTTTACTGCTGAGTAGAAATTATTTAACATTTCTTCTACCAAACTGAAACCAGTTAAAACCACAACAAAAAACCTTATTAAGGATACTCGTTTCATACATGATTCTCCCAGATGGGTAAACAGAAGTAAACATAACCGTTATCTACAGTAATTACAACAACAACAACAAAAACCTTATTAAGGATACTCGTTTCATACATGATTCTCCCAGATGGGTAAACAGAAGTAAACATAACCGTTATCTACAGTAATTACAACAACAACAAAAACCTTATTAAGGATACTCGTTTCATACATGATTCTCCCAGATGGGTAAACAGAAGTAAACATACCCGTTATCTACAGTAATTACAACAACAACAAAAACCTTATTAAGGATACTCGTTCCATACAGGATTCTCCCAGATGGGTAAACAGAAGTAAACATAACCGTTATCTACAGTAATTACAACAACAACAAAAACCTTATTAAGGATACTCGTTCCATACAGGATTCTCCCAGATGGGTAAACAGAAGTAAACATAACCGTTATCTACAGTAATTACAACAACAACAAAAACCTTATTAAGGATACTCGTTTCATACATGATTCTCCCAGATGGGTAAACTGAAGTAAACATAACCGTTATCTACAGTAATTACAACAACAACAAAAACCTTATTAAGGATACTCGTTTCATACATGATTCTCCCAGATGGGTAAACAGAAGTAAACATAACCGTTATCTACAGTAATTACAACAACAACAAAAACCTTATTAAGGATACTCGTTTCATACATGATTCTCCCAGATGGGTAAACAGAAGTAAACATAACCGTTATCTACAGTAATTACAACAACAACAACAAAAACCTTATTAAGGATACTCGTTTCATACATGATTCTCCCAGATGGGTAAACAGAAGTAAACATAACCGTTATCTACAGTAATTACAACAACAACAAAAACCTTATTAAGGATACTCGTTTCATACATGATTCTCCCAGATGGGTAAACAGAAGTAAACATACCCGTTATCTACAGTAATTACAACAACAACAAAAACCTTATTAAGGATACTCGTTCCATACAGGATTCTCCCAGATGGGTAAACAGAAGTAAACATAACCGTTATCTACAGTAATTACAACAACAACAAAAACCTTATTAAGGATACTCGTTCCATACAGGATTCTCCCAGATGGGTAAACAGAAGTAAACATAACCGTTATCTACAGTAATTACAACAACAACAAAAACCTTATTAAGGATACTCGTTTCATACATGATTCTCCCAGATGGGTAAACAGAAGTAAACATAACCGTTATCTACAGTAATTACAACAACAACAAAAACCTTATTAAGGATACTCGTTTCATACATGATTCTCCCAGATGGGTAAACAGAAGTAAACATAACCGTTATCTACAGTAATTACAACAACAACAAAAACCTTATTAAGGATACTCGTTTCATACATGATTCTCCCAGATGGGTAAACAGAAATAAACATAACCGTTATCTACAGTAATTACAACAACAACAAAAACCTTATTAAGGATACTCGTTTCATACAGGATTCTCCCAGATGGGTAAACAGAGTTGAAAATTTTTTGCTTATAACCTTCATGACCTAATGTGATCTTAACCATGGGATAATAATAATTTTTATTTTTCAAAAAGTTTACAAGTTTTTCTCTAAAAAGTGTAACGAATGGTCAGTCTATTTACATATTTTTATTTACACCTTCAATAAATGACAAGAGTAAAAGTAAACAAAGATATGATCTTGACTCCTGGTCAGTGCTGTGGCCCTTGCCGTTATGGTCCCCTGATGTCCTGCAGCTCTCCAGCAGTCTTTCTATGGCTTCTCCTAGTGGCTCCTCGATAAGATGGTCCCCTGGCCTTGATCCATTATAATAATATGGAAGTTATCCATAGAAAGTGGAGTTAACATCGACCGTTCTTCAAGTTGGATCCATTATCTGTGTTGCGCCTATTGTCTATGTAGTTTTTCCAGAATTTGTGAAAGGCTAACGTATTTGAAACCAGTCACAATAAACGAAGTTACATCAGTAAGGTGCTCTGTTTATGAAAAGAGTTTATGGTGAATTTTTTAGAGTCACAAAGATAAATATAAATATGAAAAAATCACTGGAAGAGAATCAACTTAAATTCCTCATTTCAAACGAACTCAACTGGTTCTGCATTTGAAACCTTCTTCGTTAAGACAGAAAACTAAAAGAACAAACACCCATTGCTTTCATATACCTACACTATATTTCAACAACCAAAAGCTTTATTAAGACCTTTAAGTCTTATATAGATTCTCCAAGGAGAAATGTAGGGTACATACAGGAATAACAGTAATAGTACCAGTAATCAGCAATGTACAACAACAAAAAGCTTTATTAAGACCTTTTAGTCTTATACAGATTCTCCAAGCAGAAATGTAAGGTACATACAGGAATAACAGTAATAGTACCAGTAATCAGCAATGTACAACAACAAAAAGCTTTATTAAGACCTTTCAGTCCTTTACAGATTCTCCAAGTAGAAATGTAGGATACATACAGGAATAACAGTAATAGTACCAGTAATCAGCAATGTACAACAACAACAAGCTTTATTAAGACCTTTCAGACTTATACAGATTCTCCGAGTAGAAATGTAGGGTACATACAGGAATAACAGTAATAGTACCAGTAATCAGCAATGTACAACAACAACAAGCTTTATTAAAACCGTTCAGTCTTATACAGATTCTCCGAGTAGAAATGTAGGGTACATACAGGAATAACAGTAATAGTACCAATAATCAGCAATGTACAACAACAAAAAGCTTTATTAAAGACCTTTTAGTCTTATACAGATTCTCCAAGTAGAAATGTAGGTTACATACAGGAAAAACAGTAATAGTACCAGTAATCAGCAATGTACAACAACAAAAAGCTTTATTAAAGACCTTTTAGTCTTATACAGATTCTCCAAGTAGAAATGTAGGGTACATACAGGAATAACAGTAATAGTACCAGTAATCAGCAATGTACAACAACAAGCTTTATTAAGACCTTTCAGTCTTATACAGATTCTCCAAGCAGAAATGTAGGATACATACAGGAATAACAGTAATAGTACCAGTAATCAGCAATGTACAACAACAAGCTTTATTAAGACCTTTCAGTCTTATACAGATTCTCCACGCACAGAAATGTAGGATACATACAGGAGTAACAGTAATAGTACCAGTAATCAGCAATGTACAACAACAAGCTTTATTAAGACCTTTCAGTCTTATACAGATTCTCCAAGCAGAAATGTAGGGTACATACAGGAATAACAGTAATAGTACCAGTAATCAGCAATGTACAACAACAAGCTTTATTAAGACCTTTCAGTCTTATACAGATTCTCCAAGCAGAAATGTAGGGTACATACAGGAATAACAGTAATAGTACCAGTAATCAGCAATGTACAACAACAAGCTTTATTAAGACCTTTCAGTCTTATACAGATTCTCCACGCACAGAAATGTAGGGTACATACAGGAATAACAGTAATAGTACCAGTAATCAGCAATGTACAACAACAAGCTTTATTAAGACCTTTCAGTCTTATACAGATTCTCCAAGCACAGAAATGTAGGGTACATACAGGAATAACAGTAATAGTACCAGTAATCAGCAATGTACAACAACAAGCTTTATTAAGACCTTTTAGTCTTATACAGATTCTCCACGCACAGAAATGTAGGGTACATACAGGAATAACAGTAATAGTACCGGTAATCAACAATTTACAACAACAACAAGCTTTATTAAGACCTTTCAGTCTTATACAGATTCTCCGAGTAGAAATGTAGGTTACATACAGGAATAACAGTAATAGTACCAGTAATCAGCAATGTACAACAACAACAAGCTTTATTAAGACCTTTCAGTCTTACACATATTCTCCAAGTAGAAATGTAGGGTACATACAGGAATAACAGTAATAGTACCAGTAATCAGCAATGTACAACAACAAAAAGCTTTATTAAGACCTTTCAGTCTTATACAGATTCTCCGAGTAGAAATGTAGGTTACATAAAGGAATAACAGTAATAGTACCAGTAATCAGCAATGTACAACAACAAAAAGCTTTATAAAGACCTTTTAGTCTTATATAGATTCTCCGAGTAGAAATGTAGGGTACATACAGGAAAAACAGTAATAGTACCAGTAATCAGCAATGTACAACAACAACAAGCTTTATTAAGACCTTTTATACAGATTCTCCGAGTAGAAATGTAGGGTACATACAGGAATAACAGTAATAGTACCAGTAATCAGCAATGTACAACAACAACAAGCTTTATTAAGACCTTTTATACAGATTCTCCGAGTAGAAATGTAGGGTACATACAGGAATAACAGTAATAGTACCAGTAATCAGCAATGTACAACAACAACAAGCTTTATTAAGACCTTTTATACAGATTCTCCGAGTAGAAATGTAGGGTACATACAGGAATAACAGTAATAGTACCAGTAATCAGCAATGTACAACAACAACAAGCTTTATTAAGACCTTTCAGTCTTATACAGATTCTCCAAGCAGAAATGTAGGGTACATACAGGAATAACAGTAATAGTACCAGTAATCAGCAATGTACAACAACAAGCTTTATTAAGACCTTTCAGTCTTATACAGATTATCCTAGTAGAAATGTAGGGTACATACAGGAATAACAGTAATAGTACCAGTAATCAGCAATGTACAACAACAAGCTTTATTAAGACCTTTCAGTCTTATACAGATTCTCCGAGTAGAAATGTAGGATACATACAGTAATAACAGTAATAGTACCTTAATGGTAATATGAAATTTTTATACAGGAAAAATTATATAAAGACAATCAAGTAAATAAATAGATTAGTCTGGGTAAATTGGAGGAAAAGAAAATTATTATACATGGATTTACCATGGATTTTTTTGTGAACTTAACGATTTGATTTCCGATAAAAAATCATATTTAAAGTTCAATTCATTTTGTAAATACATTCTAAATTTTCTACAAAATCTGGATCTCTAATGTTTTCATGCGTTGAATAATGTAAATAACTTATGTAAATTAACTTTTCTCCTTGTTTGGCGCAAGTATCCCTTGCGGGATATAGCGCTTTGGAAATAAAATAATTGGTAAATTGGTACCATGGATTCTCTGCAAATGAAGATAAAAAAAGTAAAAGCTATTCACAATTAATATTGAATAATGAAATTCATATACAGGAAAGTTAATTAAGACAATCAAGCTAATAAATTAATCTGGGTAAATTGGAGGAAAATATTTTTTTATACCTGGATTTACCACGGATTCTCTGCAAATGAAGATAAAAAAAAGGTAAAAGCTAATCACAATCAATATTGAGATAATGAAATTTATATACCAGACCTTCTCTTGATTTCATCCTATATTTATAAAATAAAAGGATTTAAAAGCGCGAATGTTTCTTTTATACATAAAACAAACTTCTACTGTCCTTACTGCAGTAAGGACAGTAGAAGTTTGTTTTATGTATAAAAGAAACATTCGCGCTTTTAAATCCTTTTATTTTATATGTATAGATGGCGCGTTATTGCTTTGTGTTAATTTATTCCTAACTGGCCTTGTCTTTATAGTTTGCTGAAGAGCATTGCTCGAAGCAAATATTTAAATGTAATGCTACTGTCCTATAGGCTTATGTCCATAGTTTGCTTAAAAACCATTTCTAAGATTCCATCCTTCAGTGTAGCATATAAAAGCAGAATGATCCAATATAGTATTAGGGTCTGAGAGGCGGTCTGATGGATTAAATTGGCGAAACCGCTGGGAGGGTTCACCACTGATGAGCCAGGCCCTTCCAATATATTTTTTCATCGCAGTAAGGACAGTAGAAGTTTGTATTATGTATAAAAGAAACATTCGCGCTTTTAAATCCTTTTATATGTATAGATGGCGCGTTATTGCTTTGTGTTATAATTCATCCTATATTATCTTCAAAACTTGGAATTTCATCAATTTGTATACATGCAAACCTATGGGGGGAAAATAAACATACGTTATTAGGTAAATATGTGAATATTAATTCTATTTAGAACCTTTAATATGTAAAATGGAATAATTTTGCCAACCTTTTAGGAGATTTTGTCAGAAAGGGTTAGTATGTCAATTAAGGGAGTTTGAATGTTTTTTATGTCGCTGTATTTTGAAGGAGATAGAGGTAAATTCGTTCACGCTTGGTTACCTCGTGTGTCTTCAATAAAGGTCACTGTAATATCTTTCAGAGTCATTGTCTGAATCTCGATATACATGCTAAAAGGTACAACTTCCTTAAGTTTTGTCCATGAGTGTATCTTTCATAGTTATTGTCTGAATCCCGATATATATGCTAGAATGTACAAATTCTCTTTCTTTGAAGTGTAGACATCAAGTGGGGTTACTACACCGTCAGGTCATATAGCATCGGTAGTTCTGTGTCGACATTTCTCTGAAGTTCTCGGCCGGACAGATGAATTTCTACCACACGACACGCACTCTCAGAATAGTACCAACAATTGAAATAAAAAAAGTTGACGAAGGACAACAGATGCCCTTGTGTTCCACACGGTGGATTCCTCAGTTGGAATTCCGAGAAAACTTCATCTTGTCTCACCATCTTTTACTTATGAAACTTGTCCGTTTCTTATGGCCGATCTGGAAGCCAAAGTTTCTATTCAAATTGACCACCATCAAGCCTAAAACGTAGTTTATATTATAAAGCGATAATATTCCAGCTATATACAATAAATGGAAGCTTCAAACAATAATTTTTCTTTTTTTTTCAAACACAAAACAGATTATACTGTTCTTATTGCGATTAAATATATTGGGGGGGGGGGGGGGGGGGGGGGCATGGTTTATCAGTGGTGAACCCTCTCAGCGGTATCGCTAATTTAATCTACCAGACCGCTTCTTTAGAGCTCTAATACTGTATTGGATCATTCTGCTTATATATGCTGCAATGAAGAGTGGAATCTTAGAGTAGTATTAAAGCAAACTATGGATCGAAGCTTTTAGGACAGTAGAATTACATTTAAATATTTGCAATGAGCAATGCTCTTCCGCAAACAATAAGGACAAGGCCAGTTAGGTATAATCTATATATATATTTGCCTTATTCTGTCTGTTTGTCTGTATGTCTGAAGCTCACGGATAGAATGCGCGCCCATTGGCTGCCAGCGAACACGTGGCCTCCCTTGCCCCCTCTAGACAACCCTGTTATCAGCTGTGCGATACATACACCTGTCTATAGCGGCCACTCTAGACAACCCTGTTATCAGCAGTGTGCTACATCCACCTGTCTAAACAGACCACTCTGTCTATAGCGGCCACTCTAGACAACCCTGTTATCAGCTGTGCGATACATAAACCTGTCTATAGCGGCCACTCTAGACAACCCTGTTATCAGCAGTGTGCTACATCCACCTGTCTAAACAGACCACTCTGTCTATAGCGGCCACTCTAGACAACCCTGTTATCAGCTGTGTGATACATCCACCTGTCTATACAGACCACCCTGTCTATAGCGGTCACTCTAGACAACCCTGTTATCATCAGTGTGCTACATTCACCTGTCTATTCAGACCACCCTGTCTATAGCGGTCACCTTAGGCAACCCTGTTATCATCAGTGTGTTACATTCACCTGTCTATACAGACCACCCTGTCTATAGCGGTCACCTTAGGCAACCCTGTTATCAGCAGTGTGATACATCCACCTGTCTATACAGACCACCCTGTCTATAGCGACCACTCTAGACAACCCTGTTATCAGCTGTGTGATACATCCACCTGTCTATACAGACCACCCTGTCAATAGCGACCACCCAAGACAACGTTTTTAAAATATATTCGCACTCGGGTAAACCCCGGGCGTTGCCCGGGCCATTCGTCTAGTTAATTATAAGGTGATAACACACCATTTATATATAAGGATTTGTGAGAATTCATAATGGAATTCTAGCATTCTGATTCATAATATTTAGCAACACTTCTATAAAATAAGGTCTGTGTTTTAATGTGACAAGGTTATCCTAAAAGTCCGCAAACATATTAAGATTTATATTTTACAAGTGTTTACGAACTTTTGGAACAACCTTGAAATTCTGAAACTTGGCCCACCTACTGAATGGCCACTTTTGATATAGAACATCAGAGATTGAATAATTCCTTTCTAAGAATTCTGTTATAATTTTACCAAGGTTATCAATATTACTAAGGTTATTCTCTAAAAGTTCGCAAACACTTTCAAAATATAGGGTAGCCTAGTGGACATGGCATCTGCCCGGTAAGCGGAACACTGTGGGTTCGATTCCCATCCCTGGACACTTATTTTTCTGTTTATCATTACTCTTCACAATTCATCCTTTCATACCTCATCCCTAAGGTTAGAAATATTCGTTATTTCTCTTTAAAATAAATTTTGATTTTTCGTTGAAAAGAAACACATGCGGGATAATTTTCAAATGTCCTTTTAAAATCATAAGCCGCATTATATTATATTGTATTATAAATCATAATATGTTTACGAACTTTTGGGACAACCTTGTAATTCTGAAACTTGGCCCACCTACTGATTGGCCACCCTTGATATAGAACATCAGAGATTAAATCATTCTTCTATAAGAATTCTGTTATAATTTTACCAAGGTTACCAATATTACAAAGTTGTCCTGAAAGTTCGTAAACACTTTAAAAATATAAATCATAATTATTAAATACTAGCGGATGTGTACCCGGCTTCGCCCGGGTTTTATCCGAGTGAAAGTTTGCCTAACGAATATTATATATTATGAAGTATAATAAACAATGTTAAAGATTAGTTTTAATTATTAATCAAGATTGTGTGTGAATATGTGAGAAAGATGTAATATCGTTGTTGTTTTCTTGGCCGACTGTTTTACATATGGTGTTATCTTAAAATTGCTTGTTTTGAATATTTTTTTAGATTGAATTGAATGAATTGCTGATTTTTTTTTTGTATTTATATATAAATAAAATTAACTCTGTTGATTTTTTTTTGTATTTAATCGATAACAGCGAAGTTACGCATGTTAAAGTTAGGAAAAATATTTTGATGTTAAGCAAAACCTGCTCCATCTCGTTTTACATAAATGTTGAAAATTTGGTTGAAATTGATGCATTGTAACGCAAGTTTTTAGCGAACACCACTTATGAAATTTGCATTTTATTAATATAGATTTGAGAACTTTTGGAACATCCATGTAATACATGATGGCAAAACTGGCAGGTTGAATTGTATCGAGATTTTAGGGCTGTTAGACTATAATGATGTTACATATGAAAATCTAGTGTGTATATATGTTATATTAAAATATTTTATTTAAAATTATGTTATATTAAAGTATTATTTTATTTAAAATTACACCTATCCCCCGATTTACACGGTAGATACGTTCCTGAGAAAAACGTGTAAATCGAGGGATAGGTGTATATTAAACTGTCAAATCTGAATAGGTGTTCGCCCCCTCATGAATCAGAGCCTCCCAATATTCTTTTCAACATAGGTAGTATAGAGTAGAATATCGCATTTTAGTATAGTGCGATAAAAACACAAAAAGACTTATTTGGAAAACCGTGTAAAAGCGAAAACGTGTAAAACAAGTACCGTGTAAATCGGGGGATAGGTGTATATTTCATAGATCCAAATACTCTGCTAAATCGACCGCTAGAGGTCATGCTTCCCCTATAAAAACTCGTTGTTGTTCTTCCCCGATGGCCGGCTCAAAACTTTTGTACAATATGTAAATAATATTTTGTTTTTCTTATTTCTACTCGCCTTAAGCCAGGCATTACTTTTACCAAATTATGTCTTTTATATATTCCTTAGTTCAATTAAAGCAACCTCTGATCAAAACCATTCTTCTTATTATTCTTTCAAGAATTCAACCACTACTTCATTACCATAGCTTAATCCTCAAGATAACCAAAATCAAGAAAATGACCAATAATTCCTCTACAAGTAATTAATCTCATAATCAACAGAAATTTCATTCTTTTTATTCATATAATATATATATATATATTTCAAAAACCCTACCTGTCACTACTGTAATATACCGTCCAAGTCAGAAATCCTCGATTCCCTCATATCCAAACATAAGAACAGTATTATTTTATTTATTTTAAAGCGCTATGTCCCCCTAAGGACACTTACGCTGTCATACATGTATGCCTTTACATTTATCTATACATATATATACAATAATTACTGGGGGGAGAAGTCCGACCACACCTCCCTGCGGTCCCCCCTGGACCCTTGGAATATTCGACCAAATTCTGGTTCGTTTCCAAGGTGACTAACGTGGCAACGGCACCCATTTTCCAATGAAGAGCAAGATAGTGGATATTGCTGCTGATGTGATGGAGATGCATGGAGACATCTAAGACTCTTCTTTGGACACGACAACAACAACAACAATAATTACTGAATTATTTTATAATATTTTCTATAATTTTCAAACGCAATTTATTTACCAGTTGCAAATTAGACACGCTATATCCGATCTGGATAATTGCGCGTGAAACTATTTACAATAATTGTAGTAGAGTCGGTAACAGAATTATCAAAAAGAAAATAAACAATTAAGAAAAAAGAGCATTGAATAAACATATACATTAAATAATTAAAAAGGCATATATTGGATCAAAATATTATTTATTTTACCTTAAATTTAATCGATATTTGTTTAGATTATAGTGGAATATTTTTATTCTGGCATTCAAAAGTTTTTTCCCCCGTTTCTAATAATATTTTCCTAGAAAATTTCGTGCGAATAGGATCTTTAAGATTTAAGGAAGGTGGAATAATTCACGTTGAAAGACATCTGTGGTTGAAAAGTAAGTGTAACTTCCAATTGTTGATAGAAGGTCGAAGCCTTTCCATTGTTCTTGCAAGGAATAGAGCTGCATAACGACAAAATGATATTTTGATCCAATATATGCCTTTTTAATTAAAGATTTATTTATGGATTGCTCTATTTCCAAAAGGATACATTAAATAAATAAGCAACAACATAAGCAGATAGAAGAACGCAATGATTTAAAATAAAGAAAGCTTGATAAAATTAAAGTGTACAACACAAAATAAATATTGTTAGGAACTCTGGCGTAAAATCATTGTAAGTACAGAATTGGGAAGAGATGACCTGGGTGTAAGCCTCTCCCTACAAACTGGAAATGGACAGCTGTTCTCGGCAGCTCGTCGGTGAATTATGGGTAAAATGTTTACGTCCCATGTTTATGGGACAGTTGATAAAGTATCCCTAGGCCAGCTACCATCTTCCACTTTATGACCGCCTCATGTTGAGACATAGAATCCTTGGTTTAACTTCCTCCCTTCATACCAGAGTTTGTCTGCTTCATAGGGATTACAAGACAGGAAGCTTGAAGTGAAACAAATGAATATACATATGTGTGATTGGCAAAATTCCAAGCAACAATTTTGAATTTTCATGATAGTTATTTAAATATATTGCGGCAAAGTAATATTATTTTGTAATATACCTTATAAAAATATTATAATATACTCTGTTTAATTAATTTATTTTTGAATGTTTGGATTTGGCAACACTTTAATTGTTGTTATGAATATATTCAAAATTTCCTTCAAAATTTTATCACTAATTTAGAATTAATATGTATGCACACAATTATTTACGGTTACAATGTTGTATATGAATCTCTATTTCAAGCACAATGTGTAGACAAAATAATAATAATGGTATTGATCTGTAATATTATATATAATTGTTAGCTGTATATATACTGAATGTAATATTTAAATCAAAGATACAATTTTTGATTGGCTTTGTAGAACGAGAGTGGTGTACGCGTGCTCGAATGTTTTAGTGAAAACCCAAACATCCTCGATAAAGAGAGGCGAGTTTCCCCTCGAAATATTGGAACAATAATTTCATTATAAATCCAATATATGCATATTTTTTAAATATTTAAAAAAGTATATATAGAATTAGAAAGATATATAATTAATATTTGTTTCTTAATTTGGTAAAGTATATTTATATATTTAATCGAAGTAATATTACAATTTTATTAACAGAGTATCATTTTTGATGTTTATAATTTGCTATTCTGTAGATATCTCTCATTACTTATCTTTTGTTTATCATTCATAGTTTGTTCTTTCCTTAAATAAATTGCTGTGTCATCCTGAAGTTTGTCGTTCCTAATTTTCCACTTGGCAATATTTATCTCAAAATTGATTCTTTAACAATTGACGTTTAGTTCTTTTCGGTATTTTGAGTTCAGAATGGTAATTTAAACCAACGACCTTATATTGTATAATACTTATAACAATATTGTCATGTTGTATAATAGAAAACATCTGTAAATAAGCATACGCATGATTGGCATGTGTCATTACATCATCATATGTAATATACTTTGTACAAACTGAGGATAAATAAATAAAACTCTGTAATAGATTAAGAGTTGATCTAAAACAAAAAGTTGAGATGGAAGTCTCAAAACAAGGTCTAAAGATGGAAACTGCCACGGCGCCAGTGTACAATTTCGCTTCCATCCACGCTCTTGTTGCATCTGCTGAAATTCAATACTTCCTTTCTCGAAAAAGATATATAAGACCTCCGCCCTAGCCGAAAATATAGTCACTTCAACATCAGCGGGAGCCCTCGTCGGTTGTACCCCAGGTCCACCTCATCGACCATGTAGAACAGTAAGAACTCTTCTATCTCCATCTTTCGCTCCTAGCTCAACTCTATCTGTTAACGGAACTTTCCTAGTGCAACTGTGTCTTCGTTTTTTTTGTGTATGGACATTCCCAAGCTTTCCACTCTGCCTCGACCACGACTGCCTGTACTCTGTGAGAACTGTTAAAGGTCTTCCAAGGTACAGAGAGGTACTGGAAAACTCCCCATCCTGACTGTTCCTCTCGGTCAACACAGTATAGCGAGAGTTACAGGGTTTCACACCATAGATTAAGTCGACTGGATACCTCACCACATATATATATATATATATATAGTTTTACCGTAACTTTGATATCATATTTTCTCAGATTCTGATTATAAAATATGGTTGTTTGTAAACCAAAAAAAAAAAAAGCTCAAATAGCGCCCGATTCTTGCAAAAGTTCAACCCCACCAGCAAATGCAAGTAACCAAATTAGACTCTGATACATTTATAAATGCAAAATTCGAACTGATTTCACATGTATAGACATGTGGTGCACTCACAGAAAAATAAATCACTAACTAAACACCATGATAATAATGACTTGTACCACGTGTACTAGGGATAATGTTAATTTAAAAACTCTATTTTAAACCCACATGGCCTCCACGCATGTAAAACACTTCAATTAGGTAAGGAATATTATACACGTGTAAAAGCACAATCTAAAACAATACACTCAGCAATAGGGGCCAATATGACCCGAGCTCGGATACCCCGGGTTGTCTTCACCCTGGCTTTGCCTTAAAACAATCGAAACCTGCAGGCTATTAATTAAAACTTTACTCGCGTGTTGTTTAAAAACTCGATCGCGAACAAATTAAGTCATAAAATTGGAGGAATTTTATGACAAAAGTTCGTCAGCGTTAATTAGGTCGAAATGTAAATGAGAAGGTGAAATCTGTGCCAAGAATTTGTAGGCTTAACTAACCTTGTTGGGTGTGGCGCTTTTACATTGGTTCGTTGTTATTATAGGTATGTAACTTAGTGTTTGTCCATTACATGGCTACATGTCAAACCTTGAGTGGAAGTTGTACATGTTTAGGTTCATGTTGTTAGTTGGGCGGTAAGTATGTAACTTAGTGTTTGTCCATTACATAGCTACATTTCAAAAATTGAGTGAAAGTTGTACATGTTTAGGTTCATGTTGTTAGTTGGGCGGTAAGTATGTAACTTAGTGTTTGTCCATTACATGGCTACATATCAAACATTGAGTGAAAGTTGTACATGTTTAGGTTCATGTTGTTAGTTGGGCGGTAAGTATGTAACTTAGTGTTTACCCATTACATGGCTACATATCAAACATTGAGTGAAAGTTGTACATGTTTAGGTTCATGTTGTTAGTTGGGCGGTAAGTATGTAACTTAGTGTTTACCCATTACATGGCTACATATCAAACATTGAGTGAAAGTTGTTCATGTTGTTAGTTGGGCGGTAAGTATGTAACTTAGTGTTTGTCCATTACATGGCTACATATCAAACCTTGAGTGAAAGTTGTTCATGTTGTTAGTTGGGCGGTAAGTATGTAACTTAGTGTTTGTCCATTACATGGCTACATGTCAAACATTGAGTGAAAGTTGTACATGTTTAGTTTCATGTTGTTAGTTGGGCGGTAAGTATGTAACTTAGTGTTTGTCCATTACATGGCTACACGTCAAACATTAAGTGAAAGTTGTACATGTTTAGGTTCATGTTGTTAGTTGGGCGGTAAGTATGTAACTTAGTGTTTACCCATTACATAGCTACATTTCAAACATTGAGTGAAAGTTGTACATGTTTAGGTTCAAGTTGATCGGTACATACCAAGTTCGTGTTTGTCCATTACATGGCTAACATTTCAGTCTTTTAAATTTGTTTTCCATAGTTTTTCATGCGTGTGTAAAGAAAAATACCCAATGCTTATAAAGTGGTAAAGATTTCATAGTACTCCTATTTTACATACCTACCAAGTGTTCTTAATGGGTTAGAACACAGTTCAAAATACTTATATGTAACTTTAATGTTAGAAATCAAACATAACTGGAATTCTTCATAGCCATGATGGAAGATACAAGAAATCACATTCAATTAAAAATTTTGAATTTTTCTTAGTAAAAAACTTGCAAATAAACAATTCGCATCTGCAAGTGAGTTAGTCTCTAAGACTACTAAGAGAAAAAAAGAAATTATAAATAGAATTGATTATATTTATATTAATGGCGCATACAGATAATTATTTATATATTAATACTATAAAAAAGTGATGGTTTAAAAAGAAATAGAAGAGAGTTCTTGGCAAACCGTCATTCATTGAAAATTAATTTTAAAAAATCTTTGAAGAGAGATTGTCACTGTTCCAGAACTGCCATCTTTTTTTTTTCTTTTTTCAAACGCCACGCTCCCTTTGATTTATTTATATATAATCATCTTTCCCGATTGAAAACCGATAAAATTCAACTTTTTTTGTTCTGACGGCTATAAAGGTATTTTTTACTCAAATCCAAAAGGTTTCATCAATTAATTACTCATTCTTAAATTCTGCCAATAGAAGCTGCGGAAAGTTCCTATTTATTTTTTTCTTTTACCAATTCTTCAAAAGACATCATTAGTCAGATAATTTTAAAATTTATTTTTAAAAGCGTTCCACTCTTTTTTTTTTTAATGAGAGCACCAATTAAAATTAGATTTAGAAGCAAAATAATATCGAATAATTTATATAAGACTATATCAAAATATTAAAAATAATTAGTTTAATATTTAAAAATATATATATTAGCAAAATAAAATATTAATTTAATAAAATTTTAAAAATTAAATATTTATATATTAATAATTCATTGAAAATAGATCACTAAATATTACAAATTTAAACATTTTAATTCAAACAAAACATAAGGCTTAATAACACAATTGACTTAAGCCTAATGTTCATTATCTTCTGCTTCAATTGGCATTAATTGGCAATAAGAAGATTAAATAGAGATACAATTTAAAGCTTCTACACTCTATAAAACGCAATGACCAAGCATAAATGTTGATTTTCTAGAATTAACATAAAAGCTATTATGAAGCCTTGAAATGGAAGGAAGTAAACCATTCAAGGTAATGGCTTCCTGATTTTAAATTTTAGACGTTAATTTCCTTTTTAAAATCAACCTAATTACATTATTTGGTGATTGATATATTCTCTTAGATTGTAATTACCAACACTAACCATTAAATGTTATTTAAATTGACATTGTTTTGTTATTGGTAATTTTGTGGCTCGCACGCATTATTTTGGTTGATTGGTGAAATTAACTTATTTTGAAAAATACATATATTCTTTTGTTTTGAAAATAGAGAAATATATATATAAATCTTTAAATAAAAAGACATATATTGGATCAAAATATCATTTATTTTACCAATATTTCAGTTAGCTGAACGCCAACCTTTATCAAGGTATTATAACATATTAATGTGTGTCAACATTGTTACAACATAAAATATGTTATAACACCTTGATAAAGGTTGGCGTTCAGCCAACTGAAATATTGGTAAAATAAATGATATTTTGATCTAATATATGCCTTTTTATTTAAAAAAAATATATATATTTTTGTGTTTAAAAGTTTTTAATAATTATATTCTGTAATATATTTTACAAAAACTACATACACAACACACATATATTTTTAATAAAATAATTCTATATCAAGAGTGGCCAATCAGCAGGTAGGCCAAGTTTCAGAATTACAAGGTTGTTCTAAAAGTTTGTAAACATTTTATGATTATGATTTTACAAGTATTCACGAACTTTTGGAACAACCTTATAATTCTGAAACTTGGCCCACCTACTGATTGACCACCCTTGATATAGAACATCAGAGATTAAATCATTCTTCTATAAGAATTCTGTTATAATTTTACCAAGGTTACCAATATTACCAAGGTTACCAAGACACCAAGGTGTCTCAAAAGTTCGCGTTTTTCTTATTACTTGGCGAATAATATTATTACGGCTAATAACATATTAATACATAATACCTTATACATGATACAACGACATTATACATAACGGCGAATAATATTATTACGGCGAATACATAATACAATTACTTTATACATAATACAAAGACATTATACATAAAGGCGAATAATATTGGTATTTCAATGTTTTTGCAAGTGTTA
>CP092864.1:149653429-149699493 GCA_030710605.1 Cordylochernes scorpioides
GGGAACAACTAAAAAAAAACATATATACAGCTTAAGACCACCGGTCTTATACAATTCACTATAGAAAGGAAGCATAGATGGAGCTCCTATACTCCAGGCAGCACAGAACCCAACAAAAGCCTCCAGGGTCTTATACAGATTCACCACAGGAAGGAAGCATAGATGGATCTCTTATACTCCAGGCAGCTCAGAACCCAACAACAGCCTCCAGGGTCTTATACAGATTCACCACAGGAAGGAAGCATAGATAGAGCTCCTATACTCCAGGCAGCACAGAACCCAACAACAGCCTTCTGGTCCGACACATGTCCAGTAGCCACAGAATCCACAGTACATAAGTTAACGTATCACTGAAAAGACGAGTGTGGAATCAGCCGCGTTCTAGTCTTCGCTTTCCTCATCCAAATGGACCACGGCATTCAGCGATTCCTTGGCCTGTATCCTTTATACAGACCTTATACAGATACTCCGTGTATAGGATTTAAAAGCAATAAAGACAGTAAAAAAAGGGTCAAGACATATACAGAATACTGTTTTCCATCATACATTAGTAGTTAATCCAATAAAACATACAATTAGTCAACTAATTCAGTAACTTAAATAGAAAATATTAATAGAGTATTGGAAATAAGTAGAACTGCTCTTCACTAAAGGTTAACAACGAGTTTACAAAGTGGGAAGAGGAGCTTCTTTTTATTAGCATGCACACAAGCTTTCGGACATATCGTCCTTCATCAGGTAACCAACGTACCTGATGAAGGACGATATGTCCGAAAGCTTGTGTGCATGCTAATAAAAAGAAGCTCCTCTTCCCACTTTGTAAACTCGTTGTTAGAGTATTGAAAGTAAGAATAAATTTATAATATACACTAATGAACAAAACTTAAGGATGTGGAAAACTCTTGATATTGCCGGTCTTCTGTTTTTTTTTTTTTTTAAGGAGACAAAGGCAATTTTTTTTTCACACTTGGTTATCACGTGTGTCTTCAATAAGTTCACTGTTTATCACTTTAAGACAACCTTATAATTCTGAAACTTGGCCCACCTGCTGATTGACCAACCTTGATATAGAACATCAGAGATTAAATAATTCTTCTATAAGAATTCTGTTATAATTTTACCATGGTTACCAATATTACCAGGTTGTCTCAAAAGTTCGTAAACATTTGCAAAATAAAAATCATAATATGTTTACGAACTTTTGGGACAACCTTATATACTTGGAAAAAAAAAAGAGTTTTTTTTTTTTAATAAAGTAAAACGATACACATATTTTAAGAGGTAGTATTGATCTTAAAATAAGGTAAACCAAAGAGGTAAACTCACTATAGATTTGTATTTCCAAAAAGTAAACGATACCCATATTTCAAAACTAGTGTTGTCCTAAAATAAGGTAAACCAAAGAGGTAAACCCACTATAGATTTGTATTTCCAAAAAGTAAACGATACCCATATTTTCAAAACTAGTGTTGTCCTAAAATAAGGTAAACCAAAGAGGTAAACCCACTATAGATTTGTATTTCCAAAAAGTAAACGATACCCATATTTTCAAAACTAGTGTTGTCCTAAAATAAGGTAAACCAAAGAGGTAAACCCACTATAGATTTGTATTTCCAAAAAAGTAAACGATACCCATATTTTCAAAACTAGTGTTGTCCTAAAATAAGGTAAACCAAAGAGGTAAACCCACTATAGATTTGTATTTCCAAAAAGTAAACGATACCCATATTTTCAAAACTAGTGTTGTCCTAAAATAAGGTAAACCAAAGAGGTAAACCCACTATAGATTTGTATTTCCAAAAAGTAAACGATACCCATATTTTCAAAACTAGTGTTGTCCTAAAATAAGGTAAACCAAAGAGGTAAACCCACTATAGATTTGTATTTCCAAAAAGTAAACGATACCCATATTTTCAAAACTAGTGTTGTCCTAAATAAGGTAAACCAAAGAGGTAAACTCACTATAGATTTGTATTTCCAAAAGGTAAACGATACACATATTTTCAAAGCTAGTATTGATCTTAAAGTAAAAATAAGGAAATGGTAAACAAAAGAGGTAAATACACTGTAGAGTTATATTTCCAAAAAGTAAACGATACACACAATTTCAAAACTAGTATTAATCTTAAAATAAGGAAACCCAAAGAGGTAAACTCACTGCAGAGTTATATTTTCAAATAGTAAACGATACACATATTTCAAGCTAGTATTAATCTTAAAGTAAAAATAAGGAAATGGTAAACCAAAGAGGTGAACTCACTATAGAGTTGTATTTTCAAAATGTAAACGATACACACAAATTCAAAACTAGTATTGATCTTAAAATAAAAATAAGGAAAACCAAAGAGGTAAACTCACTATAGATTTGTATTTCCAAAAAGTAAACGATACACATATTTCCAAAGATAGTATTGATCTTAAAATAAAAATAAGGAAATGGTAAACCAAAGAGGTAAACCCACTATACAGGATGTAGCATATGTAACTGTGTGGTACACGGCCGGATGATTAGACCGACAGATCTAGGAGGAAATGAAGGATTTGTAAAGGTAAGCAAGGAGTGGTAGCGGAAGCTGGGATGTGGAAGGACAAAATGTGACTGCCCCATTGGTATTCAGGCTTGATCATCGATTGGCCGGCCGTCTTTCTGGACTTATCTTCCAGCTTTCTTCCCCTGGTATGTCTCAGTGGGGAATCTTCTTCCATTATATTGTAGACAAAGTCTTCAACTTCAACGCAAAATGTACATATCGAACTTTTATTTATATATAACTAGACCGGTGACCCGGGCTTCGCCCCGGGATTGACCGTTTGCATATCTACCCGAGTGATATATATTTTGATAAGATTTTTTAAAATAATTGTTTGTTATTAGCATTATCTATTTGTTTGCATCAGCATAATTTAATCTAATCTTTGATAGAGGGCGCTGTTCATGAGCTAAGTAGAATAATTTGAATATATAGTTTTAATAATTGATTTATATATTTTTTAAAATAGCCTATCGTCTTCCCCGTAATTTTTTACCTATTTATGGAAATTTTTGTTTGAATTAGTGAACTACTGCGAATTTGTATACCGGACATACAAACAAACAAACATACAAACATTGATTTTTTATATATATAGATATTATAAACATATTGTAAAGATAGAGGCTGCCTGGCCGGCATTCATATTCTTCAAATTAAAGATATTTTGGTCTGTAAATCTTTCTTCTGACAAAGGTTACTGTTGTGTCTCCTCCCAGTAATAGTCAGATACAGTCAAGCCTCCGTTTATCTCGAGATATTTCTCCAGGTCCACACCACGTGCCGAGATCTACTAGCCGATTCTCTCCAATTACACATTTAATGTCCTATATATACAAATATATATTTACATGATGATAATGATAAAACATGCAAATTAAATACAGATGTTTAACCATTTACATATACAACAGTTACTATTATGGGTTACCACACAAAAATGTAATATACTAGTGCCTGAAGTAAATGTAACTTAATACACAGAAAAGCGTACATTCAAGAGTACAACACCAACAACAAGAAGAAAATCAATAAAACTCACGATTGGTAAAAATAAAAACAAAACAGTACTTATCTTTATTGTTAGCGTTGGTAGGGATCGGACTCAGGTCACACCGGGATACGAAGAGATCCTCAGACACGGAAAAACCACGTAGGAAAAACACTTTAAGCGTCTTCACACCAATTCTCCACGCTCTGGGCCCCCTCGCATTTCCTTAGTCCCCTCTTATATACAGACATGGCCACATTCGTCCAATGACGTGAGAGATTGGTTCACTAACAAACGAAGACAACATTCTTCCCGCTAAAAACTGATCAGAAAAAAACTGAAAATGTTTGTCAATATAATTTGACACTTCTTCTTCCTTATCTCCACTCAATCATATTAAGGTAACAAGTTGTGACTATTTATGGTGTCTGTTTGACAACCATCATGACTGAGTGAAGTAGAATACGTCTGCCTTTGTCATTAAGATTGGGAGCACTACTCAGTGGCAGGCCGACTTAGCTCCAAAAGAAATGGCTGTCTTTAACATGAGGAACATGATGCCATATGCAGCCGCTCCTAACATGGAGTACAAACGCTGCTCATCCTGTATCCCTGGAACCCTTACAGGGTACTATCAGCCAGGCCAGCTGAACCCAGGTTTTTTATTGTTACTGCTCCCCTCCTCCTTTTTTTAATATAAAGATTTACTGGCCGAAGTATATTTTGTTGAAGAACATGTTAAAGGTATTCTTCTGCTTTCTCCTTTTTAAGTAAAAATTCAGATAAGTTAGGGAAGAGGTTAGAAAAAATATTATACTATAGAGAAACAATACACAATATTTTTTATTAACAACTCATTTATTTATAAAATTATCATGAAAAAAGAAAATAATAAAGATTAATCCCAAGTTCATGAAAATAGGCGCACACACAGCAAAACAAAGGCTCGACAAGAAACAAAAGGCAATATAAAAATAAGCCATCAGTAGCAAACCGACATGGGATTGGCAAGAGCGTAGACAACAAACCATTTATCACAACTGGAGCTACAAGAGGGAGCTGGGAGAGAGAGGGGTCCTACACAATTAAATAATAAAACAATTGGCCAGCCATGCCAAACAATGCGCCCCTTTATTAAGGTTGATTATGTCCTTACCCAACTCTCAACACAATGTCTCTTTGTTGGCCTATACCGACCACCGCACACACCTCAGTTTTTTACATAACTGAACCGCTTCCTATCTCCCCATAGTTCAAGGCTTATAACCTACGAGTTGTTTGTTGTACGTCAAAACCCGCCTTTTACACTTCATATCTCTGCCTTTGCCGATCCCAAGCCCGGATAAAAAAAGGAGGGGAAGCAGTAACAAACTCGATAAAAAAAACCTGGGCTCAGCTGGCCATGCTGATAGTACCCTGTAAGGGCTCCTGGGATACAGGATTAGCAGCGTTTGTACTCCATGTTAGGAGTGGCTGCAAATGGTGTCTGTTCTTCATGTCAAAGGCGGCCATTTCTTTTGGAGCTAAGTCAGTGGCCTGCCACTGAGTAGTGCTTCCAGTCTTAATGACAAAGGCAGACACATTCTACTTCACCCTGTCATAATGGTTGTTAACTTTACAAGCTTGATACGGTAATATGATTGAGTGGAGATAAGAAAGAAGAAGACACTTCATATCTTACATCCCTATTCTACGTTTTCTTTCTTCTTTTTTTTTTAATGCTCCAGATTCCCAGAAGGTATGGGAGGGGCGGTATAGTTAGATAGACTACGTTGACCTTACCTGAAATGATAAAAAAAAAAAAAGAGTCTAGGGTAGAAATGCTAACGGCAGGCTGTTCCTTCAGGCTCCATGACGTCGGGGAAGCTAGACTACTCAGACGAAGAAGCCAAGTCGGCGCCGATCCTTCACGCCGAGAAGCCTGGACTCCTAAGTCCTGGCAGTCCAGTGTCATCCCTCGCCTCCGACTCGGAGTCCAGCCCAGCGCCATTGGACCCTACTCCCAACAAACCCCGCATCTGGTCCATCGTGGACACAGCCACTTCCAACACCAGTTCCTCGCGGTCACGTAGCTCGCACTACTTCACACCCTACCCCAAGCCGGCATCCTGGTACCCTCTGGGGCCTGGGGGCCATCCTCCAGCCTTCCCACTTTACCCCCCGGGGCTAGCCGGTCCCCCCAAACCCCTTCACAGAGTCTTCCCTATCGAGGTTACGGGCCCATCACGAGCTGCACTCCGCCAAGACTCCCCTAGGACTGAGTTCTCCTTCGCCCCCTCACCGCACGCCGAGCAGCGGGGGCGAGTCGTGACGCCCCTGTGCCCCCAACTTCCTGTACATAAGCTAGATGTGGCTCCGTGTTAGCGCTTCCCTGCCCCACAGCACCTCTATTTATTGACCGCTTGCTGTTAGGTAATATACAGCCCCGTTGGGGGGCATCCTTCTCCAATCCAATGTTACCGAGGAAACTCTGCAATTTTGAAAAATTTTTGGGCATTGGATATCTTTTTCCATACAATTCTGTTTGTATTGTTAATATAAGTCACCCCTTGTAATAAACACAATAAATATTTAACATAAAAATGACAAAATATGATTTTAAAAGCTCTGATGTCAAGTAGCGCACGGTTATTTTTATTTTATTAATTAAAAAATTCGAATCCAAGTTTCAAATTTTAATTTCATTAAAATAACGATATTTTTCTGCGAATACCTCCTAAATAAATAATTTATTTTAAAGTGTATAATTCAAATTTTATATTAGGATATTTATTTAAGAAAGCTGAAGCATTTTATTTAACATATTGGACGAATTCTTTATTGTCATTACAATAAATAAAAGGATAACTACAAAAAATTAAATTAAATTAAAAATTCACCTAAATATTGACTTTATGAAAGTTTTTTTTTTTTTGACCAGAAACACTCAAAACATTTAATTATAACCGAACATAATATATTCAGTAATATATAACGACGTTATTAAAAAAAGTTAATATTTGATCTTTTGATTTGAAAAAAAAAACAATATAAAATATATTTAAAATGATCTTCGACGATAGAATAAAAATATAAAATAACAGAAATACTTTCAAACACCTACACATAATTAAAAAATAAAATATTTATATATCGATAAATTGCTGATATTTAATTGTGAAGTTAAAAACACATACTTACACCTACAACAATCTCAAAATTAAAAAAAAATTGTTATTTATCATCTTATACAAATATCAGTTATTTATTAAAATATTTTAAAGTTTTATATTTTTTAGTCAAACAATTCTTTTTTTTTTAATTGTATATATGGATGAAATTCTATTTTTGAACTGGATGTCCCAGTACCATTCTTTCATCTTCGCTGTACGCCTGCTTACACCATCTTCTGCACTTTCATCAATTTCTCTACTTGGTCAGAAAAAGAAAAAAAGCGCTTCCCTATATATAAATCATATAAAAAGAACGTTTTCAGGAATATTATTTTATTTAATAGTTTGATAGAATGTGGCTTCGAAATATTACTCTGTTACAAACAAACTATTTGTATTGTTGGATCATATAACCATGTTATATGGTCAATCCTATATTTAACCAAAAGGTGAAAAAACAAGAACTCATCCTTTGGTACCATGGCATCCTATAACACCAAGCTATCCTATTTAAAAAAATCTGAAACTATCCTCTAAATATTTTCACTTACAAATCTCAATTATTTGAAAAAAATCTATAGTTTTAGTTTGAAATATTAGAACGTTAGTTATGAATGTTATTTCAAAGGTTATTTTTATATAGTATTTTGGAATACATTTTGAAATTGAATATCCCTATAGTTGATTTTTTATAAAAAGATAATTTAGGGATTATTTTATTTTAAAATGAGAGAATATGTAATTTAAATATGAAAATATTAAATATTTCGAATCAAAATTACTTTACCAAATGAATATAATTTTCTTTTAGTATGCTAAATAAATTATAACTGGAGATCATATAACATATATAAGTAATTTTATATATCATATCAGTTAACATTAAAATTTATAATAGAATTAGATTTTTTAAGTAAATATATTTTTTATTATATACGATTTTTTTAATTATAATTTTTAAAATGATTTTTTTTTAAATTTTACATTGAAATATTTTTAAAATTATTTTTCTTTTCATTTTTAAAAAGAAAAAATACACCTTGATATTACCAAAATACTTTTTATATTAAAAATAAAACATAAATTTCTGTTTTATATTAAAATTTTATTTATATTTTCTTTTTCTCACATTATTTTAATTTATTAAAGTCAATTTATCCATTGACGTTCATATTGTATTTAGAATATAAAAAGTATATATATTATATATTTAAATGTATTATATGAATAAAAATTTTAAATAGAAGAGAGAAATATGATTTTTATTTATTTATAAATATAATTTACAAAGATATATTTAAAATTTATCGGTTTTTTTACTCTTCCTAATTAAAATGTAATAGAGATTTTTTATTTCAATTCTTTAAAAATTTTGATCAGGAAAAAATAAACATTTTAAAAATTAAAGAAAACTGACTAACTATTCTATATATTGAAAAAAAAACGAACAAAAACTTCAACTCTTCCTGTAAACTTGGACAAAATTAAAAACCTGTAAATTTGTAATAAATTTTATGATAAAATGAATAATTTGTGAATTCTCTTTATAGCAACACACCCTAACATGTTTTTATAGAAAACAGAGACAAAACAAAAGAATTCAACATTTAGCGTTTTGTTTTGATAATTAAAAAGGGAAAATTAAGGATGAGTTTATTGGTAAACAATGCTTTTGTTTGTTAGTTGTTTTGATTATTTCTCAACAGGTAATCATTTCACATAATAAATGGAATATTTCTACTAAGCCATCTCTATCTTTATATATTCAGGGTGGGCCTTATTTTCATGAGATCTACAAGATATAAAATATTATCATCACAAATTACTAATAGATGTTTAGCTACTAATATAGTAACTGGACCATATCTATGGTCAAAATATTATAAATTTTGCTGAAAGGAATAATCCGTGGAGACAGTACAAGCGATATGTAAAATGCTATAACTACAAAGGTAGTATTCCATGCCGTGAGATGATGTACCACAATACTCCATTGTTCCCCATCCTAGGAAGCCGAGATGTACGCCACCAAATCTCGGCAATTGTACGAGTCAATACCAATAGATAGATACTCAAGCATCATTTATTTGCTTGCTGTTCCATCAATCCTCACTTCTTTTCTTCCATCTTTGACTGCCAGGATTGCTTCACAATGTTTCTTCGATGTTCTTCTGAATTTTTAAATTTAAACTGTGAAATATATTAGATAAACTCACTATATGTGATGTGATTGAAACTTTTTCCAAGATAGTGGATATTGCTGCTGCTGTGTTGGAGATGCATGGAGACACCTGAGACTCTTCTTTGGACACGACAACAACAACAACATTGAAACTTTTAGGTTCTTGGTTATCCTAAAAGAGAAGAAAATCCTAAATATATAATACATATTTTTATTTTCAGTTTGCATTATATTCTAAAATAAGAAATATTTACGCTTTAAATGGCAAATATATCATCTAATATTTATATTTATTCAACAATAGCCTCCAGATTGAAGCTTCTCAGTTTGCCAAAGCTGGTTTGTGGCCTTGTTACCGACTTGACTCCACTAAATTACGAAGACGGTCAACAGATGGCACACAGTTTTTGGAATATATTTTGATGAGTAAGACCATCATTAAACGATTTTAGATCAAAATAGATATTTTTCTCAATTCTGTATAAGAAATAGATTTATGAAAACTTCCTCAACTACACTTCTGTTATAGAAAAAGACAACTCCTTCCGTAGTCTCCTTTTTGCGTCAAATATCTTTATTGAAATATAAAGGAAACATACTGTCACGATTCACTCCTCCGGTTCTTCTCGATTACGCCCATTCCTCCTTCGTGGATCACCTAACCAGGCTCTCGTGGCTTTCCCTCTGCAGCTATACCCTGCAGAGCACCGAAATACCTCTGAGAACCACCACTCAAGTGGATCTCCTTTCCTCTGGCAGTATATCTCGGCCTTACCACTGGTGGGGGGACACGAGAGACTTACCAGAAGAGTAGCGACTGTGGTGTTGGCGAGAGTAACAACAGCAACCGGCAACAAGACTTCTAACACTTCTCCCTCTATTGTCATTTCTACTACACATTACATATAACTAGAATAACAATCAACGGGTATTTACATTACGTTACCTCCTAGGGCCAATATAAACGTGTATTTAGAAACATTTGCCCCAGGAAACAGGACCACAGCAGTCAGCGATTCCCACATTATTTCCAGACCAGAAATAGGCGAAATCGCCATCTATTTGGGGAGGTTGTAGGTGTCTTGAAGGCTCATATACGTGACAATACTTTTCAGAGAATTTTTGCATAATTTATGGATTGTTGCAAGTTACCTGTCCCTAAATATTTATAGAATCGATAAAAATGTAAAAAAGATTTTTTCTTTAATTTCGTTTGGGATGCAATAAAAGAAATTGAAGCAAAATACACCTATCCCCCCGATTTACACGGTAGATAAGTTCCTGAGAAAAACGTGTAAATCGGGGGATAGGTGTACACAGAAATAAAAATAAAATGCATTAACAGGTTAAAATATGTAGTCACCACATAAGCTCGGGATTCCTCTTGAGATGTGTACACAGCGCATGTGTTCAATCACAGTAGCATTTAGTATAGTGCGATAAAAAAAATTTATTTGGAAAACCGTGTAGAAGCGAAAACGTGTAAAAAAAGTACCGTGTAAATCGGGGGATAGGTGTAAAAGTAGACGTCTTTATTTATATTTTGATTTTTACTGCTGAGTAGAAATTATTTAACATTTCTTCTACCAAACTGAAACCAGTTAAAACCACAACAAAAAACCTTATTAAGGATACTCGTTTCATACATGATTCTCCCAGATGGGTAAACAGAAGTAAACATAACCGTTATCTACAGTAATTACAACAACAACAAAAACCTTATTAAGGATACTCGTTTCATACATGATTCTCCCAGATGGGTAAACAGAAGTAAACATAACCGTTATCTACAGTAATTACAACAACAACAAAAACCTTATTAAGGATACTCGTTCCATACAGGATTCTCCCAGATGGGTAAACAGAAGTAAACATAACCGTTATCTACAGTAATTACAACAACAACAAAAACCTTATTAAGGATACCTCGCTCCATACTGGATTCTCCCAGATGGGTAAACAGAAGTAAACATAACCGTTATCTACAGTAATTACAACAACAACAAAAACCTTATTAAGGATACTCGCTCCATACTGGATTCTCCCAGATGGGTAAACAGAAGTAAACATAACCGTTATCTACAGTAATTACAACAACAACAAAAACCTTATTAAGGATACTCGTTTCATACATGATTCTCCCAGATGGGTAAACAGAAGTAAACATAACCGTTATCTACAGTAATTACAACAACAACAAAAACCTTATTAAGGATACTCGTTTCATACATGATTCTCCCAGATGGGTAAACAGAAGTAAACATAACCGTTATCTACAGTAATTACAACAACAACAAAAACCTTATTAAGGATACTCGCTCCATACTGGATTCTCCCAGATGGGTAAACAGAAGTAAACATAACCGTTATCTACAGTAATTACAACAACAACAAAAACCTTATTAAGGATACTCGTTTCATACATGATTCTCCCAGATGGGTAAACAGAAGTAAACATAACCGTTATCTACAGTAATTACAACAACAACAAAAACCTTATTAAGGATACTCGTTTCATACATGATTCTCCCAGATGGGTAAACAGAAGTAAACATAACCGTTATCTACAGTAATTACAACAACAACAAAAACCTTATTAAGGATACTCGTTTCATACATGATTCTCCCAGATGGGTAAACAGAAGTAAACATAACCGTTATCTACAGTAATTACAACAACAACAAAAACCTTATTAAGGATACTCGTTTCATACATGATTCTCCCAGATGGGTAAACAGAAGTAAACATAACCGTTATCTACAGTAATTACAACAACAACAAAAACCTTATTAAGGATACTCGTTCCATACAGGATTCTCCCAGATGGGTAAACAGAAGTAAACATAACCGTTATCTACAGTAATTACAACAACAACAAAAACCTTATTAAGGATACTCGTTCCATACAGGATTCTCCCAGATGGGTAAACAGAAGTAAACATAACCGTTATCTACAGTAATTACAACAACAACAAAAACCTTATTAAGGATACTCGTTCCATACAGGATTCTCCCAGATGGGTAAACAGAAGTAAACATAACCGTTATCTACAGTAATTACAACAACAACAAAAACCTTATTAAGGATACTCGTTTCATACATGATTCTCCCAGATGGGTAAACAGAAGTAAACATAACCGTTATCTACAGTAATTACAACAACAACAAAAACCTTATTAAGGATACTCGTTTCATACATGATTCTCCCAGATGGGTAAACAGAAGTAAACATAACCGTTATCTACAGTAATTACAACAACAACAAAAACCTTATTAAGGATACTCGTTCCATACAGGATTCTCCCAGATGGGTAAACAGAAGTAAACATAACCGTTATCTACAGTAATTACAACAACAACAAAAACCTTATTAAGGATACTCGTTTCATACAGGATTCTCCCAGATGGGTAAACAGAGTTGAAAAATTTTTGCTTATAACCTTCATGACCTAATGTGATCTTAACCATGGGATAATAATAATTTTTATTTTTCAAAAAGTTTAGAAGTTTTTCTCTAAAAAGTGAAACGAATGGTCAGTCTATTTACATATTTTTATTTACACCTTCAATAAATGACAAGAGTAAAAGTAAACAAAGATATGATCTTGACTCCTGGTCAGTGCTGTGGCCCTTGCCGTTATGGTCCCCTGATGTCCTGCAGCTCTCCAGCAGTCTTTCTATGGCTTCTCCTAGTGGCTCCTCGATAAGATGGTCCCCTGGCCTTGATCCATTATAATAATATGGAAGTTATCCATAGAAAGTGGAGTTAACATCGACCGTTCTTCAAGTTGGATCCATTATCTGTGTTGCGCCTATTGTCTATGTAGTTTTTCCAGAATTTGTGAAAGGCTAACGTATTTGAAACCAGTCACAATAAACGAAGTTACATCAGTAAGGTGCTCTGTTTATGAAAAGAGTTTATGGTGAATTTTTTAGAGTCACAAAGATAAATATAAATATGAAAAAATCACTGGAAGAGAATCAACTTAAATTCCTCATTTCAAACGAACTCAACTGGTTCTGCATTTGAAACCTTCTTCGTTAAGACAGAAAACTAAAAGAACAAACACCCATTGCTTTCATATACCTACACTATATTTCAACAACCAAAAGCTTTATTAAGACCTTTAAGTCTTATATAGATTCTCCAAGGAGAAATGTAGGGTACATACAGGAATAACAGTAATAGTACCAGTAATCAGCAATGTACAACAACAAAAAGCTTTATTAAGACCTTTCAGTCCTTTACAGATTCTCCAAGTAGAAATGTAGGATACATACAGGAATAACAGTAATAGTACCAGTAATCAGCAATGTACAACAACAAGCTTTATTAAGACCTTTCAGACTTATACAGATTCTCCGAGTAGAAATGTAGGGTACATACAGGAATAACAGTAATAGTACCAGTAATCAGCAATGTACAACAACAAGCTTTATTAAGACCTTTCAGACTTATACAGATTCTCCGAGTAGAAATGTAGGGTACATACAGGAATAACAGTAATAGTACCAGTAATCAGCAATGTACAACAACAAGCTTTATTAAGACCTTTCAGACTTATACAGATTCTCCGAGTAGAAATGTAGGGTACATACAGGAATAACAGTAATAGTACCAGTAATCAGCAATGTACAACAACAAAAAGCTTTATTAAGACCTTTCAGTCTTATACAGATTCTCCGAGTAGAAATGTAGGGTACATACAGGAATAACAGTAATAGTACCAGTAATCAGCAATGTACAACAACAAAAAGCTTTATTAAGACCTTTTAGTCTTATACAGATTCTTCAAACAAAAATGTAGGATACATACAGGAATAACAGTAATAGTACCAGTAATCAGCAATGTACAACAACAAAAAGCTTTATTAAAGACCTTTTAGTCTTATACAGATTCTCCAAGTAGAAATGTAGGTTACATACAGGAAAAACAGTAATAGTACCAGTAATCAGCAATGTACAACAACAAAAAGCTTTATTAAAGACCTTTTAGTCTTATACAGATTCTCCAAGTAGAAATGTAGGGTACATACAGGAATAACAGTAATAGTACCAGTAATCAGCAATGTACAACAACAAAAAGCTTTATTAAAGACCTTTTAGTCTTATACAGATTCTCCGAGTAGAAATGTAGGTTACATACAGGAATAACAGTAATAGTACCAGTAATCAGCAATGTACAACAACAAGCTTTATTAAGACCTTTCAGTCTTATACAGATTCTCCAAGCAGAAATGTAGGATACATACAGGAATAACAGTAATAGTACCAGTAATCAGCAATGTACAACAACAAGCTTTATTAAGACCTTTCAGTCTTATACAGATTCTCCACGCACAGAAATGTAGGATACATACAGGAATAGCAGTAATAGTACCAGTAATCAGCAATGTACAACAACAAGCTTTATTAAGACCTTTCAGTCTTATACAGATTCTCCACGCACAGAAATGTAGGATACATACAGGAATAACAGTAATAGTACCAGTAATCAGCAATGTACAACAACAAGCTTTATTAAGACCTTTCAGTCTTATACAGATTCTCCACGCACAGAAATGTAGGATACATACAGGAATAACAGTAATAGTACCAGTAATCAGCAATGTACAACAACAAGCTTTATTAAGACCTTTCAGTCTTATACAGATTCTCCACGCACAGAAATGTAGGGTACATACAGGAATAACAGTAATAGTACCAGTAATCAGCAATGTACAACAAAAGCTTTATTAAGACCTTTCAGTCTTATACAGATTCTCCACGCACAGAAATGTAGGATACATACAGGAATAACAGTAATAGTACCGGTAATCAACAATTTACAACAACAACAAGCTTTATTAAGACCTTTCAGTCTTATACAGATTCTCCGAGTAGAAATGTAGGTTACATACAGGAATAACAGTAATAGTACCAGTAATCAGCAATGTACAACAACAAGCTTTATTAAGACCTTTCAGTCTTATACAGATTCTCCAAGTAGAAATGTAGGGTACATACAGGAATAACAGTAATAGTACCAGTAATCAGCAATGTACAACAACAACAAGCTTTATTAAGACCTTTTAGTCTTATACAGATTCTCCAAGTAGAAATGTAGGGTACATACAGGAATAACAGTAATAGTACCAGTAATCAGCAATGTACAACAACAAAAAGCTTTATTAAGACCTTTTAGTCTTATACAGATTCTCCAAGCACAGAAATGTAGGGTACATACAGGAATAACAGTAATAGTACCAGTAATCAGCAATGTACAACAACAAGCTTTATTAAGACCTTTCAGTCTTATACAGATTCTCCGAGTAGAAATGTAGGTTACATACAGGAATAACAGTAATAGTACCAGTAATCAGCAATGTACAACAACAACAAGCTTTATTAAGACCTTTCAGTCTTATACAGATTCTCCGAGTAGAAATGTAGGGTACATACAGGAATAACTGTAATAGTACCAGTAATCAGCAATGTACAACAACAAGCTTTATTAAGACCTTTTAGTCTTATACAGATTCTCCAAGTAGCAATGTAGGGTACATACAGGAATAACAGTAATAGTACCAGTAATCAGCAATGTACAACAACAAGCTTTATTAAGACCTTTTAGTCTTATACAGATTCTCCAAGTAGCAATGTAGGGTACATACAGGAATAACAGTAATAGTACCAGTAATCAGCAATGTACAACAACAACAAGCTTTATTAAGACCTTTCAGTCTTATACAGATTCTCCGAGTAGAAATGTAGGTTACATACAGGAATAACAGTAATAGTACCAGTAATCAGCAATGTACAACAACAACAAGCTTTATTAAGACCTTTTAGTCTTATACAGATTCTCCGAGTAGAAATGTAGGTTACATACAGGAATAACAGTAATAGTACCAGTAATCAGCAATGTACAACAACAAAAAGCTTTATTAAGACCTTTCAGTCTTATACAGATTCTCCGAGTAGAAATGTAGGATACATACAGGAATAACAGTAATAGTACCAGTAATCAGCAATGTACAACAACAAGCTTTATTAAGACCTTTCAGTTTTATACAGATTCTCCACGCACAGAAATGTAGGATACATACAGGAATAACAGTAATAGTACCAGTAATCAGCAATGTACAACAACAACAAGCTTTATTAAGACCTTTTATACAGATTCTCCGAGTAGAAATGTAGGGTACATACAGGAATAACAGTAATAGTACCAGTAATCAGCAATGTACAACAACAACAAGCTTTATTAAGACCTTTCAGTCTTATACAGATTCTCCAAGCAGAAATGTAGGGTACATACAGGAATAACAGTAATAGTACCAGTAATCAGCAATGTACAACAACAACAAGCTTTATTAAGACCTTTCAGACTTATACAGATTCTCCAAGTAGCAATGTAGGGTACATACAGGAATAACAGTAATAGTACCAGTAATCAGCAATGTACAACAACAAGCTTTATTAAGACCTTTCAGTCTTATACAGATTCTCCAAGTAGAAATGTAGGGTACATACAGGAATAACAGTAATCGTACCAGTAATCAGCAATGTACAACAACAAGCTTTATTAAGACCTTTCAGTCTTATACAGATTCTCCAAGTAGAAATGTAGGGTACATACAGGAATAACAGTAATAGTACCAGTAATCAGCAATGTACAACAACAAGCTTTATTAAGACCTTTCAGTCTTATACAGATTCTCCGAGTAGAAATGTAGGATACATACAGTAATAACAGTAATAGTACCTTAATGGTAATATGAAATTTATATACAGGAAAAATTATATAAAGACAATCAAGTAAATAAATAGATTAGTCTGGGTAAATTGGAGGAAAAGAAAATTATTATACATGGATTTACCATGGATTTTTTTGTGAACTTAACGATTTGATTTCCGATAAAAAATCATATTTAAAGTTCAATTCATTTTGTAAATACATTCTAAATTTTCTACAAAATCTGGATCTCTAATGTTTTCATGCGTTGAATAATGTAAATAACTTATGTAAATTAACTTTTCTCCTTGTTTGGCGCAAGTATCCCTTGCGGGATATAGCGCTTTGGAAATAAAATAATTGGTAAATTGGTACCATGGATTCTCTGCAAATGAAGATAAAAAAAGTAAAAGCTATTCACAATTAATATTGAATAATGAAATTCATATACAGGAAAGTTAATTAAGACAATCAAGCTAATAAATTAATCTGGGTAAATTGGAGGAAAATATTTTTTTATACCTGGATTTACCACGGATTCTCTGCAAATGAAGATAAAAAAAAAGGTAAAAGCTAATCACAATCAATATTGAGATAATGAAATTTATATACCAGACCTTCTCTTGATTTCATCCTATATTTATAAAATAAAAGGATTTAAAAGCGCGAATGTTTCTTTTATACATAAAACAAACTTCTACTGTCCTTACTGCAGTAAGGACAGTAGAAGTTTGTTTTATGTATAAAAGAAACATTCGCGCTTTTAAATCCTTTTATTTTATATGTATAGATGGCGCGTTATTGCTTTGTGTTAATTTATTCCTAACTGGCCTTGTCTTTATAGTTTGCTGAAGAGCATTGCTCGAAGCAAATATTTAAATGTAATGCTACTGTCCTATAGGCTTATGTCCATAGTTTGCTTAAAAACCATTTCTAAGATTCCATCCTTCAGTGTAGCATATAAAAGCAGAATGATCCAATATAGTATTAGGGTCTGAGAGGCGGTTTGATGGATTAAATTGGCGAAACCGCTGGGAGGGTTCACCACTGATGAGCCAGGCCCTCCCAATATATTTTTTCATCGCAGTAAGGACAGTAGAAGTTTGTTTTATGTATAAAAGAAACATTCGCGCTTTTAAATCCTTTTATATGTATAGATGGCGCGTTATTGCTTTGTGTTATAATTCATCCTATATTATCTTCAAAACTTGGAATTTCATCAATTTGTATACATGCAAACCTATGCGGGGAAAATAAACATACGTTATTAGGTAAATATGTGAATATTAATTCTATTTAGAACCTTTAATATGTAAAATGGAATAATTTTGCCAACCTTTTAGGAGATTTTGTCAGAAAGGGTTAGTATGTCAATTAAGGGAGTTTGAATGTTTTTTATGTCGCTGTATTTTGAAGGAGATAGAGGTAAATTCGTTCACGCTTGGTTACCTCGTGTGTCTTCAATAAAGGTCACTGTAATATCTTTCAGAGTCATTGTCTGAATCTCGATATACATGCTAAAAGGTACAACTTCCTTAAGTTTTTTTCCATGAGTGTATCTTTCAGAGTTATTGCCTGGATCCCGATATATATGCTAGAATGTACAAATTCCCTTTCTTTGAAGTGTAGACATCAAGTGGGGTTACTACACCGTCAGGTCATATAGCATCGGTAGTTCTGTGTCGACATTTCTCTGAAGTTCTCGGCCGGACAGATGAATTTCTACCACACGACACGCACTCTCAGAATAGTACCAACAATTGAAATAAAAAAAGTTGACGAAGGACAACAGATGCCCTTGTGTTCCACACGGTGGATTCCTCAGTTGGAATTCCGAGAAAACTTCATCTTGTCTCACCATCTTTTACTTATGAAACTTGTCCGTTTCTTATGGCCGATCTGGAAGCCAAAGTTTCTATTCAAATTGACCACCATCAAGCCTAAAACGTAGTTTATATTATAAAGCGATAATATTCCAGCTATATACAATAAATGGAAGCTTCAAACAATAATTTTTCTTTTTTTTTTAAAAACACAAAACAGATTATACTGTTCTTATTGCGATTAAAAATATTGGGAGGGCATGGTTTATCAGTGGTGAACCCTCTCAGCGGTATCGCTAATTTAATCTACCAGACCGCTTCTTAGAGCTCTAATACTGTATTGGATCATTCTGCTTATATATGCTGCAATGAAGAGTGGAATCTTAGAGTAGTATTAAAGCAAACTATGGATCGAAGCTTTTAGGACAGTAGAATTACATTTAAATATTTGCAATGAGCAATGCTCTTCCGCAAACAATAAGGACAAGGCCAGTTAGGTATAATCTATATATATATTTGCCTTATTCTGTCTGTTTGTCTGTATGTCTGAAGCTCACGGATAGAATGCGCGCCCATTGGCTGCCAGCGAACACGTGGCCCTCCCTGCCCCCCTCTAGACAACCCTGTTATCAGCTGTGCGATACATACACCTGTCTATAGCGGCCACTCTAGACAACCCTGTTATCAGCAGTGTGCTACATCCACCTGTCTAAACAGACCACTCTGTCTATAGCGGCCACTCTAGACAACCCTGTTATCAGCTGTGTGATACATCCACCTGTCTATACAGACCACCCTGTCTATAGCGGTCACTCTAGACAACCCTGTTATCATCAGTGTGCTACATTCACCTGTCTATACAGACCACCCTGTCTATAGCGGTCACTCTAGACAACCCTGTTATCAGCTGCCTGTCTATTCAGACCACCCTGTCTATAGCGGTCACCTTAGGCAACCCTGTTATCATCAGTGTGATACATCCACCTGTCTATACAGACCACCCTGTCTATAGCGACCACTCTAGACAACCCTGTTATCAGCTGTGTGATACATCCACCTGTCTATACAGACCACCCTGTCAATAGCGACCACCCAAGACAACGTTTTTAAAATATATTCGCACTCGGGTAAACCCCGGGCGTTGCCCGGGCCATTCGTCTAGTTAATTATAAGGTGATAACACACCATTTATATATAAGGATTTGTGAGAATTCATAATGGAATTCTAGCATTCTGATTCATAATATTTAGCAACACTTCTATAAAATAAGGTCTGTGTTTTAATGTGACAAGGTTATCCTAAAAGTCCGCAAACATATTAAGATTTATATTTTACAAGTGTTTACGAACTTTTGGAACAACCTTGTAATTCTGAAACTTGGCCCACCTACTGAATGGCCACTTTTGATATAGAACATCAGAGATTGAATAATTCCTTTATAAGAATTCTGTTATAATTTTACCAAGGTTATCAATATTACTAAGGTTATTCTCTAAAAGTTCGCAAACACTTTCAAAATATAGGGTAGCCTAGTGGACATGGCATCTGCCCGGTAAGCGGAACACTGTGGGTTCGATTCCCATCCCTGGACACTTATTTTTTCTGTTTATCATTACTCTTCACAATTCATCCTTTCATACCTCATCCCTAAGGTTAGAAATATTCGTTATTTCTCTTTAAAATAAATTTTGATTTTTCGTTGAAAAGAAACACATGCGGGATAATTTTCAAATGTCCTTTTAAAATCACAAGCCGCATTATATTATATTGTATTATAAATCATAATATGTTTACGAACTTTTGGGACAACCTTGTAATTCTGAAACTTGGCCCACCTACTGATTGGCCACCCTTGATATAGAACACCAGAGATTAAATCATTCTTCTATAAGAATTCTGTTATAATTTTACCAAGGTTACCAATATTACAAAGTTGTCCTGAAAGTTCGTAAACACTTTAAAAATATAAATCATATTTATTAAATACTAGCGGATGTGTACCCGGCTTCGCCCGGGTTTTATCCGAGTGAAAGTTTGCCTAACGAATATTATATATTATGAAGTATAATAAACAATGTTAAAGATTAGTTTTAATTATTAATCAAGATTGTGTGTGAATATGTGAGAAAGATGTAATATCGTTGTTGTTTTCTTGGCCGACTGTTTTACATATGGTGTTATCTTAAAATTGCTTGTTTTGAATATTTTTTTAGATTGAATTGAATGAATTGCTGAATTTTTTTTTTTGTATTTATATATAAATAAAATTAACTCTGTTGATTTTTTTTTGTATTTAATCGATAACAGCGAAGTTACGCATGTTAAAGTTAGGAAAAATATTTTGATGTTAAGCAAAACCTGCTCCATCTCGTTTTACATAAATGTTGAAAATTTGGTTGAAATTGATGCATTGTAACGCAAGTTTTTAGCGAACACCACTTATGAAATTTGCATTTTATTAATATAGATTTGAGAACTTTTGGAACATCCATGTAATACATGATGGCAAAACTGGCAGGTTGAATTGTATCGAGATTTTAGGGCTGTTAGACTATAATGATGTTACATATGAAAATCTAGTGTGTATATATGTTATATTAAAATATTTTATTTAAAATTATGTTATATTAAAGTATTATTTTATTTAAAATTACACCTATCCCCCGATTTACACGGTAGATACGTTCCTGAGAAAAACGTGTAAATCGAGGGATAGGTGTATATTAAACTGTCAAATCTGAATAGGTGTTCGCCCCCTCATGAATCAGAGCCTCCCAATATTCTTTTCAACATAGGTAGTATAGAGTAGAATATCGCATTTTAGTATAGTGCGATAAAAACACAAAAAGACTTATTTGGAAAACCGTGTAAAAGCGAAAACGTGTAAAACAAGTACCGTGTAAATCGGGGGATAGGTGTATATTTCATAGATCCAAATACTCTGCTAAATCGACCGCTAGAGGTCATGCTTCCCCTATAAAAACTCGTTGTTGTTCTTCCCCGATGGCCGGCTCAAAACTTTTGTACAATATGTAAATAATATTTTGTTTTTCTTATTTCTACTCGCCTTAAGCCAGGCATTACTTTTACCAAATTATGTCTTTTATATATTCCTTAGTTCAATTAAAGCAACCTCTGATCAAAACCATTCTTCTTATTATTCTTTCAAGATTTCAACCACTACTTCATTACCATAGCTTAATCCTCAAGATAACCAAAATCAAGAAAATGACCAATAATTCCTCTACAAGTAATTAATCTCATAATCAACAGAAATTTCATTCTTTTTATTCATATAATATATATATATATATTTCAAAAACCCTACCTGTCACTACTGTAATATACCGTCCAAGTCAGAAATCCTCGATTCCCTCATATCCAAACATAAGAACAGTATTATTTTATTATTTTAAAGCGCTATATCCCCCTAAGGACACTTACGCTGTCATACATGTATGCCTTTACATTTATCTATACATATATATTTACAATAATTACTGGGGGGAGAAGTCCGACCACACCTCCCTGCGGTCCCCCCTGGACCCTTGGAATATTCGACCAAATTCTGGTTCGTTTCCAAGGTGACTAACGTGGCAACGGCACCCATTTTCCAATGAAGAGCAAGATAGTGGATATTGCTGCTGATGTGATGGAGATGCATGGAGACATCTGAGACTCTTCTTTGGACATGACAACAACAACAACAATAATTACTGAATTATTTTATAATATTTTCTATAATTTTCAAACGCAATTTATTTACCAGTTGCAAACAAGACACGCTATATCCGATCTGGATAATTGCGCGTGAAACTATTTACAATAATTGTAGTAGAGTCGGTAACAGAATTATCAAAAAGAAAATAAACAATTAAGAAAAAAGAGCATTGAATAAACATATACATTAAATAATTAAAAAGGCATATATTGGATCAAAATATTATTTATTTTACCTTAAATTTAATCGATATTTGTTTAGATTATAGTGGAATATTTTTATTCTGGCATTCAAAAGTTTTTTCCCCGTTTCTAATAATATTTTCCTAGAAAATTTCGTGCGAATAGGATCTTTAAGATTTAAGGAAGGTGGAATAATTCACGTTGAAAGACATCTGTGGTTGAAAAGTAAGTGTAACTTCCAATTGTTGATAGAAGGTCGAAGCCTTTCCATTGTTCTTGCAAGGAATAGAGCGTCATAACGACAAAATGATATTTTGATCCAATATATGCCTTTTTAATTAAAGATTTATCTATGGATTGCTCTATTTTCAAAAAAATACATTAAATAAATAATCAACAACATAAACTGATAGAAGAACGAAATGATTTAAAATATAGAAAGCTTGACAAAGTTAAAATGAACAACACAAAATAAATATTGTTAGGAACTCTGGCGTAAAGTCATTGTAAGTATAGGATTGGGAAGAGATGACCTGGGTGTAAGCCTCTCCCTACAAACTGAGAATGGACAGCTGTTTCTCGGCATCTCGTCGGTGAATTATGGGTAAAATGTTTACGTCCCATGTTTATGGGACAGTTGATAAAGTATCCCTAGGCCAGCTACCATCTTCCACTTTATGACCGCCTCATGTAGAGACATAGAATCCTTGGTTTAACTTCCTCCCTTCATACCAGAGTTTGTCTGCTTCACAGGGATTACAAGACAGGAATCTTTAAGTGAAACAAATGAATATTTGTGTGATAGGCAAAAGTCCAAGCAACAATACTGAAATTTCATGATCGTTATTTCAATATATTACGGCAAAGTAATACACTGCGTGACATTGAAAATGGAACACCAAGAAATAGTGGCCAGAAAGTGATGAAACTCGGCAGACAGAGAGAGACAGGGACGAACAATAAGTGATCTTTATTTCAAAATGATAGTCATAATACAGAGCGAGAACGGCGTCGGCTTAGTAGCAAGTAGGACCACCGCGGACGGCGATGCACGCAGCAACACGTCTAGGTAGAGAGTCAATCAGAGTACGGATGGCGTCCTGAGGGATGGCTCTCCATTCCCTCTCAACCATTTGCCACAGTTCGTCTTCTGAACGCGGCTGTGGCAAGGCATGCAAACGGCGTCCAATGATGTCCCAGACGTGCTCGATTGGTGAGAGATCAGGATAGTACGGTGGCCAGGGAAGCATCTGTACATCTTGCAGAGCTTGTTGGCTAATGCGAGCAGTGTGAGGTCGGGCGTTATCCTGCTGATAAAGGGCATTGGGTACCCCCTGAAGGTAGGGGAGTGTCACCGGTCGCAGCACATCATCAACGTATCGTTGGGCCGTCATAGTGCCCTGAATACGAAGTAAAGGTGACCTGGAATCATACGCGATTGCGCCCCAAACCATGATTCCACGTTGTCGCACGGTGGGGCGTTCCACAATTGCTGCCGGATTGGGCCTTTCTCCACGTCGATGCCACACGCGTACACGGCGACTATCACTGGACAAGCAGAAACGCGACTCATCTGAGAACACGACCCTCTGCCATTCCGTCATCCACGTCGATCTAGCCCGGCACCATTCCAAACGTTGGCGCCTATTCGGTGGGGTCAATGGCAGTCTTCTTAGCGGACGGCATGAGTGCAAGCCATTAGCAACCAATCGACGGGAAATGGTTCTGGTCGAGATGGAATGATCTAGGGTGTCTTGCACATGTTGCAGGATGGCGGTACAAGTGGCTTGTGGGGCCGCCACTGCTTGTCGAAGGATACGCCGATCCACACGTGCTGACGTCACTCTGGTTGCACCGACATTCCTATAAATTGCCACATTTCCTTGTTCCAACCATCTTCTCCACAGTCGGTGCACCGTGGACGCACCAAGGTGTGTTTCAGCTGCGATTTGACGTATGGACCAACCTGCCCTTTTCAGTCCGATCACCATGCCCCTCGTAAAAGCGTCTGTCTGCTTGAACTGCCTCCGTTTACGATGACCTGGCATTCTCTGTTATTACACGTGTCTTTTGACACAAGAACAAAATTTCTACAATGATTTTCCTTGAAGAAATAACGACACGAATACTGTCCTTTCTGCAAGTTCCTTCCCTTATATCTTACTCCATGTGCGCACGAGAGCTGCGCATTTTACATCATTTGCATAACTCGGTTAGGCGCGTCTACCCTGAAATTTGCATAATTTTCTGGCCACTATTTCTTGGTGTTCCATTTTCAATGTCACGCAGTGTATTATTTTGTAATATACATTATAATAATATTATAATATACTCTGTTTAATTAATTTGTTTTTGAATGTTTGGATTTGGCTGCACTTTAATTGTTGTTATGAATATATTCAAAATTTACTTCAAAATTTTATCATTAATTTAGAATTAATATGTATGCACACAATTATTTACGGTTACGATTTTGTATATAAATCTCCATTTCAAGCACAATGTGTAGACAAAATAATAAAATAATGGTATTGATCTGTAATATTATATATAATTGTTAGCTGTATATATACTGAATGTAATATTTAAATCAAAGATACAATTCTTTCATTGACCTTGTAGAACGAGAGTGGTGTACGCGTGCTCGCATGTTTTAGTGAAAAACACAAACATCCTCGATAAAGAGAGGCGAGTTGCCCCTCGAAATATTGGAACAATAAATTCATTATAAATCCAATATAGGCATCTTTTTTAAATATTCAAAAAAGTATATAAAAGTATATTGCTGTGTCATCCTGAAGTTTGTCTTTCCTAATTTTTCACATGGCAATATTTATCCCAAAATTGATTCGTTAAAATTTGATGTTTAGTTCTTTTGGGTATTTTGAGTTCAGAATGAATAATATATATATATATATATATGGTAATTTGAACCAACAACCTTATATTGTATAATACTTATAACAAGATTTTCATGTTGTATATAGAAACACATCTATAAATGATTATACGCATGATTGACATGTGTCATTACATTACCATATGTAATGTACTTTGTACAAACTGAGGATAAATAAATAAAACTATGTAATAGATTAAGAGTTGAGCTAAAACAAAAAGTTGAGATGAAAGTCCCACAACAAGGTCTAAAGATGGAAACTGCCACGGCACAGTGTACAATTTCGCTTCCATCCACGCTCTTGTTGCATCAGCTAAAATTCAATACTTCCTCTCTCGGCAAAGATATATAAGACCTCCGCCCTAGCCGAAAATATAGTCACTTCACCATCAGCGCGAGCTCTCGTCGGTTGTGTCCAAGGTCTACCTCATCGACCATGTAGAGAACAGTAAGAACTCTTCTATTTCCATCTTTCGCTCTTAGCTCAACTCTATCTGTTCACGGTACTTTCCTAGTGCAACTGTTTCTTCTTTTTGTGTATGGACATTCCCAAGCTTTCCACTCTACCTCGACCACGACTGCCTGCACTCTGTGAGAACTGTTAAAGGTCTTCCAAGGTGCAGAGAGGTACTGGAAAACTCCCCATCCTGACTGTTCCTCTCGGTTAACACAGTATAGCGAGAGTTGACAGGGACTCACACCATAGATTAAGTTGACTGGATACCTCACCACATAGATATATGTTATATTAAAATATTATTTTATTTAAAATTATATTTCATTGATTAAAATACTCTGTTAAATCGACCGCCAGAGGTCACTTTTCCCCTATAAAAAACTCGTTGTTGTTTTTTTCCCAAAGGCCGGCTCAAAACTTTTGTACATTATGTAAATAATCTTTTGTTTTTCCTTGTTCTATTCGCCTTAAGCCAGGCAGCACTTTTACCAAATTATGTTATTCATATATATTCCTGAGCTCAAATAAAGAAATCTCTGATCAAAACCATATTTATTATTATTCTTTCAATATTTATGCCACGACTGCTCAACAAATATCTCTATTCTCAAAATAATCAGCATCAAGTATTAATTCTATATAACTCTAATAATCAAAATACAACAGAAACGAAACGAAAAAGCGAGTGGGGGAGGCATGATATGATGGGGGGGGGGCAATAGGAGGGCGCCATTCCAAAAAAAAAGCAAACGGTGACAGAGTTGATTAGGAGATGAAGAATGACGCTCGTAACTGTATATAGAATATATATTTAGTTTTACCGTAACTTTGATATCATATTTTCTCAGATTCTGATTATAGAATATAGCTGTTCGTAAGCCACGTATAATATAGATGTTTGTAAGCCAAAAAAAGCTCAAATAGCGCCCGATTCTTTCAAAAGTCCAACCCCACCAGCAAATGCAAGTAACCAAATTGGACTCTGATACATTTATAAATGCAAAAGTCGAACTGATTTTTACATGCGTAGACATGGGGTGCACTCCCAGCAAAAGCAATCACTAACTAAACACCATGGTTATCATGACCTTTAACACGTGTACTTTAATGATAATTATAAATAATTAATAATAATGATAATTTAAAAAATCTATTTCAAATCCATATGGCCTCCACGCATGTAAAACACTTTAATTAAGTAAGGAATATCACACACGTGTAAAAGCACAATCTAATGCAATACACTTAGCAATAGGGTCCAATATGACCTAACCTCGGTTACCCGGGTTGTTTTCACCCCGGCTTTGCCTTAAAACAATCGAAACTTGGTCGGCTATTAATTAAACTTTACTCGCGTGTTGTTTAAAAACTCGATCGCGAACAAATTAAGTCATAAAAGTGGAGGAATTTTATGACAAAAGTTCGTCAGCGTTAATTAGGTCGAAATGTAAATGAGGAGGTGAAATCTGTGCCAAGAATTTGTAGGCTTAACTAACCTGGTTGGGTGTGGCGCTTTTACATTGGTTCGTTGTTAGTTGGACGGGAAGTATGTAACTTAGTGTTTGTCCATTACATGGCTACATGTCAAACATTGAGTGCAAGTTGTACATGTTTAGGTTTAAGTTGTTAGTTGGGCGGTAAGTATGTAACTTAGTGTTTGTCCATTACATGGCTACATATCAAACCTTGAGTGGAAGTTGTACATGTTTAGGTTCATGTTGTTAGTTGGGCGGTGAGTATGTAACTTAGTGTTTACCCATTACATGGCTACATGTCAAACATTGAGTGAAAGTTGTACATGTTTAGGTTCATGATGTTAGTTGGGCGGTAAGTATGTAACTTAGTGTTTGTCCATTACATGGCTACATGTCAAACATTGAGTGAAAGTTGTACATGTTTAGGTTCATGTTGTTAGTTGGGCGGTAAGTATGTAACTTAGTGTTTGTCCATTACATGGCTACATGTCAAACATTGAGTGAAAGTTGTACATGTTTAGGTTCAAGTTGTTAGTTGGGCGGTAAGTATGTAACTTAGTGTTTGTCCATTTCATGGCTACATGTCAAACATTGAGTGAAATTTGTACATGTTTAGGTTCAAGTTGTTAGTTGGGCGGTAAGTATGTAACTTAGTGTTTGTCCATTACATGGCTACATGTCAAACATTGAGTGAAAGTTGTACATGTTTAGGTTCAAGTTGTTAGTTGGGCGGTAAGTATGTAACTTAGTGTTTGTCCATTTCATGGCTACATGTCAAACATTGAGTGAAATTTGTACATGTTTAGGTTCAAATTGATCGGTACATACCAAGTTAGTGTTTGTCCATTACATGGCTAACATTTCAGTTTTTTAAAATTTGTTTTCCATAGTTTTTCATGCGTGTATAAAGAAAAATACCAAATGCTTAAAAAGAGGTAAAGATTTCATAGTACTCCTATTTTACATACCTAATAAGTGTTCTTACTGGGTTAGAACACAGTTCAAAATACTTATATGTAACTTTAATGTTAGAAATCAAACATAACTGGAATTCTTCATTTTCATGATGAAGAATACAAAAAATTGCATTCAATTGGAAATTTTGAAATTTTTCTTAATAAATAATTTTCAAATAAACAATTCGCATCTGCAAGTGAGTTAGTCTTTAAGACTACTAAGAAAAAGAAATTATAAATAGAATTGATTATATTTATATTAATGGCACACACACAGATAATTATTTATATATTAATACTATAAAAAAGTGATGGTTTAAAAAGAAATAGAAGAGAGTTCTTGGCAAACCGTCATTCATTGAAAATTAATTTTAAAAAATCTTTGAAGAGAGATTGTCACTGTTCCAGAACTGCCATCTTTTTTTTTTTTTCTTTTTTCAAACGCCACGCTCCCTTTGATTTATTTATATATAATCATCTTTCCCGATTGAAAACCGATAAAATTCAACTTTTTTTGTTCTGACGGCTATAAAGGTATTTTTTACTCAAATCCAAAAGGTTTCATCAATTAATTACTCATTCTTAAATTCTGCCAATAGAAGCTGCGGAAAGTTCCTATTTTTTTTTTTTTTACCAATTCTTCAAAAGACATCATTAGTCAGATAATTTTAAAATTTATTTTTGAAAGCGTTCCGCTTTTTTTTTTTAATGAGAGCACCAATTAAAATTAGATTTAGAAGCAAAAGATATCGAATAATTTATATAAAACGATATCAAAATATTAAAAATAATTAGTTTAATATTAAAAATATATATATTAGCAAAAATAAATATTAATTTAATAAAATTTTAAAAATTAAATATTTGTATATTAATAATTCATTGAAAATAGATCACACTAAATATTACAAATTTAAACATTTTAATTCAAACAAAACATAAGGCTTAATAACACAATTGACTTAAGCCTAATGTTCATTATCTTCTGCTTCAATTGGCATTAATTGGCAATAAGAAGATTAAATAGAGATACAATTTAAAGCTTCTACACTCTATAAAACGCAATGACCAAGCATAAATGTTGATTTTCTAGAATTAACATAAAAGCTATTATGAAGCCTTGAAATGGAAGGAAGTAAACCATTCAAGGTAATGGCTTCCTGATTTTAAATTTTAGACGTTAATTTCCTTTTTAAAATCAACCTAATTACATTATTTGGTGATTGATATATTCTCTTAGATTGTAATTACCAACACTAACCATTAAATGTTATTTAAATTGACATTGTTTTGTTATTGGTAATTTTGTGGCTCGCACGCATTATTTTGGTTGATTGGTGAAATTAACTTATTTTGAAAAATACATATATTCTTTTGTTTTGAAAATAGAGAAATATATATATAAATCTTTAAATAAAAAGACATATAATGGATCAAAATATCATTTATTTTACCAATATTTCAGTTGGCAGAACGCCAATCTTTATCAAGGTATTATAACATATCAAAGTGTGTCAACATTGTTACATCATAAAATATGTTATAACACCTTGATAAAGGTTGGCGTTCAGCCAACTGAAATATTGGTAAAATAAATGATTTTTTGATCTAATATATGCCTTTTTATTTAAAAAAAAATATATATATTTTTGTGTTTAAAAGTTTTTAATAATTATATTCTGTAATATATTTTACAAAAACTACATACACAACACACATATATTTTTAATAAAATAATTCTATATCAAGAGTGGCCAATCAGCAGGTAGGCCAAGTTTCAGAATTACAAGGTTGTTCTAAAAGTTTGTAAACATTTTATGATTATGATTTTACAAGTATTCACGAACTTTTGGAACAACCTTGTAATTCTGAAACTTGGCCCACCTGCTGATTGACCACCCTTGATATAGAACATCAGAGATAAAATCATTATTCTATAAGAATTCTGTTATAATTTTACCAAGGTTACCAATATTACCAAGGTTGTCTCAAAAGTTCGCGTTTTTCTTATTACTTGGCGAATAATATTATTACGGCTAATAACATATTAATACATAATACCTTATACATGATACAAGGACATTATACATAACGGCGAATAATATTATTACGGCGATACATAATACAATTACTTTATACATAATACAAAGACATCATACATAAAGGCGAATAATATTGGTATTTCAATGTTTTTGCAAGTGTTAACGAACTTTTGGGACAACGTTGTATATAGAGTTGGTAAGTAAAATATTTGTAAAGTGGCCGTCGGACTGCCCAGGGGTGTTCCATTAGATTGGCGATCAATGGACATTGAGGCGTGCAGGACATGGGAATGGTGGGATCTGGCCGTGGCTGATTGAAGCCGCCAAATCCTGGAATGGGTCGCCGTTAGTGCCGCTGTTATGGCGCACTTTAAGAGGGACGTGATGGAGGAACAAATAGCTTTTAACCAGGAGACATGGTGTCTCAGCAGGATCCACTCTCGGGACATTACAAGGCTCCTTTGTGGGGCTACCTCCGCTCTGGAACATACTGTCTTGTCTGCAGGATCCACTCTCGGTTCATTACAAGGCTCCTTTGTGGGGCTGCCTCCGCTCTGGAACATACTGTCTTGTCTGCAGGATCCACTCTCGGGACATTACAAGGCTCCTTTGTGGGGCTACCTCCGCTCTGGAACATACTGTCTTGTCTGCAGGATCCACTCTCGGGACATTACAAGGCTCCTTTGTGGGGCTGACTCCGCTCTGGAAAATACTGTCTTGTCTGCAGGATCCACTCTCGGTTCATTACAAGGCTCCTTTGTGGGGCTACCTCCGCTCTGGAACATACTGTCTTGTCTGCAGGATCCACTCTCGGGACATTACAAGGCTCCTTTGTGGGACTGCCTCCGCTCTGGAACATACTGTCTTGTCTGCAGGATCCACTCTCGGGACATTACAAGGCTCCTTTGTGGGGCTACCTCCGCTCTGGAACATACTGTCTTGTCTGCAGGATCCACTCTCGGGACATTACAAGGCTCCTTTGTGGGGCTGACTCCGCTCTGGAACATACTGTCTTGTCTGCAGGATCCACTCTCGGGACATTACAAGGCTCCTTTGTGGGGCTACCTCCGCTCTGGAACATACTGTCTTGTCTATAGGATCCACTCCCGGGACATTACAAGGCTCCTTTGTGGGGCTGACTCCGCTCTGGAACATACTGTCTTGTCTATAGGATCCACTCTCGCGACATTACCAGGCTCCTTTGTGGGGCTACCTCCGCTCTGGAACATACTGTCTTGTCTGCAGGATCCACTCTCGGGACATTACAAGGCTCCTTTGTGGGGCTGTCTCCGCTCTGGAACATACTGTCTTGTCTATAGGATCCAATCTCGGGACATTACAAGGATTCTTTGTGGGGCTGCCTCCGCTCTGGAAAATACTGTCTTGTCTATAGGATCCACTCTCGGGACATTACAAGGCTCCTTTGTGGGGCTGCCTCCGCTCTGGAACATACTGTCTTGTCTGCAGGATCCAATCTCGGGACATTACAAGGCTCCTTTGTGGGGCTGTCTCCGCTCTGGAACATACTGTCTTGTCTATAGGATCCAATCTCGGGACATTACAAGGATTCTTTGTGGGGCTGCCTCCGATCTGGAACATACTGTCTTGTCTGCAGGATCCACTCTCGGGACATTACAAGGCTCCTTTGTGGGGCTACCTCCGCTCTGGAACATACTGTCTTGTCTACAGGATCCACTCTAGGGACATTACAAGGCTCCTTTGTGGGGCTACCTCCGCTCTGGAAAATACTGTCTTGTTTGCAGGATCCACTCTCGGGACATTACAAGGCTCCTTTGTGGGGCTACCTCCGCTCTGGAACATACTGTCTTGTCTGCAGGATCCACTCTCGGGACATTACAAGGCTCCTTTGTGGGGCTGCCTCCGCTCTGGCACATACTGTCTTGTCTGCAGTAGCCATTTCAAGGATATTTCACAGAGTTCCATGAGTTCTTATCTCACATGAACCTCCTTCATTCAATCTGGAATAAACCGCTTCGTACATATGTACGATGGCTATGTATAATTATGAACCAAAGATAGCCTTTATATTCAAGTATGATTCATTTTTAGATATAGAGTAAATCTTCAGTTGTTCACAGGAGACACTCTAGGGACTATTTCATGTAATTTCATGAATCCTTATTCCATTTGAGCCTCTTTCTTCATATTGGGCCTGGATTAAGCCATGTATCTGTCATGCTATATATAGATACATGTAAATCTACCAACTTAATACATTTTGGGAAAATTCTGAAATTTCATAAGTCCATAGTAAAATCTTAATGAATCAAAGCTGCATCTGACTGCTGCTTTCTTTCTTTCTGTGGTGAATCTGTATAAGACCGGTGGTCTTAATAATTCTATGTTGTTGTTAAAAACAAGTAGATATAAGTATAGAAGAACTAAAAAAGAACTATAGTTTATAATTTTATGAGATAAAAGGTCGCAACCGTCTTTGATTTCCAGACTTAAGTCTGGTCCTCTACGGACAATGACAGAATGGTTGCAAGGTTTTCTCACTATGTACCAAGTGTCAACCTACAACCCCAAAACACATTATTGAGTGTATTGACTCATCCATTGATGAGCTCTACTCTTCCCCAGCAGACACCATCAACAAGCTTTACAAGCTTGATACCCTGATATGATTGAGTGGAGATAAGAAAGAAGACGCATCCCCAGCAGACACCATCAACAAGCTTTACAAGCTTGATACCCTGATATGATTGAGTGGAGATAAGAAAGAAGACGCATCCCCAGCAGACACCATCAACAAGCTTCACAAGCTTGATACCCTGATATGATTGAGTGGAGATAAGAAAGAAGACACATCCCCAGCAGACACCATCAACAAGCTTCACAAGCCTTATACCCTAATATGATTGAGTGGAGATAAGAAAGAAGACACATCCCCAGCAGACACCATCAACAAGCTCTACAAGCTTGATACCCTGATATGATTGAGTGGAGATAAGAAGTATAGTTTATAATTTAATAAGAGAAAAGGATATATTGGGAGAACACATTAAGTGGCGAACCCTCCAAGGGATTTCGCCGGTCTATTTTAAGCCTAAAGGTCGAATACAATAATATAACGGTCTGGAAATTCAACTGAAGAAACGGTAAAATGCCACCTCAGTATTGCAGCAGGAAGTGTTTATAGAAAATAGGCCAAAGAAAATAAAACAACAGCTTTCAAATTTACTTTACGACATGTATAGATTTAATACATAGCAATAACCTGCCATAAGTATGTTATATAAAAATATTATTTTATTTTAAATTATAATTTCATAGATTCAAATACTCTGCTAAATCGACCGCCAGAGGTCACTCTTCCCCTATAAAAACTCGTTGTTGTTCTTTCCCGATGGCCGGCTCAACCTTTTGTACATTATGTAAATAAGTATTTCATTTTTAGATTCTTACGCCTCAAGCCAGGCAGTACTTTTATCAAATTATGTTTTTATATATTCCCCTAGCGCAATTAAAGCTATTTTTGATAACTAATTTTATTATAATATCTTCCACGACTGCATACCAAAATCAAGCAAATGACCAATAATTCCTCTACAAGTAATTAATATCAAAACAGCAAAAAATCTTTATTAAATGTATATACCGAATGAAGACATTAAGACTAAAATGTTTCTTTTCACAAATAAATCAAATTGCGGAAGAGCATTACTCGATGCAAATATTTATATATAATCTACTGTCCTAAAAGCTTATGCTCATAGTTTACCTAAATACCATTTCTGAAATTTCACCTTCAGTGTAGCATATATAAGCAGAATGATCCAATACAGTATTAGAGCTCTAGAGAAGCGGTCTGGTAGATTAAATTGGTGAAACCGCTGGGAGGGTTCACCACTGATGAACCAAGCCCTCCCAATATTTTTTCATCGCAGTAATGATAGTAGAAGTTTGATTTATTTGTGAAAAAAAAATCATTCGCGTCTTAATGTCTTCATTCGTTATATATAGAAATTTAGACAGAATCTGTATACAGAATCTTCAGATATTGTAGATTGAAGAGTAATCTCATATAATCAGTAGGACATAGTAAAGAGCAGGACTGAGCTAAACTTTCAGCAGAAGCCCAAAATTTCAAAATTTTATTTCCTGCCAGAACACGAATAACTCATGAACAACGCAGTTATAGCATGTATATCGAGATACAGATAATAACTCTGAAAGATATTACAGTGACCTTTATTGAAGAAACACGAGATAACCAAGTATGTATACATTCGTAGACAATCTTAAGGAAGTTGTACCTTTTAGCATGTATATCGGGATTCAGACAATAACTCTGAAAGATAATACAGTGACCTTTATTGAAGACACACGAGATAACCACTATACACTCATGGACAAAACTTAAGAAATTTGTACCTTTCAGCATGTATATCGGGATTCAGACAATAACTCTGAAAGATAATACAGTGACCTTTATTGAAGACACACGAGATAACCACTATACACTCATGGACAAAACTTAAGAAATTTGTACCTTTCAGCATGTATATCGGGATTCAGACAATAACTCTGAAAGATATTACAGTGACCTTTATTGAAGACACACGAGATAACCAAGTGTGAACAAAATTACTTCTACCTCCTTAAAAAAAAAAAAACAGACGACTTACTCATCAAAAAATGAAAATTCTTTTAGTTTTGCCAATGAGTATATTCAGGAGTATATATTCATTTATGTTATTTTTGGGATTGATTTGTAACGTGAATTTGATATTTATGTTTATTCGACCTAGCTTCTCGGTCTGTAACATGATTCCATTCGAACCCCATGTTGGGCGCCATTGTTATAGTAGGATAATACAATTAACCAAATAAGCCAACTAAATTTTGTGAGATAGTCAATCTCTCGTGAATAAATCCCATGAAGCTATCTAAGATAAATAGAAATAAAACATTCATTGGTTGTATTTGGGCGGTCGACTAGATTGATGGTTGTGTTAACTGAGGCAGGGACATGCTCAATTAGAAAAGGTCTTCAGGGATCATGTCGTTAGTCCATCGAGCAAAACCCAAGGGCCTTTCTTTGGGACACCTGAATCCTGACTATGGATAGCCTGAAGGATTAAATGGTTGGCTGTGAATTGGCATGCTAACTTGTACATGTGTGTGTTACTTTGTGTGTTCGTGTGTATTTTTTAGAGCGCATGACAATTTTTTTTGCCAATTAAAAATAGTTTATTGACATCCAGTCAACAGTAAAAATTTTGTAAATATAACATATATATATTTCACTCTACCTTAATATTATAATCAAAGAAAATGAATCTATACTTTAGTTTGATAAATGTTATTTCTGTAAATAAACTATAAGGTATTTTTGGAGTAATGAAAGAGTTGCAACGTAAAATACATCTAAACAATATCATTTTCACATTTCACTCTATTTAATTAGATAATAAAAAGGCATATACACCTATCCCCCGATTTACACGGTGCTTGTTTTACACGTTTTCGCTTTCACACGGTTTTCGAAATAAGTTTTTTTTTGTTTTTATCGCACTATACTAAAATGCGATATTCTACTCTATACTGCCTATGTTTAAAAGAATATTGGGAGGCTCTGATTCATGAGGGGGCGAACACCTATTCAGATTTGACAGTTTAATATACACCTATCCCTCGATTTACACGTTTTTCTCAGGAACGTATCTACCGTGTAAATCGGGGGATAGGTGTATTGGATTAAATAAAAAAATTATTTTACCAATATTTCGGTTGGCTATACACCAACCTTTATCAAGGCATTATATTTTTGTATAAACAAACTCAGCGCCGCATAGTGTATATAATATCACAGTATATCACAATACAGTATTCAGCCAACCGATATATTGACAAAAATAATCTTTTATTCAATCCAATATATGCCATTTTGTTATCAAATGATTTAAATATGGATTGTTCTATTTTCAGAACTTTAATATAATAATAGAAGAAAACAAATATCACTTTAGCTTGATAAATTATATTTCTGTAAATTAACTATCAGGTATTTCTGTATTAATGAAGAGTTGCAATGTAATTCATTTGGCCACTTCTATTTTTACATTTTACACTATAATACAATATAATTTATTTATTTACCAGTTGCGACACGCTATATCCGATCTGGATAATTGAAACTATTTACAGTAATTGTAGTAGAGTAGGTAACATAATTATCAAAAGAAAATAAACAACTAAGAAAAAGAGCATTGAATAAACATATACATTAAACAAATAAGCAACAACATAAGCAGATAGAAGAAACCACAAGGTAGTTATTTACAGTATGTTAAACAATGATGGAAGTTGATGAATTTATCTGTAATAATCGTCTGTAATAATCTGTAATAATCGTGGAGAGAGAAAGTTGATCAAGTTAAGCTATTATTTATAATGCAGATAAGGCACAATTTGGATTATAGATTGTAAAACAAGGTAATAAGACCAAATCCAAATAAATAAATAGTGTGTGACGTTTCGGTAACAGCATTGTTACCATCTTCAGACAAAAGTACTGAATGAGAAATTTTACCACAGCATGTTTTAAATAGCTACATCAAGTGTGTAAACAAGATAACAGATAAGAAGAATATAGTTATCTGAGAAACATATAATGAAATATAAGGAAATATAAATGATATTTATAGATATGCTTTTAATTATATTTGAAAAAAAAAAAGAATTGGGTTTTTTCCACTTTTAGTTCTAAGAATAATATTCTGTGTTTCTCAGAAAACTATCTTCTTCTTATCTGCTATCTTGTTTACACACTTGATAACAGTAGCTATTTAAAACATTCTGTGGTAAAATTTCTCATTCAATTATTTTGTCTGAAGATGGTAACAACGCTATTACCGAAACATCACACACTATTTATTTATTTGGATTTGGTCTTATTACCTTGTAATATAATGCAACTTATGATTGTAGAACGACATTTGAAAAGTATCCCGCATGTGTTTCTTTTGAACTAAAAATCGAAATTTATTTTAAGGAGAAATAACAATTATTTCTATCCTTAGGGATGAACTATGAAAGGATGAATTGTGAAGAGTAATGATAAACGTAAAAATGAAGTGTCCAGGGATGTGAATATTTGATATTATAATAAAAGTAAAACCGATGCAACTTTAGTGTGATAAATGATATTTATGTAAATTAAATATAAGGTATTTTTGGATTAATGAAGAGTGTTGCAATGTAATACATCTGACTATTCTCATTTTCACATTCGACTCGGTATGTAAAGCACCAACGGTGGCATATTGCTTGGGCCACTTAAAGGGAGAAGGGAGGCAATTGCGCTTTGGCTTGCTGGGTAGGAACCAAGACAAATAGCGGCAGAGCTCTGTTCCATATGCAATGAGCGGAGAGAGGGCGGCTATAGATAATGGAGAGCCAAATATCTATGTTTGCAGGTGTCTACCACCTACATAATGGAAGCCTCTTGGATCGAGGATATACCAGGGATCTGCTTACAAATAGTCTTCTTTCTACTGAAGCTTTTGTTTCTTCTTTTTGCCTAGATCCCCCAGTACTCTGTTATCGAGCGGCGTCTGAATTGGAAATTTTCAACGAAAGCTTTAAATTCAAACTCCTCTTTTTTTTCTACTCAACACCATCGCACGATTTCTTTGTGTGATATTGTTTAACTTGTGATTTAATAACGATATCTTCTTTTTTGTCATAGTTCTAAACGGTAATCAATTTTGTTGTTTTGATATTAAATTCAGAATGACATTACACCAATACTTTGCGTCGTTTCGTTTTGCGTTTTTTTTTTTCGAAGTTGCGTCGCTGATTAATTTTTACTGATTTTTCACTGTGCGTCGTTAGATTTTTCGAAGTTGCGTTGTTTTGGATTCGAGCCTTTAATTTTTTTTATTATTTTTTTTTCCCTAAAATATGGCAACATCTTTGTTTTTGATTGTGCCTTTACCTATTTTCACTTTGCGTCGTTTCAATTTGCGTCGTGTTTTTTTGGAACGTAACCCCGACGCAAAGCGAGGTATGGGTGTATATAAAAAAAAGAGAAAATTTTAAGTTGTGTTGGTGAGATATTTCGTTGGGACGAGTTTTTTGTATTTCGTTATTTAATCAAATAGCATAAAGAAGATGAATTTGGTTTTTCAGATTTTCTATTATATAAAATGAGGATAAGAGAATATAAAGATATATTTATTTTGAATTCCTAAATTTATATCAAAGCCGAAGTACATTTGTAATATGGAGTTTTTATTTGTCGTTTTTCTACGGTAAAATTGAATAAATGAATGCATTAGTTACCGATTTTGAAACAATATTGTATAAAAATTCGTTGTTGGGTTTTCGAATCCATTAAAAATCGAAGATATTACTTGAAATGATATTATGAAAACATTTTTATTCACGTACTGCGCGTGCAAAATTGTGATGCTATATGCTGCCTTGTTGCTCAAACTTTATATTTTTATTAAAATTGGTGTTCTCAAAAATATGCATTATTCTTATAAAAATATATATATATTGGAACTATCCGGTAACTTTATTGGACAGACCTTGTATATTCCTGATTTTGTCGCTCCATGGAAAGGAGGGTGTCATTGCCCCGTTAGTCAGTCACATTTCAGAGTTCCCTGTTCACGGTTACCGTAGCGGCTCACGACACCGTACTACAGGGCAGTCCCTTACTTGTGTTGCTCCATAGAAAGGAGGGTGCCATTGCCCCGTTAGTCAGCCACATTTCAGAGTTCACTGTTCACGGTTACCGTAGCGGCTCACGACACCGTACTACAGGACAGTCCCTTACTTGTGTTGCTCCATGAAAAGGAGAAGTGCCATTGCCCCGTTAGTCAGCCACATTTCAGAGTTCCCTGTTCACAGTTACCGTAGCGGCTCACGACACCGTACTACAGGGCAGTTAGTCCCTACTTGTGTTGCTCCATGGAATGAGGGGTGCCATTGCCCCCTTAGTCAGCCACAGTTCCCTGTTCACAGTTACCGTAGCGGCTTACGACACCGTACTACAGGGCAGTTAGTCCCTACTTGTGTTGCTCCATGGAATGAGGGGTGCCATTGCCCCCTTAGTCAGCCACAGTTCCCTGTTCACAGTTACCGTAGCGGCTTACGACACCGTACTACAGGGCAGTTAGTCCCTACTTGTGTTGCTCCATGGAATGAGGGGTGCCATTGCCCCCTTAGTCAGCCACAGTTCCCTGTTCACAGTTACCGTAGCGGCTCACGACACCATACTACAGGGCAGTTAGTCCCTTACTTGTGTTGCTCCATGGAATGAGGGGTGCCATTGCCCCCTTAGTCAGCCACAGTTCCCTGTTCACAGTTACCGTAGCGGCTTACGACACCGTACTACAGGGCAGTCAGTCCCTTACTTGTGTTGCTCCATGGAATGAGGGGTGCCATTGCCCCCTTAGTCAGCCACAGTTCCCTGTTCACAGTTACCGTAGCGGCTCACGACACCGTACTACAGGGCAGTTAGTCCCTTACTTGTGTTGCTCCATGGAATGAGGGGTGCCATTGCCCCCTTAGTCAGCCACAGTTCCCTGTTCACAGTTACCGTAGCGGCTTACGACACCGTACTACAGGGCAGTCAGTCCCTTACTTGTGCTGCTTCTCCCGCCCGCCTCGTAGAGGAAGACTTCTGATCGTAGACCTTGTATATCAGAAGATATGATAAGGTAATGATATATGGAGTATGAAACCTACTCTGAAGATCTAAATAGGAGTTCAAAGACGCTAAGACGGACATCATCTATGGAGAGAGTTCCATTGGTACTGTAAGTTCTTCATTCTATGGCCAGCTGATGTCGACAGTTAGCTTGACACATGAACCAGTGACACAACCGCTAGGTAGTGGTCCGTTTGATAGAATGAAGCCTTTCGTCTCTCACCAGGCAGCACAAATTCAATTCTTTGATCGATTGATATTGCGCCTATTTCAACCTTTTAGGGAGGGGGGGGGGGGGGAGGCGAAGTACGTCTGGAGGATCCCGGTAAGGTCACCCAAGGTGTGAAAGCTCCTTCCGAGGTATTGAGATGAGTAGACCACCCCAGCTATGTCCCAGAAAGACTGTGGAAGGGACCTCACCATAGAATTCCTTCTCCCATGAACGCCCAATGATGAAAATATTAAACTAATATAAGATAGAGATTCAGTTGAAAGGGAAATATATGAACATATGGGAATATTATATGCACTCGAGGATGTTCCCTAATGACAAAAAGTCTTCTTCCAGTTAATAGCTAATCAGGGGATTTTCGTATGAACTCTTACTTCGAGAGTCAGAGAAAGCTTTGGATGCCTAAGTAAGGATAGAGTGGTTATCGTTATTAAGCCTTTGCCCGAAGAGATAGTCTTGCTGGTCGAGTGGACGCTAGGTGATTTTGAAGGCCTTCAGGATAAGATATCTGAGAAAACGGCCAGTATTGGCGTAAAGACAACTGATAGAGTCTGTGTAAGACGACACCATCTCAATCAATCATTACCCAAACCCGCCAAGTCCCAGAGGATATTCGAAGACATCCAATCAACCAGACCTAATCGATATTCAGCCAATCATCGGCAGAAGGACGTTAATTACACGCCCGCGACACGCCGGCAAATCCACTAAAGAGCTGTGTTAACACATCCACCGAATTGTCAGCTTTAATTTAAATCTCGAATAAATTAGTCCATTCCAGTTGGGTGACAGGCTCTTCTCTAAATTAATGTCGGATCACTACACATGTTCAACTGATCAACATTTCACTGTTTAATTCCAGCTCTCTACACCTTCGGAAGAATGGCTTGTGGCTTCAAAACTTGAAATTGCGTCTTAAGACTAAGTTCTGGATTTTACCTTATTCTGAGGGTCGGTGGAAGGCTGGTTAAACCTTTTGGTTTTCGACCACTGCGACCTGGGTTCGATTCCCACATTGGACGCTTTTTTCTGTTTAAAAAAATGCTCCAATGGCCCCCCGATTCTTACAAAAGTCCAACCCCACCAGCGAGTGCAAGTAACCAAACGGGGCTCTGGCACATTTTTAAGTGCAAAGTCGAACTGCTTTCACATGTGTAGACATGTGGTGCGCTTACAGTAAAAAAAGCAGTCGCTAACTACCCACCATGATTATCATGGCCTATACCACGTGTACTTGGGATAAGAAAAAATAACCTTATGTTGATAGTAAATATAAAGCATTGACACGAAAACTTGTTTTGAATGAATCAATTATATAATCAGAAATAAAATGATATATCTATTTTATATTTAACTAGTTTTGTTTTAACTGTAGGTATGATTTCGGTATGTCTATTTTCCTATTTATACTGTTTTGATCATCTATAGATGCCCAGCTCTCCAGAAATAATGTTTGTCCTGTATGTTGCTGTATAAAACTATTGAATTTTCAAAATCTGGAATATGTCCTTGATTGCATGATCTACAAGTAATGACAAAGAGCTATGATTTCTGAAGGCTGTTTTGTGTTGATCAAGTCTCTCTATTAAGGTTTTTCCAGTTTCGCCAATGTAGGATCATGTACAGGATTTGCATGGTATGCGGTATATAAGATTTGATTGGGTTTCTTGTTTTGGGGTTCGTTTATATGTAAATCTTAGCGCTATTTAAGGAAATGTAAGACATCTTACGTGAATCAGAAGGAATCTTGGCCATGAGGCAGATTCCAATCTTGCTACCATTATTTCAGCTACTTTTAGACACTTTTCACTAGTTCTTCAAATAAAAGACACTTCGGCCAGTAAATCTTTTTAATGTCTCAAAAAGATAGAGGCTGCCTGGTTGTCATTCATAGTTCTTCAAATAAAATACACTTCGGCTAGTAAATCTTTTTAATGTCTCAAAAAGATAGAGGCTGCCTGGTTGTCATTCATAGTTCTTCAAATAAAATACACTTCGGCCAGTAAATCTTTTTAATGTCTCAAAAAGATAGAGGCTGCCTGGTTGTCATTCATAGTTCTTCAAATAAAATACACTTCGGCCAGTAAATCTTTTTAATGTCTCAAAAAGATAGAGGCTGCCTGGTTGTCATTCATAGTTCTTCAAATAAAATACACTTCGGCCAGTAAATCTTTTTAATGTCTCAAAAAGATAGAGGCTGCCTGGTTGTCATTCATAGTTTTTTAAATTGAAAACACTTCGGCTAGTAAATCTTTTATTTGAAGTGTCTTATACACCTATCCCCCGATTTACCCGGTACTTGTCTTACACGTTTTCGCTTTTACACGGTTTTCCAAATAAGTTTTTTTTTATCGCACTAAACTAAATGCTACTGTGATTGAACACATGCGCTGTGTACATATCTCACGAGGAATCCCGAGCTTATATGCTGACTACATATTTTAACCTGTCAATGCATTTTATTTTTATTTCTGTGTACACCTATCCCCCGATTTACACGTTTTTCTCAGGAACGTATCTACCGTGTAAATTGGGGGATAGGTGTATTTGAAGAACTATGAATGCCGGCCAGGCAGCTTCTATCTTTATGACTTTTAACTAGTTAAGAGAATATATACATTTTTAATTGAATATTTTACGGTTATACTATTTTATTAATTTCCATTTAATTGAGACCTTTTTTATTTTAAAAAATGGAGTTCGTTGATCTGTGATCCGAAATTACCAAAATTAGTGAAGTGTTTCCAAATTTTTTAATTAAAACACAATCTCCATTCAATATAGTGGGTGAAGGAAACAATGAACAATATGGTAACCTCTTTTTGAAACAAAAGAAAACTTGAGTTGCTATTTTCTGTTTCCACTCACTTGGCAGGTCTTTTTATGTGTTAAATTCAAAAGTAGATTAGCTCTGCTTAATTGTCAGACCTGACCACATTGGGCGAAGGAGAACAAGAGACTAAAATGAACAGAGTAATCTCATTTTTTTTCTCTTTCACAGCCCTCGCCACTAAAAGAGTGTTTTGTTTCAAAATTTGCTCTATTAAATCTCTCTTTTTATCTAAAAAAGAAAAGAAGTTGAAGCCAGCTGGTTAACTCTAAAAAGTTCATTATTGCTTAATTTAAAAATCTCTGAAAAATTTTTGGAGGACAAAACATCTGAGTAATTAGGGATAAGGGTTAATTACTGATTCTTTTCGGTTACTATGGTAACGCTATTGTCCATGGAACTTACTCCAACAATGCTCTAGCATCCTCTATGTGTTTGTTTTTACAGCGCCAGAAAAAAAATGGAGGAAAGTTGATCTCTTACAAGAGTCCCTTTGCACCAGATGAATATTTTAAAATAGAATATTTATAACCTAGGCATCTTCTGCCTCAAAATCTCTAAAATAACTTAGAGATTAAAATACCTTCTGTCCACCCCATTTTTTTACTATAGAACTCAAGTCTCTTTTTAAATAAGCTCATTTAAAATTAAAGGATTAAAAATCTTATGAAAATTAATTAGAAACCTTGAGACAGAAATTTTGTAATCTTCGTTTTTTTTTTTTACTTTAGATTGAAGGTTTTGTTCTTTTCATGAAAGCTTTTATTTCAGAGTGTATCTTTTCCAAATTAAATTTTTGGTGTTATCTTTGGTTACAATGGGGAGGGATTGTCCGTTTTCTTGGTTGAACCTGATTGAAACTGTTTTTGTTTTGTGTGATCTACGGAATTGTTTTTATTAGAAGAGGAAAAAAATGATTAAAAACTCTGAGCTTAGTTTTGTTTTTGATGTATTGGTTTCTGATGACTTAAAATGACTTTTTGTTATTAGAAAAAAAAAAAAAGATTTTCTGTTATTAGTCGATGGAAAGAGATTGTCCAACACTTGGATAAAATACGTAATACAGGTTCGATTTTTTTTTTTATTTTTTGTTTAAAAGCAATAATCATTTTCTACAACATTTTTATCTTTTGTTTTCTCTACGTTTTGAAAATTCACTCTTTGTGTCATGGAATGCTATTGATATTGATTTAGCATTGATTATAAATGTTTCTAAATCATTAGGAATGGAATGAATGGGATTTTAGAAGAAAAAAACCTAAAAATGGGATAGAGATGCAATACATACAAACTACCTTGAACAAAGTATAGAGAGATTGAGATTGAAATTGATTTATTACAATGTCCATATAAGATTATATAAGGTTAAATACATAAAATGAATAAATAAGATTAATAATGATAAATATATAAATAAATAGATAAAATCGATTATAAATATACATATATATATTATATTAATATAGATAATCTAAAATACAAATATTTTATTTTTTTTAAAAAACATATATTTTATTTTCATTCATTGACTGTTATATATTTTTGACCATAGATTCACAACATACCACTTTAATTATTGTTGTTGTAAATAATGTATAGTTAACCCTACCTATCTTTTAAAATCACGATTATAGAATTCATTCTATAAATTCTATATTGCAGTGATAAATAATTTTATGTGTAATTTACTTCAAGTAATTCAAAATAAAATCTACTTGAAAGGTAAATAATTATCTTTAATTTTTACGACTGGACCTCTTTTTAACAATCAAACACACAAAAAAATTCTAATCATAATATATATATATAAATATATATACAAGGTCTTCATTGGTGGCGCCCACAGCGAGAAAGACTCCGCCACTGATTGACTGCGAGAGTTCTTTCAGAGAGAGAGAGAAAGATTGAAACTGATTTATTACAAAGTCCATATAAGATTATATAAGGTTAAATACAAAATAAATATGAATATGAATACATAAGATTATATAATGATAAATATATGGATAAAGAGAGGAATGAATGAAGAGCGAGAGAGAGAAAGAAAAGGATTCAAAAATAAACGTGCGACTCAAACGCTCTATTTTACATTTTCAAAATTACCAGAAATGAGAATTAATCATTCTTGATTCATGGGAGCTTTATGAATTGGTATTTTCATCGCGTCAAATTTCACAGATATGAGATCATGGTTTTATTAGCGAGGGGTGGTGGGGTGGGGGCCGCTCTACGCTTTGGTAATTGCTTTAATCTCTGTCAATCAGAACTTGAGGGCTATGACGTAAGAGACACGTGCCATGGGGAGACCGCCTCCCTGAGTTATGTGTGCGTTGAATATTAAAAGACATAAATCATTCACAAACTCCTTCTTGGGAGGAGTGAGATTTGCATACGTGCCGACTATTGTACTATACAAAAAGACCGTTACGCAATCAAAGCATCTATTTCCCGCCCCCCCCCCCCCCCCTTGTTGATAAAAGGCCATCTGAATAAAACGTGTTTTAACAAAGAGCTCAAAAGGAAAAAAAAATCTTTAGTGAGTTTTCGAGGGCGTGCATAATGCCCTCATCATAATGTTTGGCATGATTGGTGGAAATTTGCTTCCAGAAAACAAAAAAAAAAAGTTTAAAAAGTTAATTTGGAAAACCTGGAGGGAAAACAATGATGTACATTTGAAGCACGGAATTGGCTAAAGGTATAGAAGCTAAGTAAATACATTTAAGATATGAAGAAAAAAGATAAATCGAAATGAAGAGCAGTTTTGAAACTTAATCTAATTTCTTTTCCTTCTTTTTTGGAATAAATTATATAAAGTTGAGTCTTATTTGTTATCTTTGTGTATTTAGAAACATTTAAATATTAGAAATGCACAATGCACAGTTTAATCGTCTGATATATAAAATCCTTTGACTTCGTTCTTCAGAAAATACAAAGAGTTTTTAATTCTAATATAACATTCTGTTATGAATATGATGTATCATAAGATTGTCCCAAAATTTAGTAAACATATTATGATTTATATAATACACTGCGGCCTGTGATTGTAAAACGACACTTGAAGTTACACCGCATGAGTTTCTTTTCGACGAAAAATCAAATTTTTATTTCAAGGTGAAATATCGACTATTTCTAACCTTTTTGGATGAGGTATGAAAGGATGAATTATGAAGAGCAATTTA
>CP092864.1:149699593-149745895 GCA_030710605.1 Cordylochernes scorpioides
TATTATGATTTATATTTCGCAAGTGTTACTAACTTTTGGGACAACCTTGGTAATATTGGTAACCTTAGTGAAATTATAACAGAATTCTTATAGAAGAATGATTTAATCTCTAATGTTCTATATCAAGGGTGGTCAATCAGTAGGTGGACCAAGTTTCAGAATTACAAGGTTGTCTTAAAAGTTGGTAAACACTTGTAAAATTAAGAAAAAAGGTATTTCCTGATCGTGCAACTGAAAGTTGCTGATGGCTTGCGCCATCTATTGGAATAAATATCAAATAATTGTTGATTTTTAATTATTGCAGAATTGGCCAAATACTTTTCTTAATTCATCTCTACCTGATCCAAATACAAATTCACTTTTGTACTGTTTTTTTCACATTTGCAAAATATAAATCATAATATGTTTACGAACTTTTGGGATAACCTTATAGACAAAATATTATCTTGACATTTGATGTACAGTTTCCACCCACTAACAAGGACCAACAGTCCGAGACATATGGGAAAAATCTTTGATTTACTTGATATATCAAGAAATGATTGAGCTTTTTATTCTTAAATACAAAATCTAACGTTTAATTTATATTTGTTCCGAAATATATCACTAGCGTTTAGTGGCGTATTCAAAAAATGTCATTCTACAAGAAATTGCAAAGATAGTTTTTTTTTGTCTATCCCTAGTACACGTGGTACAGGTCATAAAAATCATGGTGGGTAGAAGTAGGTGACTGCTTTTACTGTAAGTGCACCACATGTCTGCATATGTGAAAAGTAGTTTTGCTTATCCCTAGTACACGTGTTACAGGCCATGCTAATCATGGTGGGTAGAAGTTGGCGACTGCTTTACTGTAAGTACACCACATGTCTACACATGTGAAAAGTAGTTTTACTTTGCACTTACAAATCTGTCAAAGTCCCGGTTGGTTACTTGCACTCGCTGATGGAGTTGGACTTTTGCAAGAATCGAGGACCACTGGAGCATTTTATTTTTAATCAGAACTCCGCCTTTGCCGGTCCCAAGCCCGGATGAAAAAGGAGGAGGGGGAGCAGTGACAAACTCACTAAAAACCTGGGCTCAGCTGGCCATGCTGATAGTACCCTGTAAGGGTTCCTAATCCAGGTATACAGGATGAGCAGCGTTTGTACTCCATGTTAGGAGCAGCTGTACATGGGGTCTGTTCCTCATGTCAGAGGCGGCCATTTCTTTTGGAGCTAAGTCGGCCAGCCACTGAGTAGTGCTCCCAGTCTTAATGACAAAGGCAGACGCATTCTACTTCACCCAGTCATGATGGTTGTCAAACAAGCTTGATACCCTAATATGATTGAGTGTAGATAAGAAAGAAGAGAGATTTTTAATCAGAAAAAAGTGCCCAATGCGGTAATCGAACCCGAATCTTAGCGATCAAAAACCAACAGTTAAACCATCCTTCCAACAACCCCACATAGAAAACATAGTAAAAACACAGACCTAGCTTCAAATTTCAAGGTAATATACCAATACTATTATTAAACAGAACACTAAGCACCTTCTAGCAATAAAATAACTCTATACCATTGTGTATGCTCTAAGAAACAAACGTTTTAAACCATCACAGAATTTTTAACAAAGGCTAAAAATACCATCCACGTCCATCAGGTAGACAACGTGGATCTAACTTTATTTAATGGGCTGTTAAACACGGCCATAAGAAATGTTAATTATGGGACAGAAGACATCCTGTAATGGATCGTCTGCTTGGATTAAAAAGACATTATTCTCTACCGACGTCGTTATTTTAACCAGATGTCATAATGGAGGGATTAAAGGCTCAACTAGCGCTGCCAATATATATTGCTTAACAAATTGTACACCTTCTTTGTGCTTTTTTTCCTGACAAAAATCCTTTGAAAATCATCTTTGAAATGTAATGCTAGTGTATCGTAATATAAATGTTCGAATAAGTCTTGCTCTATACTTTTCTAATACAATATAATACGGATTATGATTGTAGAATGACATTTGACCATTATCCCGCATGTGTTTCTTTTGGACGAAAAATCAAAATTTATTTCAAGGAGAAATAAAGATTATTTTTAACCTTAGGGATTAAGTATGAAATAATGAATTGTGAAGTGTAATGATAAATGGAAAAATAAAGTGTCCAGGGATAGGAATGTATTGTTTTAAATTGAATAATTCTCAAATATCTAGCATATTTTCATTTTAAAATATAAAACTTTTTTTAAATCTGTAAATTGATTTTTCTCGAAAAAACTCACAATACTTTACTATTTCATTTCATTTAACTAGATTTGCATACCAACCCTTTATACATATATTAATTGTGTTGATATTTTTTCTTTTTTCATCTAACTAACTTGCATACTAATTCTGTAAAACGACGTTTGAAAATTATGTCGCATGTGTTTCTTTTGAACGAAAAATCGTAATTTATTTTAAAGGAGAAATAACGATTATTTCTAACCTTAAGGATAAAGTATGAAAGGATGAATTGTAAAAAGTAATGATAAACGGAAAAAAAAAATTCAGGGATGGGAATCGAACCCACAGTGTTCTGCTTACCGGTCAAATGTCATGTCCACTAAGCTAACCTGGACATATTTTTCCGTTCGTAAATAATACATAAAGTAATTTATAATATAATATAATGCGGCTTATGATTGTAAAACGACCTGTTCATATTTAAAATATCTTTCTTTTCTTTTTCTTTCACAATTTTGTTTACTCTCTAAAGTACAAGTGTTCCTAGGGGGACATAGCGCTCTAAGTCGAGAAAAAGAATATGTAAGTCGAAATTTCTTAATATTCAATGAATCCTGTATTTATTGCATATATACAGTAAAACTTTAATAAATCTAATGCCTTTTATTCTAACGTCTTTAATTTGAATATTTATCTTGGTCCCTAGAATTTGCTATAAATATAATTTCCGTTTTTATTTCGAATTTTTGGATAACTCGAATTTTTTTTTTCACTTGGTTTTCGAATTATCCAAGTTAAACTGTATTTGGTTTTTATTTCATTGATAATTTCAAAGAATTACAATTTAAAAATTCTCAATAACGACCCATACTTATACCTAACTAGTATTTTGTGAAGGGTTTGCAGAAAATATTTAATTTAAGAGATAATATTTGATGTGTGTGTGTGTGTAATTATTGAAAAGAAACACATTGCCAGTAAATGTATTTGTTACACCCTCTCATTCAATAACTTATATCATTGCAGTAAGGTCTGTAGAGATAATATTTGATGATATTATTGAATAGAATCACATTGCCAGTAAATTTATTTGTTACAACCTCTCATTCAATAACTTATATCATTGCAGTAAGGTCTGTAGAGATAATATTTGATGATATTATTGAATAGAATCACATTGCCAGTAAATTTATTTGTTACAACCTCTCATTCAATAACTTATATCATTGCAGTAAGGTCTGTAGAGATAATATTTGATGATATTATAGAAAACAAACACATTGCCAGTAAATGTATTTGTTACACCCTCTCATTCAATAACTTATATCATTGCAGTAAGGTCTGTAGAGATAATATTTGATGATATTATTGAATAGAATCACATTGCCAGTAAATTTATTTGTTACAACCTCTCATTCAATAACTTATATCATTGCAGTAAGGTCTGTAGAGATAATATTTGATGATATTATTGAATAGAATCACATTGCCAGTAAATTCATTTGTTACACCCTCTCATTCAATAACTTATATCATTGCAGTAAGGTCTGTAGAGATAATATTTGATGATATTATTGAAAATAAACACATTGCCAGTAAATTTATTTGTTACACCCTCTCAATGAATAACTTATATCATTGCAGTAAGCTCTGTAGAGATAATATTTGATGCTATTATTGAAAAAAAAAACACATTGCCAGTAAATTTATTTAAAATACAATATAATGCGATTATTTTTGTATAACAGAATTTGGCAATTATACCGCAAATGTTTCTTTTGAACGAAAAATCGAAATTTATTTTAAGGAGAAATAACGATTATTTCTAAACCTAGGGATGAAGTATGAAAGGATGAATTGTTAAGAGTAAAGATAAACAGAAAAATAATAAATCGTTCTACAATTATAAGCTGCATTATATTGTATTATAAATTACTTTATATAATATTTACGAACGGAAAAATATTTCCAGGGTAGCCTAGTGGTAATGGCATCTGCCCAGTAAGCGGAATACTGTGGGTTCGATTCCCATCCCTGGAAACTTTTATTTTTCCGTTTATCATTGCTCTTCACAATTCATCCTATCATACTTCATCCCTAAGGATAGGAATAATTGTTATTTCTCCTTAAAATAAATTTCGATATTTCGTTCAAAAGAAACATTTGCGGTATAATTGTCAAATTTCGTTCTAGTAAATTTATTTGTTACAAATATTAACAGAGGAATATAGATGAGACAAAATAGCTCAAGCTACCAGTAGCTATTGCAGGAAGATCAGAAGAAGAAGGAACTAGCCGGACGCCATTTAATTGGCCCTCCAAGAAGAATTAACCAAGGCTAATCAAGCGAATGCTATCGCGGATCTTATTGATTTCAGCTTAAACAGCGCACGGACCCTAATCAAGCGGGGTGGGAAGTCCCCAGGGGCCCTCGCTTGTTGCCTCCGTGGGTTCTAGGGGGAAATCTTCACGGCACCTCATTATTCAACACCTCAACTACTTCGATGGTTTTTGTATTTGTTCTTTCATTCAAATCTTACTTGTACCATTCCTTGTTGTGGTCTAGATTCAAGTTTATTATTCAACACCTCAACTACTTCGATGGATTCTTGTATTTGTTCATTCATTCAAATCTTACTTGTACCATTCCTTGTTGTGGCCCTAGATTCCAGTTTATTATTCAACACCTCAACTACTTCGATGGATTCTTGTATTTGTTCTTTCATTCAAATCATACTTGTACCATTCCTTGTTGTGGCCCTAGATTCAAGTTTATTATTCAACACCTCAACTACTTCGATGGATTCTTGTATTTGTTCTTTCATTCAAATCTTACTTGTACCATTCCTTGTTGTGGCCCTAGATTCAATGATAGAAAAAAAATCAGGTGTTGATATTAAAAATAAAAAAGGCACATCTTAACCAGGTACAATGTGCTTTTCAGAAGACAGAGCGCCATCTAGTGGAACAGAAATAAACTATTCATTGATTTAGCCTGTTCCCTGATATTTGGCCAACCCAATTTTTTGATAAATCAAGAAAAGCCATCCACGAACGCGTTTCGCGCTGTTGGCGCTCGTCAGCGTGGAGTAAGCTGTACCACTGAGATCAAAAAGAATTTTGGTCCCTGAGGCTTCTTGAGAAACCAAGAAATGGGTATTTAAGGCCAAACTTGCGTAAATATGCTTAAAATGTGAAAAAATAATAGAAAAAAAAAAAAAAGATCAGGTGTTGATATTAAAAATAAAAAGGCATATCCTGAACAGGAGCACATGTGCTTTACCAATACTAAATATGAATAAATAGATTAGTTTTTTAATTAAAAAAAAACTTTATTTGTGAGAGTAATATTTATTGTTGGCAAGAAACATTTTTGTGGATCTTCAAAAACTTTTAAATTTTGTAAATTGTAATATTTGACTCTTGACTCAAAAGGTTGGCGATCCCTACACTAAGAGATGGGATTACAATCTGTTGGATTATAAACACGGTGTCATAATTGATGCGAGATATTGTTTGATTACATTCCATCACAATTCTATGAATATAAACTCAAAAGATTACCATTCCTGATTTATGTGATAGTATTTGTCCATATTGTTTCGTATGTTTCTGTTGCATATTATCCTTTAAGTCGGTGGATGAGAGGGTAACACGCTCGATTCCCGACAGTCATGAACCGGGATTGAATCCCGCGTTAAAATTTGTTTAATATGAGAATAACCTTCACGTATTATTCATTGTTTCAATTATCATGCACTAGGTTGCTCTTGCTGAGCGGTACCTATTTATGTGAATTTGAACCAGAATATTATCCTTTAAGATCCGTTTTAACTAGGAAAACACCTTACTCTAAACTTCCCCAATGCTTCCTTTGTATGGAAGGAAGGTTGGAGGATATGAAATGTCAAAATAAATAAGTGATAAAGCTGTCGAGGAAACAAAAGGATGTTTCACCTGTCAACATCAGGAACGTCATCGGACTCAAAGTTTCTTATCTACTGAAGCAACACATTGTTCACATTGTGGGTAAAATTCAATGTCAATGTGTATAGAATTTTGTTAAAATGCCTCATTATCTTCTTTAGACTTTATTGATTCTCATCTTGAACGGAATAAGATCTTAAAGAACATTATCCAAGTCTACGTGAACCCAGTTCAGCTAGTCAGAATAATGTCCGAGAAAAAAATATATATAGCGATAGAATTTTTTAACTTTCATAAAGCGTTAGAGAACAAGGTAATCTCTAAGAACTAAAATTACAGAACAATTTCCTTCCATAGTTAATTTGTATAGTTATGTTGAATACTTTGATTTCCTTTTCATTTTCCCTTCTCTCCTTTGTTTATGTTTTTTTTTTTTTCCTTTTCTCCATGAAAATGATGTATGGCGAGTCCTTACAAGACGGAAATGTCCTAATAAAGAAGTTGTTGTTGTTGATTCCCATCTTGATTAGGAATATATAATTGAAATCCGATTTGAAGATCATTGTTCTTGATGATTTTTTTCTGTAATATATTAGCTCGTGTGTGTGTTAATTTATATGTATTTTTATCTAATTATTTTTCACAGAATTTATGATAATTTGTGTGTGTGTGTGTGTGTGTCATGAAAATTGCTGTGTTATCTTGAAGTTTGACTATCCGCTCTGACCACTCTCCAGTTGTTTTATCACTTTTACCTAACATACCAAAAACAGAATTTTTAGAAATCAGACTTTGAAGATTCAAACAATTGTAATGGATTCGAAGCATGAAGACGCATATAGCCTATTGTCTCATACCTAACGAGGTCATGCAACAATATAAGGTTATCCCAAAAGTTCGTAAACATATTATGATTTATATTTTACAAGTGTTTGCGAACTTTTGGGACAACCTTGTAATTCTGAAACTTGGCCCACCTACTGATTGGCCACCCTTGATATAGAACATCAGAGATTAAATCATTCTTCTATAAGAATTCTGTTATAATTTTACCAAGGTTACAAATATTACAAAGGTTGGCCCAAAGGTTCGTAAAAACTTGCAAAATATAAATTATCATATGTTTACGAACTTTTGGGACAGCCATGTAATTCTGAAACTTGGCCCACCTACTGATTGACCACCCTTGATATAGAACATCAGAGATTAAATCATTCTTCTATAAGAATTCTGTTATAATTTTACCAAAGTTACCAATATTACCAAGGTTGTCCCAAAAGTTCGTAAACACTTGCAAAATATAAATCATAATATGTGAGTAACAGAGAGTTACCTAGATATTATTTGGAAAAGAAAGAATAAATAATATTAAGGTAAAGGGATATTACTGTACAAAATTCACCTTGATATTGTATATAGAAGTATATGCCCGTTGAAGAACAGAAATTTTGCTCGAGAGCTTGCGAAATTCAAAATTAAAAGAAAATCTTTACCTTAATATTATTTATTCTTACTTTTTGATTAAATAATAATATGTTTACGAACCTTTGGGACTACCTTATATAAATTTGATTTGTTTTTGCTTTACAAATAAAATTGCTGTGTCATCCTGAAGTTTGATTTTTCGCTCTGACCTCTCGCCATTGGTGAACTCTTCTGTTGTTTTGCCACTTTGATTTAACATACCAAGAGCAGAATATTTGGCAATCAGACTTTGAAGATTCAAACAGTTGTAATAGATTCGAAGCTTGAAGACACACATTGTCTGTTGACTTCTACTTAACGAGGTCATGCAATGATAAAACAAGCCGAGATATGCAGACAGCTGATTTGTTACGGCCAAAGTTACCTTTCTATACGACTTTTACTTCCTCTAAATGGCCAAGTTTGATTATCTTCCCGGCTCAAAGAACAGCGTTACAATCCCCTATCCCTATTACGAAAGAAGTTCAGAGGGTTACCCGGTCCTCGACAAGGGTAGACACAAGCTGATTCCTTCAGTGTAGCGCGCATGCATCCCCAGACATCTAAGGGCATCACAGACCTGGCTCTGTTTCGTGCGGCTAAAAGCCGCCTGTCCCTCTAAGAAGACCAGCTCACGGTACAAAGTACCGTAGGCCTATTTAGTAGGCTAGATTCTTGTTCGTTATCGGAATTAACCAGACAAATCGCTCCACCAACTAAGAACAGCCAAAGTTTCCTTTCTATAACAAGATGATTAAGTGCAGGATCTACAATCGTTAACAAGGGCCAGGGAGGACACTTAAGTGACTGGCAAAAAATGGAGATGATATTGGAATGTGGGAGTAGGGGCGTCGTGTTCTGGCTTCTGTCACCCGACCTTTGCGCCCGGCGCAAGTACACGGCTAAAAAACACGTCCCCACGGCCCTAATAACCTTTTAGTACCATCTCTCTCTTCATAGCAATATAATTGTACTCTGGTCCATTCTATCTCCCGTAGATGGCAGCTTTTTTCCCTTCTTCTAGTACTTCTCCGCCATTACAGTCTGGTACCTCTTGTGATCTGGAGTGGTTACTGTGTCATTTTCTGAGTACTTCTCCTCTTTCGGCAGTATGAGACATTCCCCTTCTTGCTATATCTCTTTCTTCTGCGTTGTGAACAATTATTTGATCTTTACTTATGTTGTTGTTTATTTGTTTAATGTATATGTTTATTTAATGTTCTTTTTCTTAATTGTTTATTTTCTTTTTGATAATTCTGTTACCTACTTTACTACAATTATTGTAAATAGTTTCACGCGCAATTATCCAGATCGGATATAGCGTGTCTTGTTTTTAACTGGTAAATAAAATTAATTTGATCTTTTAATACTTTTTTTTGGAATTTAATCTATCCAACATTTTTTTACCTTTTTAGAAATATGCTTTTGTATTGTGAGATTTGTTGATGAAATATGAAAAATTATATACATGTGTACTCAATAAATAGAGATTTCCAAGCTCTTTCTATCTTTCTTCTGCGAATGATTATTTGATCTTTTAATACTCTTTTAGGAATCTAATCTATCCAACGATTTTTTTACCTTTTTGGAAATAGGCTTTTCTATTGTGAGATTTGTTGATGAAATTTGAAAAATTATATCCATGTGTACACAATAAATAATCACGATTTCTAAGAATCAAAAAACAATTATTTCTTAATCTTTTCTAAGAAATTCTTTCACAATTGCATTTCTGTACTGATTGACTGGAGCTATGTTATGCCGTTAGGAATAGATTCATACACAAAAGAAGTAGTGAGGAAATTATTAGAACAGATGTGTAAATAAATCCCTTTTCAAACAAAGGCTCACGTGCACATGGGGAAAGGGAGAAAAAATTACTGTGTTATTTTGTTGTTGTATGGCGAATCCATACAGGGCAATAGGCCCTAATAAATAATTTTGACGGGAGAGGCGCCCTATGCTTCTATGGATTAATTTCCTTCCGGCAAATTCTCCATCTATATTCTAGCCATAGATTTGGCCCAGCCACCTTGCCGCCAGCAAAACACCTCTTTTGGTAGATTGTGAAGATTCCATTAGATCCCGTGTGGATCTCATGGAATAAAGTCCGCCCTAGACTGACGAGGGCCATTAGCCAGAAACCATGGTCTCTAGGTGGACGCTTCTCAGTTTGCCAAAGCTGTGTTGTGGCTTTCTCACCGACCCAAGGCCGCTAGTTGCGGCGACGGTCAATAGATGGCGTCAGGTTTTGACGTTTATTTTGACGGGAGAGGTGCCCTATGCTTCTATGGAAGAGCCTTTTTGTTGTTATGCCGTTAGGTTCTTCTGAATGCGTCTAAATCTTAAGAAATGGTGAAGAAAATGATATCATAAAAAAAATAAATGCTTATTCGACACGTGAGGTCTTTAATACAAGATTCAATGGTTGTCCTATTTCTATCAAGATATATTTGGTTGGTATTATTAAAATATAAGAATTCATTATTAATTTAAAATATGAAAACATATATATGCCTTTTTTTGAAAATAGAACAATCCATAAATAAATCTTTAATTAAAAAGTCATATATTGGATCAAAATATCATTTATTTTACCAATATTTCAGTTGGCTGAACGCCAACCTTTATCAAGGTGTTATAACATATTAATGTGTGTCAACAATATGTGGCGCTGAGTTTGTTGTTGACACACATTAATATGTTATAATACCTTGATAAAGGTTGGCCTTCAGCCAACTGAAATATTGGTAAAATAAATTATATTTTGATCCAATATATGTCTTTTTAAATAAATATATATGTCTCTATCTCTTTATCTTCACACCAATTTCTATAGATGATCAAAATGCTTTTAGACCATATGCTCAAAGTATAATTAGATCATTTTTAAGTGTAAAAATAGATGAATTATTTCTAAAAACAAATCAAAACATTCCAAAGCCTTTTTCTGTTAGGAATTCCATCATTTTCCGGTTCTAACTTTTATAATACTCAGTTTACAACGAACCACGGAAAATTTAAGGGAATTTTATCAACAATTGAGGACTCTAGCTGTCACTGTGGCAACGAATTCCAGGACTCGAGACACCTACTGCTGGAATGTCCACTCTTCTTTAGCGCTAGACAACAGACAGTGAATAATGTTGTAGATCTATATCAATTTGTAAATAGCAGAGATAATTATCACAGATTTAACTTTTTGTAAATATATTTATGATTATCTTTCTAACCTGGAAGGATCAGGTTCCTAATATATCTTATTGTTTCTCTTTTTTATTTTTCTTGTATAATATGTTTATATCTGTTTCTGTTTAAAAATATAAATCAATGCAATTATCCCTAGCCGGGATATCGCGTTTTGTGTGTTGAAATAACAATAATAATGAAATATATTAAACGATCTAAGAATTATTTTCAAATTGAGATAAAAATAATCGAATTCATGTTATCTTTTTAGTTATACAGAATAAATTTTCATAATGTTTAAATTAATTTTAATAACAATGATTGTGTTAAGGTACTTGTTACTTTTCAAGGATAAGTTGCTAATTGAAATGGCATTGTAGAAGTTGTTTAAGAATTAGCCAATCTGGAAACTTTGCATTGCGAGTGGTTATCTATAGGTGAGAAGGAACAAAGGTGTTTGTTTGGGGTCACCAAGCATTCTTTACAGAGTTCCAACAGGGAACGTTTATTTTGAAATCAATTATCATTATTTTAACAATAAGATTCATTATTAACCCATCAAATTGGATTCTCTGACAAGTGCCCCTATTGTGTGCCATCTAATCTCGCTAATTGTCAGGCGAATTGTTTGCCATACTTCATATGCAGCGGCAGCTCCACTGACGTCTGATGCTCTGACGCCGCCATTGTCCATCGCATTCGTCATCCGTAATGATTATAAGTCATTATGGAACTTCTTTATCCGGGACTTCTTCCTTCTTCTTCTTCATGAGGAATGGTCATGATCATTAATTCAATATTATGAACAAGTCTCTACTTGATCATCCTTTGTATATAACAACAAAAGTCTTTTTATTAAGACATCTCTCTTCTGATATGCACTCTTGTCTCGGGGTCCATATTGAAAGAAATCAATTATGAGTATCAATAAATCAGCTAAAGACCGTTCTTTGATGCGCTTTGATGTCTTTTATTCATCTTCTTTCACATTCTTAACGATTTTATACTTACCCAGAAGTCCTCCTCTATGTGGCAGGCGGGAGAAGCAACGCAAGTAAGGGACTGTCCTGTAGTACGGTGTCGTGAGCCGCTACGGTAACTGTAAACAGGGAACTCTGAAATGTGGCTGACTAACGGGGCATAGGCTTTTCCATGGAGCAACACAAGTAAGGGACTGCCCTGTAGTACGGTGTCGTGAGCCGCTACGGTAACCGTGAACAGGGAACTCTGAAATGTGGCTGACTAACGGGGCAATGGCACCCCCCTTTCCATGGAGCAACACAAGTAAGGGACTGTCCTGTAGTACGGTGTTGTGAGCCGCTACGGTATCTGTGAACAGGGAACTCTGAAATGTGGCTGCCTAACGGGGCATAGGCCTTTCCATGGAGCAACACAAGTAAGGGACTGCCCTGTAGTACGGTGTTGTGAGCCGCTACGGTATCTGTGAACAGGGAACTCTGAAATGTGGCTGCCTAACGGGGCAATGGTCTTTCCATGGAGCAACACAAGTAAGGGACTGCCCTGTAGTACGGTGTCGTGAGCCGCTACGGTAACTGTGAACAGGAAACTCTGAAATGTGGTTGAGTAACGGGGCAATGGCACCCCCCTTTCCATGGAGCAACACAAGTAAGGGACTGCCCTGTAGTACGGTGTCGTGAGCCGCTGCGGTAACCGTGAACAGGGAACTCTGAAATGTGGCTGATTAACGGGGCAATGGCCTTTTCAGGGAGCAACAAAATCAGAGAGAGAGAGAATTTTATAAACTTTTCCGATGTACTGTAGAACAGGCCATGCAAAGAGACAAAACTCTCATCAGTTACGCTCCCTTGTCATTTCAATATGGCAATACCTAATAGCTAATGCCATTTCTTTGTATATAGTGGGCCTTTCTTTTTTCAGAAAATATTCCGACCGTATTACAAATGTACATGCTCTAAATATCTATTATACATGTATTTCATTGCGGGAAAGAATCTACCATCGAGAAAGAAGAATTACCAGAGTTTTTTTTTCCCCCATAGCGTTGGCGATGTGTTAGCTATTGTTAAACTCAAGATGGTATTTGTAAAATGGACGTCTTTGTCATAGCCGTTGGGTTTATTGACTCGAAGAACCAAAGAGCCGAAGAGCTTTACAAGAGGTAGTACTTCAACCGAGCAAAGTTCGGTCTAAAGAGAAGAAAGGACACCCGCAGGATCCTGACCCACTCCTTATAATTGCAAGAGATTAGCCGACTTGCAAGCGACAAAAGGAAGGAAGCGTCGGAACAAAGGGACGATTGTATCTCCCTTCAAATCTTGCCGTTTTTTAATAAACAAGCGCAATTATAGGACCAGCAGCAAAATGGTACCCTTCATCTGACGACGCCAATTATCTCTCTTTTTGCCTTGTCTCCACAACAACAACACAGAAAAAAAAACCTGTTGACTCCTCTAATTAAATCGATAATTATATCAATGAATTGTGAAAAAAGGCATCTCCTTATCGTGCAACTTGAAAGTTGCTGATGGCTTGCGCCATCTATCGGAATAAATATTAATTATTCTCGTTGATATTTAAATATTCCAGAATTGGCCAAGTATCCATTCTTGATTAATCAAGAAAAGCTAACCACGGACGCTTTATGCGCCTTATGCACCTTATGGTGAATCAAGAAAAACCATCCACGAATAAAAAGCTCATGTGCTCGTGGTCAGGTTATGCCTTTTTTGATTTTAATAAAAGCACATGACCTTTTTAATCGCGCTTTGTTTCCATAGTTGAATAAAAGAGGCTTCCTAAAAAATCAAGAAATTAGTATTTAAGGTGAATTTTATACCTTATTTTTTAAAAATATATACACCTGACTTTTTTCTATTATTATTATTTTTTGTTGTTGTCGTGTCCAATGAAGAGCCTCAGATGTCTCCATACATCTCTATCACAGCAGTAGCAACGTCCTCTATCTTGGGTGTGTAAAGCTGCTGCTCTGGGTTCATGTCAATTTTCTGTTGTTGTCGTGCCCAATGAAGAGCCTTAGATGTCTCCATACATCTCTAGTACAGCAGTAGCAACGTCCTCTATCTTGGATGTGTAAAGCTGCAGCTCTGGGTACATGTCAATTTTCTGTTGTTGTTATGTCCAATGAAGAGCCTCAGATGTCTCCATGCATCTCTATCACAGCAGTCGCAATGTCCTCTATCTTGGATGTATAAAGCTGCTGCTCTGGGTCCACATGTCAATTTTCTGTTGTTGTTATGTCCAATGAAGAGCCTCAGATGTCTCCATACATCTCTATCACAGCAGTCGCAATGTCCTCTATCTTGGGTGTGTAAAGCTGCTGCTCTGGGTCCATGTCAATTTTCTGTAAGACTGCGCCCATTGCTGGGCATGAGAATATGTGGGTATGTGTTAGTTCCACACCAGGACGACTATATTTTTTATTATTTTTTTTCATATACAGTTAAACCTGTCTATAGCGCCCCCTCTTGGGACTCACCAAAATAGGGTGCTATAGAGATGGGGGGCTATAGACATGTCACTTTTAATGTAAAATATTTACATTTTAATGTTTAAAATCGGGCGCAATAGAGAGGAAGGCGCTATTTAGAGGGGGCGCAATAGACAGGTTTAAGTGTATATATATTTTCAAATATAAGTTTGTCCCAAAAGTTCACGTTTTCTTAAAATATTGTTTTTCTTATTACTTGGCGAATAATATTATTATTACGGCGAATACATAATAATACATAATACAATTACTATATACGTTGACCGTGCGGCCACGCGTCGCGCGAGCTCCGCGTATTTCGCCTCTGGCGAGCGGTGAAATGTATCTTAGCATGCCGAGTTCAGCATCGCCAGGGACCTCGGGATCTGCTGGACAAGAGCCTGGAAGGCCCAGCATCCCATCTCCAACTGGTGGAAAGAAATTACAGAAAGACGAGATTCAGAAGACAATCTTAAGAGAAAATTCTGAAAATCGTGATAATGCAAACCCGCCGGCAGGCGTTAAAGATGTAAATCTGGCCGCCGCGCGTGACGTCACGCTCAGCTTGCCGGCCGGTACGTCATTCAATGGCGCTGCCCCTGTCCTGGGAAACTGGGCGGACTGCATTGAAGATTTGGGCCCTGAAGCGGACGACGCTTTTACCGTCGTCAAGGGTAAGAAGAGGCGTCGCGAATCGACGAATTCGCCTACAGCGGCTGCACCATCCTCCAACATCGGAGGTGCTAGGACTAGTCGCCGACCACAATCTTCGGCAGGATCTGTGCCGCGGGCACAGGAGATAAGAACAACCAGGGCCCACATCACAGAGGCCCGGGCGCGGCAGGCATCCTCCTCTGAGGAGCACTGCATCTACCTGGAGCACGGCCCCGAGCTACAGCCCTTCCACTACCTGAGGGCACTAGACAGGATGCTCGGGGGAACCGCCGGAGTTATCCAAGTCTCCAAGGTGAACGGCCACCAACTCCTGGGACTGGCGAACAGAGGCCTGGCCGAACGCCTCATAAACGAGGGCCTCGAGGTTGAGGGCACACTCCTCAGGGCCTTTCCTTTCCGCAAAAGAGCGGAGAGGATAACAGTGGGCAACCTCCCCTTCTTCGTGGAGGACTCCGCCATCATCAGCGCCCTAAAACCTTATGGGCGCGTAACATCAATTGCGCCCAAACTGATGAAGGCTGGCCCATACACCTACAACGACGGCCGCCGCGAGGCATTCATTGTCCTCCGCGAGGGAATGACAACTGAGAGGCTCCCCACCCGCCTTGAGATCCCTATTAAAGGCGAGGCCTGGCCCGCTTATTTGTCCTCGGGCATCAAGTGCTCCAGGTGCCACGGCCAAGGACATCGCAGGGCCAACTGCCCCCTGCTTGCAGGGCGAATCAACGCTCCTAGACCGGCCACACCTACCTCTCCCACCAGCGTCCCACCAGTGACCGCGCCTGGGCTGCCTCAGCAGCCATCTGCCCATCCTCCACCTCCGGCGTCCCCCAGTCCAGCCATGGAGACCCCCAGCGCTTCTCCTGCGGCCCGGGCTGTGACCCCATCTGCAGCACCTCGGCCATCTACACCAGTGGCCCCAGCCGTACCTATGGAGATGGCGCCTCCTGCCCCTCCACCTGTGACCCCTGCTCCGTCCTTGCGGGCTCCTGGGGGTTCCGTCAGCCCCCAATCAACGAAGTCGGGACCCCCCGCTCAGGACATTGAAATGACCGCCATCGAGGAGTCCTCCGCTTCCTCTACATCATCGAGCAGGACATCCATGAGAGATGACCTCGTGGCGTTCATCCGGAGAAGCCCCACCGTGTCCTTTACTGGGACGGACGCTCTTGGTCTTGGGCGGGAGGAGGTCTTGGACCTCCTCTCCTCGAGGACCAAGGCCCAAAGAAAACGCTGGCTCCTGACACCTCCGCAGACCGATGCTCTTGCCGGTCTGATTAAACAAATCCTTGGCCTGAAGCCCGCAGGCAATACCAATGTTTATAAAATCTTACACCAGGTCAAATCCGAATTGAAAAAAGGACCGGCGGCAGTGCCTCCAACACCCCCACTGCCTGCGCCTTGGCCTGCCGAGCCAGCACCACCCGCTCCCCAAGAGAGGGAGTCGACGCCGGCCATGGCCACACGTTGCGATGAATTGCGGCTTTTAACCATCCAATTGATGAAGGAACTCAACCTCTGGCCACAACTGGACTCTCTATACCCTGACCTCGTGGAAGCGGTGCTTTGCCCTGAGGATAGGAAGGGCTTCCTCAGGAGACTTTTCCCGGAGGACAGGAAAGCCATCATCCAAATCCTGGACAAACTTTCCGAGCACACTCGGGACTTACACTCCCTTACTCTCAGGGACCTATCTGAGCTTAGGGCCGCCTTGCCGTCCGACCTCCTGTTGAAATAATTGTTAAATAATTGTAAATTTCTAAGCTTTCTCTCCGGAGTGTACTGATTGACTGTGAAGTCAATAAAATCTGTTTAATTGGTACATAATACAAAGACATTATACATAACGGCGAATACATAATAATAATACATAATACAAAGACATTATACATAGCGGCGAATAATATTGGATTTCTCAATTTTTTTCAAGTGTTTACGAACTTTTGGATCAACCTTGTATTAAAATTTAAAAAAGACATATCCTAAACGCGTTCACATAAGCATTTCTAGATAGCAGAGCGAAATTAAGTGGAAAAAAATATATTAAACGCTTATATAACTTGTTCCATGATATTTGGCCAACCCAACTTCTTAATAAATCAATTATAATTATATATTGATATCTTGTTAATTGGTTTTTTGGAAGCAATGTGTACAATAGAGGGATCAACACCAATCCGCATTTGATGTAGTCTGGCAGAACAACGCTCGTAATTACATTGGGGAATACACTCTGGGATATTTGGCAAACTCACAAGTACATTTGCCGAGAGGAAAAATTACTACGTTTTATTTTTTAGTCATTAAATTTAATTTTCTTATCTTTGGGTCTCCACCCCACACCAAAAATCCTTTTATTTCTTAATAGGAATTTAGAACCAATCAATATCCGAGGTAGATAACAATTTATAAGAACGTGGCTTCAAACAAAAGGTCTTCATTTAACTTGGCTACCGAAAAAAAAAATTGAAAGAATAAATAAAAAAAAAAATCAAAAATGATAACACGGGTCTTGGTTTTTTTCTTTCTAAACTTAATCTTTTATTTTTTAAAACGATTTTTTTAAACTTGTCGATGAGCTAAAATAAAATACATTTATGAATATTAAGAATTTTTAAAAGTCAATAAAAAATGGCGTTTTTTTGTTTATAGCAGATACTGAGATTGTGGGTTATGTACGTCAAAGCGGTTCTTATAAAACAGTTGTCAATTCTTCTTTCTTAAATGTAATTCCAATGTCTTTAAAGCTTTCAAAATGATATTAAAGTATTTACGCCTATTACAGAGAAAACAAAGAAAACAGACAAACTGAAACTTAGAATTAAATATTTACAGATTTACATGTATATATATATATATATATATATATATATCAAGCGACAGAGTTCATAAAATTTATATGGACAAAGTGGCTAATGTAAGAGAGTTAAATCATTTAGATCAGGGAACAATCGATGTCTCACTTCTGTAAAGTTCGGACAGTCATAGATAAGGTGAAGTTTGTTCAGTTTCTCCGCAGGAACAATTTGGGGTTTCTGTGATAGACCTCTTTCTATCCGGAATTCTATGGCAAATCTGAAATTCCATGGGAATTTTGAATTCCATTGGAAATCCAGAGTTCTATAGTAATCCCTGAATACCATAGAGATCCTGAATTCATAGAAAATCCGAAATTCCATAGTAAATCCGGAATTCCATAGTAAATCCGGAATTCCATAGTAAATCCGGAATACCATGGAAGATCCTGAATTCCGTAGAAAATATTGAATTTCATAGCAAATCTTGAATTCCATAGTAAATCCGGAATACCATGGAAGATCCTGAATTCCGTAGAAAATATTGAAATTCATAGCAAATCTTGAATTCCATAGTAAATCCGGAATACCATGGAAGATCCTGTATTTCCGTAGAAAATATTGAATTTCATAGCAAATCTTGAATTCCATAGTAAATCCGGAATACCATGGAAGATCCTGAATTCCGTAGAAAATATTGAATTTCATAGCAAATCTTGAATTCCATAGTAAATCCGGAATACCATGGAAAATTCTGAATTCCATAGAAGATACTGAATTCCTTGGAAAATCCTGAATTCCATAGTATAAATCCGGAATTCCATGAAAGATCCTGAATTCCATAGAAAATACTGAATTCAATGGAAAATCCTGAATTCCATGGAAAATCCTGAATTTCATGGAAGATCCTGAATTCCATAGAAAATCCGAAATTCCATGGAAGATCCTGAATTCCGTGGAAAATCCTGAATTCCATGGTAAATCAGGAATTCAATAGAAAATCTCGAATTCAATAGAAAATCCGAAATTCCATAGCAAACCAGGAAATTACTCCAAATTGAAGGTACGACATAACTCCTCTTAGACAGTCGCTTTTAGACTTAAGAGTATAGCGCTAATTCTCTTCTCAACCCGGAAATTTTGTACTTATTACATCGAGGAATTGAGTTTGTAAACAATGTGACGCTCCAATACCAGACAGGATGTCCTAACACGTTTAAGGCGGAAAAAAAAAGAACAGCTGTTAAATCTAAGATAAAAATCATCAGGTTTCAATTTGATTAATCACCACGCTTCCGCACGTTAGCGTTACCATAGACAGTTCCTTAATAGAGGCAAAAATATTTACATAAAACCGTTATTTTATCATATAAATTGTTTCTAAACTCATAAAATATTCATAGGAGATATTCTTAATCTAGATAACATAACCTGGTAGACGACGAACTGGCCATCCTCGCATCGGCGAAATCAAGGATCAACCGATACTTCATCCAGGTCGGACTGGGCCAGGCCATCGAGGACCCTGTCATCTCCTGGAGGAGGACTCTATCGCGGTGGGGAAGAACACCTGGCTGATCTTTTTCATGTAAATATTTTAAACTGTAACCTCTCTCCCTACTGTTGACTTGATGTTAATAAGCTGTTTTTATTTGTAAACAACATAACTAATGAAAATTCAATCAATCGAAAGGTATCAATGCATCTCACGTTGAAGAATCATCTGGAAAGTATTGATAAACAAAGAGATAGAATAACAAAGATATCAAGAATAAGATGGGACTCTGTACAAGTCCTCGATCACCGGAGGTCCAGCTGTCGGCAGCTTGTAGCAACATAACGAGAGATATCAAGAATAAGATGGGACTCTGTACAAGTCCTCGATCACCGGAGCTCCAGCTGTCGGCAGCTTGTAGCAACATAACGAGAGATATCAAGAATAAGATGGGACTCTGTACAAGTCCTCGATCACCGGAGCTCCAGCTGTCGGCAGCTTGTAGCAACATAACGAGAGATATCAAGAATAAGATGGGACTCTGTACAAGTCCTCGATCACCGGAGCTCCAGCTGTCGGCAGCTTGTAGCAACATAACGAGAGATATCAAGAATAAGATGGGACTCTGTACAAGTCCTCGATCACCGGAGCTCCAGCTGTCGGCAGCTTGTAGCAACATAACGAGAGATATCAAGAATAAGATGGGACTCTGTACAAGTCCTCGATCACCGGAGCTCCAGCTGTCGGCAGCTTGTAGCAACATAACGAGAGATATCAAGAATAAGATGGGACTCTGTACAAGTCCTCGATCACCGGAGCTCCAGCTGTCGGCAGCTTGTAGCAACATAACGAGAGATATCAAGAATAAGATGGGACTCTGTACAAGTCCTCGATCACCGGAGCTCCAGCTGTCGGCAGCTTGTAGCACATAACGAGCCATCTCTATACAAATTGTCAAAAAGATCCAGGGAGTTAATTGCAAGAACTCATTAATAACGGCAGTTCCATTCATTACCGCGCCCAAGCTTGCCTTGCTAATTAGCTCGGCCATTAGCTGACTCACCTAATTATCCATTTCAAAAATGGTAGCCTTTGTTGGGTACCTGCTTGGTCAATTGAGGATCCATCCTCTCTGAATTTGTCGAATAATAAGGCCCACATTCAGTCCCCATTAACCAAGGATAAAGACTGGCTTTTAGCGGCTCGATCTGTTTGAAATCCCTCGCTGCTGCTTCATTATACGACGGATTGGATTTGAAAGTCTCCTTGATTATGAGAGGTCCATTGATCCTTCTAGCTTATTTCCCCGGACTTTGGACTATAGCTGGGACTAATGTTGAGTTTAATGGGTAGACCATTATTTGAACCATCTTTCCTTAGAAGATTCAAATCTTCTTGAATTCTATAAAATGGATCACTATGGAATAAGGGAAGTTATTCAAAGTAAAGAGTAGAGTTGAATTGGTAGTTTTCTGATTTTATCTGTTAGTTGGCCTATCTCTTAATTGATTTATACATATATCAGTCTGTTCTTTTCTACTTATAATTCCATATCATTTTATATAGTCTTAAGATTAATTAATAGGGTTTAAGTGAACGTAGTAGTATATATATATATATATATATATATATATATATATATATATATATATATATATATTATATTAAAATATTATTTCATTTGAAAATATATTTCATTGATTCAAATGTTCTGTTTAAATCTACCACCAGATGTCGGGACTTTCCCTATATAAAACCGATTGTTGTTGTTTCAAGTTGGCCGGCTCAAAACTTTTGTACATTATGTAAATAATCTTTTGTTTTCCTTATTCTACTCGCCTTAAGCCAGGCATTACCTTTATCAAATTATGTTTTTTATATATTCCTTTAACTCAATTAAATTACTGATCAAAACTATTTTTAGTTATCATAATTTAAAGCTTTCAACCACGACTGCATTACATTACCATAAGCCTCAACAATCAAGACACAACAGAAAATCTCATTTTTTAAATAATATATTTATGTTATATAAAAATTATTTAATTTCTCAAAATTATGAATTATAGATAAAATTACTCTTAAGACGACCACCAGATGTCGAGGCTTTCCCTATATAAAACTAATTGTTGTTTCCCGTTGGCCGGCTCTTTCTGTATATGTGTAAATATGTAATCTTTTGTTTTCTTCTTTACGCCTCAAATCAGGTATTTCTTTCTTTATTATTTTCATTAGCAAAATTATAGCTAGTTCTGATCTAAACTATTTTATAAATTTTATTCTGTTCACAAGACTGCGAACAATAATTTGCATATTCATATATATCAACCTCAAGTAAATACTCAATCCTTAATATAATCAGCATCAGAAAATAATAATTATATAACAATAATATTCAAAAACAGCAGAAAATATTTAATATAATATATAAATGTTATATTTAATAAAGAAAATGAATGAGATATTCTGTTGTATTTTAGAATTGTTGAGATTATGCTATGGTAATGCAAGTCATGGTTAAAAATCTTGAAATAAAAATAATAATGGTTTTGATCAGAGGTTGCATTAAATGAGCTAAGGAATGTATAAAAGACATAATTTGGCAAAAGTACTGCCTGGCTTAAGGCGTAAAAATAAAAAAATGAAAAGTTTATTTACATAATGTACAAAGGTTTTGAGCCGGCCAGAGGGAACAACAACAATGAGTTTTTATAGGGGAAGAGTGACCTCTGGCGGTCGATTTAACAGAGTATTTGAATCTATGAAATATAATTTTTTTATACGTGTTTATTTGTTTTTTTATATGTATTTTTTATATATATTTGTTATATTTTGATATAACATATATTTTTTGAAAATAGAGCAATCCATGAATAAATCTTTAAATAAAAAGGCATATATTGGATCAAAATATCATTTATTTTACCAATATTTCAGTTGGCTGAACGCCAACCTTTATCAAGGTGTTATAACATATTAATGTGTGTCAACAACAAACTCAGCGCTACAAATTTTTGTTGACACACATTAATATGTTATAACACCTTGATAAAGGTTGGCGTTCAGCCAACTGAAATATTGGTAAAATAAATGATATTTTGATCCAATATATGCCTTTTTATTTAAATATATATATAATCTAAAATGCAAATATTGTATTTTTAAAAACATGGATTTTATTTTCATCATTCACTATTCTTTTATTTTTGACCATATATTTAGAAGATAACACTTTGAATATTGTTGTAAATATTTATAGTTAACCTACCTATTTTTTTTTAATTCATGAATATAAGATTCATTTTATAAATTCTATATTACCGTGAAAAATATTTAAAGTGTAATTCTTTCCAAGTAATTGAAAATGAAAACTACTTGATAAGTAAATACCTAAATTTCCTTTTTCACGACTGTACCTCCAATTCTCTATCTTTTTAACATCAAAACATTATAATTTTCATATACATATATGTCATAATTTGTATAGTTAATGACAAGAGATATAATTTATTTTCGTCAAAATAAGTATGTAAAATGTTACGCTTGTGTTAAAATGTAAATATGTAAATTCATCCATGTATAAAAGCTGGACAAAAAAATAAAGGTGGCAGACATCGCGGGTGCGTTGTTCGCTAGGCATAACGACTGCGCCTCTTCATTTAGCTACGACATATATATATTAAAAACAAAAAAAGGCATATCCTGACTAGGCTAACATGAGCATCTCTAGATGGCAGAGCGCCATCTAGTGGAACAAAAATAAACTAAACGTTTATTTAACTTGGTCTGTGATATTTGGCCAACCCAAATTATTGTTTTTTTTCACACACACACACATATATATATATATCTTCTGAATATAGAGCCACCCATAATATATATATTTTAAAAAACAATGATTATTTTGGATTGTAATATGATTATTTATTAATCCGATATTTCGATGGACTAATTGTCCATCTTTTACGAGGGTTTTTGTTATGAAGCCCACAGCAGGTCGCGTGCTTTAGGTGAGCCACAGACGTCTTACAAGCTTATTGGGTGATAAACCATCTAATATATACATTATAAATATATATTTAATATATATTTATTTATCTTATAAATAAAAAGAGATTTTCTGCTTGATTTTGATTATCTTGAGGATTATGCTACGGTAATGGAGTCGTGGTTAAAATATTGAAAGTATAATAATAATAGTGAAGATCAGAGATTGCTATATTTGAGCTAAGGAATATATATATATAAACATAATTTGATAAAAGTACTGCCAGGTTTAAGGCGTAAGAATAAAAAAAATGTAAAACTTATTTACATAATGTACAAAAGGTTTGAGCCGGCCATCGGGAAACAACAACAATGAGTTTTTATAGGGGAAGCGTGACCTCTGGCGGTCGATTTATCAGAATATTTAAATCTATGAAATTATAATTTTTTAAATTGAATAATATTTTAATATAACATATATATGTTATAAATAAAGATGAGATTTTCTGCTTGATTTTGGAATATCTTGAGGATCATACTATGTTAATGCAGTCGGGGTTAAATCTTGAAAGTATGATAATAATAATAATTTTGATCAGTAATTTAATTGAACTAAAGGAATATATAAAAATACATAATTTGATAAAAGTACTTCTTGGTTTAAGGCGTAAGAATATAAAAATGAAAAACTTATTTACATAATGTACAAAAGTTTTGAGCCGGCCATCGGGAAACAACAACAATGAGTTTTTATAGGGTAAGCGTGACCTCTGGTGGTCGATTTATCAGAGTATTTGAATCTATGAATTATAATTTTAAATAAAATAATATTTTAATATAACATATATATACACCTATCCCCCGATTTACACGGTAGATACGTTCCTGAGAAAAACGTGTAAATCGAGGGATAGGTGTATATTAAACTGTCAAATCTGAATAGGTGTTCGCCCCCTCATGAATCAGAGCCTCCCAATATTCTTTTCAACATAGGTAGTATAGAGTAGAATATCGCATTTTAGTATAGTGCGATAAAAAAAAACTTATTTGGAAAACCGTGTAAAAGCGAAAACGTGTAAAACAAGTACCGTGTAAATCGGGGGATAGGTGTATATATATTTACTTTATACACATAACGGCGAATAATATAGGTATTTCAATTTTTTTGCAAGTGTTTACGAATATTTGGGACAACCTTGTACATTGTCACATACACATTGAGTGGTATGTTTATTGGGACAATTTGATTAATTTAGAATGAGATAAGAATGAACTTTAATCCTCTTAGCTGTTTCGTCAGTTTAATCTCCATTGTCAGTCTTCAGAAAACGGTGATCTGGGAAATTACTGGAAATCTTCAATGGCGGTAGCTATCACTACTGGACATTGAAGGATAAGAAATCCTCACCAGAATAATGTAATGATTATTGTGGGAGCGTAAGAGTTGTAACGGCAATATTTAAGATATTTTCCATATTTCTTTATTATTTATTTATCTCATTTAAATTAAGAACTGCGATAGAGCAAACAAAATAAAATGACTTAACAAGAATAACCCAATCAAAGTTATATTCCCACTATAGAGACATATATACAACGTTTACCACCGAAGAATATTTCTTAAGTGAACTCCCTTTTCTTGTCATCAGATTAATCGCGCAATTTAGAACCCTTTCAATTTTTTTCAGAGAACACCATCTGATTTTAATGAGGGGTGAAGACCTGAAATGCACTTTCTGTGAATCAGGAATAAAAATGGAGATGTTGCACTACTTATTTGATTGTGCTGCTCTGTCTGAGGAAAGACAACAACTAAATGAAAAACGGGGCAACTTTGTCCTTCATTTCCGGCACTAATTAATGAATTATCAAAGAATCCCATTATACAGTTATCAGCGTCATAATCAATTCTTTCTTAATCAATTCTGTCACCGTTTGCTTTGTGAATGGAATAAATTCCCAAATATGGCCATTTCTCATAACCATCGGTGGTTCAGTGGTAGAATGCTCGCCTGTCACGCGGGCGGCCCGGGTTCAATTCCCGGCCGATGCATTTTTTTTTTACAATTTTTAAAACTCATTTATATATTATACAAGAATGACATCCACGGCGCCAATTTGTAATTGTAACGAATAGTATTTGAATAAAAGCATTTATTCGGGTAAAACCCAGGCGTTGCCCGGGTCATTCGGCTAGTAGGTATATAGCGGTGGCGATATTTGGATTCCACAGGATTATATCCAGGAAAAAGGCCACACAGTGTTCTCCCCATCCCTTGTGAACTGGCGAATCTTGTATAGGGCGAGAGGCCCTAAATAAAGGCTTTGTTTCTTTGTTTGTTTTGTATTTATCTCATTTATATTCCTTCCTATAACTTAAATATTGTAGCGTAGAAATCAAGTCTTGGAATATTTTAAGATGTAAAAGCATTTATTGATGACGTCAGTACGACCAGTAGACAATTGTTAACCAAACTATCTACAGCTAGATAATATCGAGCAAGCAAGGTACCATGTATGATGATTTCACAAATTCATAGTAATAATCTTATTTAAATGTTTTCATTGAATAATTAAATTGAAAATAAATAATAAATTATTTCTTCGCCACAATATTTTAAATATATGTAAATAATTTAAAGAGACAAGGGTCGCCTCTCTCGTCAAAATAGACGCCTAAAACCAGACGCCATCTATTGACCGTCGCCGCAACTAGCCGCCTCAGGTCAGTAACAAAGCCACAACACCAACTTTGGCAAACTGAGAAGCGTCCACCTAGAGACCATGGTTTCGGGCTAATGGCCCTCGTCAGTCTAGGGCGGACTTTATTCCATGAGATCCAAACGGGATCTAATGGAATCTTGACAATCTTTCAAAGATATATATATCATAATTATATTTCGACTTATGACCGGTTCGGTCACATGACCATAATCAGCCAATAAGCATACAATATTTTCTTAGATCGGTGGTTATACATAGAACGCTTAGGTATTATAACCAATATACAAATGCCAGTTCCAATCACAAAATTTCCTCTTTTTTTGCATAATGTGAATATAGTTTTAATATTTATACATTTAAATAAGGAATTATATTAAGTTTGTATTTAGGGAATAAACCAGGCTGTAATCAAAAGTTGGTTCCCATTAATAAGATTTTGATAAACATTAAATAATATTGTTCTGAAAATAGAACAAAATCCATATTTAAATCATTAGATAATAAAAAGGCATATATTGGATTTAATAAAAGATTTATTTGCCAATATTTCGGCTGGCTGAACGCCAACCTTCATCAAGGCATTACATTTTTGTATAAGCAAACTGAGCAATCTACCAAAGAGGTGTTTAGCTGGCAAGATGTCTGGGCCAAATCTATATAACATTTCCATCTATATAACATATATATAATAAATATAACTAAAATAAGACAAAGGAAATACTAGAAATCAATTTCCGTTCCTAGTAGGTTGATTAATGGATAGACAGAAATTGTCTGAAGAGGCGGAACAGATATGGATAAATCGTAAATGATAGATCCTGTCACGCAGACAGGCCACACGTGGTCGAGCTAATCGCCATCAAGGAATTAAGTCCACCATCAAGAGAGTCTAATAGCCCCTGAGGAGGAACTTTAGAGCCCCAATTTGCATAACCATCTGGCAAGATAGAAGAGTTAAGTGGAACTAAAAAGTGATTTCCTTCCTAAATGATGAAATAATTACTGAAGTTTGTGTCTGTTTGGGAACACACAGGTGGCTAGTTGGATTAAAAAATGTTTTGTGTTCAGTGTTTGGATTTATTTGGTTGTTTAATAGTTATTTTTACTGGGTCTTTGAACATTTGAAGTGAAAAGGATAATAAAGATTACATATAAGGTTATCCTAAAAGTTAGTGTTTTTCTTAAAACGTTGTTTTTCTTATTACTTGGGAGTGAAAAGGATAATAAAGATTACATATAAGGTTATCCCAAAAGTTTGTGTTTTTCTTAAAACGTTGTTTTTCTTATTACTTGGGAGTGAAAAGGATAATAAAGATTACATATAAGGTTATCCCAAAAGTTCGTGTTTTTCTTAAAACGTTGTTTTTCTTATTACTTGGGAGTGAAAAGGATAATAAAGATTACATATAAGGTTATCCCAAAAGTTTGTGTTTTTCTTAAAACGTTGTTTTTCTTATTACTTGGGAGTGAAAAGGATAATAAAGATTACATATCAGTTTATCCCAAAGGTTTGTGTTTTTCTTAAAACGTTGTTTTTCTTATTATTTGGGAGTGAAAAGGATAATAAAGATTACATATAAGGTTATCCCAAAAGTTTGTGTTTTTCTTAAAACGATGTTTTTCTTATTACTTGGGAGTGAAAAAGGATAATAAAGATTACATATAAGGTTATCCCAAAAGTTTGTGTTTTCTTAAAACGTTGTTTTTCTTATTACTTGGGAGTGAAAAGGATAATAAAGATTACATATAAGGTTATCCCAAAAGTTTGTGTTTTTCTTAAAACGTTGTTTTTCTTATTACTTGGGAGTGAAAAGGATAATAAAGATTACATATAAGGTTATCCCAAAAGTTAGTGTTTTTATTAAAAAGTTGTTTTTCTTATTACTTGGGAGTGAAAAGGATAATAAAGATTACATATAAGGTTACCCCAAAAGTTCATTTTTTTCTTATTACTTGGCGAATAATATTGTCACTGAATAATTATTTTAAATACTCTGTTGTATATCATCAAAAATATTTGCATAGTCATCACCCCTTACCATGCTTGTATATTATTACTTATAAATAAAATTTTGAAATAGTTTGCATTCTAATCAATATATTATTTTTACTTACAACTTTTGTAATACTCGTTATGACTTCCCGAGACAATATTATTATGGCGAATACATAATAATACATTGAAAAAAGTTGGCATTCAGCCAACTGAAATATTGGTAAAATAAATTATATTTTGATCAAATATATGCCTTTTTAATTTAACATATTTTATTAATACATAATATAATTACTTTATACATAATACAAAGATATTATACATAACAGCGAATTATATTGGTATTTCAATTTTTTTGCACGTGTTTACGATTTTTTTGGGATAACCTTGTATATTCTTTTTTATAATAACAAACTAGCGCCCCTCTCTCCTCTGGAGATATGAAAGAAAAAATCAAAATATTCAGATGATTGTTCCTCTTTCAAATCAACAACAACAACAAAAAAGCCTTTATTTAGGGTCACTGACCCTATACAGGATTCACCAGAGGTATGCATAAGTCCTCTTTCAAATCAAGTTATTGAACAAAGAATATTCCCTATGAACTTACATGTACACATGACCCACTACATCTCTGAATGCACTATTGTTAACGAGGAACGGAATAAGATTTTAAAGAACATTATCCAAGTCTACGTGAACTCAGTTCAGCTAATCAGAATAATGTCCGAGAAAAAATATATAGCGATAGAATTGTTTAACTTTCATAAAGCGTTAGAGAACAAGGTAATCTCTAAGAACTAAAATTACAGAACAATTTCCTTCCATAGTTAATTTGTATAGTTATGTTGAACGATTTTGCGTGTCATCCTTGCGCAGGGGCCATGCTAATCTTCTCTGTATCGCTCCAATTTTAGTATATGTACCGCCGAACAAGCGTGTTATGTTGAATACTTTGATTACCTTTTCAATTTGCCTTCTCTCCTTTTTTTGTTTCTTTTTTCCTTTTCACCATGAAAATGATGTATGGCGAGTTCTTACAGGACGGAAATGTCATAATAAAGCTGTTTTTAAAATTACAAAATATGTTCTCACAATGAGTTTCTTTTTATTACAAAACGCTAGCTTTCAAGTGATAATCTCTCTTCCATGGGCTTAATTATTATTATTTATTTGAGTAACCCAGGTTCCTGGAGCGTACAGAAGTCGCCAACTACCCGGGATGTCCTTCTGACCTAAGACTTCTTGGATTTATATACAATGCCAGTGGAAGTCCAATTAATGAGGTGTCGCCAGGCAGATTTCTTTCTTGGTAGATTTTCTAGGGATGCTGGACATATGTTGGTGATACCTAGGAGAGTGGCTGTCTGGGATCTTTGGTATTGGAAGGTTGGGCAAGTGAAGAGGAGGTGGTCTACGGTTTGGTCTTCATCTTGGCAGTGGGGGCAAGTTGGGTCTTCTTTCGATACCGTTGCAAGGTCTGCCTGAATGTAACCATGGCCGGTCAGAAACATCGACTCTATCTTACAAGAAATATTTACAAATACAAACGCGCGCAGCGTGGATATATTTATAACTGAAAATGTTAAATTGGTTGGTAATTTAACAATGTTATGAAATATGTCTATTTACATTTTTAGGGCATCCAGAACTTATGAAATTGATCTATTGATTTCTTCTGAGATATCGGTAAATAAAAGGAAACTCATGGCGAGAAAAAATATTTGGAATTTTAAAACTTTTTTCACAATTTTATCATGAGTAAAGCTGTTTGTGTTGTATTATCCTATTATGATCCAATTTTGGAATTAATCGAATTAATGGAAGAAGATTATTAGAGAACAACTGAACTAATGAGATAATAGACACAAATATTTCGAACTGAAGTAGACACAAGACCATGCCATGGGATGGCAAACTGCGGTTCGCGAACCACAGGCTTCGAGCTATGAGCGAAAGATGGAGATAGAAGAGTTCTTACTGTTCTACATGGTCGATGAGGTGGACCTTGGACACAACCGACGAGGGCTCCCGCTGATGGTGAAGTGACTATATTTTTTTCGGCTAGGGCGGAGGTCATATATATCTTTGCCTAGAGAGGAAGTATTGAATTTCAGCGGATGCAACAAGAGCGTAGATAGAAAGCGAAATTGTACACTGGCAACGCCCTGGCAGTTTCCTATCTTTAGAATTACGAATTTTTCTATTTACCACACTTATAAAATTCAAAAACATCTTTATAGTTATAAGGTCACTAACCCCCACACTGATAAAACAGTGTTTACCTTACAACTCTGAACACTCAGATTTTCCTGGAAAATCTCTTAAAGATTTCTTGAAAAAAGCCATGGTCCACCTGTGCTGTACAGGTGGACCATGGCTTTTTTCAAGAAAATTGAATTGACTTGTTCCATTATATGTATGTTCCATATGTAAATACCTGTTTTCTTTCCTCTTTTCGCTCTCCACTTCTTCCATCCATATTTCCAAATCCATATTCTTATTTTCCATAGGATCATTCAAATAATAACCAGTATATATTTATCATGTGTATATAATCTTTCTCCATTTTTACCCCTTTGTATATTTCCCACTTTCATAGGTTTCTCCGTCTTGTAACCCCAAGGAGAATCCTCTATATCCTCCAATGTGTCTTAATAAAAATTTGTGTGTGTGATGAGCTGTGAGTGATAGTTATTAACAGATAAAATTGGAGAATATTTGTCACCATAGTGTCACCATTATAAACCCGGTGTCATAGTTGATAAGAGATATTGATTGATTACATTTCAGTCTAATTCTATAAATATAACACTAAAATTAAACAAAAATAGGTGAATATAAGAAAATCACAATACACTTTTACGAAAATGGATTTTCTGTTACATTCATGGAGGGTATAATAACTTTCAAATATATTAGGTTATCTTTAATTCGCTCTAAATTTAATTCCACTCATGGACAACACTTAAGGAAGTTGTACCTTTTAGCATCTATATCGGGATTGAGACAATAACTCTGAAAGATATTACAGTGACCTTTATTGAAGACATACGAGATAACAAAGTGTGTATACACTCATGGACAGAACTTAAGGAAGTTGTACCTTTTAACATGTATATCGGGATATAATATACGGACAAAATCTCTGAAAGATATTACAGTGACCTTTATTGAAGACATACGAGATAACCAAGTGTGTAAACACTCATGGACAAAACTTACGGAAATTGTACATTTTAGCATGTATTTCTGACAATAACTCTGAAAGTTATTTGATACACCGTGACCTTTATTGAAGACATACGAGATAACCAAGTGTGTAAACACTCATAGACAAAACTTAAGGAAATGGAACATTTTAGCATGTGTATCAAGATTCAGACAATAACTCTGAAATATTTCTGATACACAGTGACCTTTTTCGAAGACATACGAGATAACCAAGTGTGTAAACACTCATAGACAAAACTTAAGGAAATGGAACATTTTAGCATGTATACCAAGATTCAGACAATAACTCTGAAATATTTCTGATACACAGTAACCTTTAATGAAGATAAACGAGATAACCAAGTGTGTGTATACATTCATAGACATAACTTAAAGAAGTTATACATTTCAACATGTATATCGGGATACAGACAAAATCTCTGAAAGATATTACAGTGACTTTTATTGAAGACATACGAGATAACCAAGTGTGTATACACTCATGGACAAAACTTAAGGAAGTTATACCTTTTAGCATGTATATAGGGATACAGATAATAACTCTGAAAGATATTACAGTGACTTTTATTGAAGACATACGAGATAACCAAGTGTGTATACAATCATGGACAAAACTTAAGGAAGTTGTACCTTTTAGCATGTATATCAAGATTCATACAATAACTCTGAAAGATATTACAGTGACCTTTATTGAAGACACACGAGATAACCAAGTGTGTATACAATCATGGACAAAACTTAAGGAAGTTGTACCTTTTAGCATGTATATCAAGATTCATACAATAACTCTGAAAGATATTACAGTGACCTTTATTGAAGACATACGAGATAACCAAGTGTGTATACACTCATGGACAAAACTTAAGGAAGTTGTAACTTTTAGCATGTATATCAAGATTCATACAATAACTCTGAAAGATATTACAGTGACCTTTATTGAAGACATACGAGATAACCAAGTGTGTATACACTCATGGACAAAACTTAAGGAAGTTGTACCTTTTAACATCTATATCGGGATTGAGACAATAACTCTGAAAGATATTACAGTGACTTTTATTGAAGACATACGAGATAACCAAGTGTGTATACACTCATGGACAAAACTTAAAGAAGTTGTAACTTTTAGCATGTATATCAAGATTCAGACAATAACTCTGAAAGATATTACAGTGGCCTTTAATGAAGACACACGAGATAACCAAGTGTGTATACAATCATGGACAAAACTTAAGGAAGTTGTAACTTTTAGCATGTATATCAAGATTCAGACAATAACTCTGAAAGATATTACAGTGACCTTTAATGAAGACACACGAGATAACCAATATACAATCATGGACAAAACTTAAGGAAGTCGTACCTCTTAGCATGTATATCAAGATTCAGACAATAACTCTGAAAGATATTACAGTGACCTTTAATGAAGACACACGAGATAACCAATATACAATCATGGACAAAACTTAAGGAAGTCGTACCTCTTAGCATGTATATCAAGATTCAGACAATAACTCTGAAAGATATTACAGTGACCTTTAAGGAAGACACACGAGATAACCAATATACACTCATGGACAAAACTTAAGGAAGTTGTAACTTTTAACATCTATATCGGGATTGAGACAATAACTCTGAAAGATATTACAGTGACCTTTATTGAAGACATACGAGATAACCAAGTGTGTATACACTCATGGACAAAACTTAAGGAAGTTGTACCTTTTAACATCTATATCGGGATTGAGACAATAACTCTGAAAGATATTACAGTGACTTTTATTGAAGACATACGAGATAACCAAGTGTGTATACACTCATGGACAAAACTTAAAGAAGTTGTAACTTTTAGCATGTATATCAAGATTCAGACAATAACTCTGAAAGATATTACAGTGACTTTTAATGAAGACACACGAGATAACCAATATACAATCATGGACAAAACTTAAGGAAGTCGTACCTCTTAGCATGTATATCAAGATTCAGACAATAACTCTGAAAGATATTACAGTGACCTTTAATGAAGACACACGAGATAACCAATATACAATCATGGACAAAACTTAAGGAAGTCGTACCTCTTAGCATGTATATCAAGATTCAGACAATAACTCTGAAAGATATTACAGTGACCTTTAAGGAAGACACACGAGATAACCAATATACACTCATGGACAAAACTTAAGGAAGTTGTAACTTTTAACATCTATATCGGGATTGAGACAATAACTCTGAAAGATATTACAGTGACTTTTATTGAAGACATACGAGATAACCAATATACACTCATGGACAAAACTTAAGGAAGTTGTACCTTTTAGCATGTATATCGGGATTGAGACAATAACTCTGAAAGATATTACAGTGACCTTTAATGAAGAAACACGAGATAACCAAGTGTGAACAAATTTGTCTCTATATCCAAATAATAATTATAAAAATAGACGACAGGCGACATCAAAGACTTTCCACTTCCTTAAGTTTTGTCAATGTATGTAGATCGTTTTCGTAGTCACTTGAAAAACACAATTAGATAAATTTCAACGAGAGTTCAATCAACAGTACTTACCTATTTGATCATCGCATGGTAGCCAGTACCTTCCGAGTTGAACACGTTGTTAGTGTTTCAGTTATAAGAGACTGCGCTTATTACATAAATCTAGGTGAAACTTTTCTTCTTATGTAAATTTTCATAAAGATAGAGACTGCCTGGCCGATATTCATAGTTCTTCAAATTAAAGTTACTTCTTCGGCCAGTAAATATTTTTTATTGTCTCGACGTTTCGACAAAAATATTTTGTCCTTTTCGCTGCTGACGAGGACATTTTTGTCAAAATGTCGAGCCAATAAAAAAGATTTACTGGTCAAAGAAGTATCTTTAATTTGAAAAACTATGTAAAATATGTTAATAGTTTAGTTAGATATGCAAATTTTAACTGTATGAAAACTACCAGCTGGACAAATAAAGTGTGTTTTTTAGTCAGTTATAGAATTGATCTAGTTCTTTAAGTCTGTATTCCAATTAATCAGAGTTAAGAGATTCACCTAGTCGAAAAGGTTTGACGTTGTTAATGTAGTCAGAAAGTTTTATAAAGAATCGAACAGCTTTAATTGAAGCGTAATAAACAGATGAAAAGGTCTGGCCTATCTAGACACACTCTGCTGCTTCCTCTTCTTTCTTATCTCCATCAATCATATTAGGGTATCAAGCTTGTAAAGCTTGAGACTGGGTGAAGTAGAATGCGTCTGCCTTTTTCATTAAGACTGGGAGCACTACTCAGTGGCAGGCCGACTTGGCTCCAAAAGAAATGGCCGCCTCTAACAAGAGGAACAGACACCATGTACAGCCGCTCCTAACATGGAGTACAAACTCATCCTGTATCCCTGGAGTCCTTACAGGGTACTATCAGCCAGGCCAGCTGAACCCAGGTTTTTTAGCGAGCTTGTTACTGCTCCCCCTCTCTCCTTTTTCATCCGGGCTTGGGACCGGCAAAGCCGGAGTTACACTCTGCTAAACATAGAGTACTAACCAGGCTTATAGACATAGGAAGTTGCAAGGATTCCTAGCTATCACTGCTAGGGCTGAAGTCGCCCAGAGACGGTGAGTAATTTTGATTATAAACTTTGATTAAAGATTTTCCTTTATACATAAAAAATATATCTAACTTTGAAGTTATGTCTACAAGGAGTTATTATATATGTACATTGGATTGATTTGAAGAATTCAAACTATGTAATTAAATAATAAAGATTTTATTTATTCAGAAAATTATTAAAAATAAAGATATACACTTTTATAGAGATATATCCAATTTAGATATAGGGTTTATAGGGTTATCTCAAAAGTTCGTAAACATATTATGATTTATATTTTGCAAGTATTAACGACTTTTGGGACAACCTTGGTAATATTGGTAACATTGGTAAAATTATAACATAATTCTTATAGAAGAATGATTTAATCTCTGATGTTCTATATCAAGAGTGATCAATCAGCAGGTGGGCCAAGTTTCAGAATTACAAGGTTGTCCCAAAAGTTTGTAAACACTTGCAAAATATAAATCTTAATATGTTTACGAACTTTTGGGACAACCTTATACACCTATCCCCCAATTTACCCGGTACTTGTTTTACACGTTTTCGCTTTTACACGGTTTTCCAAATAAGTTTTTTTTGTTTTTATCGCACTATACTAAAATTCGATATTCTACTCTATTCTACCTATGTTGAAAAGAATATTGGGAGGCTCTGATTCATGAGGGGGCGAACACCTATTCAGATTTGACAGTTTAATATACACCTATCCCTCGATTTACACGTTTTTCTCAGGAACGTATCTACCGTGTAAATCGGGGGATAGGTGTATTTCTCTTGTGATGAAAATAAGACACCGCTGTGATAGTTTAAATCTTAGAAAATCTCAACCACCCAAATATTTAAAGTACCCTTAGATATAGAATAGAATAGATGTTGCTATTAACCAATTTCAACAATAAATAAGTAGAAATTACTTATCTGGTGGTAGCATTCTTGCGTTGTTAAGAAACCTGGCAACTATCAAAGGGTTTTTTCACCTCAAGATTTTTTTTTACTTATCCTTTTAGTCTAAATTAGACAAGATCTTGGAGGTCGTGCTCATAAAGATGTTCAAGAACTTTTCTTGGTTCTATGTACAGGGATCCTTTGTCCTTTCTAAAAAAATTTAGTATACGTTGGGGAGTGACCTCTTCGGTTTTGCACCTTGGAGTTCGTGCTCATAAAGAAGTTCAAGAACTCTTCTTGGTTCTCTGTACAGGGATCCATTGCCTTTCCAAAACAATTTAGTATATTATTGGGGAGTGGCCTCTTCGGTTTTGCACCTTGGAGGTCGTGCTCATAAAGAAGTTCAAGAACTCTTCTTGGTTCTCTGTAAAGGGATCCTTTATCCTTTCCAATACAATTTAGTATATGTTGGGGTGTGGTCTCTTCGGTTTTGCACCTTGGAGGTCGTGCTCATAAAAAAGTTCAAGAACCTTTCTTGTTTCTCTGTACAGAGATCCTTTGTCCTTTCCAATACAATTTAGTATATGTTGGGGAGTGGCCTCTTCGGTTTTGCACCTTGGAGGTCGTGCTCATAAAGAAGTTCAAGAATTCTTCTTGGTTCTCTGTACAGGGATCCTTTGTCCTTTCCAATACAATTTAGTATATGTTGGGGAGTGGCCTCTTCGGTTTTGCACTTTGGAGGTCGTGCTTATAAAGAAGTTCAAGAACTCTTCTTGGTTCTCTGTACAGGGATCCTTTGCCCTTTCCAATACAATTTAGTATATGTTGGGGAGTGGTCTCTTCGGTTTTGCACCTAGTGCACATGATGTATATCACCTCAAGATATTTATTTGATTTAAAGAATGTTTTATTCCTAAGGTAAAATACATTTGGTAAATATACGGCGTCTTGTATTAAAACAATTAGATGTGATTTCTTTAATTCTCTCTATCTATTTATTCCTACATTTATCATTATATATATATATATATCATTGCTTTTGTGGTATTGAGGAACAAACCTCAAGACATCTATTGATCGATTGCCCAGCATTTCAAGATTATAAAATGAAGAATGAACAAGTTGTTTGTGAACTTAACGATTTGATTTCCGATAAAAAATCATATTTAAAGTTCAATTCATTTTGTAAATACATTCTAAACTCTCTACAAAATCTGGATCTCTAATATTTGCATGCGTTGAATAATGTAAATAACTTATGTAAATAAACTTTTCTCCTTGTTTGGCGCAAGTATCCCTTGCGGAATATAGCGCTTTGGAAATAAAATAATAATCATTATATAATCATATTTATTCATATTTATTTTGTATTTTAAACTTATATAATCTTATATGAACATTGTAATAAAACGAAGTTTCAAACTCAATCTCTCTCTCTTTCTCTATCATCGGGCGATCGCCGGACCTGCAGTCCTGGATCTTTCCAGTTGGCCTCGAGGACCACGCCATCATCGTCTCCTCAGCGGTGAAGTACACGATCTACGTATTCTTCGTAGATCACATTGGTTATTCTCCACCAAACTCTGCAGCGGTGGTAGAGGTGTCATGTACAATGTCATTGTACTTAGTATCGTTTTTAATTATTTCCGTATAATAATTATCATCTTCATTATTGTTAATTTCTCATGAATAGTGCGAAATGTGCACTTTGACCTGTATTGACAAGATGTCAATAAAGTATGTTAATGGTCTCTATCTCTGGAAGAATAGAGAGAAAACGCCAATAGAACACTCATTTTCACATCATAGTGATTATCAAGATACAACCAGAACATTTTATTAAAAATCTCTTTAATGGTTTTGGTAGATTTGACAAGAGAGTCGTTCAGCCATCAAGACATCAACTTGGATCAGGTCAACCAAGATCAAACAGAAGGTAGGGACATCAGGATTATTTGCAATTTCACGGACCAGCCTCGCGTGCCACGGGGCCACCGGCATGTTAGATCCAAATTTGAGGGAGCGGAAATTATTTATGTCCGTGCTGCACGCAAGGGGAGCATCCTGACAACCATCTTCCCGGCTGGTTGCTGATCCTCTGATGTGGGACCCACCTCTGTTGTACAACTTTGTATGAATAATCCACGACTGAGGGCAAATGGTTTGACGATTCGACGATGCGGGCTGATCGGGAAATCGACTTAAGCAGCGACCCGTTTGAACGCGCTATGTAATCTATGGTGTACTTTTGTGGTTAGTTGTCTTAGTACTGGTACCCTCACTACTAATCCTTGATAAAAGGATATAACTTGATATAACCCAGGGTCGGTGAAAGGATGGTCTAAACCGTTGGTTTTAGACCGCTAAGACCCGGGTTCGATTCCCGCATTGGGTACTTTTTTCTGTTAAAAAACAAAAAATGCTCCAATGGCCTCCGATTCTTGCAAAATTCAACCTCACCAGCGAGTACAAGTAACCAAACGGGGCTCTGAAACATTTGTAACTACAAAGTCGAGCTGCTTTTCACATGTGTAGACATGTGGTGTATTTACAGTAAAAGCAGTCGCCTTCTTCTACCCAACATGATTATCATGGCCTGTACCACGTGTAGTAGGGATAAGCAAAAAATAAACTAAATTTCATTTTTTAATATATAGCCAAATTTTGATGACGTCGCAGCTATGCTACTGTAGCCGTTAGTTGTTATCACGGACGGTATCCTTCTGACTTCAAGAAAGCCTGTGTTATCGTAAGATCAATGTCCACAAGAACGTTAATTGTTTATTAAATTTGGAACTTTCTATAAACTTTCTTTATGATGATTCGAAACTATTATAGACGCGTTTGATTATTTTTTTAAAAAATGAAGCAATATTCAACTGCTCTTACTGAAATAAAAAATTGATGGGAGGGCCAGGCTCATCAGTGGTGAACCCTCCCAGCGGTTTCGCTAGTTTATTCTACCATACCTCTACCTAACACCATTTTATTTTAGTGTGGTATAAACTTTGATATTGAATCTCAGATTGTGATTCAATTTTGTCTCCTGGAGACAAGCAATATGCACATTGTTGTCACGGAGAAGACAAGTCAGCTCTTCAGTTTTCCTCTGGATGCCATTTATATTGAGCTGTAGTAGATTCAATTGTGTCCTCGTAGTAGATTTCTCATCAGGAGCCCGGGCTGCAGCTCCTGACGCGGCGGTTACCCCGGACGCGGTAGCATTGCTGGAGATATCGGTTTTGCTCTTCATTGGAAAATGGGTGCCGTTGCCACGTTAGTCACCTTGGAGACGAACCAGAATTTGATCGAATATTCCAAGGGTCCAGGGGGGACCGCAGGGAGGTGTGGTCGGACTTCTCCCCCCCATATATACAGTTAAACCTGTCTATAGTGCCCCTCTCTATAGCGCCCAATTTTAAATACGTATTACGATGTGATTTACATTAAAAGTGACCTGTTTATAGCACCCCCCTCTCTATAGCGCCCTATTTTGGTGAGTCCCAAGAGGGGGCGCTATAGACAGGTTTAACTGTATAAAAAGAGAAACAATAAGATACGAGGTGTGTTCAAAAAGTATCGCGACTTTTGTGTTTTTTCAAAAATTATTTATTTATTCATGAATACCTATTTTGTCCCCTTCAAAGTAATCCCCATGAGATATTATACACTTGTGCCAACGGTTTTTTCCAATCTTCGAAGCACTTCAAAAAATCATTTTTTAAAATCTTTTTCAGCTCCTCCTTCGATGCCGTCTTTATCTCGTCAAGCGTAGCGTAACGTCGTACTTTCATGGGCCTCTTCAGTTTAGGGAACAAGAAAAAGTCACAGGGGGCCAGATCTGACGAATACGGTGGCTGCGGCATCATTAGTGTTTTGCTTTTGGCCAAAAGGTCGCGTACAAGCAACGATGTGTGAGCAGGGGCGTTATCGTGGTGCAAAAGCCAATTTTTGTTCTTCCACAAATCCGGGCGTTTCTGGCGGATTGCTTCGCGCAAATTGCGCATAACTTGCAGGTAATATTCCTTATTGACCGTTCTACCCTGTGGCAAGAACTCATGATGCACGACGCCCCTGCACTCGAAGAAAACTGTCAGCAAAACTTTCACATTCGATCGAACTTGGCGCGCTTTTTTCGGTCTTGGTTCGTGCGGCAGCTTCCATTGAGATGATTGAGCTTTGGTTTCCACGTCATAACCATAAACCCACGCTTCGTCACCAGTTATGACCCTCTGGAGCAAATTTGGTTCGTCGCGGACAGAGTCCAACATCTCATTAGCAATGTTCATGCGATGCTGTTTTTGGTCGCAATTGAGCAATTTTGGTACGAATTTCGCGGCGACCCGTCTCATGCCCAAATCATTGATAAAAATCGAATGGCACGAGCCAATCGATATGTTTAGGTCCTCAGCAACTTCTCTAACGGTGATTCGACGATGGGCCAATATCATTTTCTCCACTTCATTAATTTTTTCGTCTGTTGTTGAAGTGCTCGGGCGTCCGGCACGCTCTTCGTCGTTCACATCTTCTCGGCCTTCTGAGAACATTTTGTACCACCGATAAACGTTGCTTCGGTCCAAGGTAGCTTCTCCGTATGCCACAGTCAACATTCGGAATGCATCCGCGCACTTAATTTCGTTTTTCACACAAAATTTGATACAGGTTCTTTGATCCATTTTTTTTTTCAATAGGTAAAAATCGAAGACGATCCAAAACACCTGCAAGCAAAGCAGCTGTCAACAATTAAGTGAACATTCAAAATGGCCGAGCTTGTCGGCATAAGTGAGAGACATGAGTACCAACATAAAGCCACAAAAAGATCGAAATTCGAATATACGTAACCCGCGAAAATTCAAAATTCGCGATACTTTTTGAACACACCTCGTATATTAGGAACCTAATCCTTCCAGGTTAGAAAGATAATCATAAATATATTTACAAATGGTTAAATCTGTGACAATTATCTCTGCTATTCAAAAATTGATATAGATCTACAACATTGTCTGTTGTCTAGCGGTGAAGAAGAGTGGACATTCCAGCAGTAGGTGTCTCGAGTCCTGGATTTCCTTGCCACAGTGACAACTAGAGTCCTCAGCTGCTCCAATTGTTGATAAAAATCCCTTAAAATTTCCATGATTCGTTGTAAACTGGGTATTATAAAATTTAGAACAGAAAAATGTTGGAATTCCAAACAGGAAAAAGCTTTGGAATATTTCATTTGTTTTTATAAATAATTCAACAATTTTTGCACTTAAAAATGATCTAATTATACTTGGAGCATGTGGTCTAAAAGTATTTTGATCCTTTATAGAAATTGGTAAGAAGATAGAGAGCCATATAGGATTCAAGTTGCTTTTGTGGTATTGAGGAACAAACCTCAAGACATCTACTGATCGATTGCCCAGCATTTCAAGATTATAGAATGAAGAATGAACTAGTTGTTTGTGAACTTAAAGATTTGATTTCCGATAAAAAAAATCATATTTAAAGTTCAATTCATTTTGTAAATACATTCTAAACTTTCTACAAAATTTGGATCTCTAATGTTTTCATGCGTTGAATAATGTAAATAACTTATATAAATAAACTTTTCTCCTTGTTTGGCTTTGTTTGGCGCTTTGGAAATAAAATAATTGTAATTGTAATTAATAATTAATTATTATGTTTTTAATAATAATGAACAATATTGATAGAAACAAGACAGCCATTTTATCTTTTATTATAAGATCTCACGTATTTCCGTGGTTCGTTGTAATCTGTGTAATATAAAATTATGTTTTCCTATATGTAGAACTTTGCTCAGAACCCTATATAACCCTATATTATAAACATAGATTGTAGCCTATTCTTGCTAAAAAGCTATGCTCATTCTCTTCAGGGTCATGCCTAATCAACATAGACTGTAAGACCATCATACCTAACCCGCAAGCTTCACTAATGAAGAACTCTTATATCCAGGGTAATACGCAGCCTAAATTACATAGGCTTATATACTCTTATCAAAATACGAAACTATTATAAACGCGTAAGATTCTTTTTTAAAAATAAAACAATTTCTACTGCCCTTACTGCAATGGAAAAATTAATGGGAGAGTCTGACTCATTAGTGGTGAACCCTCCCAGCGGTTTTGTCAGTATAATCTACCATACCGCTGTTATATTGCATTTTTTGAACTTCATTTTATAGTGATACTGTTTCTAGACTCTTGGAATGGGTATTTTAGATAAATTATGGACATAAGCTGTGAGGACAGTAGAATTACATATAATTATAAATATATCATGGCAATAAGGACAATAGAAATTGTTTTATTTAAAAAAAGAATCATACGCGTCTATAATAGTTTCGTATTTTGATAATAGATGGCGCGCTAATGCATTATAATTAGATACTCTTGTTTAAATATACTCATTAATCATGACTTTATCATCTCCAGACTCATATGCAGTCAATATAAACTGACATTCCTCTTTCTGAGATACACACGTGAAGAAATTAGCTTATCTGGCACAGGCCATGTTCACTTTGACTCGTCTCTTTTTTAGAATTCAACACAGCGGCCAGGGAGCACCACTCTCTTGTAACTAAACATCTGGTTCTAATCAAACCAGAAAATAAATTCATCAAAAACAATCACCTACTCACAAAAAAATATAAGGAAATATGTAAAATTTGGAAAAAAAAATATAAAAACGACTTTATTTTTGCGAAGCAAAAATGTAATTCAAAGGTTGGTTAAGTTCCTTATTGTAGCTATTGTGGTTACGGGGCCGTGAAGATGAGATACATATCTAACAATACCTTCTGTGTGGAAGGGAATTTATTCAAATGCGTCGCATTATCGCGTCCAAAACAAGCGCAATTAGTTGAGACAAAGACCGTCCCAGTCAGCTTTCTCATTGTTTCCCAGACCCTCGGCTATAATTGTACCATTTTTAGAAGATATCCTTCAGTCCACCGACCTGCAATTGCAATTAAAAAGTTTCTTTTCCATTCTTTTACTAGTTGCCTATTTTTTTGAAAAAAAAAAGTTATTCATTATTCGATTCTTATAAAACTGAGAATTTATCCCATTGTCAATATGGATAATCAAATGATTGAATTATAATAATGAAGGTGGATTTATTTAAATATTAGAAAAGTAAAAGGCACACAGAAATAATTTTGAAACATGATTTTGTTCAGATTTTTGGGTATACTTGGGCATAGGTAGACTTTGCCTTTGCCGGTCCCAAGCCCGGATGAAAAAGGAGGAGAGGAAGTAGTAACAAGCTTGCTAAAAAACCTAGGTTCAGCTGGCCATGCTGATAGTACCCTGTAAGGGTTCCAGGGATACAGGATGAGTCTGTACTCCATGTTAGGAGCGGCTGCACAATGGCCTCTGTTCCTCATGTCAGAGGCGAACATTTCTTTCGGAGCTAAGTCGGTCTGCCACTGAGTAGTGCTCCCAGTCTTAATGACAAAGGTAGACAAATTCTACTTCACCCACACCATCAAAAGTCTCTAGCTCTACAAGCTTGATACCCTAATATGATTAAGTGGAGATAAGAAAGAAGAAGAGACTCATCCCCAACACAGACACCATCAACAAGCTCTACAGGCTTGATACCTTAATATGTTTGAGTGGAGAGAAGAAAGAAAAAGAGACACATCCCCAGCAGACACCATCAGCAAGCTTTACAAGCTTGATACCTTAATATGATTAAGTGGAGATAAGAAAGAAGAAGGCACATTCCCAGCACAGACACCATCAACAAGCTCTACAAGCTTGATACCCTTATATGATTGAATGGAGATAAGAAAGAAGACGAGACTTTTCCCCAGTAGAAACCATCAGCCTGCTCTACAAGCTTGATAACCAGATATAATTGAGTAGAGATAAGAAAGAAGAAGCATAGGTATACTAAAAAACGTGGATGGCTTAGATAAAGACGAATATGTTCGCACTGGGAGATGAAACTCAAAGTATAATATTACCACAAAAAAAGCAGTCACAAAGCCAATGCCACCAGGACTTCAAACTTTGTATCCAATTTTTTTGGTCAGTCACTTGTGATCTTCGTTCTTCGTCGCACCTCAGGATATAGAATAAGCGTGGTCTCGTTAGCACCCCACCAAGCGTCCCATTCATTACAGTCCAGCCGCTTTATCCGAACTGCCCTCTTGTACCTTTCGACTAGACCAGAGTTCGGCAAAATTTTGAGTAGGAAGAGTAAAAAATTACAATTTACAAAATTTCAAAGTTTTTAAAAGCCACAGAATGTTTTCTTGCCAACAATAAATAGTACTTGTATAAATAATATTTACGTATGGAACTATATAAAGAGCTGAAGGTTCACATCCAAAGAGCTGCATGTTGCTCGCGAACCGCAGTTTACCGACCCTTGAACTAGACAATCCTATTGATATGTCTTGAGCTTCCATTGCCTATTCCAGTGTTCTGCTTCTAGCTTCTATAATCCTTCCTAGACCTACCACTGCGGTCCCCCCTGGAATATTCGACCAAATTCTGGCTCGTTTCCAAGGTGACTAACGTGGCAACGGCACCCATTTTCCAATGAAGACCCAAAGCAGCAGCTTTACACACCCAAGATAGAGGACATTGCTGCTGCTGTGATAGTGATGTATGGAGACATCTGAGGCTCTTCATTGGACACTACAACAACAATACAGTATACACACCCAAGATAGTGGACATTGCTGCTGCTGTGATAGAGATGTATGGAGACATATGAGGCTCTTTATTGGACACGACAACAACAACAATACAGTATATCCACCCAAGATAGTGGACATTGCTGTGATAGAGATGTATGGAGACATCTGAGGCTCTTCATTGAACACAACAACAACAAACAATACAGTATACACACCCAAGATAGAGGACATTGCTGCTGCTGTGATAGAGATGTATGAATACATCTGAAGCTCTTCATTGGACAAAACAACAAAAACAACCTACCATATGTCATGGAGGGTTGGTGAAAGGATGGTTTAAACCATTGGTTTTCGACTACAACAACCCGGGATCAAATCTCGCATTGGGAACTTTTTTATAATTAAAAAAATGTTCCAATGGCCCCCAATTCTTGTAAAAGTCCATTCCCAACAACGAGTGCATGTAACTAAAACAGGGCTCTGACACATTTGTAAGTGTAAAGTCAAACTGCTTTTAACATGTGTAGACATGTGGTGCACATACAGTAAAAGCAGTTGGTAACTACCCACCATGATTAGCATGGTCTGTACCACGTGTACTAGGGATAATAATAATAAAAAATGAAATAATACTTCGGCTTGTATGGCTTAGACGAGATTTCAATACACTTTCGCCGTTTCTTGCCGACAACTTCGCTGTACTCTACTTCAAGCCTGTCTTGGGATCCCATATCTCTGCTCTCTCTTCTAATACAAAGCATCGCTTTACTGCAGTCCTCGTAGATGACAATTGTTCGCGCTGCTTCAATATTAGCTCGTTTGGCCAAACCACAAAGCACACCAGCTCACTTGTAATTAAACATCACTCAAATTATGTCTGAAGACAAGATGATAAGACACAAGACAAAGCCTGGACAACAGAGATTCTATTACGCTTGCTTTTCATTTATTTTCTTCTTCTTCCTTCTTATTTCCACTCAATCATATTAAGGCATCAAGCTTGTAAAGCTTGAGATTTGACAACCATTATGACTGGGTGAAGTAGAATGCGTCTGCCTTTGTCATTAAGACTGGGAGCACTATTCAGTAGGCAGGCCGACTTTGCTCTAAAAGAAATGGCCCGCCTCTGATATGAGGAACAGACACCATGTGCAGCCGCTCCTAACATGGAGTACACACGCTGCTCATCCTGTATCCCTGGAGCCCTTACAGGGTACTATCAGCCGGGCCAGCTGATCCCAGGTTTTTTAGTGAGCTTGTTATTGCTCCCCCTCCTCCTTTTTCATCCGAGCTTGGGACCTGCAAAGGCGGAGTTGCTTTTCATGTATTATTTATATGAATCTAAAACTGTTTTAAATTGTATAGGATCCATCTAGTAACAACCATTTGTTGTCTATGATATGATAATCCTATAATTATTTTATTCTTATAATCTATATAGATAATACCTTAACAGAGTTTTCCATTGTAAAGTCCTGAGCTATCTCCTCCGAAGATTCTGAACTACACATAACGATCTATATACCAAAATTTTCGTTATTTTTTTCTTCGTATGATAGGCCTGTTTTTATTTTCCTAATGTTAACAGTTATTTTTATTTTTTAATTTAATCTATTTTACAATCGTAGATTTTTTGCATTTATCATCATCAATTCCTTTGTTTAGAAATACGTTCTTTTGTTTACCTTTTACTAATTCTTATTTACTAATTTTTACTAATTTCTGATTCATTTGATTATGATTATAATTTGTAAGTACTTTGTTATAGTTTTTCATTTAAATAGAGCTCAATTTTTGTGTATGTTTCTTATTTGCATTATCTTTCCTAATGTCTTTGGCAACGTTTTTTTTTTCTCATAAATAGGCTGAGGTTATATTATTTTTCGAATTGTAGATTGAAATATTTATTTATGTCTTTCTTTTGCTTAATTATTTCTTCTTTATATTTGTTCTTATTTATTCTTTTTTTTTTACTCTTTCACAATCAAATTTGAAAAT
>CP092864.1:149745995-149855225 GCA_030710605.1 Cordylochernes scorpioides
ACGAACTTTTGGGACAACGTTGTATATAGAGTTGGTAAGTAAAATATTTGTAAAGTGGCCGTCGGACTGCCCAGGGGTGTTCCATTAGATTGGCGATCAATGGACATTGAGGCGTGCAGGACATGGGAATGGTGGGATCTGGCCGTGGCTGATTGAAGCCGCCAAATCCTGGAATGGGTCGCCGTTAGTGCCGCTGTTATGGCGCACTTTAAGAGGGACGTGATGGAGGAACAAATAGCTTTTAACCAGGAGACATGGTGTCTCAGCAGGATCCACTCTCGGGACATTACAAGGCTCCTTTGTGGGGCTACCTCCGCTCTGGAACATACTGTCTTGTCTGCAGGATCCACTCTCGGGACATTACAAGGCTCCTTTGTGGGGCTACCTCCGCTCTGGAACATACTGTCTTGTCTGCAGGATCCACTCTCGGTTCATTACAAGGCTCCTTTGTGGGGCTGCCTCCGCTCTGGAACATACTGTCTTGTCTGCAGGATCCACTCTCGGGACATTACAAGGCTCCTTTGTGGGGCTACCTCCGCTCTGGAACATACTGTCTTGTCTGCAGGATCCAATCTCGGGACATTACAAGGCTCCTTTGTGGGGCTGCCTCCGTTCTGGAACATACTGTCTTGTCTGCAGGATCCACTCTCGGGACATTACAAGGCTCCTTTGTGGGGCTACCTCCGCTCTGGAACATACTGTCTTGTCTGCAGGATCCACTCTCGGGACATTACAAGGCTCCTTTGTGGGGCTACCTTCGTTCTGGAACATACTGTCTTGTCTGCAGGATCCACTCTCGGGACATTACAAGGCTCCTTTGTGAAGCTACCTCCACTCTGGAAAATACTGTCTTGTCTGCAGGATCCACTCTCGGGACATTACAAGGCTCCTTTGTGGGGCTACCTCGGCTCTGGAACATACTGTCTTGTCTGCAGGATCCACTCTCGGGACATTACAAGGCTCCTTTGTGGGGCTGCCTCCGCTCTGGAACATACTGTCTTGTCTGCAGGATCCACTCTCGGGACATTACAAGGCTCCTTTGTCGGGCTTACTCCGCTCTGGAACATACTGTCTTGTCTGCAGGATCCACTCTCGCGACATTACAAGGCTCTTTTGTGGGGCTGCCTCCGCTCTGGAACATACTGTCTTGTCTGCAGGATCCACTCTCGGGACATTACAAGGCTCCTTTGTGGGGCTACCTCCGCTCTGGAACATACTGTCTTGTCTGCAGGATCCAATCTCGGGACATTACAAGGCTCCTTTGTGGGGCTACCTCCGCTCTGGAACATACTGTCTTGTCTGCAGGATCCACTCTCGGGACATTACAAGGCTCCTTTGTGGGGCTACCTCCGCTCTGGAACATACTGTCTTGTCTATAGGATCCACTCTCGGGACATTACAAGGCTCCTTTGTGGGGCTACCTCCGCTCTGGAACATACTGTCTTGTCTATAGGATCCACTCTCGGGACATTACAAGGCTCCTTTGTGGGGCTACCTCCGCTCTGGAACATACTGTCTTGTCTGCAGGATCCACTCTCGGGACATTACAAGGCTCCTTTGTGGGGCTGACTCCGCTCTGGAACATACTGTCTTGTCTGCAGGATCCACTCTCGGGACATTACAAGGCTCCTTTGTGGGGCTACCTCCGTTCTGGAACATACTGTCTTGTCTGCAGGATCCACTCTCGGGACATTACAAGGCTCCTTTGTGGGGCTACCTCCGTTCTGGAACATACTGTCTTGTCTGCAGGATCCACTCTCGGAACATTACAAGGCTCCTTTGTGGGGCTACCTCCGCTCTGGAACATACTGTCTTGTCTGCAGGATCCACTCTCGGGACATTACAAGGCTCCTTTGTGGGGCTGTCTCCGCTCTGGAACATACTGTCTTGTCTGCAGGATCCACTCTCGGGACATTACAAGGCTCCTTTGTCGGGATTACTCCGCTCTGGAACATACTGTCTTGTCTGCAGGATCCACTCTCGGGACATTACAAGGCTCCTTTGTGGGGCTACCTCCGCTCTGGAACATACTGTCTTGTCTGCAGGATCCACTCTCGGGACATTACAAGGCTCCTTTGTGAGGCTATCTCCGCTCTGGAACATACTGTCTTGTCTGCAGGATCCACTCTCGGGACATTACAAGGCTCCTTTGTGGGGCTACCTCCGCTCTGGAACATACTGTCTTGTCTGCAGGATCCACTCTCGGAACATTACAAGGCTCCTTTGTGGGGCTGACTTCGCTCTGGAACATACTGTCTTGTCTGCAGGATCCACTCTCGGGACATTACAAGGCTCCTTTGTGGTACTGCCTCCGCTCTGGAACATACTGTCTTGTCTATAGGATCCACTCTCGGGACATTACAAGGCTCCTTTGTGGGGCTGACTCCGCTCTGGAACATACTGTCTTGTCTGCAGGATCCACTCTCGGGACATTACAAGGCTCCTTTGTGGGGCTACCTCCGTTCTGGAACATACTGTCTTGTCTATAGGATCCACTCTCGGGACATTACAAGGCTCTTTTGTGGGGCTGCCTCCGCTCTGGAACATACTGTCTTTCTGCAGGATCCACTCTCGGGACATTACAAGGCTCCTTTGTGGGGCTGCCTCCGCTCTGGAACATACTGTCTTGTCTGCAGGATCCACTCTCGGGACATTACAAGGCTCCTTTGTGGGGCTACCTCGGCTCTGGAACATACTGTCTTGTCTATAGGATCCACTCTCGGGACATTACAAGGCTCCTTTGTGGGGCTACCTCCGCTCTGGAACATAGTGTCTTGTCTATAGGATCCACTCTCGGGACATTACAAGGCTCCTTTGTGGGGCTACCTCCGCTCTGGAACATACTGTCTTTCTGCAGGATCCAATCTCGGGACATTACAAGGCTCCTTTGTGGGGCTACCTCCGCTCTGGAACATACTGTCTTGTCTGCAGGATCCACTCTCGGGACATTACAAGGCTCTTTTGTGGGGCTGCCTCCGCTCTGGAACATACTGTCTTGTCTGCAGGATCCACTCTCGGGACATTACAAGGCTCCTTTGTGGGGCTACCTCCGTTCTGGAACATACTGTCTTGTCTGCAGGATCCACTCTCGGGACATTACAAGGCTCCTTTGTGGGGCTGCCTCCGCTCTGGAACATACTGTCTTGTCTGCAGGATCCACTCTCGGGACATTACAAGGCTCCTTTGTGGGGCTGCCTCCGCTCTGGAACATACTGTCTTGTCTGCAGGATCCACTCTCGGGACATTACAAGGCTCCTTTGTGGGGCTGCCTCCGCTCTGGAACATACTGTCTTGTCTGCAGGATCCACTCTCGGGACATTACAAGGCTCCTTTGTGGGGCTACCTCGGCTCTGGAACATACTGTCTTGTCTATAGGATCCACTCTCGGGACATTACAAGGCTCTTTTGTGGGGCTGCCTCCGCTCTGGAACATACTGTCTTTCTGCAGGATCCACTCTCGGGACATTACAAGGCTCTTTTGTGGGGCTGCCTCCGCTCTGGAACATACTGTCTTTCTGCAGTAGCCATTTCAAGGATATTTCACAGAGTTCCATGAGTTCTTATCTCACATGAACCTCCTTCATTCAATCTGGAATAAACCGCTTCGTACATATGTACGATGTCTATGTATAATTATGAACCAAAGATAGCCTTTATATTCAAGCATGATTCATTTTTAGATATAGAGTAAATCTTCAGTTGTTCACAGGAGACACTCTAGGGACTATTTCATGTAATTTCATGAATCCTTATTCCATTTGAGCCTCTTTCTTCACATTGGGCCTGGATTAAACCATGTATCCTTCATGCTATATATAGATACATGTAAATCTACCAACTTAATGCATTTTGGGAAAATTCTGAAATTTCATAAGTCCATAGTAAAATCTTAATGAATCAAAGCCTGCATCTGACTGCTGCTTTCTTTCTTTCTGTGGTGAATATGTATAAGACCGGTGGTCTTAATAATTCTATGTTGTTGTTAAAAACAAGTAGATATAAGTATAGAAGAACTATAAAAGAACTATAGTTTATAATTTTATGAGATAAAAGGTCACAACAGTCTTTGATTTCCAGACTTAAGTCTGGTCATCTACGGACAATGACTTTCCAGAATGGTTGCAAGTTTTTACCACTATGTACTAAGTATCAACCTGCAATCCCAAAACACATCATTGACTGTATTGACTCATCCATTGATGAGCTCTACTCATCCCCTGCAGACACCATCAACAAGCTTCACAAACTTGATACCCTGATATAATTGAGTGGAGATAAGAAAGAAGAAGACACATCCCCAGCAGACACCATCAACAAGCTTTACAAGCTTGATACCCTGATATGATTGAGTGGAGATAAGAAAGAAGACACATCCCCAGCAGACACCATCAACAAGCTTCACAAGCTTGATACCCTGATATGATTGAGTGGAGATAAGAAAGAAGACTCATCCCCAGCATACACCATCAACAAGCTTCACAAGCTTGATACCCTGATATGATTGAGTGGAGATAAGAAGTATAGTTTATAATTTAATAAGAGAAAAGGATATATTGGGAGAACACATTAAGTGGCGAACCCTCCAAGGGATTTCGCCGGTCTATTTTAAGCCTAAAGGTCGAATACAATAATATAACGGTCTGGAAATTCAACTGAAGAAACGGTAAAATGCCCACTCAGTATTGCAGCAGGAAGTGTTTATAGAAAATAGGCCAAAGAAAATAAAACAACAGCTTTCAAATTTACTTTACGACATGTATAGATTTAATACATAGCAATAACCTGCCATAAGTATGTTATATAAAAATATTATTTTATTTAAAAAAAAATTATAATTTCATAGATTCAAATACTCTGCGAAATCGACCGCCAGAAGTCACTCTTCCCCTATAAAAACTCGTTGTTGTTCTTTCCCGATGGCCGGCTCAACCTTTTGTACATTATGTAAATAAGTATTCCATTTTTTAGATTCTTGCGCCTTAAGCCAAGCAGTACTTTTATCAAATTATGTTTTTATATATTCCTCTAGCGCAATTAAAGCTATTTTTGATAACTAATTTTATTATAATATCTTCCACGACTGCATACCAAAATCAAGCAAATGACCAATAATTCCTCTACAAGTAATTAATCTCAAAACAGCAAAAAATCTATAATTAAATGTATATAACGAATGAAGACATTAAGACCAAAATGTTTCTTTTCACAAATAAATCAAATTGCGGAAAAGCATTACTCGATGCAAATATTTATATATAATCTACTGTCCTAAAAGCTTATGCTCATAGTTTACCTAAATACCATTTCTGAAATTTCACCTTCAGTGTAGCATATATAAGCAGAATGATCCAATACAGTATTAGAGCTCTAGAGAAGCGGTCTGGTAGATTAAATTGGTGAAACCGTTGGGAGGGTTCACCACTGATGATCCAAGCTCTCCCAATATTTTTTCATCGCAGTAATGATAGTAGAATTTTGATTTATTTGCAAAAAAAAATAATCATTCGCGTCTTAATGTCTTCATTCGTTATATATAGATCTTTAGACAGAATCTGTATACAGAATCTTTAAATGTTGTAGATTGAAGAGTGATCTCATATAATCAGAAGGACATAGTGAAGAGCAGGACTGACCTACTCTTTCAGCAGAAGTCCAAAATTTCAAACTTCTATTTCCTGCCAGAACATGTATAACTCATGAACAAAAGTTAAGTATGTTCTACCTTTTAGCATATATATCAGGATTCAGACAATAACTCTGAAAGATATTTAAGTGACCTTTATTGAAGACACACAAGATAACCAAGTGTGAACAAAATTACTTCTACCTCCTTAAAAAAAAAAAACAAAAAAAAAAAACAGACGACTTACCCATCAAAAAAAGAAAATTCTTTTAGTTTTGTCAATGAGTATATTTATAAAATGAAAGAATTTAAAAGCACGAATGTTTCTTTTATACATAATACAAACTTCTACTGTCCTTACTGCGATGAAAAATATGTATTGGGAGGGCTTGGCTCATCAGTGGCGAACCCTCCCAGCGGTTTCGCCAATTTAATCCACCAGACCGCTTCTCAGAGCTCTAATACTGTATTGGACGATTCTGCTTATATACGCAGCACTGAAGGGTGGAATCCCAGAAATGGTTTTCAAGAAAACTATGGACATAAGCTTATATAGGACAGTAGAATTACATTCAAATTCAAATCAATACATATTTTTTCATCGCAGTAAGGGCAGTAGAAATTTGTATTATGTATAAAAGAAACATTCGTGCTTTTAAATTCTTTCATTTTATATGTATAGATGGCGCGTTATTGCTATGTGTTAATGAGTATATTCAGGAATATATATAAATTTATGTTATTTTTGAGATTGATATGTAAAGTTAATTTGATATTTATGTTTATTCGACCTAGCTTCTCGGTCTGTAACATGATTCCATTCGAACCCCATGTTGGGCGCCATTGTTATAGTAGGATAATACAATTAATCAAATAAGCCAACTAAATTTTGAGATAGTCAAACTCTCGTGAATAAATCCCATGAAGCTATCTAAGATAAATAGAGATAAAACATTCATTGGTTGTACTTGGGCGGTCGACTAGATTGATGGTTGTGTTAACTGAGGCAGGGACATGCCCAATTAGAAAAGGTCTTCAGGGATCATGTCGTTAGTCCATCGAGCAAAACCCAAGGGACTTTTCTTTGGGAAACCTGAATCCCCTGACTATGGATAGCCTGAAGGATTAAATGGTTAGCTGTGAATTGGCATTTTAACTTGTTCATGTGTGTGTTACTTTGTGTGTGTGGCAATTTTGAAAATTAAAACATCTTTATTGACATCTCGTCAATGTTTACACTCAAAGAGAGTTATTATAATAATAATGATAGTAGTAAATTAAGATAAAAAAAATAATATAATAATAAATAGAGAAATTAAAATATATACAAAGGAAATTATATAATAGAGGATATGGGGAGGCATCCTCGGCGCGCGAATGTTCTCCTCCAGGCGATGAGCGGGTCCTCCACGACACCGAGCCCAACCTGAACCAAGTGGCGGTAGATCCGCAATCCGTACTTTGTGTTTGTGTATTCATGTGTAGTTTTTAAGCGCGTGACAATTTTTTTTTTGACAATTAAAAATAGTCTATTAACATCTAGTAAACAGTAGGGAGAGAGGTTACAGGTTAAAATAGGGAGAAATATATATAACAGACGGAGGGACGTCTGGATTTCATCAGGAGCTTAAAGCCGCCTTGAGTTCGGACAGGCGGATTATGGAATCCATGTTCCCAGCATACTCGATGACTGTGTTGAAGTTTAGAGTGCATGTGTATGGTTTTTCTTCACTGAAGTTATAAAAATGTTTTCGATTCCTTTTTGTTTGTTTGTGTTTGTTCCTTTTTTCTCTATGCTCTGCATACATGACACGTAACTGTCGAGGCTACAGCGTGAACTTGTTATAACCCTATGTTGTTACTTAAAATTAAACCATTTTGATACCTTAAAATTAATATTTTTATAATTTGTTTTTAATTATCATTACCCCTTCTCTAATACAACTATCTTTCATATAAATTATATTTAATTCTACTATATAAAGAAAAATGAAAAGATATATTTGTTGAGCAGTCGTGGCATAAATTTTGAAAGAAAAATAATAAAAAAGGTTTTGATCAGTAATTTAATTGAGTTAAAGGAATATATATATAAAAAAAACATATTTTGATAAAAGTAATGCCTGGCATAAGCCGAGTAGAATAAGGAAAAACGAAAGATTATTTACATAATTACATATGGTTTGAGCCGGCAATCGGGAAACAACAACAATGAGTTTTTATAGGGGAAGCGTGACCTCTGGCGGTCGATTTAACAGAGTATTTGGATCTTTGAAATATAATTTTAAATAAAATAATATTTTAATATAACATAGATATATATTAAAATCAAAAAGGTTTATCCTGACCAGGCTCACATGAGCATTTCTAGACGGCAGAGCGCCATCTAGTGGAATAAAAATAAACTAAACGTTTAATTTGTCCCTTGATATTTGGCCAAACTAATTTCTTGATAATTTTTTTTTATTTTAATATCAACACCTGACCCTTTATATATATATATATATATATATATATTTTTTTTCAAATTGTTTTTCACATATATATATATTAAAAAACGAAATAAAAAAATAAAAGATAAAAAGATCAGGTGTTGAAATCAATATTAAAAAATGGCATATCCTGACCAGGAGCACATGTGCTTTACAGAAGGCAGAGCGCCATCTGGTGGAACAGAAATCAACTAAACATTGATTTAGCCTGTTCCCTGATATTTGGCCAACCCAATTTCTTGATAAATCTTGATAAATGTGCTCCTGGTCAGGATATGCCATTTTTTAATATATATATATATATATTTCACTTAATATTTTAATAGAAGAAAACGAATGCCAGACTTTGGTTCGATAAATGATATTTCTGTAAATAAACTATAAGGTATTTTTGGATTAATGAAAAAGAGTTGCAATGTAATACATCTAAACAATACCATTTTCACATTTCCCTCTATTTAATTAGATAATAAAAAGGCATATATTGGATTAAATAAAAGATTTATTTGCCAATATTTCGGTTGGCTGAACGCCAACCTTTATCAAGGCATTACATTTTTGTATAAACAAACTCAGCACCGCATAGTGTTATATAAGCTTATGTCCTATGAGCTTATGTCCATAGTTTTCTTGAAAACCATTTCTGAGATTACATCCTTCAGTGCTGCGTATATAAGCATAATCGTCCAATACAGTATTAGAGCTCTGAGAAGCGGTCTGGAGGATTAAATTGGCGAAACCGCTGGGAGGGTTCACCACTGATGAGCCAAGCCCTCCCAATATATTTTTTCATCGCAGTAAGGACAGTAGAAGTTTGTATTATGTATAAAAGAAACATTCGTGCTTTTAAATCCTTTCCTTTTATAATATCACAGTATAGCACACTATAGCATTCAGCCAACCGAAATATTGACAAATAAATCTTTTATTCAATCCAATATATAACTTTTTATTATCTAATGATTAAAATATGGATTTCTCTATTTTCAAAACTCTGTTCAATATTATAATGAAAAAAAACAAATATCACTTTAGTTTGATAAATTATATTTCTGTAAAAACTAACTATTAGGTATTTTTGGATTATAATGAAGAGTTGCCATGTAATACATACAGGGTCCATTATGAAATAAATGAGCATTTACTGGCAAAATACATTTATTGATCGTAATTTGTGCAAATGTTCAATATTCTTCAAAATACATTCCTCCTGCATCAATACACTTGCGGAGACGCGTTTGCCATGCCTGAAAGGCACCCTGAAACTCCTCGACAGGAATGCTTCTCAGGAACGTTGTAACATGGTGTTGGTTGTTTTCCACGGTTTCCCAATGTTTTCCTTTCATCTCTCTCTTGAGTCGCGGAAACAAAAAGAAGTCACATGGAGCTAAGTCGGGACTGTAAGGGGAGTGAGGGATCACCAAGGTGTTGCTCCGGACCAGGAAGTTGGTAATGTTAAAGGCTGTGTGGCTGGTGGCATTGTCATGGTGGAGCTTGACCGTGTCTTTAATGTCAGCCCTCACGCGTGCGATCCGGCGTTTCAATCTCCTGAGCACCTCCAGGTAAAAGGCTGAGTTTAAAGTTTGTCCCTGCGGTACAAACTCACAATGGACTATTCCTCGGATGTCAAAGAAGACAATGATAATCATTTTGATGCGCGACTTGCTCATTCGCGCTTTCTTGGGGCGTGGGGATGATTTTGTGTGCCATGCACCGCTCTGCCTTTTCGACTCTGGGTCGTATTCAAACATCCAGGATTCGTCTCCGGTTACTACAGAGTTCAGAGAATCCGGTTCATTTTGAATCAAATCCAACAATTCTTGACAGCGCAAAACTCTAAGTTCTTTCTGGTCTTGCGTCAACACTTTCGGCACAAGCTTCGCGCAGACCTTACGCATTTGCAGATCCTCGGTCACGATCCCATGTACCACAAATGTGGACATGTGTAATGTGTCAGCAATTTGCTGGATGCTTAATCGATGGTCGGTACGCAAAGCTTCGAGCACACGATCCACGTTCTCGTCAGTTCTGGCCGTTGTTGGGCGTCCTGAACGGGGTTCGTCGGCGACCTCCTCCCGGCCCTCCTTGAACGCCTTGTGCCACTTCCCAGACTGTGATCTTGAAATGCAATCGTCCTTGAAGGCTTTTTGCAGCATCTGGAATGTTTCGGTTGCATTTTTTCCAAGCCTCACGCAAACCTTTATGGCGTATCGTTGTTCAAGCGAACGCTCCATCACGCTATGTTACAAAAGTTGAAAACACACTTCAAGCGGAGGCATGTATCTCCCCTCACACTGCTCGAACTCAACTGACGACCAGATGGATTGAAAGGACATATCCCTCTACCACATTTCCCACAGTTATACCGTACTGCCATCTATCGTCGCGTCACAATAACATTATGCTCATTACTTTCATAATGGACCCTGTATGACCATTCTCATTTTCACATTTCACTCTATAATACATTATAATGCGAATTATGATTGTAGAACGACATTTGAAAAATATCCCGCATGTGTTTCTTTTGAACGAAAAATCGAAATTTATTTTAAGGAGAAATAACGATTATTTCTAACCTTAGGGATGAAGTATGAAAGGATGAATTGTGAAAAGTAATGATAAACGTAAAAATAAAGTGTCCAGGTATGTGAATATTTGTTATTATTAGTAGAACTTGAAACTCTTCCGGTGTGCAACTTAAGAATAAACGTATCATTAAACGGAAGATAAGGATCTTTTATTTGGAAACGTTACGAGCTTTCGGGCAAACGCCCTTCTACAGGTTTGACGAAAAAATCAAGGCGAGAGACAGAGCTATCTATATACATGGGGATGATTTACATAGAGCACAATTTTTAAAGCTTAGCAGTAAGAATTTTAGAATGTAAGTTAATTTTTAATAAGTAACTATTGTAGTGATATGGTAATAAGTTGTTGTATACAAGATTTTTAATTATGTAAAAAGGAATAAAATTAGTTTGAAGCAAAGATATCATAAATTTCGGGAATTTCTATTTTTCTATTTATGCTTTTAAGTTTGGTGGATACTATGGATTCTAACACTAATCTTTGGTGTAGGTTGGGTATGTTACGGTAATGGATAGTGGGGTGGTTGGTATTAAAAGAGTGGCCAGTGGATGCAACATGCTGATAGATGAGGGAACGTGGGTCGTTGTTATTAATGTTGCGGGTGTGTTCTGACATTCTAATGGCGACGGTTCTACCTGTCTCACCCACATAAGTGGCGGAGCAATGTTCGCATGAGACAGAGTAGACCGCCCCAGAAGAATCCAGAGGACTGAGTTGGGTACTGGTTTTTGTAATGGGGTGTCGGAGAAGTGAGTGGATACTGGGGGTATTAATGAAAAAGGTGCGAATGCCAAATGGCCTAATGAGGCGGGAGATGCTAACTGTTAAGGGAGAATAGGGCAACATGCATGAAGTCCTGAAGACTGGGGGAGGATTGGAGGGAGCGGGAGAATAGGTATGTTTATTAATGAATGTTAGTGGATAGGAGGCGGCGGTGAGATGGGAGATGATACGGGCTTTTTCTGTGGTTTTAAAGATGGGTAGAGAGCAGTGTGTGTGAAGGCGCCTGGTGAGTGTTTTAACGATGTTAATTTTGTGTACTATGGGACAGAAGGAGTTGAAATGGGTGTAGGTGGGGGTACTGCTATTCTTGTAGTATACTGTGGTGTGGAATGATGCCGGGGTACGTATGATTAAAATGTCTAGGAAGGGAATGATGTGTCCCTGTTCTTTTTCCATGGTGAACGAGAGGTTAGGGTTGTAGCTGTTGAGAGTGGACAGGATGGTTTCTTCATGGTCGGTTTTACAAATTCAAAGGATATCATCGACATATCGTCGCCAGAATAGGATGTCATCACAATGGAGGTTGCAGACCCATTTATCTATTCTGGTCATAACCAGCTCAGCAGCTATGGAGGAGAGGGGGCTTCCCATAGGCGATCCCCTTATCTGTTTGAAATGGATATGGTCAAAGGTAAAGGTGCTCATGTTTAAGCATATCTGTGAGAGGGATGTGATAGAGTTGGTCTTGACGGGATCTGTGTTAATGGAAACCAAAAATTGGTTGAGGCTGTCAATTATCAGGTGATGGGGGAGACTGAGGTATAGGGATGAAACGTCAAATGAACACATGGTGAAGTTTTGGGGGGGGGGGGGGTGTAGGCCGGTTATTTCTTGAATGAGTGTGGGGGTGCTGGAAACTGTGAGGTTACTTCTATTGTTGTTTAAAAGAGGTGAGAGATAATTTGAGAGGTACTTAGCTAGGGGGTAGGCGGGAGAGAGGTGATATGCAATGATAGGGCGTAGAGGGACAGAAGGTTTGTGGACCTTGGGAAGGCCGTAGATGTAGGTACCATTGGGGAGATTAGTGGTAAAGGATTTGTGTTCCTCCGTTGAGATGAGTCTGGATCTTTTCATTCGGTTGAGAGAGGACTTGAAGGTTTTTAGTGCTATTGTGCTGTCTTGGGCGAAAATTTGAGAAAAAGTAGCTGTGTCCTGCAATATTTCCAAGATTTTGGCGTGGTACGAAGATCGGTCTAGGATTACGGTGTCAGTGCCCTTATCTGATCTGCTGATGACTATTGAACGTTGTTTCATTAGTCTGCGGAGGGCCTTGGATTCAGTTTGGGAATTTGGGGGTGGGGGGGAGAGGTCTCTGGAGTACCCGGGATACATGGTTTCTGATGGCGCATCTGTCTTGATGGTTATGATTCTTAACGGAGGCCTCTATTCCACTGATGATCCTGGGTATATCGGGTTTGGCGGGAAGTCGATACTTGAGGCCTTTAGAGAGGAGACTGTTTTCAGCAGGGGTGAGGGTTACGCTAGACAGATTGATGATGTTGTTAGAAGCATCGGGGTTGGCATACTTGCGATCGAGTGGGAAGGAGTATTTCTGGGACCAGAACGCTAGCTTTTTATCGTGTCTAAGCTGTATACTTCGGTCTTGTACCTTGATATCTGACGTGGTTCTTTCTATGAGAGCTGTGAATTCAGATTCATGAACGTTTTGGGAGGTTAGGCATATTAGCCCTTTGATTGATTTGGTGAGGAATCTAATTTGGGAGAGGCAACCTTTAGTTCTTTCCCGTAAGAGTTGCCATTGGATTATTCTTATAAGTTCTGCTGAGAAGGGGTTTCCAACAGGATCCTTTACTCGGAGGGATGGAGGGATAAACACTAGCCGTTCACATAGCTGGTTGAACTTCAAATGGCAGCGCCATTTGGCGAGTTGAAGAGATTTCTTGTGAATGAGGAACTTGTATCTGTCGATTTCGCCTCTAGGAAGAGCCATAATAGCTGCTGAGCTGGTTATGACCAGAATAGATAAATGGGTCTGCAACCTCCATTGTGATGACATCCTATTCTGGCGACGATATGTCGATGATATCCTTTGCATTTGTAAAAACCGACCATGAAGAAACCATCCTGTCCACTCTCAACAGCTACAACCCTAACCTCTCGTTCACCATGGAAAAAGAACAGGGACACATCATTCCCTTCCTAGACATTTTAATCATACGTACCCCGGCATCATTCCACACCACAGTATACTACAAGAATAGCAGTACCCCCACCTACACCCATTTCAACTCCTTCTGTCCCATAGTACACAAAATTAACATCGTTAAAACACTCACCAGGCGCCTTCACACACACTGCTCTCTACCCATCTTTAAAACCACAGAAAAAGCCCGTATCATCTCCCATCTCACCGCCGCCTCCTATCCACTAACATTCATTAATAAACATACCTATTCTCCCGCTCCCTCCAATCCTCCCCCAGTCTTCAGGACTACATGCATGTTGCCCTATTCTCCCTTAACAGTTAGCATCTCCCGCCTCATTAGGCCATTTGGCATTCGCACCTTTTTCATTAATACCCCCAGTATCCACTCACTTCTCCGACACCCCATTACAAAAACCAGTACCCAACTCAGTCCTCTGGATTCTTCTGGGGCGGTCTACTCTGTCTCATGCGAACATTGCTCCGCCACTTATGTGGGTGAGACAGGTAGAACCGTCGCCATTAGAATGTCAGAACACACCCGCAACATTAATAACAACGACCCACGTTCCCTCATCTATCAGCATGTTGCATCCACTGGCCACTCTTTTAATACCAACCACCCCACTATCCATTACCGTAACATACCCAACCTACACCAAAGATTAGTGTTAGAATCCATAGTATCCACCAAACTTAAAAGCATAAATAGAAAAATAGAAATTCCCGAAATTTATGATATCTTTGCTTCAAACTAATTTTATTCCTTTTTACATAATTAAAAATCTTGTATACAACAACTTATTACCATATCACTACAATAGTTACTTATTAAAAATTAACTTACATTCTAAAATTCTTACTGCTAAGCTTTAAAAATTGTGCTCTATGTAAATCATCCCCATGTATATAGATAGCTCTGTCTCTCGCCTTGATTTTTTCGTCAAACCTGTAGAAGGGCGTTTGCCCGAAAGCTCGTAACGTTTCCAAATAAAAGATCCTTATCTTCCGTTTAATGATACGTTTATTCTTAAATTTGTTATTATAATAAAAAGTAAAACCGATGCCACTTGAGTGTGATAAATGATATTTCAGTAAATAAACTATAAGGTATTTTTGGATTAATGAAAGAATTGCAATGTAATACATCTGACTGTTCTCATTTTCACATTCGACTCGGTATGTAAAGCACCAACGGTGGCATATTGCTTGGGCCACTTAAAGGGAGAAGGGAGGCAATTGCGCTCTGGCTTGCTGGGTAGGAACCAAGACAAATAGCGGCAGAGCTCTGTTCCATATGCAATGAGCGGAGAGAGGGCGGCTATAGATAATGGAGAGCCAAATATCTATGTTTGCAGGTGTCTACCACCTACATAATGGAAGCCTCTTGGATCGAGGATATACCAGGGATCTGCTTACAAATAGTCTTCTTTCTACTGAAGCTTTTGTTTCTTCTTTTTGCCTTTGTTTAGATCCCCCAGTACTCAGTTATCGAACGCCGTCTGAATTGGAAATTTTCAACGAAAGCTTTAAATTCAAACTCCTCTTTTTTTTCCTACTCAACACCATCGAACCATTTCTTTGTTTGATATTGTTTAACTTGTGATTTAATAACGATATCTTCTTTTTTTGTTATTGTTATAAACGGTAATCAATTTTGTTGTTCCGATATTAAATTCAGAATGACATTACACCAATACCTCGCTTTGCGTCGTTTCGTTTTGCGTTTTTTTCGAAGTTGCGTCGCTGCTTAATTTTTATTGATTTTTCACTGTGCGTCGTTAGATTTTTCGAAGTTGCGTTGTTTTGGATTCGAGTCTTTAATTTTTTTATTATTTTTTTTCCCTAAAATATGGCAACATCTTTGTTTTTGATTGTGCCTTTACCTATTTTCACTTTGCGTCGTTTCAATTTGCGTCGTGTTTTTTTTGGAACGTAACCCCGACGCAAAGCGAGGTATAGGTGTATATAAAAAAAGAGAAATTTTTAAGTTGTGTTGGTGAGCTATTTCGTTGGGACGAGTTTTTTGTATTTTGTTATTTAATCAAATAGCATAAAGAAGATGAATTTGGTTTTTCAGATTTTGTATTATATAAAATGAGGATAAGAGAATATAAAGACATATTTATTTTTAATTCCTAAATTTATATCAAAGCCGAAGTACATTTGTAATATGTAGTTTTTATTTTATCATCAATCGAAATAGCGTTTAGTAATTTTGTCGTTTTTCTACGATAAAGTTAAATAAATGAATGCATTATTTATGTAAATTATTTTTTAGTATACGTTATGAATCAAATACAGTAAACTCTCCTATAACGCGATTAATGTGTTCCGTGTTGTATGAAATCGCGTTATAGGAATTCGCGTTGTACGAAATAAAACTTGTATAACGCGAATGTTGTTAGGGTAAATTGTTAGTGACAAATATCATGTATTTTATTTTATAACGCGTTATACGAAAATTCGCGTTGTATAAATAAATTTGTCGCAATTTTTTTATCGCGTTGTACGAAATCGCGTTGTAAAAACTCGCGTTATAGGATAGTCTACTGTATATTGTAGTTATATTAATGTACATATTGGACACACAGAAAAAATATAATTTAATATAAAAGAGTAATAACTGGTAGATGAATTTCGTGGATATGTTGAAATGGTATTTTTTTTTAAATTTTATTTTATTAATCAAACAGACGCGATATTGAAATATTTGCGCCTAATACAGAGGAAACAAACAAAACAACAAACAAATTAGAACTTAGAATTAAATATTTACAAATTTACATGTATTATTCGACAGAGTTCATAAAATGTATATAGACAAAGTGGCTGATGTAAGAGAGTTAAATGATTTAGATCAGGAAACAATCGATGTCTCATTTCTGTAAAGTTCGGACAGTCGTAGAGTCAAGTATTTCGCAAAATATTTCTTTAACAATTTATTAATATTCGCAAGCAAGGAGAGGTGCCATTGCCCCGTTATTCAGCCACATTTCATAGTTCCCTGTTAACGGTTACCGTAGCGGCTCACGACACCGTACTACAGGGCAGTCCCTTACTTTGGTTGCTCCATGGAAAGGAGAGGTGCCATTAGCCCCGTTAGTCAGCCACATTTCAGAGTTCCCTGTTCACGGTCACCATAGCGGCTCATGACACCGTACTACAGGGCAGTCCCTTACTTGTGTTGCTCCATGGAAAGGAGAGGTGCCATTGCCCCGTTATTCAGCCACATTTCATAGTTCCCTGTTAACGGTTACCGTAGCGGCTCACGACACCGTACTACAGGGCAGTCCCTTACTTTGGTTGCTCCATGGAAAGGAGAGGTGCCATTAGCCCCGTTAGTCAGCCACATTTCAGAGTTCCCTGTTCACGGTTACCGTAGCGGCTCACGACACCGTACTACAGGGCAGTCCCTTACTTGTGCTGCTCCATGGAAAGGAGAGGTGCCATTGCCCCATTAGTCAGCCACATTTCAGAGTTCCCTGTTCACGGTTACCATAGCGGCTTACGACACCGTACTACAGGGCAGTCCCTTACTTGTGCTGCTCCATGGAAAGGAGAGGTGCCATTGCCCCATTAGTCAGCCACATTTCAGAGTTCACTGTTCACGGTTACCATAGCGGCTTACGACACCGTACTACAGGGCAGTCCCTTACTTGTGCTGCTCCATGGAAAGGGAAGGTGCCATTGCCCCGTTAGTCAGCCACATTTCAGAGTTCCCTGTTCATAGTTACCGTAGCGGCTTACGACACCGTACTACAGGGCAGTCCCTTACTTGTGTTGCTCCATGGAAAGAGGGGTGCCATTGCCCCGTTAGTCAGCCACATTTCAGAGTTCCCTGTTCACAGTTACCGTAGCGGCTCACGACACCGTACTACAGGGCAGTCCCTTACTTGTGTTTCTCCATGGAATGAGGGGTGCCATTGCCCCCTTAGTCAGCCACAGTTCCCTGTTCACAGTTACCGTAGCGGCTTACGACACCGTACTACAGGGCAGTCAGTCCCTTACTTGTGTTGCTCCATGGAATGAGGGGTGCCATTGCCCCCTTAGTCAGCCACAGTTCCCTGTTCACAGTTACCGTAGCGGCTTACGACACCGTACTACAGGGCAGTCCCTTACTTGTGTTGCTCCATGGAAAGGAGGGGTGTCATTGCCCCGTTAGTCAGCCACATTTCAGAGTTCCCTGTTCACAGTTACCGTAGCGGCTTACGACACCGTACTACAGGGCAGTCAGTCCCTTACTTGTACTGCTTCTCCCGCCCGCCTCGTAGAGGAAGACTTCTGATCGTAGACCTTGTATATCAGAAGATATGATAAGGTAGTCGTATATGGAGAATGAAACCTACTCTGAAGATCCAGATGGGAGTTGACAGATGCTTAGACGGACATCTTCTATGGAGAGAGTTCCAGTGGTACTGTAAGTTATTCAGTCTATGGCCAGCTGGTGTCGACAGTTAGCTTGACACATGGGCCAGTGACACAACCACTAGGTAGTCCGTTTGATAGAATGAAGCCTTTCGTCTTTCACCAGGCAGCACGAATTCAATTCTTTGATCGATTGATATTGCGCCTATTTCAACCTTTTAGGGGGGGGGGGGCGAAGTACGTCTGGAGGAATCCTGGTAAGGCCAAACAAGAGGTAAAGGTTCCTCCCGAGACTGGGGATAAGTAGACCATCCCAGCTATGTCCCAGCAAGACTGTGGAAGGGACCCCACCATAGAATTTCTTTTCCCATGAACGCCCAATAGTGAAATATTATACTAATATAAGAGAGATTCAGTTGAAAGGGAAATATATGAACATATGGGAATATTATGGGCACTCGAGGATGTTCCCTAATGACAAAAAGTCTTCCTCCAGCTAATAGCTAATCATGGGATTCTTCGTATGAACTCTTTACTTCGAGATTCAGATAAAAGTTTGGATGCCTAAGTGAGGATAGAGTGGTTATCGTTATTAAGCCGTTGTCCGAAGAGATAGTCTTGCTGGTCGGGTGGACGCTAGGTGATGTTGAAGGCCTTCAGGATAAGAGATCTGAGAAAACGGTCAGCATTGGCATAGAGACAACTGATAGAGTCTGTGTAAGGCGACACCATCTCAATCAATCATTACCCAAACCCGCCAAGTCCCAGAGGATATTCGAAGACATCCAATCAACCAGACCTAATCGATATTCAGCCAATCATCGGCAGAAGGACGTTAATTACACGCCCGCGACACGCCGGCAAATCCACTAAAGAGCTGTGTTAACACATCCACCGAATTGTCAGCTTTAATTTAAATCTCGAATAAATTAGTCCATTCCAGTTGGGTGACAGGCTCTTCTCTAAATTAATGTCGGATCACTACACATGTTCAACTGATCAACATTTCACTGTTTAATTCCAGCTTCCTACACCTACGGAAAAGTGGCTTGTGGCTTCAAAACTTGAAATTGCGTCTTGAGACTAAGTTCTAGATTTTACCTTATTCTGAGGGTCGGTGGAAGGCTGGTTAAACCTTTTGGTTTTCGACCACTACGACCTGGGTTCGATTCCCGCATTGGACGCTTTTTTCTGTTTAAAAAAAATGCTCCAATGGCCCCCCGATTCTTACAAAAGTCCAACCCCACCAGCGAGTGCAAGTAGCCAAACGGGGCTCTGGCACATTTTTAAGTGCAAAGTCGAACTGCTTTCACATGTGTAGACATGTGGTGCGCTTACAGTAAAAAAAGCAGTCGCTAACTACCCACCATGATTATCATGGCCTATACCACGTGTACTTGGGATAAGAAAAAAAAACCTTATGTTGATAGTAAATATAAAGCATTGACACGAAAACGTAATGTAAGAATATATATAAATATATACAGTTAAACCTGTCTATAGCTCTTGGGACTCACCAAAATAGGATGCTATAGACAGGTAATTTTTACTGTAAAATGTTTACATTTTAATGTTTAAAATCGGGCGCTGTAGAGAGGAAAGCGCTATTTAGAGGGGGCGCAATAGACAGATTCAACAGTATATATATATATATATATTAAAATAAGTGCATATTTTGGATCGAAATGTTTATTAAAATTCAATATTTCGATGAAGTTGTTCGCCTATCTTCCTCTAGGAATTCAAACTCCTTCTAAGCCCATCATCCGCGAGATGCACGAGAAGTATTGTTTATATAAGTTGGTGAAAGAACCATTTTGAATGAATCAATTACATAATAAGAAATAAAATGATATATCTATTATATTTAACTAGTTTTGTTTTAACTGTAGGTATGATTGCGGTATGTCTATTTTCCTATTGATACTGTTGATCATCTATAGATGCCCAACTCTCCAGAAATAATGTTTGTCCTGTATGTTGCTGTATAAAACTATTGCATTTTCAAAATCTGGAATATTTCTTTGTTTGATTGAATGATCTACAAGTAATGACAAAGGTCTATGATTTCTGAAGGCTGTTTTGTGTTGATCAAGTCTCTCTATTAAGGTTTTTCCAGTTTCGCCAATGTAGGATCATGTACAGGATTTGCATGGTGTGCGGTGTATAAGATTTGATTGGCTTTCTTGTTTTGGTGTTCGTTTATATGTAAATCTTAGCGCTATTTAAGGAAATGTAAGACATCTTACGTGAATCAGAAGGAATCTTGGCCAAGAGGCAGATTCCAAGCTTGCTACCATTATTTCAGCTACTTTTAGACACTTTTCACTAGTTCTTCAAATAAAAAACACTTCGGCCAGTAAATCTTTTATTTGAAATGTCTTATACACCTATCCCCCGATTTACCCGGTACTTGTCTTACACGTTTTCGCTTTTACACGGTTTTCCAAATAAGTTTTTTTTTTGTTTTTATCGCACTATACTAAATGCTACTGTGATTGAACACATGCGCTGTGTACACATCTTACGAGGAATCCCGAGCTTATGTGCTGACTACACATTTTAACCTGTCAATGCATTTTATTTTTATTTCTGTGTACACCTATCCCCCGATTTACACGTTTTTCTCAGGAACGTATCTACCGTGTAAATCGGGGGATAGGTGTATTTGAAGAACTATGAATGCCGGCCAGGCAGCTTCTATCTTTACGACTTTTAACTAGTTAAGAGAAAATATATTTTTTAAATTGAATATTTTACGGCTATACTATTTTATTAATTTCCATTCAATTGAGACCTTTTTTATTTAAAAAAAATGGAGTTCGTTGATCTGTGATCCGAAATTACCAAAATTAGTGAAGTGTTTCCAATTTTTTTTAATTAAAACACAATCTCCATTCAATATAGTGGGTGAAGGAAACAATGAACAATATGGTAACCTCTTTTTGAAACAAAAGAAAACTTGAGTTGCTATTTTCTGTTTCCACTCACTTGGCAGGTCTTTTTGTGTGTTAAATTCAAAAGTAGATTAGCTCTGCTTAATTGTCAGACCTGACCACATTGGGCGAAGGGGAACAAGAGACTAAAATGAACAGAGTAATCTCTTTTTTTTTTCTCTTTCACAGCTCTCGCCACTAAAAGAGTGTTTTGTTTCAAAATTTGCTCTATTAAATCTCTCTTTTTATCTAAAAAAGAAAAGAAGTTGAAGCCAGCTGGTTAACTCTAAAAAGTTCATTATTGCTTAATTTAAAAATCTCTGAAAAATTTTTGGAGGACAAAACATCTGAGTAATTAGGGATAAGGGTTAATTACTGATTCTTTTCGGTTACTATGGTAACGCTATTGTCCATGGAACTTACTCCAACAATGCTCTAGCATCCTCTATGTGTTTGTTTTTACAGCGCCGGTAAAAAAATGGAGGAAAGTTAATCTCTTACAAGAGTCCCTTTGCACCAGATGAATATTTTAAAATAGAATATTTATAACCTAGCCATCTTCTGCTTCAAAATCTCTAAAATAACTTAGAGATTAAAATACCTTCTGTCCACCCCATTTTTTTACTATAGAACTCAAGTCTCTTTTTAAATAAGCTCATTTAAAATTAAAGGATTAAAAATCTTATGAAAATTAATTAGAAACCTTGAGACAGAAATTTTGTAATCTTCATTTTTTTTTAACTTTAGATTGAAGGCTTTGTTCTTTTCATGAAAGCTTTTATTTCAGAGTGTATCTTTTCCAAATTAAATTTTTGGTGTTATCTTTGGTTACAATGGGGAGGGATTGTCCGTTTTCTTGGTTGAACCTGATTGAAACTGTTTTTGTTTTGTGTGATCTACGGAATTGTTTTTATTAGAAGAGGGAAAAAAATGATTAAAAACTCTGAGCTTAGTTTTGTTTTTGATGTATTGGTTTCTGATGACTTAAAATGACTTTTTGTTATTAGAAAAAAAAAAAGACTTTCTGTTATTAGTCGACGGAAAGAGATTGTTCAACACTTGGATGAAATACGTAATACAGGTTCGATTTTTTTATTTTGTTTAAAAGCAATAATCATTTTCTACAACATTTTTATATTTTGTTTTCTCTACGTTTTGACAATTCACTCTTAGTTTCATGGAAGGCTATTAATATTGATTCTCAGCATTGATTATAAATGTTTCTAAATCATTAGGAATGGAATGAATGGGATTTTAGAAGAAAAAAAAAAACCTAAAAAGGGGATAGAGATGCAATACATACAAACTACTTTGAACAAAGTATGGAGAGAGAGAGATATTGAGATTGAAACTGATTTATTACAATGTTCATATAAGATTATATAAGGTTAAATACATAAATATGAGTAAATATGAATAAATAAGATTATATAATGATAAATATATGAATAAATAAATATAAATATATAAAGTAATTGATAAATATACATATATATATAAATATATATACAAGGTCTTCATTGGTGGCGCCCACCGCGAGAAAGACTCCGCCACCGATGGACTGAGAGAGTTCTTTCAGAGAGATATTGAGATTGAAACTGATTTATTTCAATGTCCATATAAGATTATATAAGGTTAAATACAGAATAAATATGAATAAATATGATTATATATTGATAAATATATGAATAAAGAGAAGAATGAATGAAGAGCGAGAGAGAGAGAGAGAAAAGAATTCAAAATAAACGTGCGACTCAAACGCTCTATTTTACATTTTCAAAATTACCAGAAATGAGAATTAATCATTCTTGATTCATGGGAGCTTTATGAATTGGTATTTTCATCGCGTCAAATTTCACAGATATGAGATCATGGTTTTATTAGCGAGGGGTGGTGGGGTGGGGGCCGCTCTACGCTTTGGTAATTGCTTTAATCTCTGTCAATCAGAACTTGAGGGCTATGACGTAAGAGACACGTGCCATGGGGAGACCGCCTCCCTGAGTTATGTGTGCGTTGAATATTAAAAGACATAAATCATTCACAAACTCCTTCTTGGGAGGAGTGAGATTTGCATACGTGCCGACTATTGTACTATACAAAAAGACCGTTACGCAATCAAAGCATCTATTTCCCGCCCCCCCCCCCCCCCTTGTTGATAAAAGGCCATCTGAATAAAACGTGTTTTAACAAAGAGCTCAAAAGGAAAAAAAATCTTTAGTGAATTTTCGAGGGCGTGCATAATGCCCTCATCATAATGTTTGGCATGATTGGTGGAAATTTGCTTCCAGAAAACAAAAAAAAAAAAGTTTAAAAAGTTAATTTGGAAAACCTGGAGGGAAAACAATAATGTACATTTGAAGCACGGAATTGGCTAAAGGTATAGAAGCTAAGTAAATACATTTAAGATATGAAGAAAAAAGATAAATCGAAATGAAGAGCAGTTTTGAAACTTAATCTAATTTCTTTTCCTTCTTTTTTGGAATAAATTATATAAAGTTGAGTCTTATTTGTTATCTTTGTGTATTTAGAAACATTTAAATATTAGAAATGCACAATGCACAGTTTAATCGTCTGATATATAAAATCCTTTGACTTCGTTCTTCAGAAAATACAAAGAGTTTTTAATTCTAATATAACATTCTGTTATGAATATGATGTATCATAAGATTGTCCCAAAATTTCGTAAACATATTATGATTTATATAATGCACTGCGGCCTGTGATTGTAAAACGACACTTGAAGTTACACCGCATGAGTTTCTTTTCGACGAAAAATCAAATTTTTATTTCAAGGTGAAATATCGACTATTTCTAACCTTTTTGGATGAGGTATGAAAGGATGAATTATGAAGAGCAATTTATATTATGATTTATATTTCGCAAGTGTTACGAACTTTTGGGACAACCTTGGTAATATTGGTAACCTTGGTAAAATTATAACAGAATTCTTATAGAAGAATGATTTAATCTCTAATGTTCTATATCAAGGGTGGTCAATCAGTAGGTGGACCAAGTTTCAGAATTACAAGGTTGTCTTAAAAGTTGGTAAACACTTGCAAAATTAAGAAAAAAGGTATTTCCTGATCGTGCAACTGAAAGTTGCTGATGGCTTGCGCCATCTATTGGAATAAATATCAAATAATTGTTGATTTTTAATTATTTCAGAATTGGCCAAATACTTTTCTTAATTCATCTCTACCTGATCCAAATACAAATTCACTTTTGTACTGTTTTTTCACATTTGCAAAATATAAATCATAATATGTTTACGAACTTTTGGGATAACCTTATAGACAAAATATTATCTTGACATTTGATGTACAGTTTCCACCCACTAACAAGGACCAACAGTCCGAGACATATGGGAAAAATCTTTGATTTACTTGATATATCAAGAAATGATTGAGCTGTTTTATTCTTAAATACAAAATCTAACGTTTAATTTATATTTGTTCCGAAATATATCACTAGCGTTTAGTGGCGTATTCAAAAAATGTCATTCTACAAGAAATTGCAAAGAGTTTTTTTTTGTCTATCCCTAGTACACGTGGTACAGGTCATAAAAATCATGGTGGGTAGAAGTAGATGACTGCTTTTACTGTAAGTGCACCACATGTCTACATATGTGAAAAGTAGTTTTGCTTATCCCTAGTACACGTGTTACAGGCCATGCTAATCATGGTGGGTAGAAGTTGGCGACTGCTTTACTGTAAGTACACCACATGTCTACACATGTGAAAAGTAGTTTTACTTTGCACTTACAAATCTGTCAGAGTCCCGGTTGGTTACTTGCACTCGATGATGGAGTTGGACTTTTGCAAGAATCGAGGACCACTGGAGCATTTTATTTTTAATCAGAACTCCGCCTTTGCCGGTCCCAAGCCCGGATGAAAAAGGAGGAGGGGGAGCAGTGACAAACTCACTAAAAACCTGGGCTCAGCTGGCCATGCTGATAGTACCCTGTAAGGGTTCCTAATCCAGGTATACAGGATGAGCAGCGTTTGTACTCCATGTTAGGAGCAGCTGTACATGGGGTCTGTTCCTCATGTCAGAGGCGGCCATTTCTTTTGGAGCTAAGTCGGCCAGCCACTGAGTAGTGCTCCCAGTCTTAATGACAAAGGCAGACGCATTCTACTCCACCCAGTCATGATGGTTGTCAAACAAGCTTGATACCCTAATATGATTGAGTGTAGATAAGAAAGAAGAGAGATTTTTAATCAGAAAAAAGTGCCCAATGCGGTAATCGAACCCGAATCTTAGCGATCAAAAACCAACAGTTAAACCATCCTTCCAAAACAACCCCACATAGAAAACATTGTAAAAACACAGACCTAGCTTCAAATTTCAAGGTAATATACCAATACTATTATTAAACAGAACACTAAGCACCTTCTAGCAATAAAATAACTCTATACCATTGTGTATGCTCTAAGAAACAAACGTTTTAAACCATCACAGAATTTTTAACAAAGGCTAAAAATACCATCCACGTCCATCAGGTAGACAACGTGGATCTAACTTTATTTAATGGGCTGTTAAACACGGCCATAAGAAATGTTAATTATGGGACAGAAGACATCCTGTAATGGATCGTCTGCTTGGATTAAAAAGACATTATTCTCTACCGACGTCGTTATTTTAACCAGATGTCATAATGGAGGGATTAAAGGCTCTACTAGCGCTGCCAATATATATTGCTTAACAAATTGTACACCTTCTTTGTGCTTTTTTTCCTGACAAAAATCCTTTGAAAATCATCTTTGCAATGTAATGCTAGTGTATCGTAATATAAATGTTCTAATAAGTCTTGCTGTATAGTTTAATAATACAATATGATACGACTTATGATTGTAGAATGACATTAGAAAATTATCCCGAATGTGTTTCTTTTGAACGAAAAATCAAAATTTATTTTAAGGAGAAATAAAGATTATTTTTAACCTTAGGGATTAAGTATGGAATAATTAATTGTGAAGTGTAATGATAAATATGGAAAAATAAAGTGTCCAGGGATAGGAATGTATTGTTTTTAATTGAATAATTCTCAAATATCTAGCATATTTTCATTTTAAAATATAAAACTTTTTTTAATCTGTAAATTGCTTTTTCTCAAATACATTCAATATTTACAATTTCATTTCATTTAACTAGATTTGCATATCAATCCTTTATAGATATATTAATTGTGTTGATATTTTTTTACTTTTTTCATCTAACTAACTTGCATACTAATTCTGTAAAACGACATTTGAAAATTATCCCGCATGTGTTTCTTTTGAACGAAAATTTGAATTTTATTTTAAAGGAGAAATAACGATTATTTCTAACCTTAGGGATGAAGAATGAAAGGATTAATTGTGAAGTGTAATGAGAGAGAGAGAGAGAGAGAGAGAGAGATAAACGGAAAAAAAAAGTTTTCAGGGATGGGAATCGAACCCACAGTGTTCTGCTTACCGGGCAAATGCCATGTCCACTAAGCTAACCTGGACATATTTTTCCGTTCGTAAATAATACATAAAGTAATTTATAATACAATATAATACGGCTTGTGATTGTAAAACAACCTGTACATATTTAAAAAAATATTTTCTTATTCTTTCAAGGTTTTGTTTATCTTTAAAGTACAAGTGTCCCTAGGGGGATATAGCGCTCTAAGTCGAAAAAAAGAAAATATAAGTCGAAATATCTTAATATTCAATGAATCCTGTATTTATTGCATATATACAGTAGAACTTCAATAAATATAATGTCTTTTATTCTAACGTCTTTAATTTGAATATTTATCTTGGTCCCTAGAAATTCCTATAAATAGAATTTCCGTTTTTAATTCGTATTTTTGGATAACTCGAATTTTTTTTTCACTTGGTTTTCGAATTATCCAAGTCAAACTGTATTTGGTTTTTATTTTATTGATAATTTAAAGGAATTACAATTTAAAAAGTCTTAATAACGACCCACACTTATACATAACTAGTATTTTGTGATGGGTTTGCGGAAAATATTTAATATAAGAGATAATATTTGATGTAATTATTGAATAGAAACATATTCCCAGTAAATTTATTTGTTACATCCTCTCATTCAATAACTTATATCATTGCTGTAAGGTCTGTAGAGATAATATTTGATGATATTTGAAAACAAACACATTTCCAGTAGATTTATTTGTTACACCCTCTCATTCAATAACTTATATCATTGCTGTAAGGTCTGTAGAGATAATATTTGATGATATTTGAAAACAAACACATTTCCAGTAGATTTATTTGTTACATCCTCTCATTCAATAACTTATATCATTACAGTAAGGTCTGTAGAGATAATATTTGATGATATTATTGAAAAGAAACACATTGCCATTAAATTTATTTGCTACACTCTCTCATTCAATAACTTATATCATTACAGTAAGGTTTGTAGAGATAATATTTGATGCTATTATTGAAAAGAAACACATTGCCAGTAAATTTATTGGTTATACCCTCTCATTCAATAACTTATATCATTGTAGTAAGGTCTGTAGAGATGATATTTGATGATATTATTGAAAATAAACACATTGCCAGTAAATTTATTTGTTACACCCTCTCATTCAATAACATATCATTGCAGTAAGGTCTGTAGAGATAATATTTGATGATATTGAAAAGAAACACATTGCGCCAGTAAATTTATTTATAATACAATATAATGCGGCTTATCATTGTAGAACGGAATTTGGCAACTATACCACAAATGTTTCTTTTGAACGAAAAATCGAAATTTATTTTAAGAAGAAATAACAATTACTTCTAACCTTTGGTATGAAGTATGAAAGGATGAATTGTTAAGAGTAATGATGAACGGAAAAATAATAAATCGTTCTACAATCATATTACTTTATATAATATTTACGAACGGAAAAATATGTCCAGGGTAGCCTAGTGGACATGGCATCTGCCCGGTAAGCGGAATACTGTGGGTTCGTTTCCCATCTCTGGACACTTCTATTTTTCCGTTTATCATCATTACTCTTCACAATTCATCCTATCATACTTCATCCCTAAGGTTAGAAATAATCGTTATTTCTCCTTAAAATAGATTTCGATTTTTCGTTCAAAAGAAACATTTGCGGTATAATTGTCAAATTTCGTTCTAGTAAATTTATTTGTTATAAATATTAACTGAGGAATATAGATGAGACAAAATAGCTCAAGCTACCAGTAGCTATTGCAGGAAGATCAGAAGAAGAAGAAGGAACTAGCCGGACGCCATTTAATTGGCCCTCCAAGAAGAATTAACCAAGGCTAATCAAGCGAATGCTATCGCGGATCTTATTGATTTCAGCTTAAACAGCGCACGGACCCTAATCAAGCGGGGTGGGAAGTCCCCAGGGGCCCTCGCTTGTTGCCTCCGTGGGTTCTAGGGGGAAATCTTCACGGCACCTCATTATTCAACACCTCAACTACCTCGATGGATTCTTGTATTTGTTCTTTCATTCAAATCTTACTTGTACTATTCCTTGTTGTGATCCTAGATTCAAGTTTATTATTCAACACCTCAACTACTTCGATGGATTCTTGTATTTGTTCTTTCATTCAAATCTTACTTGTACTATTCCTTGTTGTGATCCTAGATTCAAGTTTATTATTCAACACCTCAACTACTTCGATGGATTCTTGTATTTGTTCTTTCATTCAAATCTTACTTGTACCATTCCTTGTTGTGATCCTAGATTCAAGTTTATTATTCAACACCTCAACTACTTCGATGGATTCTTGTATTTGTTCTTTCATTCAAATCTTACTTGTACTATTCCTTGTTGTGATCCTAGATTCAAGTTTATTATTCAACACCTCAACTACTTCGATGGATTCTTGTATTTGTTCTTTCATTCAAATCATACTTGTACCATTCCTTGTTGTGATCCTAGATTCAAGTTTATTATTCAACACCTCAACTACTTCGATGGATTCTTGTAGTTGTTCTTTCATTCAAATCTTACTTGTAACATTGATTTAGCCTGTTCTCTGATTTTTGGCCAACCCAATTTTTTGATAAATCAAGAAAAGCCATCCACGAACGCGTTTCGCGCTGTTGGCGCTCGTCAGCGTGGAGTAAGCTGTACCACTGAGATCAAAAAGAATTTTGGTCCCTGAGGCTTCTTGAGAAACCAAGAAATGGGTATTTAAGGCCAAACTTGCGTAAATATGCTTAAAATGTGAAAAGATAATAGAAAAAAAAATAAATAAAAAGGTCAGGTGTTGATATTAAAAATAAAAAAGGCATATCCTGACCAGGAGCGCATGTGCTTTACCAATACTAAATATGAATAAATAGATTAGTTTTATTTATAAAAAAAAAACTTTATTTATGCAAGTACTATTTATTGTTGTCAAGAAAAGTTTTGTGGATCTTTAAAACCTTAGAAATTTTGTAAATTGTAATTTTTGACTCTTGACTCAAAAGGTTGGCGATCCCTACACTAAGAGATGGCATTACAAGCTGTTGGATTATAAACTTGGTGTCATAATTGATGCGAGATATTGATTGGTTCTATTTCATCACAATTCTATGAATATAAACTCAAAAGGTTGCCATTCCTGATCTATGAGATAGTACTTGTTCATATTGTTTCGTATGTTTCTGTTGCATATTATCCTTTAAGTCGGTGGATGAGTGGGTAACACGCTCGATTCCCGACAGTCATGAACCAGGATTGAATCCCGCGTTTAATTTTGTTTAATATGAGAATAACCTTCACGTATTATTCATTGTTTCAATTATCATGCACTAGGTTGCTCTTGCTGAGCGGTACCTATTTATGTGAATTTGAACCAGAATATTATCCTTTAAGATCCGTTTTAACTAGGAAAACACCTTACTCTAAACTTCCCCAATGCTTCCTTTGTATGGAAGGAAGGTTGGAGGATATGAAATGTCAAAATAAATAAGTGATAAAGCTGTCGAGGAAACAAAAGGATGTTTCACCTGTCAACATCAGGAACGTCATCGGACTCAAAGTTTCTTATCTACTGAAGCAACACATTGTTCACATTGTGGGTAAAATTCAATGTCAATGTGTATAGAATTTTGTTAAAATGCCTCATTATCTTCTTTAGACTTTATTGATTCTCATCTTGAACGGAATAAGATCTTAAAGAACATTATCCAAGTCTACGTGAACCCAGTTCAGCTAGTCAGAATAATGTCCGAGAAAAAAATATATATAGCGATAGAATTTTTTAACTTTCATAAAGCGTTAGAGAACAAGGTAATCTCTAAGAACTAAAATTACAGAACAATTTCCTTCCATAGTTAATTTGTATAGTTATGTTGAATACTTTGATTTCCTTTTCATTTTCCCTTCTCTCCTTTGTTTATGTTTTTTTTTTTCCTTTTCTCCATGAAAATGATGTATGGCGAGTCCTTACAAGACGGAAATGTCCTAATAAAGAAGTTGTTGTTGTTGATTCCCATCTTGATTAGGAATATATAATTGAAATCCGATTTGAAGATCATTGTTCTTGATGATTTTTTCTGTAATATATTAGCTCGTGTGTGTGTTAATTTATATGTATTTTATCTAATTATTTTTCACAGAATTTATGATAATTTGTGTGTGTGTGTGTCATGAAAATTGCTGTGTTATCTTGAAGTTTGACTATCCGCTCTGACCACTCTCCAGTTGTTTTATCACTTTTACCTAACATACCAAAAACAGAATTTTTAGAAATCAGACTTTGAAGATTCAAACAATTGTAATGGATTCGAAGCATGAAGACGCATATAGCCTATTGTCTCATACCTAACGAGGTCATGCAACAATACAAGGTTATCCCAAAAGTTCGTAAACATATTATGATTTATATTTTACAAGTGTTTGCGAACTTTTGGGACAACCTTGTAATTCTGAAACTTGGCCCACCTACTGATTGGCCACCCTTGATATAGAACATCAGAGATTAAATCATTCTTCTATAAGAATTCTGTTATAATTTTACCAAGGTTACAAATATTACAAAGGTTGGCCCAAAGGTTCGTAAAAACTTGCAAAATATAAATTATCATATGTTTACGAACTTTTGGGACAGCCATGTAATTCTGAAACTTGGCCCACCTACTGATTGACCACCCTTGATATAGAACATCAGAGATTAAATCATTCTTCTATAAGAATTCTGTTATAATTTTACCAAAGTTACCAATATTACCAAGGTTGTCCCAAAAGTTCGTAAACACTTGCAAAATATAAATCATAATATGTGAGTAACAGAGAGTTACCTAGATATTATTTGAAAAAGAAAGAATAAATAATATTAAGGTAAAGGGATATTACTGTACAAAATTCACCTTGATATTGTATATAGAAGTATATGCCCGTTGAAGAACAGAAATTTTGCTCGAGAGCTTGCGAAATTCAAAATTAAAAGAAAATCTTTACCTTAATATTATTTATTCTTACTTTTTGATTAAATAATAATATGTTTACGAACCTTTGGGACTACCTTATATAAATTTGATTTGTTTTTGCTTTACAAATAAAATTGCTGTGTCATCCTGAAGTTTGATTTTTCGCTCTGACCTCTCGCCATTGGTGAACTCTTCTGTTGTTTTGCCACTTTGATTTAACATACCAAGAGCAGAATATTTGGCAATCAGACTTTGAAGATTCAAACAGTTGTAATAGATTCGAAGCTTGAAGACACACATTGTCTGTTGACTTCTACTTAACGAGGTCATGCAATGATAAAACAAGCCGAGATATGCAGACAGCTGATTTGTTACGGCCAAAGTTACCTTTCTATACGACTTTTACTTCCTCTAAATGGCCAAGTTTGATTATCTTCCCGGCTCAAAGAACAGCGTTACAATCCCCTATCCCTATTACGAAAGAAGTTCAGAGGGTTACCCGGTCCTCGACAAGGGTAGACACAAGCTGATTCCTTCAGTGTAGCGCGCATGCATCCCCAGACATCTAAGGGCATCACAGACCTGGCTCTGTTTCGTGCGGCTAAAAGCCGCCTGTCCCTCTAAGAAGACCAGCTCACGGTACAAAGTACCGTAGGCCTATTTAGTAGGCTAGATTCTTGTTCGTTATCGGAATTAACCAGACAAATCGCTCCACCAACTAAGAACAGCCAAAGTTTCCTTTCTATAACAAGATGATTAAGTGCAGGATCTACAATCGTTAACAAGGGCCAGGGAGGACACTTAAGTGACTGGCAAAAAATGGAGATGATATTGGAATGTGGGAGTAGGGGCGTCGTGTTCTGGCTTCTGTCACCCGACCTTTGCGCCCGGCGCAAGTACACGGCTAAAAAACACGTCCCCACGGCCCTAATAACCTTTTAGTACCATCTCTCTCTTCATAGCAATCTAATTGTACTCTGGTCCATTCTATCCCCCGTAGATGGCAGCTTTTTTCTTCTAGTACTTCTCCGCCATTACAGTCTGGTACCTCTTGTGATCTGGAGTGGTTACTGTGTCATTTTGTGAGTGCTTCTCCTCTTTCGGCAGTATGACACATTCCCCTTCTTGCTATATCTCTTTCATTTACGTTGTGAACAATTATTTGATCTTTACTTATTTTGTTGCTTAATTGTTTAATGTATATGTTTATTCAATGCTTCTTTTTCTTAATTGTTTATTTTCTTTTTGATAATTCTATTACCTACTCTACTACAATTATTGTAAATAGTTTCACGCGCAATTATCCAGATCGGATATAGCGTGTCTTGTTTGTAACTGGTAAATAAAATTAATTTGATCTTTTATTACTCTTTTTTGGTTTCAATCTATCAAACGATTTTTTTACCTTTTTGGGAATATGCTTTTCTATTGTGAGATTTGTTGATGAAATATGAAAAATTATATCCATGTGTACTCAATAAATAGAGATTTCCAAGCTCTTTCTATCTTTCTTCTGCGTTGTGAAGAATTATTTGATCTAAAACAAGGTAATAAGACCAAATCCAAATAAATAAATAGTGTGTGACGTTTCGGTAACATGGGAAATTTTACCACGGCATGTTTTAAATAGTTACTGTTATCAAGTGTGTAAACAAGATAGCAGATAAGAAGAAGATAGTTTTCTGAGAAACAGGTTATTTGGATTTGGTTTTATTACCTTGTTTTATAATCTACGAATGGCCCGGGCAACGCCCGGGTTTTACCCGAGTGCGTATATATTTTAAAAACGTTTTAATTCAAATACTATTCGTTACAATTATAAATTGGCGCCATGGATGTCACTCTTGTGAAACGTCCCGTTCGAAACTGTGTGTTTTTAAAATGTTTTAATCAAAATACTATTCGTTACAATTATAAATTTGAACGATAGGCTCATTATTTCTTTATACCGTTATTATACCGTTATATTATATATATTATATTTATTATATATATATTACACGTTATTTGTTTTCTTGGCCGACTGTTTTACATATGGTGTTATCTTAAAATTGCTTGTTTTGAATATTTTTTAGATTGAGATTATTAGCTAGTATGTAAAAAAATTAACTCTGTTGAAATTTAATTTTGTATTTTTATATAAATAAAATTAACTCTGTTGATTTTTTTTTTGTATTTAATCGATAACAGCGAAGTTACGCATGTTAATGTTAGGGAAAAATATTTTGATGTTAAGCAAAACCTGCTCCATCTCGTTTTACATAAATGTTGAAAATTTGGTCGAAATTGATGCATTGTAACGAAAGTTTTTAGTGAACAACAATTATGAAATTTCCATTTTATTAATATAGATAATCCAAATTGTGCCTTATCAATTATTTGATCTTTTAATACTCCTTTTGGAATTTAATCTATCCAACATTTTTTTTACCTTTTTGTAAATAGGCTTTTCTATTGTGATATTTGCTGGTGAAATATGAAAAATTATATCCATGTGTACACAATAAATATCCCCGATTTATAAGAATCAAAAAACAATGGTTTCTTAATCTTTTCTAAGAAATTCTTTCACAATTGCCTTTCTGTACTGATTGGCTGGAGGTATGTTATGTCGTTAGGAATAGATTCATACACAAAAGAGGTAGTGAGGAAATTTTTAGAACAGATGTGTAAATAAATCCCTTTTCAAACAAAGGCTCACGTGCACATGGGGAAAGAGAGAAAAAAATACTGTGTTATTTTGTTGTTGTATGGCGAATCCATACAGGGCAATGGGCCCTAAAAAATAATTTTGACGGGAGAGGCGCCCTATGCTTCTATGGATTAATTTCCTCCCGGCAAATTCTCCATCTATATTCTAACCATAGATTTGGCCCAGCCACCTTGCCAGCAAAACACCTCTTTGGTAGATTGTGAAGATACCATTAGATCCCGTGTGGATCTCATGGAATAAAGTCCGCCCTAGACTGACAAGGGCCATTAGCCCGAAACCATGGTCTCTAGGTGGACGCTTTTCAGTTTGCCAAAGCTGTGCTGTGGCTTTGTCACCGACCCGAAGCCGGTAGTTGCGGCGACGGTCAATAGATGGCGTCAGGTTTTGACGTTTATTTTGACGGGAGAGGTGCCCTATGCTTCTATGGAAGAGCCTTTTTGTTGTTTGTTGTTATGCCGTTAGGTTCTTCTGAATGCGTCTAAATCTTAAGAAATGGTGAAGAAAATGATATCATTAAAAAAATAAATGCTTATTCGACACGTGAGGTCTTTAATACAAGATTCAATGGTTGTCCTATTTCTATTAAGATATATTTGTATGGTATTATTAAAAACATAAGAATTCGTTTTTATTTAAAAATAGGAAAACATATATATGTCTTTTTGAAAATAGAGCAATCCATAAATAAATCTTTAATTAAAAAGACATATATTGGATCAAAATATAATTTATTTTACCAATATTTCAGTTGGCTGAACGCCAACCTTTATCAAGGTATTATAACATATTAATGTGTGTCAACAATATGTGGCGCTGAGTTTGTTGTTGACACACATTAATATGTTATAACACCTTGATAAAGATTGGCGTTCAGCCAACTGAAATATTGGTAAAATAAATTATATTTTGATCCAATATATGCCTTTTTAAATAAATATATATGTCTCTATCTCTTTATCTTCTCACCAATTTCTATAGATGATCAAAATACTTAAAGACCACATGCTCCAAGTATAGTTAAATCATTTTTAAGTGTAAAAAATGGATGAATTATTTCTAAAAATGAATCAAACACTCTAAAACTTTTTGCTGTTTGGAATATCATCATTTAACCATTCTAACTTTTAAAATACTCAGTTCACAACGAACCACGGAAATTTAAGGGAATTTTAGCAACAATTGGAGCGGTTGAGGACTCTAGCTGTCATTGTGGCAACGAATTCCAGGACTCGAGACACCTACTGCTGGAATGTCCACTCTTCTTTAGCGCTAGACAACAGACAATGTTGTAGATCTATATCAATTTGTAAATACTAAAGATAATTATTACAGATTTAACCATTTCTGTAAATATATTTATGATTATCTTTCTATCCTGGAAGGATCAGGCTTCTAATATATCTTTTTTTTTCTTTTTTTCTTGTATAATATGTTTATAACTGTTTCTGTTTAAAAATGTAAATCAATGCAATTATCCCTAGCCGGGATATAGCGCTTTGTGTGTTGAAATAACATTAATAATGAAGTATATTGAACGATCTAAAAATATTTTCAAATTGAGATATAAATAATCGAATTCATGTTATCTTTTTAGTTATACAGAATAAATTTTCATAATGTGTAAATTAATTTTAATAACAATGATTGTGTTAAGGTACTTGTTACTTTTCAAGGATAACTTGCTAATTGAAATGGCATTGTAGAAGTTGTTTAAGAATTAGCCAATCTGGAAACTTTGCATTGCGAGTGGTTATCTATAGGTGAGAAGGAACAAAGGTGTTTGTTTGGGGTCACCAAGCATTCTTTACAGAGTTCCAACAGGGAACGTTTATTTTGAAATCAATTATCATTATTTTAACAATAAGATTCATTATTAACCCATCAAATTGGATTCTCTGACAAGTGCCCCTATTGTGTGCCATCTAATCTCGCTAATTGTCAGGCGAATTGTTTGCCATACTTCATATGCAGCGGCAGCTCCACTGACGTCTGATGCTCTGACGCCGCCATTGTCCATCGCATTCGTCATCCGTAATGATTATAAGTCATTATGGAACTTCTTTATCCGGGACTTCTTCCTTCTTCTTCTTCATGAGGAATGGTCATGATCATTAATTCAATATTATGAACAAGTCTCTACTTGATCATCCTTTGTATATAACAACAAAAGTATTTTAATTAAGACATTTCTCTTCTTATATCGAATCTTGTCTCGGGGTCCATATTGAAAGAAATCAATTATGAGTATCAATAAATCAGCTAAAGACCGTTCTTTGATGCGCTTTGATGTCTTTTATTCATCTTCTTTCACATTCCTAACGATTTTATGCTTGCCCAGAAGTCCTCCTCTACGTAGCGGGTGGGAGAAGCAACGCAAGTAAGGGACTGTCCTGTAGTACGGTGTCGTGAGCCGCCACGGTAACTGTGAACAGAGAACTCTGAAATGTGGCTGACTAACGGGGCAATGGCCTTTCCATGGAGCAACACAAGTAAGGGACTGCCCTGTAGTACGGTGTCGTGAGCCGCTACGGTAACCGTGAACTCTGAAGGGTAGCTGACTAACGGGGCAATGGCCCCCTCCTTTCCATGGAGCAGCACAAGTAAGGGACTGCCCTGTAGTACGGTGTCGTGAGCCGCTACGGTAACCGTGAACTCTGAAGGGTAGCTGACTAACGGGGCAATGGCCCCCTCCTTTCCATGGAGCAGCACAAGTAAGGGACTGTCCTGTAGTACGGTGTCGTGAGCCGCCACGGTAACTGTGAACAGGGAACTCTGAAATGTGGCTGACTAACGGGGCAATGGCCTTTCCATGGAGCAATACAAGTAAGGGACTGCCCTGTAGTACGGTGTCGTGAGCCGCTATGGTAACCGTGAACAGGGAACTGTGGCTGACTAACGGGGCAATGGCATTCCATGGAGCAACACAAGTAAGGGACTGCCCTGTAGTACGGTGTCGTGAGCCGCTACGGTAACCGTGAACAGGGAACTCTGAAATGTGGCTGACTAACGGGGCAATGGCCTTTTCAGGGAACAACAAAATCAAAGAAAAAGAATTTAATAAACGTTTCCGATGTACTGTAGAACAGGCCATACAAAGAGACAAATCTCACATCAGCTACGATCCCTTGTCATTTCTATATGGCAATACCTAATAGCTAATGCCATTTCTTTGTATATAGTGGGCCTTTCTTTTTTCAGAAAATATTCCGACCGTATTACAAATGTTCATGCTCTAAATATCTATTATACATGTATTTCATTGCGGGAAAGAATCTACCTTCGGGAAAGAAGAATTACCATAGTTTTTTTTCCCCACAGCGTTGGCGATGTGTTAGCTATTGTTAAACTCAAGATGGTATTTGTAAAATGGACGTCTTTGTCATAGCCGTTGGGTTTATTGACTCGAAGAACCAAAGAGCCGAAGAGCTTTACAAGAGGTAGTACTTCAACCGAGCAAAGTTCGGTCTAAAGAGAGGAAAGGACACCCGCAGGATCCTGACCCACTCCTTATAATTGCAAGAGATTAGCCGACTTGCAAGCGACAAAAGGAAGGAAGCGTCGGAACAAAGGGACGATTGTATCTCCCTTCAAATCTTGCCGTTTTTTAATAAACAAGCGCAATTATAGGACCAGCAGCAAAATGGTACCCTTCATCTGACGACGCCAATTATCTCTCTTTTTACCTTGTCTCCACAACAACAACACAGAAAAAAACCTGTTGACTTCTCTAATTAAATCGATAATTATATCAATGAATTGTGAAAAAAGGCATCTCCTTATCGTGCAACTTGAAAGTTGCTGATGGCTTGCGCCATCTATCGGAATAAATATTAATTATTTTCGTTGATATTTAAATATTCCAGAATTGGCCAAGTATTCATTCTTGATTAATCAAGAAAAGCTAACCACGGACGCTTTATGCGCCTTATGCACCTTATGGTGAATCAAGAAAAACCATCCACGAATAAAAAGTTCATGTGCTCGTGGTCAGAATTTGCCTTTTTTGATTTTATAACAACACCTGACCTTTTTAATCGCGTTTTCTTTCTATAGTTGAATAAAAGAGGCTTCCTAAAATATCAAAAAATGAGTATTTAAGGCGAATTTTATGCCTTATTTTTTAAAATATCAACACCTGACTTTTTCTATTATTATTATTTTTGTTGTTGTTGTCGTGTCCAATGAAGAGCCTCAGATGTCTTTATGCATATCTATCACAACAGTCACAATGTCCTCTATCTTGGATGTATAAAGCTGCTGCTCTGAATCCACATGTCAATTTTCTGTTGTTGTTATGTCCAATGAAGAGCCTCAGATGTCTCCATACATCTCTATCACAGCAGTCGCAATGTCCTCTATCTTGGATGTGCATACTGTATTGTTGTTGTGTCCAATGAAGAGCCTCAGATGTCTCCATACATCTCTATCACAGCAGTCGCAATGTCCTCTATCTTGGGTGTGTATACTGTATTGTTTTTTTTTTAAGCTGCTGCTCTGAGTCCATGTCAATTTTCTGCAAGTCTGCGGCCATTGCTGGACATGAGAATATGTAGGTTGGTGTTAGTTCCACACCAGGACAACTATATTTTTTATGATATGTTCATATATATACCTATATATATTTTTTTATAACATAAGGTTGTCTCAAAATTTCGTGTTTTTCTTAAAACATTGTTTTTTTTATTACTCGACGAACAATATTATTACGGCGAATACATAATAATACATAATACTATTACGTTATACATAGTACAAAGACATTATACATAACGGCGAATAATAATATTATTACGGCGAATACATAATACAAAGACATTATACATAACGGTGAATAATATTATTACGGCGAATACATAATATATAATACATAATACAATTACTTTATACATAATACAAAGACATTATACATAACGGCGAATAATATTATTACGGCGAATACATAATAATAATACATAATACAAAGACATTATACATACCACCAATTAAACAGATTTTATTGACTTCACAGTCAATCAGTACACTATACATAAGACATTATACATAGCGGCGAATAATATTGGATTTTTCAATTTTTTTCAAGTGTTTACGAACTTTTGGATCAACCTTGTATTAAAATTTAAAAAAGGCAAATCCTGATCGTGTTCAGTTAAGCATTTCTAGATAGCAAAGCGAAATTAAGTGGGGAAAAAAAATAAAATAAACGCTTATATAACTTGTTCCATGATATTTGGCCAACCCAATTTCTTAATAAATCAATTATAATTATATATTGATATCTTGTTAATTGGTTTTTTGGAAGCAATGTGTACAATAGAGGGATCAACACCAATCCGCATTTGATGTAGTTTGGCTGAACAACGCTCGTAATTACATTGGGGAATACACTCTGGGATATTTGGCAAACTCACAAGTACATTTGCCGAGAGGAAAAATTACTACGTTTTATTTTTTAGTCATTAAATTTAATTTTCTTATCTTTGGGTCTCCACCCCACACCAAAAATCCTTTTATTTCTTAATAGGAATTTAGAACCAATCAATATCCGAGGTAGATAACAATTTATAAGAACGTGGCTTCAAACAAAAGGTCTTCATTTAACTTGGCTACCGAAAAAAAAAATTGAAAGAATAAATAAAAAAAAAATCAAAAATGATAACACGGGTCTTGGTTTTTTTCTTTCTAAACTTAATCTTTTATTTTTTAAAACGATTTTTTTAAACTTGTCGATGAGCTAAAATAAAATACATTTATGAATATTAAGAATTTTTAAAAGTCAATAAAAAATGGCGTTTTTTTGTTTATAGCAGATACTGAGATTGTGGGTTATGTACGTCAAAGCGGTTCTTATAAAACAGTTGTCAATTCTTCTTTCTTAAATGTAATTCCAATGTCTTTAAAGCTTTCAAAATGATATTAAAGTATTTACGCCTATTACAGAGAAAACAAAGAAAACAGACAAACTGAAACTTAGAATTAAATATTTACAGATTTACATGTATATATATATATATATATATCAAACGACAGAGTTCATAAAATTTATATGGACAAAGTGGCTAATGTAAGAGAGTTAAATCATTTAGATCAGGGAACAATCGATGTCTCACTTCTGTAAAGTTCGGACAGTCATAGATAAGGTGAAGTTTGTTCAGTTTCTCCGCAGGAACAATTTGGGGTTTCTGTGATAGACCTCTTTCTATCCGGAATTCTATGGCAAATCTGAAATTCCATGGGAATTTTGAATTCCATTGGAAATCCAGAGTTCTATAGTAATCCCTGAATACCATAGAGATCCTGAATTCATAGAAAATCCGAAATTCCATAGTAAATCCGGAATTCCATAGTAAATCCGGAATTCCATAGTAAATCCGGAATACCATGGAAGATCCTGAATTCCGTAGAAAATATTGAATTTCATAGCAAATCTTGAATTCCATAGTAAATCCGGAATACCATGGAAGATCCTGAATTCCGTAGAAAATATTGAAATTCATAGCAAATCTTGAATTCCATAGTAAATCCGGAATACCATGGAAGATCCTGTATTTCCGTAGAAAATATTGAATTTCATAGCAAATCTTGAATTCCTTAGTAAATCCGGAATACCATGGAAGATCCTGAATTCCGTAGAAAATATTGAATTTCATAGCAAATCTTGAATTCCATAGTAAATCCGGAATACCATGGAAAATTCTGAATTCCATAGAAGATACTGAATTCCTTGGAAAATCCTGAATTCCATAGTATAAATCCGGAATTCCATGAAAGATCCTGAATTCCATAGAAAATACTGAATTCACTGGAAAATCCTGAATTCCATGGAAAATCCTGAATTTCATGGAAGATCCTGAATTCCATAGAAAATCCGAAATTCCATGGAAGATCCTGAATTCCGTGGAAAATCCTGAATTCCATGGTAAATCAGGAATTCAATAGAAAATCTCGAATTCAATAGAAAATCCGAAATTCCATAGCAAACCAGGAAATTACTCCAAATTGAAGGTACGACATAACTCCTCTTAGACAGTCGCTTTTAGACTTAAGAGTATAGCGCTAATTCTCTTCTCAACCCGGAAATTTTGTACTTATTACATCGAGGAATTGAGTTTGTAAACAATGTGACGCTCCAATACCAGACAGGATGTCCTAACACGTTTAAGGCGGAAAAAAAAAAGAACAGCTGTTAAATCTAAGATAAAAATCATCAGGTTTCAATTTGATTAATCACCACGCTTCCGCACGTTAGCGTTACCATAGACAGTTCCTTAATAGAGGCAAAAATATTTACATAAAACCGTTATTTTATCATATAAATTGTTTCTAAACTCATAAAATATTCATAGGAGATATTCTTAATCTAGATAACATAACCTGGTAGACGACGAACTGGCCATCCTCGCATCGGCGAAATCAAGGATCAACCGATACTTCATCCAGGTCGGACTGGGCCAGGCCATCGAGGACCCTGTCATCTCCTGGAGGAGGACCTTATCACGGTGGGGAAGAACACCTGGCTGATCTTTTTCATGTAAATATTTTAAACTGTAACCTCTCTCCCTACTGTTGACTTGATGTTAATAAGCTGTTTTTATTGGAAACAACATAACTAATGAAAATTCAATCAATCGAAAGGTATCAATGCATCTCACGTTGAAGAATCATCTGGAAAGTATTGATAAACACAGATAGAATAACAAAGATATCAAGAATAAGATGGGACTCTGTACAAGTCCTCGATCACCGGAGGTCCAGCTGTCGGCAGCTTGTAGCAACATAACGAGAGATATCAAGAATAAGATGGGACTCTGTACAAGTCCTCGATCACCGGAGCTCCAGCTGTCGGCAGCTTGTAGCAACATAACGAGAGATATCAAGAATAAGATGGGACTCTGTACAAGTCCTCGATCACCGGAGCTCCAGCTGTCGGCAGCTTGTAGCAACATAACGAGAGATATCAAGAATAAGATGGGACTCTGTACAAGTCCTCGATCACCGGAGCTCCAGCTGTCGGCAGCTTGTAGCAACATAACGAGAGATATCAAGAATAAGATGGGACTGTGTACAAGTCCTCGATCACCGGAGCTCCAGCTGTCGGCAGCTTGTAGCACATAACGAGCCATCTCTATACAAATTGTCAAAAAGATCCAGGGAGTTAATTGCAAGAACTCATTAATAACGGCAGTTCCATTCATTACCGCGCCCAAGCTTGCCTTGCTAATTAGCTCGGCCATTAGCTGACTCACCTAATTATCCATTTCAAAAATGGTAGCCTTTGTTAGGTACCTGCTTGGTCAATTGAGGATCCATCCTCTCTGAATTTGTCGAATAATAAGGCCCACATTCAGTCCCCATTAACCAAGGATAAAGACTGGCTTTTAGCGGCTCGATCTGTTTGAAATCCCTCGCTGCTGCTTCATTATACGACGGATTGGATTTGAAAGTCTCCTTGATTATGAGAGGTCCATTGATCCTTCTAGCTTATTTCCCCGGACTCTGGACTATAGATGGGGCTAATGTTGGGTTTAATGGGTAGACCATTATTTGAACCATCTTTCCTTAGAAGATTTGAATCTTCTTGAATTCTATAAAATGGATCATTATGGAATAAGGGAAGTTATTCAAAGTAAAGAGTAGAGTTGAATTGGTAGTTTTATGATTTTATCTGTTAGTTGGCCTATCTCTTAATTGATTTATACATATATCAGTCTGTTCTTTTCTACTTATAATTCCATATCATTTTATATAGTCTTAGGATTAATTAATAGGGTTTAAGTGAACGTAGTAGTTGTATATATATGTTATATTAAAATATTATTTCATTTGAAAATATATTTCATTGATTCAAATGTTCTGTTTAAATCTACCACCAGATGTCGGGACCTTCCCTATATAAAACCGATTGTTGTTGTTTCAAGTTGGCCGGCTCAAAACTTTTGTACATTATGTAAATAATATTTTTTTTCCTTATTCTACTCGCCTTAAGCCAGGCATTACCTTTATCAAATTATGTTTTTTATATATTCCTTTAACTCAATTAAATTACTGATCAAAACTATTTTTAGTTATCATAATTTAAAGATTTCAACCACGACTGCATTACATTACCATAAGCCTCAACAATCAAGACACAACAGAAAATCTCATTTTTAAATAATATATTTATGTTATATAAAAATTATTTAATTTCTCAAAATTATGATTTATAGATAAAATTACTCTTAAGACGACCACCAGATGTCGAGGCTTTCCCTATATAAAACTAATTGTTGTTTCCCGTTGGCAGGCTCTTTCTGTATATGTGTAAATATGTAATCTTTTGTTTTCTTCTTTACGCCTCAAATCAGGTATTTCTTTCTTTATTATTTTCATTAGCAAAATTATAGCTAGTTCTGATCTAAACTATTTTATAAATTTTATTCTGTTCACAAGACTGCGAACAATAATTTGCATATTCATATATATCAACCTCAAGTAAATACTCAATCCTTAATATAATCAGCATCAGAAAATAATAATTATATAACAATAATATTCAAAAACAGCAGAAAATATTTAATATAATATATAAATGTTATATTTAATAAAGAAAATGAATGAGATATTCTGTTGTATTTTAGAATTGTTGAGATTATGCTATGGTAATGCAAGTCATGGTTAAAAATCTTGAAATAAAAATAATAATGGTTTTGATCAGAGGTTGCATTAAATGAGCTAAGGAATGTATAAAAGACATAATTTGGCAAAAGTACTGCCTGGCTTAAGGCGTAAAAATAAAAAAAATGAAAAGCTTATTTACATAATGTACAAAGGTTTTGAGCCGGCCAGAGGGAACAACAACAATGAGTTTTTATAGGGGAAGCGTGACCTCTGGCGGTCGATTTATCAGAATATTTAAATCTATGAAATTATAATTTTAAATTGAATAATATTTTAATATAACATATATATGTTACTAGCGGATGTGTACCCGGCTTCGCCCGGGTTTTATCCGAGTGAAAGTTTGCCTAACGAATATTATATATTATGAAGTATAATAAACAATGCTAAAGATTAGTTTTAATTATTAATCAAGATTGTGTATGAATATGTGAGAAAGATGTAATATCGTTGTTGTTTTCTTGGCCGACTGTTTTACATATGGTGTTATCTTAAAATTGCTTGTTTTGAATATTTTTTAGATTGAGTTGAATGAATTGCTGAATTTTTTTTTTGTATTTACATATAAATAAAATTAACTCTGTTGAATTTTTTTTTGTATTTTATCGATAACAGCAAAGTTATGTATTTTAAAGTTAGGAAAAATATTTTGATGTTAAGCAAAACCTGCTCCATCTCGTTTTACATAAATGTTGAAAATTTGGTCGAAATTGATGCATTGTAACGAAAGTTTTTAGCGAACACTGTGATGTAATTGTACATATTCAGATGTAAATATGTAAATATGGTTTTGCATATAGACGCTCGAGTTAGGATATATATAGAGACAATTGGATGTTGTCAGTTAGTTAGTAAGTTCCGTTCTTAAATAAAGAAGTGTTCACCATCGTAGCCCGATTCCCTTAGAGAAACAAAACATGGTGGCAGCGGTAAAAAGGTAAAAGCGTAAAAGCAATTTTCAAAATTATAAAGTTGAAATATAAGAATTTTTTTTTTAAGAAAAGGGAAAAAAATGGCTGATTATAGGCAAGTTGCTGCGGCAAGCAAAGAGAAAGCTGTACCTGTTGAAATTGTGGATCCATCAACAAAGGATTATCTACAGAGCGGTGAAAAGGCTAAATTATCCCGTTGGATGCCCATCGATTCTCTGTGCTTAGAAGACTTCAAGGAATCCGAGGACGACGTTGAAAAGTACAGTTCATCGGCATATATGGAATGGCCAGAAATCTTGAAGAAAGAAGTCTTAAGGCCCGAAGCTTTAGAAAAGGCAGTCAATCTGGAAGATTCTGAGAAGGCGGCAGAAAGTCAACAACTCTCCAAAAGACATTTAGAGGAATCGAACAAACAAGGCTCATGCATAAAAGCTGAATCACATGCTCAAAGGGAAGCTGAAAATTCTAGCAAGGAGTTGGCCGAAGGATCTGACGGAAATATTCAAGTTAACAAGCAGTACGTGTATACACCAGACTATTCTGATATTATACTAAGGCCTTGTACAGATCAGGAAACTATCGAAGAAATGCCTGAAATTATTGAAATGGAAAACCAAGTGGAGCTCGATCTAACTTATTTAGAAAGCTGTTTAGAATTAAGCACGGTTAAAATTCTATTTACTTTTCGATCTATTTTGGAAGATAAGTGTGATAAAATTGAATTAAAAGGACGTGGCCGTTTAAGTAATTGTTACAAAATCTCTGAAACAGAGGTATGCAAATTTGTAATGGTGGCTAAAAATGATGCAAATAAGTATGCATCCTATTTGTATGCAGCATATAGCTCAGGATTTAATTTTGATGACGTTTCAAAAGGAATTCTTGAATTACTCAATATTGAAGTAGGAAAGGTGAGATACAAGGATACGAAATATTGTAGAAAATGCAAGTTAAACAAGGAAGAAATTGGTTTGCCATGTCACAGGCTATGTAAGACCTGCTGGATCGGTCATGTGAGTGAACATCTTTCTTCTGAGAAACTTGAAGATCTTATAACGTGTCCAAATGAAGAATGCAAAGAAACTTTGAACAAAAGTAATTGTACAAAAGTGAAATAGTAAAAAAAGTGAAAATTGTACAAAAGTGAAAATTGTACAAAAGTAAAATTGTACAAAAGTAAAATTGTACAAAAGTGAAAATTGTACAAAAGTGAAATCGTACAAAAGTGAAAATTGTACAAAAGTGAAAATTGTACAAAAGTAAAATTGTACAAAAGTAAAATTGTACAAAAGTGAAAATTGTACAAAAGGGAAAATTGTACAAAAGTGAAAATTGTACAAAAGTGAAAATTGTACAAAAGTGAAAATTGTACAAAAGTAAAATCGTACAAAAGTGAAAATTGTACAAAAGTGAAAATTGTACAAAAGTGAAAATTGTACAAAAGTGAAATTGTACAAAAGGAAAATTGTACAAAAGTAAAATTGTACAAAAGTGAAATAGTACAAAAGTAAAATTGTACAAAAGTGTAATTGTACAAAAGTGTAATTGTACAAAAGTGTAATTGTACAAAAGTAAAATTGTACAAAAGTGTAATTGTACAAAAGTGTAATTGTACAAAAGTGAAATAGTACAAAAGTAAAATTGTACAAAAGTGTAATTGTACAAAAGTGTAATTGTACAAAAGTGAAATAGTACAAAAGTAAAATTGTACAAAAGTAAAATTGTACAAAAGTAAAATTGTACAAAAGTGAAATAGTACAAAAGTAAAATTGTGGTTCCTGTGGGATTCCTTTGAAGGTGCGGAGTGACAATTCGGATCACTATGGCAAATCAAGGGAAGCTTGTTCTGCTCCCTCTATAATAGGTGTTGTGAATGCTATTGAAGAAAAGGAGTAAAGGAGTCTGAAGCGAAGCCTAAGGGCGCAGGAGTACGAGGACTGCCTCCATTGGGAAGGCCAACCCACACACTTCGGATGCTACTACGGATGTGGCCGGATCATCAACATCTCCTGGAAGAACAGTTCGTCCGCCCAGACGTTTTGGAGAGGACTGGAGCTAATCTCTAAGAGGGGAGATGTGATGTAATTGTACATATTCAGATGTAAATATGTAAATATGGTTTTGCATATAGACGCTCGAGTTAGGATATATATAGAGACAATTGGATGTTGTCAGTTAGTTAGTAAGTTCCGTTCTTAAATAAAGAAGTGTTCACCATCGTAGCCCGATTCCCTTGAAGAAACAAAACAAACACCACTTATGAAATTTCCATTTATATAGAAGATATAATATAAATGAGTTTTAAAAATTGTTAAAAAAAAAATGCATCGGCCGGGAATCGAACCCTGGCCGCCCGCGTGGCAGGCGAGCATTCTACCACTGAACCACCGATGCTTAAAAAAAATCAAATTCATTTATCGTCGCGACCAGTGCTGCGCCCTAGCGGTAAAAGACTGGAACTAACGCTTTTTGGCTTTTTATTTTTTAAAAAAGCACATTAACTTTTTTAGTTTTTTGAACAGCCTATATGTTAAACGAAATCTTCAGCTACCTACATGCGAAATTCCATAATGATTGAGTCAGTAGATTTTGCGTGATGCGATAACAAACATCGATTTCGCATTTCATTTTTATATATATAAGGAAGGATAAATAAAGATGAGATTTTCTGCTTGATTTTGGAATATCTTGAGGATCATACTATGTTAATGCAGTCGGGGTTAAATCTTGAAAGTATGTTAATAAAAATAATTTTGATCAGTAATTTAATTGAACTAAAGGAATATATAAAAATACATAATTTGATAAAAGTACTTCTTGGTTTAAGGCGTAAGAATATAAAAATGAAAAACTTATTTACATAATGTACAAAAGTTTTGAGCCGGCCATCGGGAAACAACAACAATGAGTTTTTATAGGGTAAGCGTGACCTCTGGTGGTCGATTTATCAGAGTATTTGAATCTATGAATTATAATTTTTTAAATAAAATAATATTTTAATATAACATATATATATACCTATCCCCCGATTTACACGGTAGATACGTACCTGAGAAAAACGTGTAAATCGAGGGATAGGTGTATATTAAACTGTCAAATCTGAATAGGTGTTCGTCCCCTCATGAATCAGAGCCTCCCAATATTCTTTTCAACATAGGTAGTATAGAGTAGAATATCGCATTTTAGTATAGTGCGATAAAAAAAAACTTATTTGGAAAACCGTGTAAAAGCGAAAACGTGTAAAACAAGTACCGTGTAAATCGGGGGATAGGTGTATATATATTTACTTTATACACATAACGGCGAATAATATAGGTATTTCAATTTTTTTGCAAGTGTTTACGAATATTTGGGACAACCTTGTACATTGTCGCATACACATTGAGTGGTATGTTTATTGGGACAATTTGATTAATTTAGAATGAGATTAGAATGAACTTTAATCCGCTTAGCTGTTTCATCAGTTTAATCTCCATTGTCAGTCTTTAGAAAACGGTGATCTGAGAAATTACTGGAAATCTTCAATGGCGGTAGCTATCACTACTGGACATTGAAGGACAAGGAATCCTCACCAGAATAATGTAAGGATTATTGTGGGAGTGTAAGAGTTGTAACGGCAATATTTGACATATTTTCCTTATTTCTTTATTATTTGAAATGAAGGCGATAAAAACGTGGTGATTTTCTTTTAATGGTAAAAACACATGCTTTCAGGCAAGAATGCCCTTCCTCAGGTTACAACTGGACAATATTTTAAAACTATGGACATGAAAGATAGCCCAATACAGTAGGTAAATAGTTCAGCTGGGGGGATTGGCGAGGTAAAACACGGAGTATTGGGGTGGGAGGTCGATTTTTTCGGTTAAAACTGGGCGTGCAGTGCGAGATCAAAGATTCAAGGACTAGGCGCTGATACTTGTTCCCGACGCCCTTGTAAACGCATACAACGCTGTCCAAATTTACCTACTGTATTGGGCTATCTTTCATGCCCATAGTTTTAAAATATTGCCCAGTTGTAACCTGAGGAAGGGCATTCTTGCCTGAAAGCTGGTGTTTTACCATTAAAAAGAAAATCACCACGTTTTTATCGCCTTCGTTTCAAATATTATTGCGTGGCTACGTCATGTCTGATCTTTATTTTTTTATCTCATTTATATTAAGAACTGCGATAGAGCAAACAATACAAAATGACTTAACAAGAATAACCCAATCAAAGTTATATTCCCACTATAGAGACATATATACAACGTTTACCACCGAAGAATATTTCTTAAGTGAACTCCCTTTTCCTGTCATCAGATTAATCGCACAATTTAGAACCCTTTTAATTTTTTTCAGAGAACACCATCTGATTTTAATGAGGGGTGAAGACCTGAAATGTACTTTCTGTGGATCAGGAATAACAATGGAGATGTTGGACTACTTATTTGATTGTGCTGCTCTGTCTGAGGAAAGACAACAACTAAATGATAAAACGGGGCAACTTTGTCCTTCATTTCCGGCACTAATTAATGAAATATCAAAGAATCCCATTATACAGTTATCAGCGCAATAATCAATTCTTTCTTAATCAATTCTGTCACCGTTTGCTTTGTGAATGGAATAAATACCCAAATATGGCCATTTCTCATAACCATCGGTGGTTCAGTGGTAGAATGCTCGCCTGCCACGCGGGCGGCCCGGGTTCGATTCCCGGCCGATGCATTTTTTTTTTTTTTGCAATTTTTAAAACTTATTTATATATTATACTAGCGGATGTGTACCCGGCTTCGCCCGGGTTTTATCCGAGTGAAAGTTTGCCTAACGAATATTATATATTATGAAGTATAATAAACAATGTTAAAGATTAGTTTTAATTATTAATCAAGATTGTGTATGAATATGTGAGAAAGATGTAATATCGTTGTTGTTTTCTTGGCCGACTGTTTTACATATGGTGTTATCTTAAAATTGCTTGTTTTGAATATTTTTTTAGATTGAGTTGAATGAATTGCTGATTTTTTTTTGTATTTATATATAAATAAAATTAACTCTGTTGAATTTTTTTAAATTTTATCAATAACAGCAAAGTTATGTATTTTAAAGTTAGGGAAAATATTTTGATGTTAAGCAAAACCTGCTCCATCTCGTTTTACATAAATGTTGAAAATTTGGTCGAAATTGATGCATTGTAACGAAAGTTTTTAGTGAACAACACTTATGAAATTTCTATTTTATTAATATAGACAAGAATGACATCCACGGCGCCAATTTATAATTGTAACGAATAGTATTTGAATAAAAGCATTTAATCGGGTAAAACCCGGGCGTTGCCGGGGTCATTCGGCTAGTAGGTATATAGCGGTGGCGATATTTGGATTCCACAGGATTATATCCAGGAAAAAGGCCACACAGTGTTCTCCCCATCCCTTGTGAACTGGCGAATCTTGTATAGGGCGAGAGGCCCTAAATAAAGGCTTTGTTTGTTTGTTTGTTTTGTATTTATCTCATTTATCTTCCTTCCTATAACTTAAATATTGTAGCGTAGAAATCAAGTCTTGGAATATCTTAAGATGTAAAAGTATTTATTGATGACGTCAGTACGACCAGTCGACAATTATCAACCAAACTACCTACAGCTAGAGAATATCAAGCAAGCTAGGTACCATGTATGATGATTTCACAAATTCATACTAATAATATTATTTAAATGTTTTCATTGAATAATTAAATTGAAAATAAATAATAAATTATTTCTTCGCCACAATATTTTAAATATATGTAAATAATTTAAAGAGACAAGGGTCGCCTCTCCCGTCAAAATAGACGTGTATAGAAAAATATAAACTTAAAAAATAATACTCTGCTAAAATAATAAATACTTTATAATATAATGCGGCTTGTGATTGTGAAACGACATTTGAAATACTATCCCGCATGTGTTTCTTTTGAACGAAAAATCAAAATTTATTTTAAGATGAAATAACGATTATTTCTAACCTTTTGGATGAGGTATGAAAGGGTGAATTGTGAAGAGTAATGATAAACTGAAAAATAAAAGTGTCCAGGGATGGGAATCGAACCAACAGTGTTCCGCTTACCGGGCAGATGCCATGTCCACTAGGTAACACTGGGGGTTCGATTCCCATCTCTGGACACTTTTATTTTTCCGTGTATCATTAATCTTCACAATTCACTCTTTCATACTTCATCCTAAAGGTTAGAAATGATCGTTATTTCTCCTTGAAATAAATTTTGATTTTTCGTTCAAAATAAATACTTTGTTGCAATATAATAATTCCCAGATCAAATTACTCTATAAATTCCATCGCAAGATGTTGCGGCTTTCCCTATATAAACGTATTGTTGTTGTTCGCCGTTGACCCCGGAGAACTTTTTTTTGGGCTCAAAAATCTACACTTTGTTTAGTAGCCCGTAAAACCATATTCTCTATTTCCTGTTGGCCGGCTCTTTCTTTAGATATGTAAATATGTAATCTTTTATTTTCTTCTTTACGTCTCAAATCAGGTATTTCTTCTTAAATTGTTTCATTAGCATAATTTAAGCAAATTGTGATTTGAAGTTTCTTCATTATCTTTTCTAAGATTCCACGACTACAAACAATTCCAATTTGAATACTCATGTTTTCCAATCCTCAAAACAAGCAAATGATAAATTTTCTACCATTTAAAATGTATTATTATAACATATATAGAAACAAAGGGCGCCTTTCCTGTCAAAATAGACGTCAAAACCTGACGCCATCTATTGACCGTCGCCGCAAACTAGCGGCCTCAGGTCGGTAACAAAGCCACAACACCAGTTTTGGTAAAACTGAGAAGCGTCCACCTAGAGACCATGGTTTCGGGCTAAAGGCCCTCGTCAGTCTAGGGCGGACTTTATACCATAAGATCCACATGGGATCTAATGGAATCTTCACAATCTGCCAAAGAAGTGTTTTGCTGGCAAGGTGGCTGGGCCAAATCTATATAACATTTCCATCTATATAACATACTAGACGAATGACCCGGGCAACGCCCGGGTTTACACGATTAAATGTATTTTACATATGGAAGATGGACGTAGTTCCCGGAGGTCACCCGCGAGGCTTTTTTGGCACTTGGCACAGCTGTGTCACCAACGCCAGGACCGCGCGCGGTGGGAACTTGAAATGGCTAACCGGCCGGCAGCCGGACGATTCCATTTTCTCGGAGGGGGGGGGGGGGGGGAGGGCAGGGAAGTCACGTGTTCGCCGGCAGCCAATGGGCGCCCCCCGCCGTCAAACCGCCACGCGTTCTAGAGGGCGCTGCTCGTGAGCTAAGTAGAATAAGTTGAATATATAGTTTTAATAATTGATTTATATATTTTTAAAATAGCCTATCGTCATCCCCGTTATTTTTTACCTATGTATGGAAATTTTGGTTTGAATTAGTGAACTACTGCGAATTTGTATACCGTGCATACAAACAGACCAACAGACCAACAAACATACAAACATTCATTTTTATATATATAGAAGATATACACCAATACCTCGCTTTGCGTCGTTTCGTTTTGCGTTTTTTTCGAAGTTGCGTCGCTTCTTAATTTTTACTGATTTTCACTGTGCGTCGTTAGATTTTCGAAGTTGCGTTGTTTTGGATTCGAGTCTTTAATTAAAAAAAAAATAGTTTCCCTAAAATATGGCAACACCTTTGTTTTTGACTGCGCCTTTACATATTTTCACTTTGCGTCGTTTCAATTTGCGTCGTGTTTTTTTTTTTGGAACGTAACCCCGACGCAAAATGAGGTATGGGTGTATAATAAATATAACTAAAATAAGTCAAAGGAAGTACTAGAAATCAATTTCCGTTCCTAGTAGATTGATTAATAGACAGAAATTGTCTGAAGAGGCGGAACAGATATGGATAAATCGTAAATGATAGATCCTGTCACGCAGACAGGCCACACGTGGTCGAGCTAATCGCCATCAAGGAATTAAGTCCACCATCAAGAGAGTCTAATAGCCCCTGAGGAGGAACTTTAGAGCCCCAATTTGCATAGCCATCTGGCAAGATAGAAGAGTTAAGTAGAACTAAAAAGTGATTTCCTTCCTAAATGATGAAATAATTACTGAAGTTTGTGTCTGTTTGGGAACACACAGGTGGCTAGTTGGATTAAAAAATGTTTTGTGTTCAGTGTTTGGATTTAATTTGGTTGTTTAATAGTTATTTTTACTAATTTTAACATTTGGAGTGAAAAGGATAATAAAGATTACATATAAGGCTATCCCAAAAGTTTGTGTTTTCTTAAAACGTGTTTTTCTTATTACTTGGGAGTGAAAAGGATAATAAAGATTACATATAAGGTTATCCCAAAGGTTTGTGTTTTTCTTAAAACGTTGTTTTTCTTTTTACTTGGGAGTGAAAATGTTAATAAAGATTACATATAAGGTTATCCCAAAAGTTTGTGTTTTTTTTTAAAACGTTGTTTTTCTTATTACTTGGGAGTGAAAAGGATAATAAAGATTACATATAAGGTTATCCCAAAAGTTTGTGTTTTTCTTAAAACGTTGTTTTTCTTATTACTTGGGAGTGAAAAGGATAATAAAGATTACATATAAGGTTATCCTAAAAGTTAGTGTTTTTCTTATTACTTGGGAGTGAAAAGGATAATAAAGATTACATATAAGGTTATCCCAAAATTTTGTGTTTTTCTTAAAACGTTGTTTTTCTTATTACTTGGGAGTGAAAAGGATAATAAAGATTACATATAAGGTTATCCTAAAAGTTAGTGTTTTTCTTAAAACGTTGTTTTTCTTATTACTTGGGAGTGAAAGGGATAATAAAGATTACATATAAGGTTATCCTAAAAGTTAGTGTTTTTCTTAAAACGTTGTTTTTCTTATTACTTGGGAGTGAAAAGGATAATAAAGATTACATATAAGGTTATCCCAAAAGTTAGTGTTTTTCTTAAAACGTTGTTTTTCTTATTACTTGGGAGTGAAAAGGATAATAAAGATTACATATAAGGTTATCCCAAAAGTTTGTGTTTTTCTTAAAACGTTGTTTTTCTTATTACTTGGGAGTGAAAAGGATAATAAAGATTACATATAAGGTTATCCCAAAAGTTTGTGTTTTTCTTAAAACGTTGTTTTTCTTATTACTTGGGAGTGAAAAGGATAATAAAGATTACATATAAGGTTATCCCAAAAGTTAGTGTTTTTCTTAAAACGTTGTTTTTCTTATTACTTGGGAGTGAAAAGGATAATAAAGATTACATATAAGGTTATCCCAAAATTTTGTGTTTTTCTTAAAACGTTGTTTTTCTTATTACTTGGGAGTGAAAAGGATAATAAAGATTACATATAAGGTTATCCCAAAAGTTTGTGTTTTCTTAAAACGTTGTTTTTCTTATTACTTGGGAGTGAAAAGGATAATAAAGATTACATATAAGGTTATCCCAAAAGTTTGTGTTTTTCGAATTACTTGACGAATAATATTGTCACTGAATAATTATTTTATTTATTTCCTCTCACATTTACAGTGTACCATTTGAGCATAAAGCTCACGAGTCACTTTGTCGTGGATGTTAGGCATCAAGAATTTCTAAAAAATGGCCTTCAGAACTGACTGGAAGGTCACAGTTCAGGTAGAGTGAAGTCCAGGTCTTTTATGTCTTGGATTGAGGTCTCCATCAAATTGGAACAATTCTTGTATAACTGGATTTTGGGAAGTATAGAGTTTTAGATATAATTTCTGGGTCGAGGATATGTATATTTCTTCTATATTAGGCTGGTTTAAGTCCTGCTTTAAAATTGCATTTGATAGATTAAATGGGGCATTTACAGTACTTCTTAAACAAATTCTCATGAATGCATCTATTCTTTTCCTATCAGTCGAGGTTATGTATTTAAACCATACAGGCAATGCGTATGTTACTATAGGGAGAATACAGTTTCTGTATAAAGTAAATTTTGGGTTAACAGATAAACCACTTTTTGAACTGAACATATTGGATAATGAGGCTTTGGCTATTTTAGATTTTCTTATTATATCCTTCACGTGGCTGGTGAATTTCAGTTTAGAATCGAAGGTGACTCCCAAATATTTGACCTGCTGGGTCCAATTTATGGGAGATGAGTAAATTATAAGATTTGTCCTGGGTGTAAACTTGAAGCTATTTCGTGGAGGAAAGATAATTGCTTGAGATTTCTTTGGATTCAGATTGAGTTTCCATTTATCACACCAATTGCAAATGATTTCAAGATAGTTTTGAAGGCGGGAAATTAAAATATCTGGGGAACGCGAGCTGGATAACAAGGCAGTATCATCAGCGAAAAGAGCTAGTCGGCATTGTGGGATATGTGGAATATCATTGATGTATAAATTGAAAAGTATAGGACTCAATATTGAGCCTTGGGGAACACCAGATTCTATTTGCCGAGGACTTTATATATATGTTCCAACTTTTACGGAGAACGTTCTATCCTGAAGATAATTCTTCAGGAACCTGATGAATTTCTGAGGAAAATTATAGGAAGTTAATTTAATGATGAGGCCTCTGTTCCAAACCATATCGAAAGCCTTTTTTAAGTCTAAAAGCACTACTCCAACAGCTTCGTTAAGGGATTTGCGAGTTTGTATGAAATCAATAACGGTAATCAATTGGTGAGTTGTTGAATGATTTGCTCTAAACCCAAATTGCTGTGGAATTAGAACATTTCTTGTATCTATATAGGTCTGGAGTCTTTTAAGCATGATTCGCTCAAATATTTTTCCAAATATCGGCAAGAGACTAATTGGCCTAAAATCATCCAGGGATTTAGATAGTTGCTTTTTTTGTATGGGAATAACTATAGCATGCTTCCATATCTTTGGAAAGTAGCAAAGATTAATAGATGCATTGAAAATGCTAGTTAAAAATACAACCCATTTTATAGGTAGGTTTTTGATTAATTTGGTAGTTATTTCATCGTGACCAGGCGCCTTGTTTGCAGAATGTTTTGTTATTTCTTGTTTTACTTCTTGTGGTGATGTAAGTTTCAAAATATTTTCGTTGTTATCAAGAGTCATTCGAGTTTCATTTAAGGTTGTTTATCATCATAAATATTTGCATTGTCATCACCCCTTACCATGCTTGTTTATTATTACGTGTAAATAAAATTTTAGAAATAGTTTGTGCATTCTAATCAATAAATTATTTTTACTTACAACTTTTGTAATACTCGTTATCACTACCGTGACAATATTATTACGGCGAATACATAATAATACATTGAAAAAGGTTGGCATTCAGCCAACTGAAATATTGGTAAAATAAATTATATTTTGATCAAATATATGCCTTTTTAATTAAACATAATAATACATAATATAATTACTTTATACATAATACAAAGACATTATACATAACAGCGAATAATATTGGTATTTCAATTTTTTTGCAAGTGTTTACGAACTTTTTGGGATAACCTTGTTCTTATTAATCAAAACAAAATAACGCCCCTCTCTCCTATGGAGATATGAAAGAAAAAATCAAAATATTCAGATGATTGTTCCTCTTTCAAATCAAGTTATTGAACAAAGAATATTCCCTATGAACTTACATGTACACATGACCCACTACATCTCTGAATGCACTATTGTTAACGTGGAACGGAATAAGATCTTAAAGAACATTATCCTAGTCTACGTGAACCCAGTCCAGCTAATCAGAATAATGTCCGAGAAAAAAATATATAGCGATAGAATTTTTTAACTTACATAAAGCGTTAGAGAACAAAGTAATCTTTAAGAACTAAAATTACAGAACAATTTCCTTCCATAGTTAATTTGTATAGTTATGTTGAATACTTTGATTTCTTTTCATTTTCCTTCTCTCCTTTGTTTATGTTTCTTTTTTCCTTTTCTCCATGAAAAATGATGTATGGCGAGTCCTAACAGGACGGAAATGTCATAAAAAAGCTGTTTTTAAAATTACAAAATATTTTCTCACAATGAGTTTCTTTTTATTAAAAAACGCTAGCTTTCAAGCGATAATCACTCTTCAACGGGCTTAATAAAACATCGATTATATCCTACAAGAAATATTTACAAATACAAACGCGCGCAGCGTGGATATTTATAACTGAAAATTTTTAAATTGGTTTGTAATTTAACAATGTTATGAAATATGTCTATTCTCATTTTTAGGGCATCCAGAACCTATCAAATTGATCTATTGATTTCTTTTGAGATATCGGTAAATAAAAGGAAACTCATTGTGAGAATATATTTGTAATTTTAAAACCTTTTTCACAATTTTATCATGAATAAAGCTGTTTTTGTTGTATTATCCAATTGAGTTATGATCCAATTTTGAAATTAATCGAATTAATGGCAGAAGATTATTAGAGAACAACTGAACTAATGAGATGGTAGACACAAGTCTTATTTCGAATTGAAGTAGACACTCATTACACCATGGGTAGGCAAAATGCGGCTCGCGAGCCCCATGCGTCGAGCTATGAGCGAAAGATGGAGATAGAAGAGTTCTTACTGTTCTACATGGTCGATGAGGTGGACTTTGGACACAACCAACGAGGGTTCCCGCTGATGGTGAAGTGACTATATTTTTTCGGCTAGGGCGGAGGTCTTATATATCTTTGCCTAGAGAAGAGGTATTGAATTTCAGCGGATGCAACAAGAGCGTGGATCGGAAGCGAAATTGTACACTGGCAACGCCCTGGCAGTTTCCTATCTTTAGATGTTGTTGGACTTCCATCTCAATATCTTGCTTTAGCTCAATTCTTAATCTATTACAGAGTTTTATTTATTTATCCTCAGTTTGTACAAAGTACATTACATATGATGATGTAATGATACATGTCAATAATTGGATGTAAAGCTGCGGCACTTTAGTTCCATACATAAATATTATTCATTTTATTTTAAAAATATTTTAAAATGGTTCTGAATTGATTAACAAGGACTAGACACCATCTCTTAGCCCCATGTACTCACCGTGTCATCACTGTAGTCAGTCCGTCTCTCGGCCGACGTCGGATGTTTCTATGTAGGTGTTAATTCGACACAAGACAATTTGGTGTCTTCATCAGTGTTATGGCTTTTACGTATAGTTTGTTGTTTCAAGTAAAAGAGTTAGAAGCGAATTATCTTCTCAAAGTGTTTTGTATGTACATATATGTTATATTAAAATATTATTTTATTTAAAATTATATTTCATAGATACAAATACTCTGTTAAATCGACCGCCAGAGGTCACGCTTACCCTATAAAAACTCATTGTTGTTGTTCCCCGCTGGCGATCCCGGGTTTCGGCATCTTTTTTCCCCTGCTTGCCCAACGTTTCCACCACCCCTGCGAGACATCTCCTGCCGCCAGATCCTAGGGTCCCTTGCCACCTGACATCGAGTTTGGGCTCAAAAATCATAACTTTTGGTTAGCAGCCCCGTAAATAAAGATATTTTTTTCTTTCCCGATGGCCGGCTCAAAACTTTTGTACATTATGTAAATAATATTTTGTTGTTCTTTGTTTTACTCGCTTTAAGCCAGGCAGCACTTTAATCAAATTATTTTTTTTATATGTTCCTTTAGTTCAATTAAATTACTGATCAAAACTATTTTTCATTATTATACTTTAAAGATTTCAACCACGACTGCATTACCATAATCCTCAACATGATCTAAATTCAAGCAGAAAATCTTTATTCATTTCTATATAACATACATATATATAAATAAGTTAAAACAAAGCATCTAGGGCTGCGTATCTTTTATTTCATAATTATAAAACAAGCTTTTAGAAATAATATTTCCCAAATTATGCAACCTATATGTAAATCTAAATATGTTAATTATTCAATCAGGCCAATATGCAAAATAATAGCTACATATATAAAATGTAATCTCAGATTAGATGGTTGGCCGTTTATTAACTCCTGTAGAATGGCGTATGAGCCCGAAAGCTTGTTTTATAATTATGAAATAAAAGATACGCTGCCCTAGATGCTTTGTTTTAACTTATTTATGAATTTAACAGGGTTTTTCTATTGTGATACATATATATAATATTAATTAAAAAATACCGAAGTAAAGGTAGGTAACATAAGTATTATATTTTTGATATACTAATTATACTTTTTTCGCAAATAAGATACTATATATGAATTGATATTTTTCTTATGAATAAATAGATTTGTTTTTTAATAAAAAAAAAACGTTATTAATGCGAGTACTATTTATTATTGGGAAGAAAAAAATATTGATATTTAAAAACTTTGAAATTTTGTAAATTGTAATTTTTGGTTTTTCCGACTCAAAAGAATGTTCGATTCCTGCACTAAGTGATGGCATTACAAGCTGTTGGATTATAAACCCGGTGTCATAGTTGATAAAAGATATTGATTGATTACATTTCAGCCTATTTCTATGAATATAACACTAAAATTAGACAAAAATAGGTAAATATAAGAAAATCATGATACATTTTTACGAAAAGAGAATTTCTTTTACATTCGTGGAGGGTATACAAATTTTAAATATATTAGATTTGCTCTAAATTTAATTTCACTCATGGACAACACTTAAGGATGTTGTACCTTTCAGCATGTATATCGGGATTAAGACAATAACTCTGAAAGATATTACAGTGACCTTTATTGAAGACATAAGAGATAACCAAATGTGTATACACTCATGGACAAAACTTAAGGAAGTTGTACTTTTTAGCATGTATATCGGTATTCAGACAATAACTCTGAAAGGTATTACAGTGACCTTTATTGAAGACACGCGAGATAACCAAGTATGTATACACTCATGGACAAAACTTAAGGAAGTTGTATATTTTAGCATGTATATCGGGATTCAGATAATAACTCTGAAAGATATTACAGTGACCTTTAATGAACACACACGGGATAACCAATATACACTCATTGACAAAACTCAAGGAAGTTGTACATTTCAGCATGTATATCGGTATTCAGACAATAACTCTGAAAGATATTACAGTGACCTTTATTGAAGACATAAGAGATAATCAAGTGTGTATACACTCATAGACAAAACTTAAGGAAGTTGTACCTTTAAGCATTTATATCGGGATTGAGACAATAACTCTGAAAGATATTACAGTGACTCTTATTGAAGACACACGGGATAACCAAGTGTGAACAAAAGTTGTATCTGTAAATCTATATTAATAAAATGGAAATTTCATAAGTGGACATCACTAAAGACTTTCGTTACAATGCATCAATTTCAACCAAATTTTCAACATTTATGTAAAACGAGATGGAGCAGGTTTTGCTTAACATCAAAATATATTTCCTAACATTAACATGCGTAACTTCGCTGTTATCGATTAAATACAAAAAAAAAAATCAACAGAGAGTTAATTTTATTTATATATAAATACAAAATTAAATTTCAACAGAGTTAATTTTTTTACATACTAGCTAATAATCTCAATCTAAAAAATATTCAAAACAAGCAATTTTAAGATAACACCATATGTAAAACAGTCGGCCAAGAAAACAACAACGATATTACATCTTTCTCACATATTCACACACAATCTTAATTAATAATTAAAACTAATCTTTAACATTGTTTATTATACTTCAACTTTTATTTCTACATTTGTTTTTAAATACCCAATTGTTTTATCATGTTTCTAATTTCGCCTAACAAATATACAAATTTATAGTAACCAACATATGCAAATTTTATCTTCGTTTTTATTTAACTTGATATCGTAAACATAACATCCATTGTAAGCATTTTTCTGTTCACCTTCCGTGGTTTCTCTTTTCTCTGATAGTTTTTAGGTGTAGTATATTTTCTTATTACTAGACTACAAACATTCCTTAGAGAAAAACCTGGGCGAAGCCGGGTACATCCGCTAGTCAATAATAAAAATAAAAATAGACGAGGCGACGTCAAAGACTTTCCACTTTCTTAAGTTTTGTCAATGTATGTAGATCGTTTTCGTAGTCACTTTAAAAACACAATTAGAGAAATTTCATCGTGAGTTCAATCAACAGTACTTACCTATTTGATCATCGCATGGGAACCAGTATCTTCCGAGTTGAACACGTTGTTAGATTCAGTTACGAGAGACTTCGCCTATTACATTAATCTAATTAAAACATTTATTCTTATGTAAATTTTCATAAAGATAGAGGCTGCCTGGCCGATATTCATAGTTCTTCAAATTAAAGATACTTCGGCCAGTAAATCAAAAAAGATTTAAGGATACATGTACAGCCACTACTAACATGGAGTACCAACGCTGCTCATTCTGTATCTCAGGATCAGGAGCCTTTACAAGGTACTATCAGCATGGCCAGCTGAACCCAGGTTTTTTAGTGAGCTTGTTACTGCTCCCCCTCCTCCTTTATCAACCGGGCTTGGGACCGGCAAAGGCGGAGTTACACTCTGCCATACATAAAGTACTAACAAGGCTTATAGACAATAAAACAAATTGTCTCGACCATCAGTTAAAAATATTTTGTTCTTTTCGCTCCTAACGAGGACAAAAGATTTTTGACAAAATGTCGAGCCAATTAAAAAGATTTACTGGTTTAAGAAGTATCTTCAATTTGAATATCTATGTAAAATATGTTAATAGTTTAGTTAGATATGTCAATTTTAACTAGAAAAACAACTAGATTGACAAATAAATTGTGTTTGTAGTCAGTTATAGAATCGGTCTAATTCTTTGATTCTGTGCTCTAATCAATTAGGTTTGGAGATTCACCAAGTTGAAGAAGTTTGACGTTGTTCATGTAGTCAGAAAGTTTTATAATGAATCGAACGGCTTTAATTGAAGAAAAATAAACAGATGAAAAGGTCCGGCCTATCTAGATACACTCTGCTGCTTCTTCTTCTTTCTTATCTCCAGGTACCAAGCTTGTAAAGCTTGAGACTGGGTGAAGTAGAATGCGTCTGCCTTTGTCATTAAGACTGGGAGCACTACTCAGTGGCAGGCCGACTTAGCTCCAAAAGAAATGGCCGCCTCTGACATGAGGAACAGACACCATTTATAGCCGCTCCTAACATGGATTACTAACGCTGCTCATCCTGTATCCCTGGATCAGGAGCCCTTAGAGGGTACTATCAGCCGGGCCAGCTTAACCCAGTTTTTTTAGTGAGCTTGTTACTGCTCCCCCTCCTCCTTTTTCATCCGGGCTTGGGACCGGCAAAGGCGGAGTTACACTCTGCTAAACATAGAGTACTAACCAGGCTTATAGACATAGGAAGTTGCAAGGATTCCTAGCTTTCTCTGCTAGGCCTGAAGTCGCCCAGAGACGGTGAGTAATTTTGATTATAAACTTTGATTAAAGATTTTCATTAATACATTTAAAATTCTCTCTAACTTTGAAGTTATATCTACAAGGAGTTATTATACACATTGAATTGATTTGAAGAGTTTCAAACTATGTAATCAAATAATAAAGATTTGATTTATTCAGAAAATTATTAAAAATAAAGATATACACTTTTATAGATATATCCAATTTAGATATAGGGTTATCTCAAAAGTTCGTAAACATATTATGATTTATATTTTACAAGTGTTTACAAACTTTTGGGACAACCTTGGTAATATAGGTAGCGTTGTTAAAATTATAACAGAATTCTTATAGAAGAATGATTTAATCTCTGATGTTCTATATCAAGGGTGGTCAATCAGTAGGTGGGCCAAGTTTCAGAATTACAAGGTTGTCTTAAAAGTTTGTAAACACTTGCAAAATATAAATCATAATATGTTTACGAACTTTTGGGACAACCTTATACACCTATCCCCCGATTTACACGGTACTTGTTTTACACGTTTTCGCTTTTACACGGTTTTCCAAATAAGTTTTTTTTGTTGTTTTTATCGCACTATACTAAAATTCAATATTCTACTTTATTCTACCTATGTTGAAAAGAATATTGGGAGGCTCTGATTCATGAGGGGGCGAACACCTATTCAGATTCGACAGTTTAATATACACCTATCCCTCGATTTACACGTTTTTCTCAGGAATGTATCTACCGTGTAAATCGGGGGATAGGTGTATTTCTCTTGTGATGAAGATAAGACACCGCTATGATAGTTTAAATCTTAGAAAATCTCAACCACTCAAATATTTAAAGTACCCTTAGATATAGAATAGAAGATGTTGCGATCAACCAATTTCAACAATGAAGAAATAGAAAATTACCTATGTGGTGGTAACATGATCGCGTTGTTAAGAAACCTGGCAACTATTAAAGGGTTTTTTCACCTCAAGATTTTTTTTACATATCCTTTTAGTCTAAATTAGACAATATCTTGGAGGAAGTGCTCATAAAGAAGTTCAAAAACTTTTCTTGATTATCTCTACAGGGATCCTTTGTCCTTTCCAATACAATTTAGTATATGTTGGGGAGTGGCCTCTTCGGTTATGCACCTAGTACACATGATATATATCATCTCAAGATATTTATTTAAATTAAATCATGTTTTACTTCTAAGGTAAAATACATTTGGCAAATATACGGCGTGTTGTATTAAAACAATGAGATGTAGTTTCTCTATTTCTCTCTATCTATTTATTCATATATTTATAATTATATATATATCATTGCTTTTGTGGTATTGAGGAACAAACCTCAAGACATCTACTGATCGATTGCTCAGCATTTCAAGATTATAAAATGAAGAATGAACAAGTTGTTTGTGAACTTAACGATTAGATTTCCGATTAAAAAATCATATTTAAAGTTCAATTCATTTTGTAAATACATTCTAAACTTTCTACAAAATCTGGATCTCTAATGTTTTCATGCGTTGAATAAATGTAAATAACTTATGTAAATAAACTTTTCTCCTTGTTTGGCGCAAGTATCCCTTGAGGGATAGCGCTTTGGAAATAAAATAATAATCATTATATAATCATATTTATTCATATTTATTTTGTATTTTAACCTTATATAATCTTATATGAACATTGTAATAAAAAGAAGTTTCAAACTCAATCTCTCTCTCTTTCTCTATCATCGGGCGATCGCCGGACCTGCAGTCCTGGATCTTTCCAGTTGGCCTCGAGGACCACGCCATCATCATCTCCTCAGCGGTGAAGTACACGATCTACGTATTCTTCGTAGATCACGAAATACGTGGTGTCGCTGGAGACCTGCTGGTTATTCTCCACCAAACTCTGCAGCGCTGGTAGAGGCGTCATGTACAATGTCATTGTACTTAGTATCGTTTTTAATTATTTCCGTATAATAATTATCATCTTCATTATTGTTAATTTCTCATGAATAGTGCGAAATGTGCACTTTGACCTGTATTGACAAGATGCCAATAAAGTATGTTAATGGTTTCTATCTCTGGAAGAATAAAGAGAAAACGCCAATAGAACACTCATTTTCACATCATAGTGATTATCAAGATACAATCAGAAAATTTTATTAAAAATATCTTTAATGTTTTTGGTAGATTTGACAAGAGAGTCGTTCAGCCATCAAGACATCAACTTGGACCAGGTCACCCAAGATCAAACAGAAGGTAGGGACATCAGGATTATTTGCAATTTCACGGACCAGCCTCGCGTGCCACGGGGCCACCGGCATGTTAGATCCAAATTTGAGGGAGCGGAAATTATTTATGTCCGTGCTGCACGCAAGGGGAGCATCCTGACAACCATCTTCCCGGCTGGTTGCTGATCCTCTGATGTGGGACCCACCTCTGTTGTACAACTTTGTATGAATAATCCACGACTGAGGGCAAATGGTTTGACGATTCGACGATGCGGGCTGATCGGGAAATCGACTTAAGCAGCGACCCGTTTGAACGCGCTATGTAATATATGGTGTACTTTTGTGGTTAGTTGTCTTAGTACTGGTACCCTCACTACTAATCCTTGATAAAAGGATATAACTTGATATAACCCAGGGTCGGTGAAAGGATGGTCTAAACCGTTGGTTTTAGACCGCTAAGACCCGGGTTCGATTCCCGCATTGGGTACTTTTTTCTGTTAAAAAACAAAAAATGCTCCAATGGCCTCCGATTCTTGCAAAATTCAACCTCACCAGCGAGTACAAGTAACCAAACGGGGCTCTGAAACATTTGTAACTACAAAGTCGAGCTGCTTTTCACATGTGTAGACATGTGGTGTATTTACAGTAAAAGCAGTCGCCTTCTTCTACCCAACATGATTATCATGGCCTGTACCACGTGTAGTAGGGATAAGCAAAAAATAAACTAAATTTCATTTTTTTAATATATAGCCAAATTTTGATGACGTCGCAGCTATGCTACTGTAGCCGTTAGTTGTTATCACGGACGGTATCCTTCTGACTTCAAGAAAGCCTGTGTTATCGTAAGATCAATGTCCACAAGAACGTTAATTGTTTATTAAATTTGGAACTTTCTATAAACTTTCTTTATGATGATTCGAAACTATTATAGACGCGTTTGATTCTTTTTTTAAAAAATGGAGCAATATTCAACTGCTCTTACTGAAATAAAAAATTGATGGGAGGGCCAGGCTCATCAGTGGTGAACCCTCCCAGCGGTTTCGCTAGTTTATTCTACCATACCTCTACCTAACACCATTTTATTTTAGTGTGGTATAACCTTTGATATTGAATCTCAGATTGTGATTCAATTTTGTCTCCTGGAGACAAGCAATATGCACATTGTTGTCACGGAGAAGACAAGTCAGCTCTTCAGTTTTCCTCTGGATGCCATTTATATTGAGCTGTAGTAGATTCAATTGTGTCCTCGTAGTAGATTTCTCATCAGGAGCCCGGGCTGCAGCTCCTGACGCGGCGGTTACCCCGGACGCGGTAGCATTGCTGGAGATATCGGTTTTGCTCTTCATTGGAAAATGGGTGCCGTTGCCACGTTAGTCACCTTGGAGACGAACCAGAATTTGATCGAATATTCCAAGGGTCCAGGGGGGACCGCAGGGAGATGTGGTCGGACTTCTCCCCCCCATATATACAGTTAAACCTGTCTATAGTGCCCCTCTCTATAGCGCCCAATTTTAAATACGTATTACGATGTGATTTACATTAAAAGTGACCTGTTTATAGCACCCCCTCTCTATAGCGCCCTATTTTGGTGAGTCCCAAGAGGGGGCGCTATAGACAGGTTTAACTGTATAAAAAGAGAAACAATAAGATACGAGGTGTGTTCAAAAAGTATCGCGACTTTTGTGTTTTTTCAAAAATTATTTATTTATTCATGAATACCTATTTTGTCCCCTTCAAAGTAATCCCCATGAGATATTATACACTTGTGCCAACGGTTTTTCCAATCTTCGAAGCACTTCAAAAAATCATTTTTTAAAATCTTTTTCAGCTCCTCCTTCGATGCCGTCTTTATCTCGTCAAGCGTAGCGTAACGTCGTACTTTCATGGGCCTCTTCAGTTTAGGGAACAAGAAAAAGTCACAGGGGGCCAGATCTGGCGAATACGGTGGCTGCGGCATCATTAGTGTTTTGCTTTTGGCCAAAAGGTCGCGTACAAGCAACGATGTGTGAGCAGGGGCGTTATCGTGGTGCAAAAGCCAATTTTTGTTCTTCCACAAATCCGGGCGTTTCTGGCGGATTGCTTCACGCAAATTGCGCATAACTTGCAGGTAATATTCCTTATTGACCGTTCTACCCTGTGGCAAGAACTCATGATGCACGACGCCCCTGCAATCGAAGAAAACTGTCAGCAAAACTTTCACATTCGATCGAACTTGGCGCGCTTTTTTCGGTCTTGGTTCGTGCGGCAGCTTCCATTGAGATGATTGAGCTTTGGTTTCCACGTCATAACCATAAACCCACGCTTCGTCACCAGTTATGACCCTCTGGAGCAAATTTGGGTCGTCGCGGACAGAGTCCAACATCTCATTAGCAATGTTCATGCGATGCTGTTTTTGGTCGCAATTGAGCAATTTTGGTACGAATTTCGCGGCGACCCGTCTCATGCCCAAATCATTGATAAAAATCGAATGGCACGAGCCAATCGATATGTTTCGGTCCTCAGCAACTTCTCTAACGGTGATTCGACGATGGGCCAATATCATTTTCTCCACTTCATTAATTTTTTCGTCTGTTGTTGAAGTGCTCGGGCGTCCGGCACGCTCTTCGTCGTTCACATCTTCTCGGCCTTCTGAGAACATTTTGTACCACCGATAAACGTTGCTTCGGTCCAAGGTAGCTTTTCCGTTTGCCACAGTCAACATTCGGAATGCATCCGCGCACTTAATTTCGTTTTTCACACAAAATTTGATACAGGTTCTTTGATCCTTTTTTTTTAATAGGTAAAAATCGAAGACGATCCAAAACACCTGCAAGCAAAGCAGCTGTCAACAATTAAGTGAACATTCAAAATGGCCGAGCTTGTCGGCATAAGTGAGAGACATGAGTACCAACATAAAGCCACAAAAAGATCGAAATTCGAATATACGTAACCCGCGAAAATTCAAAATTCGCGATACTTTTTGAACACACCTCGTATATTAGGAACCTAATCCTTCCAGGTTAGAAAGATAATCATAAATATATTTACAAATGGTTAAATCTGTGACAATTATCTCTGCTATTCAAAAATTGATATAGATCTACAACATTGTCTGTTGTCTAGCGGTGAAGAAGAGTGGACATTCCAGCAGTAGGTGTCTCGAGTCCTGGATTTCCTTGCCACAGTGACAACTAGAGTCCTCAGCCGCTCCAATTGTTGATAAAAATCCCTTAAAATTTCCATGATTCGTTGTAAACTGGGTATTATAAAATTTAGAACAGAAAAATGTTGGAATTCCAAACAGGAAAAAGCTTTGGAATGTTTCATTTGTTTTTAGAAATAATTCAACAATTTTTGACTTAAAAATGATCTAATTATACTTGGAGCATTCCGGTCTAAAAGTATTTTGATCCTCTATAGAAATTGGTAAGAAGATAGAGAGCCATATAGGATTCAAGTTGCTTTTGTGGTATTGAGGAACAAACCTCAAGACATCTACTGATCGATTGCCCAGCATTTCAAGATTATAGAATGAAGAATGAACTAGTTGTTTGTGAACTTAACGATTTGATTTCCGATAAAAAAATCATATTTAAAGTTCAATTCATTTTGTAAATACATTCTAAACTTTCTACAAAATTTGGATCTCTAATGTTTTCATGCGTTGAATATAATGTAAATAACTTATATAAATAAACTTTTCTCCTTGTTTGGCTTTGTTTGGCGCTTTGGAAATATAATAATTGTAATTGTAATTAATAATTAATTATTATGTTTTTAATAATAATGAACAATATTGATAGAAACAAGACAGCCATTTTATCTTTTATTATAAGATCTCACGTATTTCCGTGGTTCGTTGTAATCTGTGTAATATAAAATTATGTTTTCCTATATGTAGAACTTTGCTCAGAACCCTATATAACCCTATATTATAAACATAGATTGTAGCCTATTCTTGCTAAAAAGCTATGCTCATTCTCTTCAGGGTCATGCCTAATCAACATAGACTGTAAGACCATCATACCTAACCCGCAAGCTTCACTAATGAAGAACTCTTATATCCAGGGTAATACGCAGCCTAAATTACATAGACTTATATACTCTTATCAAAATACGAAACTATTATAGACGCGTAAGATTCTTTTTTAAAAATAAAACAATTTCTACTGCCCTTACTGCAATGGAAAAATTAATGGGAGAGTCTGACTCATCAGTGGTGAACCCTCCCAGCGGTTTCGTCAGTATAATCTACCATACCGCTGTTATATTGCATTTTTGGAACTTCATTTTATAGTGATACTGTTGCTAGACTCTTGGAATGGGTATTTTAGATAAATTATGGACATAAGCTGTGAGGACAGTAGAATTACATATAATTATAAATATATCATGGCAATAAGGACAATAGAAATTGTTTTATTTAAAAAAAGAATCATACGCGTCTATAATAGTTTCGTATTTTGATAATAGATGGCGCGCTAATGCATTATAATTAGATACTCTTGTTTAAATATACTCATTAATCATGACTTAATCATCTCCAGACTCATATGCAGTCAATATAAACTGACGTTCCTCTTTCTGAGATACACACGTGAAGAAATTAGCTTATCTGGCACAGGCCATGTTCACTTTGACTCGTCTCTTTTTTAGAATTCAACACAGCGGCCAGGGAGCACCACTCTCTTGTAACTAAACATCTGGTTCTCATCAAACCAGAAAATAAATTCATCAAAAACAATCACCTACTCACAAAAAAATATAAGGAAATATGTAAAATTTGAAAAAAAAATATATATAAAAACGACTTTATTTTTGCGAAGCAAAAATGTAATTCAAAGGTTGGTTAAGTTCCTTATTGTAGCTATTGTGGTTACGGGGCCGTGAAGATGAGATACATATCTAACAATACCTTCTGTGTGGAAGGGAATTTATTCAAATGCGTCGCATTATCGCGTCCAAAACAAGCGCAATTAGTTGAGACAAAGACCGTCCCAGTCAGCTTTCTCATTGTTTCCCAGACCCTCGGCTATAATTGTACCATTTTTAGAAGATATCCTTCAGTCCACCGACCTGCAATTGCAATTAAAAAGTTTCTTTTCCATTCTTTTACTAGTTGCCTATTTTTTTGAAAAAAAAAAAAAAGTTATTCATTATTCGATTCTTATAAAACTGAGAATTTATCCCATTGTCAATATGGATAATCAAATGATTGAATTATAATAATGAAGGTGGATTTATTTAAATATTAGAAAAGTAAAAGGCACACAGAAATAATTTTGAAACATGATTTTGTTCAGATTTTTGGGTATACTTGGGCATAGGTAGACTTTGCCTTTGCCGGTCCCAAGCCCGGATGAAAAAGGAGGAGAGGAAGTAGTAACAAGCTTGCTAAAAAACCTAGGTTCAGCTGGCCATGCTGATAGTACCCTGTAAGGGTTCCAGGGATACAGGATGAGTCTGTACTCCATGTTAGGAGCGGCTGCACAATGGCGTCTGTTCCTCATGTCAGAGGCGAACATTTCTTTCGGAGCTAAGTCGGTCTGCCACTGAGTAGTGCTCCCAGTCTTAATGACAAAGGTAGACAAATTCTACTTCACCCACACCATCAAAAGTCTCTAGCTCTACAAGCTTGATACCCTAATATGATTAAGTGGAGATAAGAAAGAAGAAGAGACTCATCCCCAACACAGACACCACAACAAGCTCTACAGGCTTGATACCTTAATATGTTTGAGTGGAGAGAAGAAAGAAAAAGAGACACATCCCCAGCAGACACCATCAGCAAGCTTTACAAGCTTGATACCTTAATATGATTAAGTGGAGATAAGAAAGAAGAAGGCACATTCCCAGCACAGACACCATCAACAAGCTCTACAAGCTTGATACCCTTATATGATTGAATGGAGATAAGAAAGAAGACGAGACTTTTCCCCAGTAGAAACCATCAGCAAGCTCTACAAGCTTGATAACCAGATATAATTGAGTAGAGATGAGAAAGAAGAAGCATAGGTATACTAAAAAACGTGGATGGCTTAGATAAAGACGAATATGTTCGCACTGGGAGATGAAACTCAAAGTATAATATTACCACAAAAAAGCAGTCACAAAGCCAATGCCACCAGGACTTCAAACTTTGTATCCAATTTTTTTGGTCAGTCACTTGTGATCTTCGTTCTTCGTCGCACCTCAGGATATAGAATAAGCGTGGTCTCGTTAGCACCCCACCAAGCGTCCCATTCATTACAGTCCAGCCGCTTTATCCGAACTGCCCTCTTGTACCTTTCGACTAGACCAGAGTTCGGCAAAATTTTGAGTAGGAAGAGTAAAAAATTACAATTTACAAAATTTCAAAGTTTTTAAAAGCCACAGAATGTTTTCTTGCCAACAATAAATAGTACTTGTATAAATAATATTTACGTATGGAACTATATAAAGAGCTGAAGGTTCACATCCAAAGAGCTGCATGTTGCTCGCGAACCGCAGTTTACCGACCCTTGAACTAGACAATCCTATCACTGCTTGATATGTCTTGAGCTTCCATTGCCTATTCCAGTGTTCTGCTTCTAGCTTCTATAATCCTTCCTAGACCTACCACTGCGGTCCCCCCTGGAATATTCGACCAAATTCTGGCTCGTTTCCAAGGTGACTAACGTGGCAACGGCACCCATTTTCCAATGAAGACCCAAAGCAGCAGCTTTACACACCCAAGATAGAGGACATTGCTGCTGCTGTGATAGTGATGTATGGAGACATCTGAGGCTCTTCATTGGACACTACAACAACAATACAGTATACACACCCAAGATAGTGGACATTGCTGCTGCTGTGATAGAGATGTATGGAGACATATGAGGCTCTTTATTGGACACGACAACAACAACAATACAGTATACCCACCCAAGATAGTGGACATTGCTGTGATAGAGATGTATGGAGACATCTGAGGCTCTTCATTGAACACAACAACAACAACAATACAGTATACACACCCAAGATAGAGGACATTGCTGCTGCTGTGATAGAGATGTATGAATACATCTGAAGCTCTTCATTGGACAAAACAACAAAAACAACCTACCATATGTCATGGAGGGTTGGTGAAAGGATGGTTTAAACCATTGGTTTTCGACTACAACAACCCGGGATCAAATCTCGCATTGGGAACTTTTTTATAATTAAAAAAATGTTCCAATGGCCCCCAATTCTTGTAAAAGTCCATCCCCAACAACGAGTGCATGTAACTAAAACAGGGCTCTGACACATTTGTAAGTGTAAAGTCAAACTGCTTTTAACATGCGTAGACATGTGGTGCACATACAGTAAAAGCAGTTGGTAACTACCCACCATGATTAGCATGGTCTGTACCACGTGTACTAGGGATAATAATAATAAAAAATGAAATAATACTTCGGCTTGTATGGCTTAGACGAGATTTCAATACACTTTCGCCGTTTCTTGCCGACAACTTCGCTGTACTCTACTTCAAGCCTGTCTTGGGATCCCATATCTCTTTTCTCTCTTCTAATACAAAGCATCGCTTTACTGCAGTCCTCGTAGATGGCAATTGTTCGCGCTGCTTCAATATTAGCTCGTTTGGCCGAACCACAAAGCACACAAGCTCACTTGTAATTAAACATCACTCAAATTATGTCTGAAGCCAAGATGATAAGACACAAGACAAAGCCTGGACAACAAGAGATTCTATTACGCTTGCTTTTCATTTATTTTCTTCTTCTTCCTTCTTATTTCCACTCAATCATATTAAGGCATCAAGCTTGTAAAGCTTGAGATTTGACAACCATTATGACTGGGTGAAGTAGAATGCGTCTGCCTTTGTCATTAAGACTGGGAGCACTATTCAGTAGGCAGGCCGACTTTGCTCTAAAAGAAATGGCCGCCTCTGATATGAGGAACAGACACCATGTGCAGCCGCTCCTAACATGGAGTACGCACGCTGCTCATCCTGTATCCCTGGAGCCCTTACAGGGTACTATCAGCCGGGCCAGCTGAGCCCAGGTTTTTTAGTGAGCTTGTTATTGCTCCCCCTCCTCCTTTTTCATCCGAGCTTGGGACCTGCAAAGGCGGAGTTGCTTTTCATGTATTATTTATATGAATCTAAAACTGTTTTAAATTGTATAGGATCCATCTAGTAACAACCATTTGTTGTCTATGATATGATAATCCTATAATTATTTTATTCTTATAATAACTAATATAATTCTTTAATTATTTTCCCTAGTACACGTGGTACAGGCCATGATAATCATGGTGAGTAGAAGTAGGCGACTACTTTTACTGTAAGTGCACCAAATGTCTACACATGTTAAAAGCAGTAAGACTTTGCACTTAACAAATGTGCCAGAGTCCCGTTTGGTTACTTTCACTCGCTGGTGGGGTTGGACTTTAGCAAGAATCGGGGGCCATTAGAGCATTTTTTCTTTATGTCAGAAAAAAGTGCCCAATGCGGGAATCAAACCCGGGTCGTAGCGGTCGAAAACCAACGGTTTAGACCATCCTTCCACCGACCAATATAATAAAAATTACAAAATAAATACTTTAAAAAAACTATTTTTCAATATTTTAAATCTACATTGGAAATGGATACAAAATAATACAACGACAAAAGGTTCTAAATTTATAAATATTAATATCTTAATCACAAATTTATATAAATAAACTTATAAAACTGCATTAATAAAAGCAAAGATAACTTTAAAAAGATAAACGGTAGAAATTTGACAAGAAAAATGACCCGTATTGTTAACAAATGAATATTTCCAAAAAGAACATCTACATAAATATTCTAAGTAGAAATTTCTAACATAAATTAAATCTACATTTAATTTAACCTCGAGGTAATTATAATTCTCATGTCGAGAGAAGACTTTTTGTTGAGCGACGCCATATTGAAAGTGAACAGCGTGTTATAGCAGCAGACAATGCAACTTATCTCACTCTGAGTTCCACTGCAAGAACCTGATATCTCGCATGGCCGAACACCTAAAGCGCACAAGCTGGTTTCTAATTAAACATCACTCAAATTATGTCTGAAGACAAGATGATAAGACACAAGACAAAGCCTTGGACAACAGGAGTTGTCTATTCAACTTGTCTCTCTTTCTAAAATACTTAGAAAGAATTTTTCTTTGTTATTCTATCCCCTGTTTTCTAATTTTATAGGTAATCAAATTAGGTTGTGTGATATGCTTCTGTGGTTGTCGATTACCTCGTCTGCCTGCCTTTGTTCTTTTTGTTGGTGTGGAGTTAATAACTTTGCCATTTTTATCTTCTGCAACAAAAGAGATGTTTTACATGAAGATTAATCTGAAACACCGTCGAATAAACAGCTTAGAAAATAATTGACATGATGTAATTTAGGGAGGTAAATATGTAATTTAATATATAGGTAGGTAATAGATATTAATTTATTAACTTATTTGTTTATAATAAAAATTTTGATTATATTTCTGATTTATAAAATATGTTTTTTATTATAAATTTGTCTCAAAAAGTTTGTAAACATATTTTGATTTATATTTTGTAAGTGTTTACAAACTTTTGGGGCAACTTTGGTAAATTTATAACAGAATTCTTATAGAAGAATGATTTAATCTCTGATGTTCTATATCAAGGGTGGCCAATCAGCATGTGGGCCAAGTTTCAGAATTACAAGGTTGTCCTAAAAGTTCGTAAACATATTATGATTTATATTTTACAAGTGTTTACAAACTTTTGGGATAACCTTGTAATTCTGAATCTAGGCCCACCTGCTGATTGACCACCCTTGATATAGAACATCAGAGATTAAATCATTCTTCTATAAGAATTCTGTTATAATTTTACCAAGGGAATCAATATTACCAAGGTTATCCTAAAAGTTCGTAAACACTTGCAAAATATAAATCATAATATGTTTACGGACTTTTGGAACAGCCTTATACAATTGTTATTTGATGTGAGCAATCTCTCCATATTTATCAAGGTTGTGTTATGAATACAACAATGATGTTATTATTGAAAATATTCTCATGGAAATAGCGGTGTATTATCGTGAAAAAAATTATATTTATATTCAGAATTTACTTAAATTTGTAACCAATTTGATGTGCTTGTTAAGATATTTTAAGATCAAAACACAAGGTGATAGGAGCAAATCCAAATAAATAAATAGTGTGTGACGTTTCGGTAACAGCGTTGTTACCATCTTCAGACAAAAGTACTGAATCAAGTACCACACATTCAGTACTTTTGTCTAAAGATGGTAATGTCACTGTTACCGAAACATCACACACTATTTATTTATTTGGATTTGGTCTTATTACCTTGTGTATATAATCTATAATCCAAATTGCACCTTATCAGATTTCAAGAACATTTAATATATACACACTCATCTTTAAAGAAAATACAACACTTCAAGGAATCACATGCAAATTACTTGAAATTTATAGGATATGTAAATAGGCTATGATATGCAAATGGTTATAATTACATAACGTTAGCTAGTACAAATGAAAAGACAAAAACGCGAATGTTTCTTTTCACAAATAAATCAAACTTGTACTGTCCTTACTACGATGAAAAAATATTGGGAGGGCTTGGTTCATCAGTGGTAAACCCTCCCAGCGGTTTCACCAATTTAATCTACCAGACCGCTTCTTTAGAGCTCTAATACTGTATTGGATCATTCTGCTTTTATATACTACACTGATGGGTGGGTTCTTAGAAATGGTATTTAAGCAAACTCTAACGTTAGGTCATATATTGACCATATTAAGCGTTTGTATATATTCTGTATATTGGAGTACCATACATTTTGTATTGTTTTTCTTCTCAAGATGTGAATGGTTCGTTGAATTTTGCTGTACCTTGGAGAGAAGTAACGAAGAGCCCCATTTATGCAAATAGCAGAGTTTTAAATGAAGAGAATGATTGGCCTTCGTTGAACGTGTTCATCATTCAAGACGTAATGCTACTACAGTGATGAAGCTGTGAAAGAACTGGATTGAAGACACCACGACGAGTCGTTAAACGATGAGTAAAAGAAATCGTTATTCCGGTTTGGAAGACATATTCGCACCAACCACCTTGGAGACTTTCTTAACCTGCTGGATATCTCAACTTTATTGTCGCGTAATCTTTCCTCAAGAGATATAATAACATCTACCCATGACTCTAGTTCCCCAGCAAGCCCACTTCTCTCCCCCTTGACACATTGTAAATAACATTGCTGATTATTGTAACTATTGTATATACCCTCTTCTACTTGGAGAAGTTGTATAAGACCAAAGGGTCATAAAAGGGACTTTTGTTGTTGTTACTACTGTTATTCTTGTATGTACCCTACATTTCTGTGCTTGGAGAATCCGTGTAAGACTGAATTGTCTTAATAAATCTTTTTGATGTTGTTGTTGTTGATTGGAAGACATAGTGATGACACGTGAAGCTTCACATAGAACGTGGACACAACGTTGGAACTGTACCGGCTAGAGGTGTGCCATTGTCTATCTCCACAGTTCGATTGTTACAAAACGAGGATTTCTTGTGAGCATTCCTTTGTGCAGGATTCCACTGACCCAAAACCAAAGCCACCTACATTTACAATGGGCTCATCAATAGAGACAGTGGAGTGAAGAATGACAACAAATAGTATTTTTTTATGATTCGTGCTTTAGCTACAACGATGGCCCAGTTTTTTAAGAAGCCATAGATGGGAATGCGGCATTCCAGAATGCATTATCCTGCGTCATAGCGGACGGGGGCCTGGCTTTATGGTCTAGAGAACCAATAATATTGAAGCGTTGCAGCAAAGAAGATGAAGAGAAGATGTGGGCAAAGCCGGTAAAGGTATGCAGAGGACACAAGGAAGTGTTGATTGATAGATTCCAGAGGAGGGAGCGGCAGATAGAAAGCTGGTGCCGTCGTGAAAGAAGGAGCCGAGATAGCGGTCGGCCTGAAGGGGGTTTGTGCGCCGAGAGGACATCGCAGTCTAGGGGAGAAGTCAGTCTGGTGATATCGAGATCGGCGTCAAGGGCGGCCGGGGCGTGTGGATGATCCTACAAGACGGTGCCAGGAGAGACTGACATCGGAGCGTTCTACAAGACGATGTAGTCCAGGCTGGACATGTACAGTGTGGAGCGGGACACAAGAGGACATCCACGGCGCCAAGGATTCTTTTGACGGGGAGGTTGAAGACAAGCCCCACTGTTGTATTCCTTCTGTTAAGTGAGATACAATAAAGCGCTAACTTTATCTGCAATCCCTTCGAACTCACACGTGTATCTTTGTGGCATCCTGAGTAGACAAAGTACACAAACGACGTCTGGGTACGACGTAACAATATGATGATCAATCTTGACTGATTCAAATTTCAGATGTCCTCAACACCAACCGGCATACCAGAAGTTATAGCGCCTGAAATCGTAACTATTCTTCATCAAATTTCTGGATCTGTATTTCAACAGGACCATTCTACTTTACATGTTGCAGGAAAGGTTGAATAGTTCATCTCTAAAAGACAGATTTCGCTTCTTCAATGAATATATATATATATATATATATTTTTTTTTTTGTTTATATATTATGTTGTAAGGTAGTCGATCCTGTAGGATGACTGTGGTTGGTTAAATACAGTCGTGGTGGCCTCAATGTTAGAGTGGGTTCAGACGTGAATGTATTGCACCAAAGAACGAGACATGTTGGATGTCACCACAGAGATGGCGAGAGAGTTAGTGAAGCCGACACCGGTCAGGGGAGATCTGTCTAGAGGGGTCTGTCAATCCTCGTATATCAAAGCGGACTAATCTGTTTGAGCAAGAAGGGGACACACCTGGAAACCCCGACATGTTTTTCGGACCTTTTCCCTGTCCTAGCGCCGGCTGTCACTCACTCGAAATTTTATTTTTGTCGTTTTGGTAATTACACGCGGAAATCCGCGACATCTGGTGGTAGATTTAACAGAGTAATTTAATCTGGAATTATAATTTTAAAATTAAATACAATATTTATATAACATATATATATATACCATATGCCGAAATTCCACCAAATGCGATTCCCAACCAGCCAGTCCTGAACATCTATTAAATTGCATCAAATCCTCCAAAAAATACCTCTGGGAAAACCCCAGAACTATAATAGAAAAGATGAGACATTGGAACCTAATAGAGATCGTTTAAACAACTTAAGGAATAAGCAACAACAACAACATGTATACCATATATAACTTCCTAGTTAATATAAACCAATATGGCGTTTATTATAATATACTATTAAAGTATACGCCGATCATATTGTCGCTTGTAAGGCCTCCAAATGACTACAACCTCCGCCAATAGATGGCGCTTTCTCCTGTTTCCGATCTGAAACTGATGTGGGAATCGCCGACTGCTGTAGTCCTGTTTCCTGGGGAAAATGATTGTAAATACACTTTTATGTTGGTCCCAGGATGTAACATAATGTAAATACCCATTGTTTATTATCCCATTTAAATGTAATGTTTAGTAGTGAATGACAATAAAGTCAGTGTTTAAAGTCTTGGTGCCGCCTACTGTCGTTACTCTCGCCATCGCCATCATCGTTGCTGCTGCTCTTCTGGACGTCTTCGGGTGGCCTGCAGGGAAGAGCTACAAGGGAGATCAACGGGAGTCCGGGCAGGTGATCCACGGCGGAAGAAGCGCATCGTTGCAGAAGAACCGGTAGGGTCAAGCTGCGACAATATATCTATAATATTAAAATGCAAATTTCATAAGTGTTGTTCACTAAAAACTTTCGTTACAATGCATCAATTTCGACCAAATTTTCAACATTTATGTAAAACGAGATGGAGCAGGTTTTGCTTAACATCAAAATATTTTTCCTAACTTTAACATGCGTAACTTCGCTGTTATCGATTAAATACAAAAAAAATCAACAGAGTTAATTTTATTTATATATAAATACAAAAAAAAATTCAGCAATTCATTCAACTCAATCTAAAAAAATATTCAAAACAAGCAATTTTAAGATAACACCATATGTAAAACAGTCGGCCAAGAAAACAACAACGATATTACATCTTTCTCACATATTCACACACAATCTTGATTAATAATTAAAACTAATCTTTAACATTGTTTATTATACTTCATAATATATAATATTCGTTAGGCAAACTTTCACTCGGATAAAACCCGGGCGAAGCCGGGTACACATCCGCTATATATGTTATAAAAAGGGAAATGAGGATAATAGGAAAATTTATATTATATTTAAGAATGAGATTTCTGTTGATTTTTGATCTTGTTGTGGATCATACTATGTCAATGCAGTCGTGGTTAAAATCTTTAAAATAGTTTTAATTAGTGATTTATTTATTTGAACTAAGGAATATATATGAAAAACATAATTTGATAAAAGTACTGCCTGGCTTAAGGCGTAAGAATTAAAAAATGAAATACTTATTTACATAATGTACAAAAGATTTGAGCCGGCCATCGGGAAAGAGAGAGAGAGAAAATATCTTTATTTACAGAGCTGCTAACCACAAAATAAATGATTTTTGAGCCCCAATGGCCGCGTAAAGCGGAATATATAAAACCACTATGACCAGGGTGGAGAGGCGAGGGACAGGATCACCGTCAGGGAAGAGGCAGGTTAGGCCGGAGGCCATCGGGAAATTTCATTCAGTAAATATAGTTTTACGTGCTAATGACCAAAGTTATGATTTTTGAACCCAAAATAAAAATCGGGAAACAACAACAACGAGTTTTTATAGTGAAAACGGCGACCTCTGGTGGTCGATTTAACAGAGTATTTTATCTATGAAATATATTTGAAAAACATATTTTTTATATAACATATATATATTGAGAATAGTTAAGATGGCCAGTTGTATATTAGAAAGGATCCAATTAATTCTGCGTTGCCATAGAAACACAAATCTTCATCTCGCTTCCCTCAGGAATTTCATTTTCTCTTTAGCGTTCTTTATCTGGGCTTGTCCCCTTCTCAATGGAGCGCTCGAGGCGGTCTTTGGTCATAGAAGAATTCCTTGAACATCTTGTAGGATCCTTGCATCTCTCAGCTTGGAGAAAAAATGATTTTTCTATTATTTGTAAAAACTTACACGTCTTTTATTCATATGTATATTAATATAAAAGAATATAATAAAATAATATTTAGTAATATTTTTGATTATTTAATATTTAATGAAGGTAAATAAATAATTTACGTATGAAAATATTTAATTGTTATAGAAATATTTGTATATTTTAAAGTGTTTTATTATTTATGAATACAATTTAAATATTTTCACACTCTCTCAGTAAGTAATATATTTTATAATTATATATATGTGAAAAAAAAACAATAAAATAAGTTAAATAAACGTTTAGTTTATTTTTGCTCCACTAGATAGTGCTCTGCCATCTAGAAAAACTCATGTGAGCCTTGTCAGAATATGTCTTTTTTATTTTTAATTATATATATATAAACCTTTTTTATTTTCCCATTTTAATCTCAATTCTATGAATAATTTTTTTCTTGTTATTTTGAATATATATATATCTTATATTCTGGAGGAGAGAATAAAAATCTAATTAATTATTAAGTAATGTTAAGATTGTCGAATGCAAATTTTACTTACAAAAAGAAAAAGAAGAATGAAATATCAATTATTAGCAAATATGCTTATTTTATTTTAAACAAATTTAACTATATAATATTATATTTTTGGCAAATGAGTTTATTAAAAAAAAAAACACATTTAACCAACCTAAAGGAAAAACAAATCTATCTACAACAGAACAAAATAATAATTTAAAAAAAAGCTTTTTGAATTTTGGTCAAATTAGAAAAAATATTTATATTTTTTTCCCTTTGAAAAAATTTAATTGAATATAACATATATATCCAAATGAAATGAGCTTTTTTTTCTACATATAAATTCTCTAAAATTAAAAAGGCATATATTGGATCAAAAAATAATTTATTTTACCAATTTTTCAGTTGGCTTTTTATTTTTTTGATCCAATATATGCCTTTTTAGTTAAAGATTTATTTATGGATTTCTCTATTTTAAAAATATAAATTCTCATATAGGGGTAACCGATTATTTTAGATTTTTAAAAATAAAGATCTGTTATTTAGTCTTCTTCTTCTCTAAGAAGTCTTCTTCTCTTTGCCTCTCTTTTCTGTTATCAGGGATTTTTTCTCTAAAGATAAATTTCCTCTAGTTTCTAAGTGACATTTATTTATTTCAACACACAAAACGCGATATCCCGGCTAGGGATAATTGCGTCGATTTACATTTTTAAACAGAAACAGTTATAAACATATTATACCAGAAAATAAATGAATAAAAAAAAGAGAAACAATAAGATATATTAGAAACTTGAGCTTAAGTATTATATATAAAAGAAACATTCGTGCTTTTAAACCCTTCCATTTTATATGTTAGATGGCGTGTTATTGCTTTGTGTTAATTTATGCTTAACTGGCCTTGTCTTTATAGTTTGCGGAAGAGCATTGCTCGATGTAAATATTTGATTGTAATTCTACTGTCCTATAAGCTTATCTCCATAGTTTTCTAGAAAACCATTTCTGGGATTCCATCCTTCAGTGCTGCGTATATAAGCAGAATCGTCCAATACGGTATTAGAGCTCTGAGAAGCGGTTTGGTGGATTAAATTGGCGAAACCGCTGGGAGGGTTCACCACTGATGAGCCAAGCCCTCCCAATATATTTTTTCATCGCAGAAAGGACAGTAGAAGTTTGTATTATGTATAAAAGAAACATTCGTGCTTTTAAATCCTTTCGTTTTATAAATATATTTACAAAAATATTTAAATCTGTGAGATAATTATCTCTAATATTTACAAATTGATATAGATCTCGATCGTGAGATTTTAGTGGAGATGCAGAATAAGAGGAGAGGCTAAGTTCTCTGAGTACACCATGAGTGTTACAATGTCAATTTTGCCATGACCAATTACAGAATTCCGCTGCTGTTTCTAAACCAAAGACTTCTCCAAGATATTCCCTATTAACGAAAATACCGTTCCTCACACTGTCAAATTATATTGACAAAGCAGTTTTATCATATCTCGGTATTTAGGGGGAAGAATGTTGTTTTTGTTTGTTAAGTGAACCGATCTCTCACGTCATTGGACCAATGTGGCCATGTTTGTATATAAGAGGGGGCTAAGGGAATGCGAGGAGACCAGTGTGGTGGATTATTGTGTGGAGACGTTTAAAGTGTTCTCTGTGTGATTTATCCGTGTCTGGTGATCTCCTCACATACCTGTGTGACCCCAGTACGATCTCTATCAACGCTACAATAAAGGATAAGCACTCTGTTTTATATAACAATTCGTGAGTTTCTATTCACCTCCCTTTTTATTGTTGTTATACTCTTGAGTGTACGCTTTTCTGTGCGTTAAGTTACTCTTACTTTAGGCCCTAGTATATTGTACTTTGTGTATTAACCCGTAAAAGTTAACTTTTGTCAACACTGCAAGAAGACAGAAACAAAACTACTAGGAAACATACATCAAGAATTGTAAAGTATCCTTGACATAAATCTGAAGATGTCAGTAACACACTACCAGAATTGTGCAAGCTCTTTGTCATAACTTCCATAGAGAAGGAAACATATAACGTAACATTCATTATTTTAATTATGAAAAAAGGCATCTCCTTATCGTGCAACTGAAAATTGCTGATGGCTTGCGCCATCTATCGGAATAAATATCAACTATTCTCGTTGATTTTTAATTGCTACAGAATTGGTCAAATACCCATTCTTGATTAATCATTGAATAGTTGATATTTATTTCGATAGATGGCGCAAGCCATCAGCAATTTTCAGTTGCACGATAAGGAGATGCCTTTTTTCATAATTATGCACCTTATCTCAGTACAATATCACATTTGTACTATTTTTTCACATACATTATTTTAATAACAGATTTTAAGTTTATGAATCTGCTAAGGAGAGAGATTAAGATGAAAGCTAATTTTATTATATCGTCCATATTCCACAATGTAGGTTGCTCCCAGTACTGTCCAGAATGTCCATGGAGGGAAAACGTGGAGTTGCTGAACAGGAAGAAAATGGCCCGCCAAGACATCAATACCTGCAATAGACCAAGAGTTAGTATTTCCTGAAGTTCATAACTATATAAATTCATATAAAAGGAGAGAGAGAGATTGAGATTGAAACTTCAACTAAATACAGAATAAATATAAATATGAAAAATACGATCATATAATGATAAAAATATATGAATAAATAGATAAAATAGATAAAATAATTGATAAATATACATATATATAAAATATATACAAGGTCTTCATTGGTAGTGCCCACCGCGGGAAAGACTCCGCCAGCGATGATTGACTGCGAGAGTTCACAGAGTGAGCAGGTCGAGGTGTTGAGAGAGAGAGAGGCTGCAGGAGCATCCTACTGCAGAGCTGGCCGCCCGGTGGACCCCCACCGTTGATGTGCCACGCTCCATCCCCTGGGCCGACCTGCGTCGAAACTGCTTCTCGGGGCACAACGCAGACATCTTCTTACGGCTGGCCCTCCACGCCCTACCACATCCTGACCATCCTGCCTCGAGGCGTGCCAACTGTGCCGCCTGTGGGTCCAGCGACGGGTCGCTGACCCACAGATATTGGAGTTGCTGAGCCGTGCGACCCCTGCTCCGGGAGGTGTTCGCCTCCTGCTATGTGCCCCTGGGTCTGCAGGCCTGGCTCTTCGGCGTCGGCCTCCATCCCGAGGCTATGACAAGTGTAGCGAAGGCTACCATCTACAAGTACCATCTTGGTCTTGAGGTGTGTAACACCAGCCATCACATCGACCTGCCCACTCTGTGTGAAAGAACTCTCGCAGTTCATCGGTGGCGGAGTTTTTCCTGTGGTGAGCGCCTCCAAGAGATAGATATTTATAACCCAGGGAGCGCAGAGCGCTAACTACCCGGGGAGTCCAGCTCACTAATATAGCTAGTGCTGAGCGCTTTTACTCGCGTCCTGTTTTGATTGCTAAGTTGAACCAGTTAACCAGGAAGTTTCATGCTGAGGTTGAGGCTGGCCATAGATGTAGGATTGAGGTGGGTCAGTCCAAGCAGCTGTTTGTATCCTATGTCTCAGGAATGCTGGACAGCTGAATAGAACATAATCGACTGTCTGTAGCTCTTCTGAACAGTGGATGCAGGTAGGGTCTGTTTCGGGATACACACGTGTAATGTCTGCCAGTACATGGCCCGTGAGGATGGTGGTGGGGGCCTCTCCATGGCGGATTTCTGGTAGAAATTTGAGGAGGCGCCACCAATGAAGACTGTATATATTTTACATATATGTATATTTATTAATTTTATATTTTACACTTATTTATCTATTCATTCTTATATATATTTATAAATATTTTTATATTTAACCTTATATAAACAATGAAATACAGTAGTTTCAATCTCAATCTCTCTCAAAGATTTTATTATTTATTTTTCAATAAAATAAATTGCGATGTTATACCTACTCCTTTATGCAAAAATCAAATATAAAAGTAATAAACAATCAGTTATTTGTTGTCTTCATAAATTTGCATAGTAGAGTTGAGCAGACGACAACACGCCAAAGGATTTTTATTGGATTGTAAAACAGACGATATTAAACAAAGTCGAGAACATGCCAGATGGTGCAATCTACAGAATGCAGTCAACCAAGAGAAAGCCAGCAAACAAAATAAACACAATCAAACTCCCAAAAAAATACAAAAATCCCGTGTCTCGCTTCTGATCTCCAAGAAAAAAAAAAGGAATTTTATGGAAGATGTATTAAGTCTTCGATTGGATGGTTAATTTCACGGTTTGATTCCAAAGAAAATGTAATCACATTTTTAGAAATAATGATGGAAGTGGTTTTGTCATCTGAATATATAGGAATTTTCATTATTTTTGTTATCCAATACTATTTAGCATTTCTTCTGTAACTTAGCTATATATTATTTGGTTAAATATGATATTATTGTAAATAAATGTATATTAAATTTAAAACCTTATATATATATATTTTTCAAAGATTGTGCAATCCATAATAATATATATAAATAAATATAAAGCATATATTGGATCTAAATTTATTAAACAGCCAATATTTCTAGGGGCAACACGCCTCTCTTCATCAAGGCTTTTGATTTAAACTAAATTTTTAGTTTAAATCAAAAGCCTTGATAAAGAGAGGCGTGTTGCCCCTAGAAATATTGGCTGTTTAATAAATTTAGATCCAATATATGCTTTATATTTATTTATATATACGAGTATATATATGTTATGAATATTTTTTTGTTGTATAGTTTTGTTGTAAATATGTGTAGTTAACATATCTATCTTTGTAAATCACTAATATAGGATTAACATTATAAATTCTATATATTGTGAAAATAACTAATGTGTAATATTTTCTCAATTAATTGAAAATAAAAGCTACTTGATGGTAAATAATTATCTTTTTTTTTTATCACGACTGCATCTTCAACCCTTTATCTTATCGATCTTTTGTCTTATCAACCCTTTATCTAACAACAACAAAAAATTCATAACATATATATATTAAATTATATAGCAACAAATATATTTTAAGAAACTGATAATTTATATTATGTTGATTGTACATATTGCCAGACACTTCTTTCTTTTGTACACAGTTCTTTTTTCTCGTTTTTTTCTCTCTTTCTCATTGTTAATATCATATGACTATTCTATTCACGGCCTAAAATGATTTTAATTGTTGTATTTGAAATATAATTTTAAATAAAATAATATTTCAATATAACATAAGCTTGCACCACGCTGATGAGGGCCAACAGCTCGAAACGCATCCGTGGTTAGCTTTTCTTGATTAATCAAGAATGGGTATTTGGCCAATTCTGGAATAATTAGAAATCAACGAGAATAGTTGATATTTATTCCGATAGATGGCGCAAGCCATTAGCAACTTTCAGTTGCACGATAAGGAGATGCCTTTTTCTTAATAAATATAAATTGTTTTCTCCCCCATTGAATATAAGCAAAAATATTTTAAAACTTTATTCTGTTGAGATGTTATGTGGCGCTGAGTTTGTTGTTGACACACATTAATATCTTATAATACTTTGATAAAGGTTGACGTTCAGCCAACTTAAATATTGATAAAATAAATTATATTTTGTTCCAATATATACCTCTTTAATTAAAGAATTATTTATTTTTTATTTTTTATTTCAACACACAAAACGCGATATTCCGGCTAGGGATAATTGCGTCGATTTACTTTTTTTTAACAGAAACAGTTATAAACATATTATACAAGAAAAAGTAATCAGAAATTTTAATATATATTAGGAACCTGAACCTTTCAGGTTAGAAATATAATCATAAATATATTTACAAAAATAGTTAAATCTGTGATAATTCTCTCTGCTATTTACAAATTGATATAGATCTACAACATTGTCTGTTGTCTAGCGGTGAAGAAGAGTGGACATTCCAGCAGTAGGTGTCTCGAGTCTTGGAATTCGTTGCCACAATGACAGTTAGAGTCTTCGATCAATTCAAAATTATTTATGGATTGCTCTATTTTCGAAAATTTAGCTATATATAAATGGGAATTTTGCAGGAAGGATTCGTAGCTATATGAATAGCTATTTTTATAGCAATATTTATGTTATAGATCATATATATATTCTATATGGATATATATGTATTATATGTAGATAAGATGCTATATGTGTGAATTCTATAGAGCCATATGTATGTGTCAGATCGTCTATATGTATTATCTATAATCATACGACTGGATTTTTCCAGCTTCTCAATATTGCCACGTGGAAAATTAGGGAAGACAAAAACTTCAGGACGAGACAACAATTTATTTCAGGGAAGGACAAACTATGAAATGTAAACAAAAGATAAGCCACCAGTGAAATTTAGAGAGTCGCAAGATTTAAACATAAAAAAAAAAGACCACTCTGTTAATAAAAAATAATAAAATTAATAAATACTATGTTACATAGCTTCTTCCCTATGGGAGCTGTGACCCACAGCTAGCAATTATTGTAGATACTGACATGGATCTGACGTGCTTCTGCCAAGGATTCCATCGAAGTCTTGGAACTTTGTCCCTAGTACCTTTGCGTCCTTTTTCTTGCGGCGTGAAGAGCGGCTTTGTCGTCGTATCGTCTATAGGGATATCGTCATCTTGGAAGGAAGTCTTGGCTTTGACACGGCGGTGGAATTTTGGAGCCAGTCTCTAAAAATGTAGATCACAGCACCCATGGCTTCAAAGTCTTCTCGGCGATCTTCAGTTTGTCTTCCCTAACTTACCCAGCATCTCCACCGAAATGCTACGTGGAAAATTAGGGAAGACAAAAACTTCAGGAAGAGACAACAATTTATTTCAGGGAAGGACAAACTATGAAATGTAAACAAAAGATAAGCCACCAGTGAAATTTACAGAGTAGCAAAGTTTAAACATAAAAATGACCACTCTGTAAATATAAAAATAATAAAATTAATAAATACTAAGTTACAATATTAAAACTATATTAGGAGATTACCTTCAATCTGTTTGGCTCACTTGTGGGATGTTTATACCTCTACAAGACAAAATATTGGATTTACAAAGAGTTTAACAAATACATTAAATAACGCCGGTTTCTCATGGCTTATTGGATGCTCTGATCACAATATATTGCAAAGTTATATTCCTTTGATTATTAGGACAATGTCAGATCAATCGATACAAGAAGACCAATCAAGAATAAGAAACTCAAAATTTTATCCACATTATAAAAATTTCCATACCTCAATAGAAACAGAATGCTACCTAACCGATGATTTCCCTTTACAAGTCAAACGATGCATAGCTCAATCGAGAATACTATTTACAGTCTTCAAAAAAACCACGTTCTGACGTTTGAGGCCCGAAACTTAATATGTACATTGTGTATCAAGGAAATTACTGGAGAACTCCCCCATTGCCTGCTTAATTGTACAGCCCTTGATGCAGAGAGGAAGGCCCTATATCAACAAATTAAATGTACCAATACTTCACCCTACGTATTACTTTCAAAAATATCAGCAAACAAATCTAAGACAATAGCTTACTATAATTTTTTTAGATCATCATTATGTAAGGACCAGCCAACAAGTGAATGACTTTGAGATGAAGAGTAAAGCCAGTTCAATTTCTATGTAAATAACACAATTATTACCTTACCCAATTGGGAAAATCTGTATGGGGCAAGTTCCTAATAAAGGCTTTTGTATGTGTGTGTGTGTGATTGAATTTTTCCATATCCTCAATATTAAAGCTATATGAATTGAAAATAATAATAAATATTGTATTAAATAGTTGTTTTTACTATTTTTAAGCGTTCATAATAAATTATCTCTTGATATACTTAATCAATGGAGAGAAATGTATTTTTTTTTCTCCCTTTAAGGTTAAAAAGAATGGTTTTGTTTGGGATTTGAATCGACACCGATTGTTTAGAGAAGATCAGAATCACACAATGTCTTACGTTATTAAGATGGAAAAGGTGCAAATTTCCATAAAATCCTAAACCAATATGGAATGTTTAAATAGCAAAACGCATGGATGTCCAATAAGCCTAAAGGATAAAGAGAGAAATCCGAGATATGCTCAGAGAAAACAGAAGTAAGATTGATCAGGAACCAAAATGCCACCAATTTGGAGAAACGGCTGATGCTAAAAAAAACGGTGATGATTGATCATGAGAGATCAGGCAGGAAAAGTAGAGGGAGCTAAAACATCTAGGGATACCTTAACGAGCTTAAGTCCCAAGACAACCCAAATAATCTATATAGATGATTCCAGTAACTGGATAAAAAAAAGAGAAGACTAAGAACAAATCGGAAGACACGTGTTTTTCCAAATTGAAGAAGTCTCTGAGAAATAAGATTAGAGAGGCGTCAATTTGGAGGGAGGCCTACAACTCCCAGGGTGAAGACCGGCCAACATGGCATGTCGATTATAAACCAGGGGCCGCAATAAATCCAAACTAATGTAAAATCAATGCTCACCATTGGCGCTCGTTGAGAATGGTGTCAACCAAGATGATGTGTGGACTTCTTAATTACAAAGGCGGAGTGAGATTTTTGTATGTTGCAGCTAGCATTAATTATCTTTTAGTGTCGCCGCTTTTTGCCATGTTTTATGGGCCGTTTTAATGAAGAAAATGATCGTATTGCCTGCTCGAACGACCGTGATTGGGGTAAATTAGGGGATTTATGTAGACGTCGTTAGTAATGGGTCTAGTGGACTGTCGACGGTAGATTGGATGAGTTATGTCTTCCGTGTTATGATTACTTCATTTATTCTATAATTTCGTAGATGTAGACAAGTTACAACGGATAGTTATCTGATTGCATTCTTTAATTTTGTTACTTATCTTTTTTTTTCTTATCCCCAGTACACGTGGTACAGGCCATGATAATTATGGTGGGTAGAGGTTGACGACTGCTTTTACTGTAAGTGTACCACATGTCTACATATGTGAAAAGCAGTTTTGCTTATCCCTAGTACACGTGGTACAGGCCATGATAATTATGGTGGGTAGAGGTTGACGACTGCTTTTACTGTAAGTGCACCACATATCTACACATGTGAAAAGCAGTTTTGCTTATCCCCAGTACACGTGGTACAGGCCATGATAATTATGGTGGGTAGAGGTTGACGACTGCTTTTACTGTAAGTACACCACATATCTACACATGTGAAAATCAGTTCGACTTTGCACTTACAAATGTGCCTGAGCCCCGTTTGGTTACTTGCACTCGTTGATGGGGTTGGACTTTTACAAGAATCGGGGGCCATTGGAGCAATTTTTTTATCAGAAAAAAAGTGCCCAATGCGGGAATCGAACATGGGTCGTAGCGGTCGAAAACCAACGGTTTAGACCATCCTTTAGGGAGAGGTGTCCTCTTACCGGAGAGTTACGAATTACAGTATAACCTCCCTGTGAAGGACACCTAATTGCAGAGCTAAAGTGTCCTTTAGAGAGAGGTGTCCTCTTACCGGAGAGTTACTAAATACAGTAGAACCTCCCTGTAAGGGACACCTAATTGCAGAGATAAAGTGTCCTTTAGAGAGAGGTGTCCTCTTAGCGGAGAGTTACTAAATACAGTAGAACCTTCTTGTAAGGGACACCTAATTGCAGAGCTAAAGTGTCCTTTAGAAAGAGGTGTCCTCTCACCGGAGAGTAGCTAAATACAGTTGAACCTCTCTGTAAAGGACGCCTAATTACCGAGCTAAAGTGTCCTTTAGAGAGAGGTGTCCTCTCACCGGAGAGTAGCTAAATACAGTTGAACCTCTCTGTAAAGGATGCCTAATTACCGAGCTAAAGTGTCCTTTAGAGAGAGGTGTCCTCTCACCGGAGAGTAGCTAAATACAGTTGAACCTCTCTGTAAAGGACACCTAATTGCAGAGATAAAGTGTCCTTTAGAGAGAGGTGTCCTCTTAGCGGAGAGTTACTAAATACAGTAGAACCTTCCTGTAAGGGACACCTAATTGCAGAGCTAAAGTGTCCTTTAGAGAGAGGTGTCCTCTCACCGGAGAGTAGCTAAATACAGTTGAACCTCTCTGTAAAGGACGCCTAATTACCGAGCTAAAGTGTCATTTAGAGAGAGGTGTCCTCTTACCGGAGAGTTACTAAATACAGTAGAACCTCCCTGTAAAGGACACCTAATTGTAGAGCCAAAATGTCTTTTAGGGAGAGGTGTCCTCTTACTGGAGAGTTACTAAATACAGTAGAACCTCCCTGTAAAGGACACCTAGTTGTAGAATATTAAAAAAAATCATTTTTGTTATATCCCAAGTGAGGGAGGCCACTCTCTAATTAGGTGCCCCTCGGCAAGGCTGAAAGAGAAGAGGCCCCATTACCATTTAGATAACAACAACAAATGTCTCCAATTGGAAGGAAGCGCGGCCTGGCATTAGCATACAGATTCTGTTTGAAAATCGCCACGAATTCAAAGAAGAAGAAACCCAAATCTTCATTTCAGTTTGAACCTATTTGCATCCCACTTTCTCAATAGCCGAAAGTAATTTGATTTCTTTTTCCCCAACTCTGTGTAAACAACGGGAGATTTTTCCTCTAAATAACACATTATTTTCATCTGATTTAAATCACCTAATTATATTCTTAGATTTGATGTTCTTTTATACCCGACTCTTAATTTCATTCAATTGACTTTTTTTTTATTGTCTTTTTTTCCTTTCCCCTTCTCTCTCAGTCCGTTTCCAATGATTGTTTTCTAATTTTATTTTCTCCCCCAATTGATTCTGCAGCCTCGAGGTTACTCTAATGATGATGATGATGAAGGAAAATCCATTTAAATTAGAGAATATATTAATTTTAAATAGCTTTCCTTTCTCTTAATAACTCTTACGCTATGCATTTTCTATTTATCCTCAGCGCGCTCCCTCCCCATTGCTCCATCTCTAAGCGAAATTTTAATCAATTCAAATGATGCAAAATCAATTGAATCCCTTCTTTTAATTAGAGGATTCCATTTGTTGAATAAAATCCGTTTTATTTGGATTTGATTAAATCTAGTTATTCTACATGAATAAGTACCCCAGAGCTATTTGGCCCATGTCTAATTAATGTACGTTGTTCTTCTTTTTTTTCCTCCAATTTATTTATATTTTTGGAATTAGGGATCATTTAGGGAAGCACTCAATTTTATAAAATTAATTTTAAGAGAAATATAAATAGAGATAGCTGTATATATTCTTTAAGAAAAATTGATCTTTGTGTTTTATTCATTGTTGTTTCTTACCGCAATGTTTTGTTTCGAATACTGATTTATCTTGATGTATAAATCTGATATCTATTTTCATCAATGTTTGGAAAAATATCTTGATGAATGAAAGACGGAATTGGGTTTTTATAGATGACTAGCCGAATGACCCGGGCAACACCCGGGTTTTACCCGATTAAATGTTTTTATTCAAATACTATTCGTTGCAATTATAAATTGGCGCCGTGGATGTCACTCTTGTGAAACGTCCCGCTCCAAACTTTGTGTCTGAGAAGCGATATTTTTATAGAAAGATGATCTGGCTTTTGTTTTCTGCTCGAATTAATGATTTTCTGTTAGAATTTTGTTACTGCGCACAAAATAATGAACTGGTTTCACCCGTGGTCTCTGCTTTTTGGAATTTTTCCCGATATAATTTTGTATCTGATAATCAAACATGATACAGCAATATCGTCACCATCATTTTCTGACTAAAAGTATATAGTTTTAATAATTGATTTATATATATTTTTAAATAGCCTATCGTCTTCTCCGTATTTTTTTACCTATGTATGGAAATTTTGGTTTGAATTAGTGAACTACTGCGAATTTGTATACCGGACATACAAACAAACATACAAACATTTTTATATATATAGATATCTCTCTATATATTTATATTCTCTTAGTTTCTCTATTTATAGAAGTTTTTCTGGATTCGGTGAGGTCTCGCTTCTTCTTGAAACTTGGACTATTCTCGAACACCTCTTTTCCATTCAATTCAATTCTTCTCTTTCTACCATTATTTTTAACATTCATTTTAGTCTACAGATCTTTCATCATTGATTATTATTTTCTTAATATAAGGTTGTCCCAAAAGTTTGTAAACATATTATGATTTATATTTTACAAGTGTTTACGAACTTTTGCGACAACCTTGGTAATATTGGTAACCTTGGTAAAATTATAACAGAATTCTTATAGGAGAATTATTTAATCTCTGATGTTCTATATCAAGGGTGGCCAATCAGTAGGTGGGCCAAGTTTCAGAATTACAAGGTTGTCCTAAAAGTTCGTAAACACTTGTAAAGTATAAATCAAAATATGTTTTCAAACTTTTGGGACAACTTTGTCATTCTGAAACATGGCCCACCTGCTGATTGGACCATGCTTGATATAGAACATCAGAGATTAAATCATTCTTCTATGATAATTCTGTTATAATTTTACCAAGGTTACCAAGGTTGTCCCAAAATTTCGTAAAACTTGCAAAATATAATTGACAATCATAATATGTTTACCAACTTTTAGGACAACCTTATATATATATATATATATCTGATTAATCGTTTTCTGATGATCTTAAACAGTTATCCCAAACTTCCCAAATATATGAAATCAGTCAAACGATGGACACGTGGAGACCGAAGGATAGAAAGGTTGTGACTACCAATAAAAAGAGATAAAGGGGAGAGACAGGGGGAATGTCACGGCTGAAGGGAGACGTTTAACCCTAGCCAGGTTGTGTGGATGACTAACGATCAAATTGCGGTCCATTTTTGTGACCATATGTCCAATTAAAATAAAAAAGGGCGACAGAGGAAGTGGCTTGGCTTCGCGTGGCGACAATTAACTTTCCTGTTTAGCTCCAACATCACGGATTAGATCAGAATGTCTTTTTCCCACATTACCAAGTGGCCACAGACACCTGCGGCTTTTCCCCTTTTTTAACGAACTGACAATTAAGCAAAAGTGCTGATAATTCTCTGCAGCTGCAATAATACCGTTATTACTGTGCTAAATGGTTTTATAAACCGAACTTCCAACTAGAATCACGCGAAGTAAAGTACAAGGCTGCCCCAAAAGTTTCTTTTACAATAAAACACCTATATTTCCATGTGAATCCTTTCAATAATTATTCCAATTGTTGTATTCATAACACAAAATTGATAAATATGGATAGATTGCTCATCAAATAACAGTAGTATAAGGTTGTCCCAGAAGTTCGTAAATATATTATGATTTACATTTTGTAAGTGTTTACGAACTTTTGGGACAACCTTGGTAATATTGGTAACCTTGGTAAAATTATAACAGAATTCTTATAGAAGAATGATTTAATCTCTGATGTTCTATATCAAGGGTGGTCAATCAGTAGGTGGGCCAAGTTTCAGAATTACAAGGTTGCCCCAAAAGTTCATAAACATATTATGATTTATAATTTACAAGTGTTTACGAACTTTTGGGATAACTTTATGATTCTAAAATTTGGCCCACCAACTGATTGACCACCCTTAACATCAGAGATTAAATCATTCTTCTATAAGAATTCTGTTATAATTTTACCAAGGTTACCAATATTACCAAGGTTGTCCCAAAAGTTCGTAAACACTTGCAAAATATAAATCATAACCATAATATTGTTACAAACTTTCAGGACAACCATATAAATGCACAAAACTCAAAGAAATAAAAGATCTTACATATAAAATTACATAGTTGTCATTTACCAAAAGTGTCACCTTCCCCTTAATAAAAAAAACCTCACCAGCTCAAACACCTGTTTGGTAAATTTGACCGATTCCATAACCCTCTCGTTGGATGTCATGAAATCGAAGCCGCCCCTGTACTGATAAGGACCATAGCTCAAAACTATTTGCTTGAAATAATTTTTCAATAAACTTATATTTATTTTCCAAAAATACTTTAATGTATTAAATTTAATTGTCATCTATCGTTAAAATTTTACACAAATAAATTTACTGGCAATGCGTTTCTTTTTAAATATCATCAAATATTATCTCTACAGACCTTATAATAGATGGCAATTAAATTTAATTTACTAATATATATTAGTTATGAAAACATATTTTGCGGAAGAGCTTTGCTCGATGTAATACCTTGAAATTATATGTATGTTCCTCTACAGACCTATAAGCTTATGTCCATAGTTCACTAAACACCCCCAAGCTGCCTTCCATATAAAATACAGGGTATACTCCAAACCAATCCAATACAATAGTAGAGCGGTCTAGATATTAATTTGGCGAAACCGCTGAGAGGGTTCACTACTGATGAGCCAAGCCCTCTCATTCAATAACATATATCATTGCAGTAAGGTCTGAAGAGATAATATTTGATGATATTTAAAAAGAAACGCATTGCCAGTAAATTTATTTGTGTAAAATTTTATACTTGAATGCATATTTCAAGGCAAAAGTGTTGACTATACATATTTCAAGCTACTATTTCTAATTACTATTTGACATCGAACGTTTAATTTTCATGATTCCTAATGTTCAATTGTGTTAATTGTATATAATTTCAGATATACACGCAATTATCCTAATTGTGGATATGGCGTGTCTCTCCCAACTGTTAAATAAATAAATAAATAATACATGTTGGATTTTTGTCTGAAATTTGAAAAGGAAATGGTATTGGGAATCATTTTTCATCATCATTAGTGAAGTTTTTTTACTAAAGTACACAGTTTCATCGTTTTGATGCATACTTAAAAGAGAGATGTCTCTTTTTGGTGTATGAATATCTCTTTCCCACAAGCTTTTATCAGAGTTTACATTGTAAAGAAGGAAACTTCAAACAGAGAAGAATATTTCAAGGCAATTGTTAATCGCGTTATCAGGATTGTCCCTTCATCTTTGTACAGATAACCATTCAAAAGAATGATAAATTTTTAATGTTAATTAAATATTATAACAATATATATATATACAGTAGAATCTCCCTATAAAGAACACCTAATTTCAGAGCTAAAGTGTCCTTTAGGGAGAGGTGTCCTCTTACCGGAGAGTTACTAAATACAGTAGAACTTCCCTGTAAAGAACACCTAATTGCAGAGACAAAGTGTCCTTAAGGGAGAGGTATCCTCTTACCGGAGAGTTATTAAATACAGAAGAATCTCCCTGTAAAGAACACCTAATTACAGAGCCAAAGTGTCCTTTAGGGAGAGGTGTCCTCTTACCGGAGAGTTACTAAATACAGTAGAATCTCCCTGTAAAGGACAACACCTAATTGCAGAGCCAAAGTGTCCTTTAGGGAAAGGTGTCCTCTTACCCGATTAAATGCTTTTATTCAAATACTATTTGTTACAATTATAAATTGGCGCCGTGGATGTCATTCTTGAATTCTCTAGACGAATGACCCGGCATCGCCCGAGAATTACCCCGAGTGCAATTTCCTTCATACTGAAAGTTAATCGATAATAAATAGTAGAAATGCCATAGAATAGCAACACAGAAGTAACACATAAACCACAGTCAAAAAGTGTATGTGTGATGGCAAAAATTGTATTATATTAGTGTTTAGGTATTTGATTTAATTATTTTTTGCAATGCATTTAGTTGTTTCAAAATCAATATAGTTTAAATAGATGGCAGCTTTTCCACCCAACCCCCGAGGTACCCGCCTCAGCGCACTAACCCTTGAAATTGCCTGAGTTGAGTGAGTGATTACGATGGATCTTGACTGCGATGCCCATCTTCTCAGTAAAAATAAGAAAAAATAGGTTTATAAAAAATATTAATCCAAAATACTGGCATTTAAATATTTTTCTGTAAAAATAAAGAGCACATGGAAATTAGGTAGACATATGTGTTTGCTAGTGACTGCGACTGCATTTTAAACGATTTCAAAAAAAGAGAGATAAAAAAAAAAACAAAGGCCAGAAAAAATAATAAAAAATAAGAAAGTGATTATTTACATACAGTAACGCTAAATTTGTAAAGTTTTTTTTTTTTGCATTGTGTGCACTTACCGTAACTTGACACGTGACTTAACGTGACCGAATTGATGACTCTGATACTTGTATATATGATTATGTTAGCATAATGAATTAGTCAGTATTCCCATGGTCTCCAGCGAAGAGGTGCGAATTGACTTTTTTAAAATATACATAATTATAAAGATAGAAGCTTCTATATAAATAACTAAAATAAACCGTAATAGCTCAGTTGGGAGAGCGTTAGACTGAAGATCTAAAGGTTCCTGGTTCGATCCCGGGTTCGGCATCTTATTTTAATTTTTTAAAACGATGACAGAATTGATGACTCTGATACTTGTATATATGATTTTTAAATTTTTACTTACCGTAACTTGACACGTGACTTAACGTGACAGAATTGTGCATGACTCTGATAACTGTATATATTAATGTTATGAATAATAATGTTTTGATGTTGGAATGATAAAGAATTGGATGTACAGTCGTGAAAAAGGAAAGATAATTATTTACCTATCAAGTAGTTTTTATTTTCAATTACTTGAAAAGAATTACATATTAATTATTTTTCACATTAATATAGAATTTATAAAATGAATCCCCTATATTCTTGAATTAAAAAAATAGGTAGGTTAACTATACATATTTACAACAATATACAAAGTGTTATATCTAAATCTATGTGGTCTAAAAATAATAAAAAAATAGTCAATGATGAAAATAAAATACGTTTTAAAAAGAATATATATTTGCATATTAGATTATAATATATATATGTAGTGATTATACTGACATATTCATTTATAAATTCAAATTATGATGTTTAGTCAAAGAATACCTTTAATATAACTCGACGAAATTTGAAAAGGCATAAATTCAGTTTATATTAACGTAAATCATATTCATATAATTTTTGATACAACATATAAATGCTCGAATATAACTAAGACTATATGCAAATACAAACTATAAATGCACAATGAGCAATAAAATAGATGCAGCGAAGTGGTTGATTAAATTGACGAAATCGATGGCGTACCTGATTAGCTAAGCCCTCTCAAATCTTTTCATTTTAAGACACTCGTTGTACAAATTTGCCTTATATGTTTTGAAGTTAAAATATAACGTGAAATTATAAGAATTTTAGAAAATTAGAACATACGCTAGTAAATTATCCTCTTTAAAGATATTAATGACTCATCCATTGATGAGCTCTACTCTTTCCCAGCAGACACCTTCAAAAGTCTCAAGCTTTACAAGCTTGATACCTTAGTGTATATACCTAAGTGTACCTTCTCAAATCTTTTCATATCTAGGCACTTGCTGTACAAATTCGTCTTATATGTTTTAAATTTTAAATATAACGTGAAATTGAAAGAATTTTTTAGAAAATTAGAAAATGTTAGAAATGTTCTCTTATTTAAAGATATTAATGACTCATCCATTGATGACCTCTACTCTTCCCCGGCAGACACCATCAACAAACTCTACAAGCTTAATACCGTAATATGATTGAGTGGAGATAAGAAAGAAGAAGAAGACATTATTGACTGTATTGACTCATCCATTGATGAGCTCTACTCTTCCCCAGCAGACACCATCAACAAGTTTTACAAGCTTGATACCTTAGTGTGATTGAGTGGAGATAAGAAAGAAGAAGACATTATTAACTGTATTGATTCATCCATTGATGAGCTCTACTCTTCCCCGGCAGACACCATCAACAAGCTTTACAAGATTGATACCTTAGTGTGATTGAGTGGAGATAAGAAAGAAGATGAAGAAGTTATTGATACACTAAATTTCTCATAAAAGACTTATCATACCAGAGACCATACAGGTAAAAAAAAAACAAAAATAAATAAAACCCTTGGTTTGATCTAAACCAGTCTCTGATGAACCTCTCTGTAGTGGCCACTCAGGTAAAACTAAAGAAAAACTTGGTTTGATCTAAATCTGTCTCTGATGAACCTCTCTGTAGCGACCACTTAGGTAAAACTAATGTAAAACTTGGTTTGATCTAACCCAGTCTCTGATGAACCTCTCTGTAACGACCACTCAGGTAAAACTAATGTAAAACTTGGTTTGATCTAAATCTGTCTCTGATGAACCTCTCTGTAGCGACCACTCAGGTAAAACTAAAGAAAAATTTGGTTTGATCTAAACCAGTCTCTGATGAACCTCTCTGTAGCGGTCACTGAGGTAAAACTAATGTAAAACTAGGTTTGATCTAAAGCAGTCTCTGATGAGCCTCTCTGTAACGACCACCCAGGTAAAACTAAAGTAAAACTTGGTTTGATCTAAACCTGTCTCTGATGAACCTCTCTGTAGCGACCACTCAGGTAAAACTAAAGAAAAACTTAGTTTGATCTGTAATACAGTCCTATTAATTCTCTATGAACGAGCTTCTCCAGCAAAATACAATAATTCATAGCTTCTACAATCTCTCTGGATTCTGATAACATTTCAATTAATTAAATATAAATAAATAAAATATATATCAACATGCAAATCTAAAATTAAACATTGTTAAACTTCACCTTTCACCAGAGAAATTATCGAAGGGAAAATTCCACTCCTAAAAATAATTAATTTATATAAATATAGTAAAACTAAATATAAATTTATTCAATGTTAAAAACTTTAAAATTTTCTTCTTTTTTTCTCTCTTTCTCTCATCTCGAATGAAAGGGGAGACGGGTAAAAAAAAAAAAGAAACAATTTCCCAACTTTATTCCAATACGTCTTTAATCAGACCCGGATAAAATTAAAGTTTCATTAGCAATATTTTCAAAATTAATAATTTATCCCAAAAAGAAATGAAGTAGAAAATTAAATAGATAAAAATCTAAAAAACAAAGAGGCAAAAAAATCCTTTAAAGTAGGGGGGGGGGGGGGGGTTGGATATTAAAATTGTTAATTTTAAAATATTTTCATTAAGCCAGCCCTTCTCGGCTGTTTATTAAAAATATTTAGAGAGTTCTTTTCTTCTTGCCTAGGTGTTGATAGATAGGCGGGGCTAGAGAACCTTTATAGCAGCACACTTGTATAGCTACAGACTTGTATAGTCCGTGGTGTTTATAGCTTTATGTTCTCTAGTTAATTTGCTTTTCCAAGTTGTTGTGATGAGCATATCTTATAGCACACTTGTATAGCTCGTGGTGTTTATAGCACTTTGTGCTCTAGTTAATTTGCTTTTCCAAGTTGTTGTGATGAGCATATCTTATAGCACACATGTATAGCTCACTTGTATAACACACTTGTATAGCTACAGACTTGTATAGCTCGTGGTGTTTATAGCACTTTGTGCTCTAGTTAATTTGCTTTTCCAAGTTGTTGTGATGAGCATATCTTATAGCACACTTGTATAGCTCACTTGTATAGCTCGTGGTGTTTATAGCACTTTGTGCTCTAGTTAATTTGCTTTTCCAAGTTGTTGTGATGAGCATATCTTATAGCACACATGTATAGCTCACTTGTATAACACACTTGTATAGCTACAGACTTGTATAGCTCGTTGTGTTTATAGCTTTAGGTTTTCTAGTTAATTTGCTTTTCCAAGTTGTTGTGATGAGCATATCTTATAGCATACTTGTATCGCACACTTGTATAGCACACTTTTATAGCTACAGACTTGTATAGCTCGTGGTGTTTATAGCTTTATGTGCTCTAGTTACTTTGCTTTTCCAAGTTGTTGTGATGAGCAAATCTTATAGCACACTTGTATAGCTGAGAAAGCTGCACCCCTACACCCCATAAGATCATGGAATTTGTGTAATCTTTACAGGGGATAAGAAACAACAACAACAATTTGTATAGCTCGTCATGTTTATAGATTTACTAGCCGAATGGCCCGGGCAACGCCCGTGTTTTACCCGATTGAATGTTTTTATTCAAATACTATTTGTTACAATTATAAATTGGCGCCTTAAATAAATGCATATATTAGTTAATAACTATAGCCTATGTGCTTTATCTGTCTATGTACTGTTGGCTTCCGTAGGCGTCTCTTACTGGGTAAAAGGAAAGAGAGGATTCCATTTAGTTATTAACTAATATATGCATTTATTTAAAGAGCGACCCGCTCCAAAACAATAGTTACAAAAACGAAAGAGCGAGTGGGGGAGGCATGATGGGGGGGGGGGGGGGGGCAAAGGTGGCGTGACCGTAGCCAACCAATAGGAGGGCGACATTCCAAAAAAAAAGGCAAACGGTGACAGAGAGAGAAGACTGATTAGGAAAGACGCTCGTAACTGTATATAGAATGTGCTCTAGTTACGTATATGTTTATAATCATTACAATATTTGGCTTAATAGAGAGAGGACTGTATCACTTTGATTTTGCAAGTTGATGTGATGATAATATTTTATAGCACACTTGTATATCTCCTCTTATAAATCATATTTATAGCTTCATGCCCTATATATGCCCTACATACCCCTTTTTAAATCATTATTCGGGTATCATAGAGAGATAACTGTATCACACTTGGATTTTTCTAGTTGTTGATTAGCATTTTTTATAGCACACGTATATAGCTCGTGTTTATAGCTATGCAGTAGTTGCATATTCTTTTATAATTACTGATATATTTGGTTATAATAGAGAAATAACTATAACAAATTGGTTTTCCAAGTTGTTGATGGGCATATTTATAGCACACTTGTATAGCTCCTCTTATAGCTCGTTAGCTTTATGCCGTATTTGCATATATACTTTTCTTATCATTATAATATTTGGTTATAATATATATATATATATATATATATATATATATATATAGTGTAGAAACTATATAACAAAATTATAACAGTGATTCTAATTTTAAAAACTTAAGGAGCAAACTGATAATAATGATAACTTATATCAGTTAGATTTGATTAGATTAGCAAGCTAAATCTAAATTAATTATAATAATAAATAGTTATTTAATTTTATAGTCCAGTTTTGTATTAAGATTATCTTCACTATTATGATCATTTAAATACAAATTATAAAATTTGTAAAATGTTATTAATTTGTAGATAGAGAGAGAAAAAAAAAAATCCTTTACTTCTATTACATCCTCAAGTTAATTATATATTTATAATTAATAACAATAAAAAAAATTAACAAAGTAACGTCTATTACATCGGCTTTTACACGTCATTCAGACATACTCTAATCCTATATATAGAATAATCGAAGAGATAATATATATAATAGTTAGAAAAAAGAGAGAAAGACAGAACCATGCACTTTTAATCAAACTAATAATAAGGAAAAAAAAAAAAAAGAGTTTTATAAAGAAGGTAGATAAGATTGTTAGTATATATATATATATTTTTTTATGATTTTATATTTTATCCTTTTTTTTTTTTTTAAAAAGATTTTTAAAGGTTTTTTTATTTTATAATATGATTATAAATAGTTGTATTTAGTAATATATCTATAGTATGAATTAACATTTGTTATAAGTTTGGATATTATGTTTTGAAACCCTAATGGTAGACCAGACATACACAAAAAACTTTAAATTGAAATAAATTGGAAAAAGAGATCTGCTGGAACGGGGATCATCAGATAAAATTCCAGCGACATTTCAACCCCTTCTTTATTATGTCATAGATCTCTTTTAAACCGTATTTTATGTGTTAATATTAAGTTGTTTCAGTGAAATATTTAAATGAACATATAACAGATACAAGTGTTAACAAATTCAAACTGTAAACCTACCTTGGCCGCTGCGTCCTCCATTGTGTATATCTATTTCTGGCTGGCACATGTCGCGGGAGGGGAATGTCCCCCCACATTTCAAATTTAGACCATTTATTCAGAATTTTTTGAACAACAAGAAAATTAAAGAAGATAGGAAAAATAGTTAAAGGAAGAAAGCTAAGTTTTATAATCTTTACAGATAGTTATATCAAAATAACTGATTTAACACTTATTCATCTTTTAATATTCCTTTAAAAAGGCAAATTATAAGAGTTTAATAAAGCTATTAATTGTGCAAGTTCATCTTTATTTAACTTCCATTTTCCTCCCCAGAAATTGGAGATTAAACAAAATTGAACTATATACTTTAACATTTTAAAAATCTTGTGAAAAAATCTTTTAATCAGTTATTTAATAAAAGTTTAATTAACTGTTAAAGATTATAAATTTGTATTAGTTAATATTAAGAGAAATTATAGAAAGTTGATTTCATAAATGGATATTTCCATTTATTTTTTTTAAAATATTTTATAATTGATATACTGTTGAAATATTTTACTTGTTTGATACTAAATTTGTTTTTAATAAATTCCATGTTTAAATTTTTAACATCTTCTATGAAATTATCTAATATATTATTTATTCTATAAAATCTTAGAAACTGACCATAATATATACCTTTACAGCAATTTAATGATATATTAGAATTCATATTACAGTATTTTATAATATTGAAATTATAATTACTCTTTTTATTATAAACTCTAACAGCACTATTTGTAAGGTCTATATTCAAGTCTAAAAAGTTAACTTTTTTGTTTCTATAAATTTTTTCATTGTTCTTAAGTTTCAAGTATTTAGGATATATTTCAGGTATTAATTTTTTAAACAGTGGATTATTAAATATTATTATGTCATCTACATATCGGAATATTTGCCAATTAATATTATTTTGTAGAAAGTATTCTCTTTCGTACCAGAACAATATTAAATTTGCTAGTAACGGACTAGAAGAAGTACCCATGGGAACGCCTTCTGATTGAATATATATTTTATTTTTAAATTCTATATAGTTAAAATTTAAAAATGTTTCCAGTAGAGTTTTTGCTGTTTTAAGATCTAATTTAAATGTTTTATATCTGTTATGAATAATTTTAATGTAGAAAGTTTTGTCATTAATTAATTCATTAAATAAATTGGTTATTTTATTATTTAGATCTCTTAAATTTATTTTAGAATATAGGTCCTCAAAGTCAAATGTGTGTACTGTTTCAATGTTTGTCCAATTGTTCATTAAATAATTAATGATTTTTTTATTTGAGTCGATAAATTTATAATTATATTTATTAGTTAATTTATTTATAATAAATTGTAGTGTTGAGGCTAATTGTATATCAATATTTTTTATGACTGAATTTATACCAGATGTGATTGTTCTGAAAGAAATAGGTTTTTTGTGTAGTTTAGGAATTATATAGAACTTTGGTATGTTTGGATTTTTGTGGTTATTATAAATTTTTAGTGAATTTTCAACATTTTTGATGTCTTTTTTGATTTTTGTGCCTGTAGTTCTAGCAAAAGTGTATTTATGATTATTATCAATTTCCTTTTTTAGTATATCGTGGTATAGATTTTTACAAATTAAAGATAAATTATTGGGACATTTATCTATAGGAGTGATAATATAGTCCTTCTGTAAATTAATTATATTTTCTTTGAAAGAAGGAATGTCTGAATTGGGTTTTGTGTATTTAAGTGTATTATTATAATAATTTATAATTTCCTTTTTAATATTATGTTTCCATTCCAGAAAAGTAAATTCTGGAATACTGTATTTTATACTAGTTTTATTTATGAAAATATCTATATCTTTTAATATAGATTTAATTGTATTATTATAATTGTGTTTAATTTGAGGTATATATTTATACCCTTTATTTAAAATTTCTTGATATTCTGGATTTAAAAAAGAAAAGTTGCTAGTTAATATATGACCTGAGTACTTATATTTATCAATATAGTTGTTGCAATTACATTTAATTTTTTTAAAATTTGCCAAATTATTAATAAATTGGTTATAATTGCAAACTAAATTACCTATATTTTTATTGTATCTCCAGATTGTTTTAAAATTTAAATTTTTTATAGGGAAAAGATTATTGATGATTTGGTTATTAAAAATATCATTAAATTTAATATGATTAAATAAATTGTTATTAAATTTAATGATAATATTAATGTTATTAGTATTTTGTTTAATTTTTCTGTATTTAAAGATGTCGTGTGTGATATCTATTAATCTGTTAGTCAGATTATGAATTTTAATATATTCTATGAGTTTGATAAATTTATTATTATTTAGTTTAAATAATGTTTTAATAAATTTATCGACGAAGTTGTTAGTGTACATTTGTTTTGGGTCCAGTAATTCTTCAAATTCAATGTAACCTAATTTATTTGTAGTTTTACCTCTGGTTTTATTAGGTTTAGTTTTAAATTCATTTTTATATTTGCAACTGATTTCATAAGTTGAAATTTCTTCTGTTTGTGGTTTGTATGTGTAGTTTAATTCGTCGTTAAGTCCATAAGGGAATAATGTGTTGTGTTTATAAATGTAGTTGTTTTCTAATAATAGTCGTTGTTTTTTGTTTTGACATATGTCTAGTATTTCTATCTTAAAGTTGTTAAAAGTATGTAATTGATTGTGTTCTTTCATATATATATTACCAATTGATTTTTTAGCGTGGTTTCTATGTAGGTTTATTCGTATATTTAATGGATTACAAGTTTGTCCTATATATGATAGTTGACAAATTTGGCATGTTAATTTATAAATAGTATTCACTAATTTACAACTAGTTGTTTGAAAAGTGTCATGGTTCTTAAGAGAGGGACAAGTTTGACAATTTTTTCTTAGGCAATTCTTAGCGAGTTTAAATTAACATAAAAGAGGTGCTAACACTAATATGTTTGTAGTTTTTTTTAGTTTTTTTAGTTTGTTATTCTTATGAATTTTTTAAATATATTTTACTTAATTGTTTTTGTGGTGATAAAATTTGTAATAAATTGAATAATTAATCTATAAATATATAGATATTACTGTTTGTTATCTGTTATATTTTTAAGAATAACTAATAAAAAAAACATCTTTAAACTAACAAAAACACTGAAAAAAACAAAAGTTCTGAAATTATTTTTTTTTCTAGAATTACTTTTATAATTTAATTTTTAATAATCAAACAATGACAGATAATTAAAATTTGTATGAAGATTTATTTATATTAGAATATCTAATATAATTTAATTTGTATATTATGTTATATATAAAAAAAATATATCATAGAGCAAGCTCATATGAATTAATATAGTGTAGAAACTATATAACAAAATTATAACAGTGATTCTAATTTTAAAAACTTAAGGAGCAAACTGATAATAATGATAACTTATATCAGTTAGATTTGATTAGATTAGCAAGCTAAATCTAAATTAATTATAATAATAAATAGTTATTTAATTTTATAGTCCAGTTTTGTATTAAGATTATCTTCACTATTATGATCATTTAAATACAAATTATAAAATTTGTAAAATGTTATTAATTTGTAGATAGAGAGAGAAAAAAAAAAATCCTTTACTTCTATTACATCCTCAAGTTAATTATATATTTATAATTAATAACAATAAAAAAAATTAACAAAGTAACGTCTATTACATCGGCTTTTACACGTCATTCAGACATACTCTAATCCTATATATAGAATAATCGAAGAGATAATATATATAATAGTTAGAAAAAAGAGAGAAAGACAGAACCATGCACTTTTAATCAAACTAATAATAAGGAAAAAAAAAAAAAAAGAGTTTTATAAAGAAGGTAGATAAGATTGTTAGTATATATATATATTTTTTTTTATGATTTTATATTTTATCCTTTTTTTTTTTTTTTTAAAAAGATTTTTAAAGGTTTTTTTATTTTATAATATGATTATAAATAGTTGTATTTAGTAATATATCTATAGTATGAATTAACATTTGTTATAAGTTTGGATATTATGTTTTGAAACCCTAATGGTAGACCAGACATACACAAAAAACTTTAAATTGAAATAAATTGGAAAAAGAGATCTGCTGGAACGGGGATCATCAGATAAAATTCCAGCGACATTTCAACCCCTTCTTTATTATGTCATAGATCTCTTTTAAACCGTATTTTATGTGTTAATATTAAGTTGTTTCAGTGAAATATTTAAATGAACATATAACAGATACAAGTGTTAACAAATTCAAACTGTAAACCTACCTTGGCCGCTGCGTCCTCCATTGTGTATATCTATTTCTGGCTGGCACATGTCGCGGGAGGGGAATGTCCCCCCACATTTCAAATTTAGACCATTTATTCAGAATTTTTTGAACAACAAGAAAATTAAAGAAGATAGGAAAAATAGTTAAAGGAAGAAAGCTAAGTTTTATAATCTTTACAGATAGTTATATCAAAATAACTGATTTAACACTTATTCATCTTTTAATATTCCTTTAAAAAGGCAAATTATAAGAGTTTAATAAAGCTATTAATTGTGCAAGTTCATCTTTATTTAACTTCCATTTTCCTCCCCAGAATTGGAGATTAAACAAAATTGAACTATATACTTTAACATTTTAAAAATCTTGTGAAAAAATCTTTTAATCAGTTATTTAATAAAAGTTTAATTAACTGTTAAAGATTATAAATTTGTATTAGTTAATATTAAGAGAAATTATAGAAAGTTGATTTCATAAATGGATATTTCCATTTATTTTTTTTTAAATATTTTATAATTGATATACTGTTGAAATATTTTACTTGTTTGATACTAAATTTGTTTTTAATAAATTCCATGTTTAAATTTTTAACATCTTCTATGAAATTATCTAATATATTATTTATTCTATAAAATCTTAGAAACTGACCATAATATATACCTTTACAGCAATTTAATGATATATTAGAATTCATATTACAGTATTTTATAATATTGAAATTATAATTACTCTTTTTATTATAAACTCTAACAGCACTATTTGTAAGGTCTATATTCAAGTCTAAAAAGTTAACTTTTTTGTTTCTATAAATTTTTTCATTGTTCTTAAGTTTCAAGTATTTAGGATATATTTCAGGTATTAATTTTTTAAACAGTGGATTATTAAATATTATTATGTCATCTACATATCGGAATATTTGCCAATTAATATTATTTTGTAGAAAGTATTCTCTTTCGTACCAGAACAATATTAAATTTGCTAGTAACGGACTAGAAGAAGTACCCATGGGAACGCCTTCTGATTGAATATATATTTTATTTTTAAATTCTATATAGTTAAAATTTAAAAATGTTTCCAGTAGAGTTTTTGCTGTTTTAAGATCTAATTTAAATGTTTTATATCTGTTATGAATAATTTTAATGTAGAAAGTTTTGTCATTAATTAATTCATTAAATAAATTGGTTATTTTATTATTTAGATCTCTTAAATTTATTTTAGAATATAGGTCCTCAAAGTCAAATGTGTGTACTGTTTCAATGTTTGTCCAATTGTTCATTAAATAATTAATGATTTTTTTATTTGAGTCGATAAATTTATAATTATATTTATTAGTTAATTTATTTATAATAAATTGTAGTGTTGAGGCTAATTGTATATCAATATTTTTTATGACTGAATTTATACCAGATGTGATTGTTCTGAAATAAATAGGTTTTTTGTGTAGTTTAGGAATTATATAGAACTTTGGTATGTTTGGATTTTTTGTGGTTATTATAAATTTTTAGTGAATTTTCAACATTTTTGATGTCTTTTTTGATTTTTGTGCCTGTAGTTCTAGCAAAAGTGTATTTATGATTATTATCAATTTCCTTTTTTAGTATATCGTGGTATAGATTTTTACAAATTAAAGATAAATTATTGGGACATTTATCTATAGGAGTGATAATATAGTCCTTCTGTAAATTAATTATATTTTCTTTGAAAGAAGGAATGTCTGAATTGGGTTTTGTGTATTTAAGTGTATTATTATAATAATTTATAATTTCCTTTTTAATATTATGTTTCCATTCCAGAAAAGTGAATTCTGGAATACTGTATTTTATACTAGTTTTATTTATGAAAATATCTATATCTTTTAATATAGATTTAATTGTATTATTATAATTGTGTTTAATTTGAGGTATATATTTATACCCTTTATTTAAAATTTCTTGATATTCTGGATTTAAAAAGAAAAGTTGCTAGTTAATATATGACTGAGTACTTATATTTATCAATATAGTTGTTGCAATTACATTTAATTTTTTTAAAATTTGCCAAATTATTAATAAATTGGTTATAATTGCAAACTAAATTACCTATATTTTTATTGTATCTCCAGATTGTTTTAAAATTTAAATTTTTTTATAGGGAAAAGATTATTGATGATTTGGTTATTAAAAATATCATTAAATTTAATATGATTAAATAAATTGTTATTAAATTTAATGATAATATTAATGTTATTAGTATTTTGTTTAATTTTTCTGTATTTAAAGATGTCGTGTGTGATATCTATTAATCTGTTAGTCAGATTATGAATTTTAATATATTCTATGAGTTTGATAAATTTATTATTATTTAGTTTAAATAATGTTTTAATAAATTTATCGACGAAGTTGTTAGTGTACATTTGTTTTGGGTCCAGTAATTCTTCAAATTCAATGTAACCTAATTTATTTGTAGTTTTACCTCTGGTTTTATTAGGTTTAGTTTTAAATTCATTTTTATATTTGCAACTGATTTCATAAGTTGAAATTTCTTCTGTTTGTGGTTTGTATGTGTAGTTTAATTCGTCGTTAAGTCCATAAGGGAATAATGTGTTGTGTTTATAAATGTAGTTGTTTTCTAATAATAGTCGTTGTTTTTTGTTTTGACATATGTCTAGTATTTCTATCTTAAAGTTGTTAAAAGTATGTAATTGATTGTGTTCTTTCATATATATATTACCAATTGATTTTTTAGCGTGGTTTCTATGTAGGTTTATTCGTATATTTAATGGATTACAAGTTTGTCCTATATATGATAGTTGACAAATTTGGCATGTTAATTTATAAATAGTATTCACTAATTTACAACTAGTTGTTTGAAAAGTGTCATGGTTCTTAAGAGAGGGACAAGTTTGACAATTTTTTCTTAGGCAATTCTTAGCGAGTTTAAATTAACATAAAAGAGGTGCTAACACTAATATGTTTGTAGTTTTTTTTAGTTTTTTTAGTTTGTTATTCTTATGAATTTTTTAAATATATTTTACTTAATTGTTTTTGTGGTGATAAAATTTGTAATAAATTGAATAATTAATCTATAAATATATAGATATTACTGTTTGTTATCTGTTATATTTTTAAGAATAACTAATAAAAAAAACATCTTTAAACTAACAAAAACACTGAAAAAAACAAAAGTTCTGAAATTATTTTTTTTTTTCTAGAATTACTTTTATAATTTAATTTTTAATAATCAAACAATGAAAGATAATTAAAATTTGTATGAAGATTTATTTATATTAGAATATCTAATATAATTTAATTTGTATATTATGTTATATATAAAAAAAATATATCATAGAGCAAGCTCATATGAATTAATATAGTGTAGAAACTATATAACAAAATTATAACAGTGATTCTAATTTTAAAAACTTAAGGAGCAAACTGATAATAATGATAACTTATATCAGTTAGATTTGATTAGATTAGCAAGCTAAATCTAAATTAATTATAATAATAAATAGTTATTTAATTTTATAGTCCAGTTTTGTATTAAGATTATCTTCACTATTATGATCATTTAAATACAAATTATAAAATTTGTAAAATGTTATTAATT
>CP092864.1:149855325-149906392 GCA_030710605.1 Cordylochernes scorpioides
GTGCGACTTGGGAGGAATTTTCCTCCTAATCTCTGTATTTATAGCATTGGTTATGTATGCATTTATGGTAGTAGTTTCTTTAATATTGAATTTACAACTTTGTCGAACATTTATATTTAGTAAATTTCTTTTTTTTTTCCAGTACCTAAGTTGGTTTACAGTACACTCATCTATGTGAGTTGTTATGCATCATACTCTTTTTCTTCCATACAATTATCCTCTTATTGTAGGGTGTATTAGTTATTTTACGAAAATATTGCCATGTAGAAAATTAGGAATAGAATTACTTTATACATAATACAAAGACATTATACATAACGGCGAATACATAATAATATTCCAATATTATAACCTCTGTGAAATCTTTAGGACAAAATAATAAAGCCTCCGAGTTGCGTTTCTTTCTTTAAAACGTTTAATAAAGCTCAAGCTTTCGGGTATGGTGGCCCTTCTACAGGAGCAACGCAAATGGTAGTGAATCGTCAGCAGCTGTCATATATTTACCTAAAGTACCTAGTACAGCTGCTGACGATTCACTACCATTTGCGTTGCTCCTGTAGAAGGGCCACCATACCCGAAAGCTTGAGCTTTATTAAACGTTTTAAAGAAAGAAACGCAACCTCGGAGGCTTTATTATTTTGTCCTAAACATAATAATATATAATACAATTACTTTATACATAATACAAAGACACTATACATAAAGGCGAATAATATTATTACGGCGAATACATACTACAAATACACTATACATAACGGCGGATAATATTATCACGGCGAATACATAATATATAATACATAATACAATTACTTTATATATAATACAAAGACATTATACATAACGGCGAATTATATTGGTATTTCAATTTTTTGCAAATGTTTACGAACTTTTGGGATAACCTTTTACTTTGTGGTTCGTTAAAAAGGTTGGTTTTAAATTATATCTCTAATTGGGCTCATTCTATGAAATACAACAACAGCAGCTTTATTAGGACATTTTCTTCCTGTAAGGACTCGCCATATATCATTTTCATGGAGAAAAGGAAAAAAAAAAAAACATAAACAAAGGAGAGAAGGAAAATGAAAATGAAATCAAAGTATTCAACATAACTATACAAATTAACTATGGATGGAAATTGTTCTGTAATTTTAGTTCTTAGAGATTACCTTGTTCTCTAACGCTTTATGAAAGTTAAACAATTCTATCGCTATATATTTTTTCTCGGACATTATTCTGATTAGCTGAACTGGGTAGACTTGGATAATGTTCTTTAAGATCTTATTCCGTTCCTCGTTAACAATAGTGCATTCAGAGATATAGTGGGTAATTTCTTCTATGCTTTCAGTTTTGCAGAATTTACAAATTACATCTTCCTTTTTAATTATTTGAATGTGACTTTCTCTTAGTAAAATCGAAGTGATTCTTGTTTAGGTAATGTAACCTTTTATGTCTAATGATAGGTTCCAGGATAAAAATTGGAGTAGACTTTGATAATGTTCTTTAAGATCTTTATCTATGAAATATCCTCTTATGAAGAAAATAAGATTTATCTAGTATTTCGATCTTATCAAGAAGAAAAATGTGGGTTTCTGATTTGAAGCGATTTTTGTTGTGGCTTTTATCAATAATTTTGTGGAGATAGAACTTAATATTCGCAGACTTGTCCAGGTGTTTGGGCATGTTGAACAAGGTCTATTCTAATTGATAATTACAATGCTGATCACAAAAGTCAAGATGAGATTTTAATTGGCCTGAATCAATTTGTCTTCTTACTGACAACACACCTGCGCAGGTCGGTGTCACGGATCGTCAAACACGAAAAGGAAGCTATCGTTGTGGTAATATTTTCATGTTTGATTGCCAGCACTCGTTTTCAAGTTTTTAAAATAACTTTATTTGGTGCTACTCAAAATAAATAACCTAGTTTATGATATAAGGTTGTCCTAAAAGTTTGTAAACATATTATGATTTATGTTTTGCAAGTGTTTACGAACTTTTGAGACAACCTTGGTAATATTGGTAACCTTGGTAAAATTAAAACAGAATTCTTATAAAAGAATGATTTAATCTCTGATGTTTTCTGTATCAAGGGTGGCCAATCAGCAGGTGGGCCAAGTTTCAGAATTATAAGGTTGTCCCAAAAGTTCGTAAACATATTATGATTTATTAAACTTTACACAAATAAATTTACTGGCAATGTGTTTCTTTTAAATATCATCAAATATTATCTCTACAGACCTTACTGCAATGATATGAGTTATTGAATGAGAGGGCTTGGCTCATCAGTAGTAGTGAATTTTCACAATTTCACTACTGATGAGCCAAGCCCTCTCATTCAATAACTCATATCATTGCAGTAAGGTCTGTAGAGATAATATTTGATGATATTTAAAAGAAACACATTGCCAGTAAATTTATTTGTGTAAAGTTTAAACGATAGATGGCAATAAAATTTAATTTACGCATATTATGATTTATGTTTTGCAAGTGTTTACGAACTTTCGGGGCAACCTTGGTAATATTATAACATAATTCTTATAGAATTACATATATATATTATGAATTATAATGTTTTGATGTTAGAATGATAAAGAATTGGATGTACAGTCGTGAAAAAGGAATGATAATTATTTACTTATCAAGTAGTTTTTATTTTTAATTACTTTATAATAATTACACTTTAATTATTTTTCGCAGTAATATAGAATATATAAAATGAATTCTATATTCGTGAATTAAAAAATAGGTAGGTTAACTATACATATTTACAACAATATAATTCAAAGTGTTATATTCTAAATCTATGGTCAAAAATAAAAGAATAGTCAATCAATGAAAATAAAATATATGTTTTTAAAAAATAATATATTTGCATTTTAGATTATATATATATATTATATAATCTAAAATGAAAATATTTTATTTTTTAAAACATATATTTTATTTTCATTCATTGACTGTTCTACATTTTTTGACCATAGATTTAAAATATAACAATTTGAATATTGTTGTAAGTCGCTAAAAGAAGTTAGAAGTTTCCTAGGGCTATCTTCCTACTACCGCCGTTTCATACCTAATTATGCCCATATGGCCCAACCATTAAACGCTCTTTTAAAGAAAGATTCAGTGTTTAGTTGGAACATAGAAGAGCGGCACGCATTTGAAGCTCTCAAGTCAGCCCTAATTTCTGAGCCTGTCTTGGGACATTTTGATCATTCATCCCCAACAGAAATACATACTGATGCGAGCAACTATGGAATAGGAGCAGTTTTAGTGCAAATTCAGAAGGGAAAGGAGAGAGCCATTGCCTATGCATCGAGAACGCTCAATAAGGCGGAAAGAAATTATTCAACGACTGAGAGAGAATGTCTTGCTGTTATTTGGGCCATTGGCAAATTCCGGCCGTATGTTTTTGGACGTCAATTCACTATCGTAACTGACCATCACTCCTTGTGCTGGCTAGCCAACCTCAAGGACCCATGTGGGAGGTTGGCAAGATGGGCTCTTCGGCTGCAGGAGTTTGATGTTACTGTTGTGCACAAGAGCGGAAGAAAACATCAGGACGCTGACTGTTTATCAAGAAGTCCCCTAAATTGTAGTGAAGATATAGAAGAAGATATTCCTTGCATAGTTGCCTTACAAAATTTTGGACGGGAACAAATGAAAGACCCGGACCTCACGAAGATAGCCGACAAAATCCAACAGGAAACATCTAACAAGTCCTTTATAAAAATAAACGATACTCTCCATAAAAAAAATTACGATCCAATGGGAAGGGAATGGCTTCTGGTGGTCCCCCGCCACTTGAGGCCTGAAATACTGAGAAACTTACATGATTCTCCCACTTCAGGACATCTTGGATTTACTAAGACATATGATCGAATAAGAAAAAAATTCTACTGGCCCGGAATGTATAGGAATGTTAGGAAGTATGTGGCTCACTGTCCAGATTGTCAGCGACGCAAACGCCAGCCCCAACTCCCTCCAGGACTTTTGCAGCCGATACCTGTGCCTATAGCCGCCTTCGAAAAGTGGGAATGGATCTCCTTGGAAGGTTTCCAACATCTATGTGTGGGAACCGCTGGATCATTGTCTGTACGGATTACCTCACCAAATTTGCGATCACGAAAGCTCTACCGACAAGTGAATCAGTGGAAGTAGCGAAATTCTTCATTAAAGATGTAATTCTGAAGCACGGTGCGCCGAGGGAGGTTATCACAGATCGAGGACGAAATTTTACATCTTCAATGATTCGTGATCTGAATAAACACTGCAGAATAATTCATCGGACAACAACCGCCTACCACCCTCAGACCAATGGACTCACTGAAAGGTTGAATAAGACAATAGCAGATATGCTGTCCATGTATGTGGACGTCAACCAGAAAGATTGGGATGAGATTCTCCCATTCGTGACGTTCGCATACAACACGGCGAAGCAAGAGTCCACGGGGTTTAGTCCATTCTACCTTGTGCACGGGCGTGAGGCGGAGACCCCACTGGACTTGCTATTCCCCAAATTTCCTTCAGAGGATGAAGATGACTTCATCCAGACTCTAGGATCAAGGGCCGAGGAAGCGCGACAGCTGGCACGCATTCACACTATGAGGTCCCAGGGAGAAAATAAACTCCGTTACGACGCCCATCACAGAAACATAGTCTATCAGCCCGGAGATCTCGTTTGGATCTATATCCCTGTGCGCAAGGTGGGTTTGTCTGAAAAACTAATGCGACGTTATTTCGGCCCGTATAGGGTGACAAGAAAAATATCCGATGTGACATATGAAGTAGTGACATTTGGAGACCAGCATGGTCGTCGTAAAACAAAGGACATAGTTCACATCTGCAGGATGAAGCCCTATTTAGATCCAGAGGAGCGGGAGGACCACCTGGAGGAGGACATGGAGGACAACTCATCAAGTCCTCAAGGGGAAGAAGTTTCAGTGGAGGGGAGGCGACCACCCTTGGCCCAGGAGGAGGTCCCCAGACCGGGAGACCTGGATATCCCTGGCCCTGTTACGCGGTCGCGGGCTCGTAGACTGGAGGCGCAGGTCTCCTGCTGAACATCGGGTCGATGTCCTTTGAGAGGGGGGCTATGTAGCGAGTAATTGGTTTTTATGTAAATATTTTAATTTATTTTTAATGCCTGATTTTTGCATAGGTTTTTGTTCTATTTTGATTCCTATATATACTTTTGCGTGTATTCATTTAGTTGTTCATACTTTTCGGTTGTTCTTCTTTTGACCTCGTTTTGTTTGGTTATTAAAATAACGTTCTTTGTTTACGGATTACCGACTCTACCTTTTTGCTACGCTACAATATGTATAGTTAACCTACCTAATATAATCTAAAATGCGAATATTTTATTTTTTAAAAACATTTATTTTATTTTCATTCATTGATTATTAAGAAAATTTAAATTATAATAAAATTAGAAAATTATATAAATAATACAAAACGTTTTAATGATAATAATAAAAGAGTCTACAATAAAAAAAAATCTGAAAATGTATTACGATTAGTAGTAAATTCTATCGTGTTTATACCAGCGACATTAAAAAACGACCATCCAGAGAGAAGAAATAGGGGAAAGGACAAAACAAGAGACCTATAAAAGAGAAAATATTAGCTCTCGTAATGCCATCTGAAACTTCAATATGCTAACTGCATCACTCCTTAAGTCTTTGTTCTCAGAACTGTCCATAAAAAAAAAAAGAGAGAGAAAGTGAGTGAGAAAGAAATATGGCGTATTGCTAAAGTTGTCGGTTTCCAGGTAAATCCTCCATGTGGGAATAAATGGAAGTGCTATGCTAAGCCTTTTCCTTGTCAGGACTTCCATAAATCTTATGGGTGTAACTGAAACCTCTTGAATTCAAGCCACTGGTCATCTTTACATAAGCAACAAATAATACGCTTGTAGACGAATGATCTGCCATTCTACTTTATATAGATGGTTCTAGTTAGGTAGAGATTTGTAGTTAGATCATTTTCCTGTGTATCTAGTCAATCTTTTGTTTTTATATTCTTATAAAAATCATGTTTTATTCTCTCTATCTCTGTGAGCGTCCATACATAACAATGAAGACTTTAAATATATTATGTATTTTGAAAGTAGAGCAATCCATAAATAAATATTTAATTAAAAGGCATATATTGGATCAAAATATCATTTATTTTACCAATATTTCAGTTGGCTGAACGCCAACATTATAACATTTAAAAATGTTTATAACACCTTGATAAAGGTTGGCGTTCAGCCAACTGAAATATTGGTAAAAAAATGATAATTTGATCCAATATATGCCTTTTTAATTAAAAATATTATATATTAATCAATGCAATAAAATAGTTTAAAATAACTGAAAAAGTAATATATTGAGTTGATCAACATAAAATCAGATGAAACTAAGCGAAAAAGAAAAGAAGATGGGGATTTGTTTATTAATAATTCGCCTGATTTAAAAATGATGTCAAACATCTCTATTTCCATTTCAAGTCTTTCTTTCTTATGATAAAAACTATATTTAATATTTTTCATTTGTTTCAAAATTCTCCTAAATAAGGAATATATAGAAAAGTCTATGTGTCTAAATTAAAATGAAAAATGTCTAAATTGAAATGAAAAATGTCGTAATTAAAATTGAAAATGTCCAAATAAAAATGAAAGCGTCTAAATTAAAATGAAAAATGTCTAAATATAAATTTAAAATGTCTTATTAAAAGTTAAAAACCTATATATACAAAATTCAGAAAAATATGTTTAAAATAATGAATTATTTTGCCTAAATACAACTTAATTTACCACCACTTATATGTGTCTCATAGAAATCTTCTGCATATTATTTCTTTAAAACGTATTAATTGGTTTATACATCTATTTAATAGAAATTAGGATAGAGCTTATATAAATATTTTGAGTAATCTTATTAAATACAGCGTTATTAAATAAGTATAACATTTTTAATTATACAAAAATTATATTTGATGTACAATACTTGATAGAATATGTATTTAAAATTATATTCCATTGCCACATTTATGCAAGTTTCAAGATTTCAAATCATACTAAAAATATATTAAAATGAGAAAATGGCAGAAGAAAAAAATCCCAATATATTTAGTTTCTAAAAATAGAATATATTAAAATATAAAAGGTAAAATTTCACACATAAATTATTAGAAATATTTTCATACATATATAGGTTTTTAACTTTTAATTAGTCATTTTAAATTTATATTTAGACATTTTTCATTTTAATTTAGACACTTTCATTTTTATTTAGACGTCTTCAATTTTAATTTAAACATTTTTCATTTCAATTTTGACATTTTTTATTTTAATTTAGACATTTTTCATTTTAATTTAGACGCATGGACTTTTCTATATATTCCTTATTTAGAAGCATTTTGAAACAACTAAAACATATTGAATATAGTTTTTATTATAAGAAAGAAGGGCTTGAAATAGAAATAGCGATGTTTGACATCATTTTTAAATCAGGTGAATTATTAATAAACAATTCTGCATCTTCTTTTATTTTTCGCTTAGTTTCATTTAATTTTATGTTGATCAAATTAATAGATGACTTTTTAGAGTTAAACTATTTTAAAATAATTAAATCTAGAAGTGTGTGTGTGTCGCAAACAACAATAATTATTGTTGTTTGCGACATTTCTAGATTTAAAATAATTTTCATCTCTTTATTTTTTTAAAAGTTATACTAGAATTATGTTGTATATACTTTTTTCAAAATAAAATCTAAATAGCTTGATAATTTTTTTTCTGTCTAAATCCTCCTTTCTTTATTAATTTTAATTAGCCTTCTTTTTTATAATTTTGATTTGCAGAATTATAATTGATGTTCAATAACTTAGAACCTTTTGCATAGTTTCGTCCTGTAAGCATACCAACTTGATTCAAGTTTCCTGTTTTTCTTTTGATATTTCTTGATACGAGCCTCTATTCATTTTGAATTTGGTAGAAATAAGACGATAATATTTTAATATTATATTTTAGTTTTGTCATAGTTGAGTTTTAAAGTGTCTTGAATAAATATTTTATAAAAAGTCCATGTGTCTAAATTTAAATCAAAATATCTAAATTGAAATGAAAAATGTCTAAATTAAAATTTAAAATGTCTAAATAAAAATGAAATTGTCTAAATTAAAATGAAAAATGTCTAAATATAAATTAAAAAGTCTAATTAAAAGTTTAAAACCTATAGATGTGAAATAAATATACGGTATTTTATTTCATAAGCCTACGGGTATAATAAATAAAATTAACCATGTAGAAAAAGATTTTTAAACAAAAATATTACAAAAGGCATTATAGAGACACCTTATAGAACAAATATGATAATAAAATATATTTATTAAAGCGCTCTATTTAAAATGCTAATTCTAAAGCAAATTTAATAGAGTTAACCGCATCTTTTTTTTTTTAAATCTAAATGAAGAACTCATCAAGCTTCTTTTTTTTTTTCTATATTAATTTCCTTCATTTTTTTCAATCTCTTTTGAAGAAAATTGAGTTGGGCATCATTGGCAGATGATGTGGGGTGGAGGAATAAAATTAAGAAAAAATTAAAAGAAAATTTTATAAAAAGGAATCAGAGGCTGAATAGATTATTCTTAAAACAAGATTTTTAGTCCCCCCCATGGAAAAAAAAATGCTGAAAAATGAAACTTTCTGGAAGCCGAAAAAAAAAATCAGATTTTTCCTGAGTTAAAAAGGAAGCTAGCTCATTATCCATCCGGGACCTAATGATGGCTTCTATGTAAATAAGTCGCTCATTAGATGGCAGTTTTTGTCCGCGGGAACCGCCCCTCGGTTGCCCTTTGAACGATAGCTCCACCCTACTCCACTGCCTTTTTCTCCTTTTTTTTACTCTCGCTTTAGAAAAATTTAAAAAATTAGAGAAAGAGAAAAAAAAAAGGGAACAAAAACCCGAAACCACAGAAAATGGCAGCTCATAATTGATATAGAGCTGTGAGGAACAACGACTTTGGTAGTTGCCTAGAATGGAGATGGGGATATAGAGAAAAGAAGTAAAAAAAAAAAGAGAAAATGAAACCAAATTTTTTTCTTTATCTTGACAGCAAATTAAGAGATGTCAAGAGGATTTGTGGGGAGGAAATGGATTCTTCTAAGCCGAGAAGAACTGATTAGGAATAGAATCAAATCTATTCTAATTAAGTACAAAATTTCTACCTAGCATCGATCATTTTTTAAGGAAAAAGGAAGTTTTTCTCATTAGACTTGCCACCCTGTCCTTCCATGTAGACCACTTGAAGAGAAGAGAGTGAAAATGGACGTTTGGAAAGGATTACTTTTCCTCCAAACTTTTTTTTTTCTTCAAAATTATTAATTTTAAAAAATGTTTTCTTATTATATAAATGGGTTTTAGCCAGCATTTTTTTTACCTTCCCTTGATTTTTCTTCTTCCAAATTAGCCCTGAAAAACTCTCGCCGCTTAAAGAAAATTTAGTAACGAGAGGGGGAGAAAAATGGCTCTCTGGCAGGAAAATTAAAGAGTTATTTTTCACTTTTGCTTACATTTGGTTAATTGCTGTTGAGATTGTAAAATATTGAAGCAGACCTAAACTAATGGCACTCTTTCTAAAAAATGATAAAGTGACTGAAATTGGTAAAGTTCTAAGTACCTAGGGTCTTAAAGAAAACCGTTTTTTCTTAAGATATAAATATTAATTTTTCTTTAGGAAATTTGAATGCTTTACTTTATTACAGGCCACAGTTTTTACTAATTGTCTTAAATACTTTTTCTTTGATGTCACCTAATATTTCATTTGGAATTTATTTGCTCAAAATGGGGACTCAAGTTGAAGCGCCATATGTTGGGTATAGGACTATTAAAAATTGTTACTTTAAATCCTAGAATTCCTACAATTGGTGAACTATAGATGAAAGATTTGGGAAGGTTTGACTCATCAATTTCAATTTAACGATAAGATTTTTTTTTCTTAATATATGCATCTTATCCCAGTACAATACCACATTTGTACTGTTTTTTCACTTTGTTTATTTTGTTTAACAGAAACATTAAGAATATCGCGATAAAACAAAGGAATGATAATTCGAAGAAACTCAGTGGTGTTTATTTCTAAACATCAATAATGTGCAGAGCTGTTCACTTATTTATTTGTATTATTACTCTTTGTAACAAATATTTTCAGGCAATATGTTTCTTTTCACATATATAATCAAATATTATCTCTACAGACCTTACTGTAATGATATAAGTTATTGAATGAGAGGGTGTAACAAATAATTTCAGGCAAGGTGTTTCTTTTCAATAATATCATCAAATATTATCTCTACAGACCTTACTGCAATGATATAAGTTATTGAATGAGAGGGTGTAACAAATAATTTCAGGCAAGGTGTTTCTTTTCAATAATATCATCAAATATTATCTCTACAGACCTTACTGCAATGATATAAGTTATTGAATGAGAGGGTGTAACAAATAATTTCAGGCAAGGTGTTTCTTTTCAATAATATCATCAAATATTTTCTCTACAGACCTTACTGCAATGATATAAATTATTGAATGAGAGGGTGTAACAAATAAATTTACTGGCAATGTGTTTCCTTTCAATAATATCATCAAATATTATTTCTACAGATTTTACTACAATGATAAAAGTTGTTGAATGAGAGGGCTTGGTTCATCAGTAGTGAACCCTCTCAGCGGTTTCGCCAAATTAATCTCTAGACCACTCTACTATTGTATTGGTTTAGTTTTTTTTTTCATATAAAGTTTCTTAAGCTAAGACAAGTTGGGCTTAAGTTAGACTTAAGTCTAAGTTTCTTTTATTATTTCTATTTCTCTAGCTCTTCATTGGAAAATGGTTACCGTTGCGATGTTAATCACCTTGGACCAGAATTTGGTCGAATATTCAAAGGGTCCAGGGGTGTGGTCGGACTTCTCCCCCCCCCCCCCCCCTCCCAAAAAAAAATAACAAGACTTAGAACAAAACACTATAAAGGAATGACAATACATCTAGATGGCACAAGAACCTATAGGACATGTAACAACTGTCTTGGTGTGAAACTAACACCTACCCACATATTCTCATGTCCAGCAATGGCCACAGCCTTGCAGAAAATTGACATAGACACAGAACAGAAGCTTTACACACCAAAGAAAGTGGACATTGCGAATGCTGTGATAGAGATACATGGAGACATCTAAGGCTCTTCATTGGATACAACAACAGAAAATTGACATGGACCCAGAACAGCAGCTTTACACACCCAAGAAAGTGTACATTGCGACTGCTGTGATAAAGATATATGGAGATAACTGGGGCTCTTCATTGGACACGACAACAACAACAATACAGTATACACACCCAAGATAGTGGACATTGAGACTGCTGTGATAGAGATGTATGGATACATCTGGGGCTCTTCATTGGACACGACAACAACAACAATACAGTATACACACCCAAAATAGTGGACATTGCGACTGCTGTGATAGAGATGTATGGAGACATCTAAGGCTTTTCATTGGACACAACAACAACAACAAAAAATTGACATGGACCCAGAACAGCAGCTTTACACACCCAAGAAAGTGGACATTTCGACTGCTGTGATAGAGATGCATGGAGACATCTGGGGCTCTTCATTGGACACGACAACAACAACAATACAGTATACACACCCAAGATAGGGGACATTGCGACTGCTGTGATAGAGATGTATGGAGACATCTGAGGCTCTTCATTGGACACGACAACAACAACAATACAGTATACATACCCAAAATAGTGTACATTGCGACTGCTGTGATAGAGATGCATGGAGACATCTATGGCTTTTCATTGGACACAACAACAACAACAACAAATTGACATGGACCCAGAACAGCAGCTTTACACACCCAAGAAAGTGGACATTGCGACTGCTGTGATAGAGATGCATGGAGACATCTGGGGCTCTTCATTGGACACGACAACAACAACAATACTGTATACACACCCAAGATAGGGGACATTGCGACTGCTGTGATAGAGATGTATGGAGACATCTGAGGCTCTTCATTGGACACGACAACAACAACAATACAGTATACACACCCAAGATAGTGGACATTGCAACTGCTGTGATAAAGATATATGGAGACATCTGAGGCTCTTCATTGGACACAACAACAACAACAATACAGTATACACACCCAAGATAGGGGACATTGCGACCTCTGTGATAGAGATGCATCGAGACATCTGAGGCTCTTCATTGGACACAACAACAACAACAATACAGTATACACACCCAAGATAGAGGACATTACGACTGCTGTAATAGAGATTTATGGAGACATCTGAGGCACTTCATTGGACACAACAACAACAATACAGTATACACACCCAAGATAGAGGACATTGTGACTGCTGTGATAGAGATGCTTCGAGACATCTGAGGCTCTTCATTGGACACAACAACAACAATACAGTATACACACCCAAGATAGAGGACATTGTGACTGCTGTGATAGAGATGCATCGAGACATCTGAAGTTCTTCATTGGACACAACAACAACAATACAGTATACATACCCAAGATAGGGGACATTGCGACTGCTGTGATAGAGATGTATGGAGACAACTGAGGCTCTTCATTGGACACAACAACAACAACAATACAGTATACATACCCAAGATAGTGGACATTGGGACTGCTGTGATAGAGATGTATGGAGACATCTGAGGCTCTTCATTGGACACAACAACAACAACAATACAGTATACATACCCAAGATAGTGGACATTGCGACTGCTGTGATAGAGATGTATGGAGACATCTGAGGCTCTTCATTGGACACGACAACAACAATACAGTATACACACCCAAGATAGAGGACATTGTGACTGCTGTGATAGAGATGTATGGGGACATATGAGGCTCTTCATTGGACACGACAACAACAACAATACAGTATACACACCCAAGATAGAGGACATTACAACTGCTTTGATAGAGATGTATGGAGACATCTGAGGCTCTTCATTGGATACAACAAAAACAATACAGTATACACACCCAAGATAGAGGACATTGCGACTTCTGTGATAGAGATGTATGGAGACATCTGAGGCTCTTCATTGGACACGACAACAACAATACAGTATACACACCCAAGATAGAGGACATTGCGACTTCTGTGATAGAGATGCATCGAGACATCTGAGGCTCTTCATTGGACACGACAACAACAATACCGTATACACACCCAAGATAGAGGACATTACGACTGCTGTAATAGAGATTTATGGAGACATCTGAGGCTCTTCATTGGACACAACAACAACATTTCTCCAGCTCTCGGGAACTAACATGTCCTTCAACAATAAAACTTTAAGAATGACTTCCAGATAACTATACACTCAAAAAGTAGTTTAAAAAACCTAACCTTGGATTTCTTGTTGATTTTATTAAATTGTAAAGTCGTAAGTTGAACTAAGTGAAGATGAACATGTACTGAAATATTATTGATATTTTTTATAACTCACGTAAAACTAATTCAATAGTTTCATATATAGAATCGATAGAATAGGTATTAAATATATAATATAATGCTAAAATGAAAAGATTTAAAAGCACGAATGTTTATTTTATACATAATACAAACTTCTACTGCCCTTTCTGCGATGTAAAAATATATTGGGAGGGCTTGGTTCATCAGTGGTGAACCCTCCCAGCGGTTTCTCCAATTTAATCCACCAGACCGCTTCTCAGAGCACTAATACTGTATTGGACGATTCTGCTTATATACGCAGCACTGAAGGGTGGAATATCAGAAATGGTTTTCAAGAAAACTATGGACATAAGCTTATAGGACAGTAGAATTACATTCAAATATAAAATAATATATAATATAATGCTAAAATCTTGGTATTTCTGTTTCTTTGAACACTAATGGCTTATATTACAATTTCAAAATTTCTGGAACTTTGTGAATTTACCGAAAAGAGAAAAACCACAGCTATTTGATGTTCAAACGGCGTGTGTTCTGTCAATCGACACAAATCGCATTACTCAGTTGTAGACTCTGCGGGTTCGTGACATGGGGAGTTTTTTAGGAGAGGACTAATTTGTAGAGCACACAGTACACGGTGCATGTTGGAACTCCCTTAACCATATAGGAACCCAGCATTTAATTCCTTTATAGACGCATCAATAAAGCTCAATACTCCATTCATAATGCTAATTATACAATTCGCACTTTCCAAACAGAATTCCTACACAGTTCCATCCAAATTTTTTATAGTCAATTTGTCACATCACACGGCAAGAAATATTTACATAAAAGAGGTCTATCAGAAACACCAAATTGTTCCTGCGGAGAAACTGAACAAACTTCATCTTATCTATGACTGTCCGAACTTTACAGAAGTGAGATTGTTCACTGATCTAAATGATTTAACTCTCTTATATCAGCCACTTTGTCTATATATATTTAACGAACTCTGTCCAATAATATTTTAATGACATTTAAAAGAAACAACGAATAATGAAGAGAATTAAGATAATCGCATATTAACACATACAAACACTTTTAAAGACAAAATGCAAAAGATATAGAATTACTTTCATTTGGAAAAAACCCTAGAAACAAAATTAGCTTATGTTTTGAAAAAACCTATTACTAAAATATTCAATATTGATTTATACTGAATTAAGATGTTCTGAAATATGTAGTTATGGAATAGATACAGTGACTGATGCATAAGTCCATGAGCATCACAGCAAGTAGAAATTTGAACCATATTGTTAAGTTTACTTTGTTGTTGTTGTTGTTGTCGTGTCCATAGAAGAGTCTCAGATGTATCCATGCATCTCCATCACAGCAGCAGCAATATCCACTATCTTGGGTGTGTAAAGCTGCTGCTCTGGGTCTAAGTCAATTTTCAGCAAGGCTGCGGCCATTGCTTGGGCATGAGAATATGTGGGTAGGTGTTAGTGTTTTGCTCTTCATTGGAAAATGGGTGCCGTTGCCACGTTAGTCACCTTGGAAACGAACCAGAATTTGATCGAATATTCCAAGGGTCCAGGGGGGACCGCAGGGAGGTGTGGTCGGACTTCTCCCCCCCCAGGTTCCTTTGTCCTTAACGGATTAGAAGCCTGCGACACCCCAATGGTGCCGATAATGAGTCAACCAAAGAGAAAATAAAGCACTACTGAATTTCTACTCACTCTCTCTATTTAAAAAAACTCAATTATATAGAAAGATGGTCAGCGGTCAATATATACATGATCACAGAACAATTAAATCGAATGAGGTATGAAAGGATGAATTGTGAAGAGTAATGATAAACGGAAAAATAAAAGTGTCCAGGGATGGGAACCGAACACACAATGTTCCGCTTACCGGGCAGATGTCATGTCCACTAGGCTACCCTGGACATATTTCTCCGTTCGTAAATAATACATAAAGTAATTTATAATACAATATAATATAATGCGGCTTGTGATTGTAAAACGACATTTGAAATACTATCCCGCAAGTGTTTCTCATCCTTTCATACCTCATCCAAAAGGTTAGAATAAATCGTTATTTCTCCTTGAAATAAAAATTTTGAATTTTAGTTGAAAAGAAACACATGTGGGATAGTATTTCAAATGTCGTTTTACAATCACAAGCCGTATTATATTATATTGAATTAAATCGAATATTAATTAAAAAATAATATATCCCTGAAAACTCAACAATATATTACTTCACAAAATGCTGTAATGTCTTTTTTTAAGATCATTGACCTAAAATTTCGATCCATTGCGGTGACATCTTTTTTTATCGCTAAAATCTATTACAGTTGTAGTTGAATAATACCTAATATTACCCAACATCGGATCGGTTCAAATTCACATTAATAGGTACCGCTCAGCAAGAGCAACCTAGTTCATGATAATTGAAACAATGAATAATAAGTGAAGGTTATTCATATATTAAACAAAATTTTAACGCAGGATTCAATCCCGGTTCATGACTGTCGGGAATCGAGGGTGTTACCCACTCATCCACCGACTTTTTTTGTTTACCCAACATGAACTAAAAGTTTATAAAAATTGCGAAATCAAAAAGCGAAAGGTTTTTTTCGATTCATAGGGATGGAGGTATAACGTCTATTTTTTTCACAGTGGAGGTTAAATTGGAGATGGCATCTTCACTCGGCTAGCTGGAGAGATTTTTTGAAGATTATCTTCTTATACCGTTCAATGAATTCAAAGTTTGTATCCATATCTTGAGTTATATTGTCAAATTATGAAAAAAGGCATCTCCTTATCGTGACACTAAAAGTTGCTGATGGCTTGCGCCATCTATCGGAATAAATATCAACTATTCTCGTTGATTTTTAATTATTCCAGAATTGACCAAATACCCATTCTTGATTAATCAAGAAAAAGCTAACCACGGATGCGTTTCAGGCTGTTGGTCCTCATCAGCGTGGTGCAAGCTGTACCTCAACGACCAAAAAACTGGTCATTCAGGCATCCTGAAAAATCATGAAACGGGTAGTTATGGCCAGAATTGTCAAATTATATTGACAAACAATCGGTTTTATCTTATCTCAGTATTTATCGGGAAGGATGTTTTTGTTTGTTAAGTGAACCGATTTCTCACGTCTTCTTATTGGACGAATGTGGCTATGTTTGTATATAAAAGGGAGCTAAAGGAATGAGAGAGGAAGTGTGGTGGATTATTGTGTGGAGACGTTTAAAGTGTTCTCTGTGTGATTCATCCGTGTCTGGTGATCTCCTCACATACCTGTGTGACCCCGGTCTGATCCCTACCAACGCTACAATAAAAGTACTGTTTGTTTTTATATATAACAAATCGTTATTTTTTATTTAACTCCCCTTTATTGTTGTAGTCTTGTGTGTACGCTGTTCTGTGTGTTAAGTTACCCTTACTTTAGGCCCTAGTATATTGTACTTTGTGTGTTAACTCGTAAAAGTTTACTTTTGTCAATATAATCTACTGGAGGAAATTCATAGGAAGCGCGAAATTATAAGTCGAAAGGTTTATCTCTTTATACAGTTAAAGTTATCTATGGCGCCTCCTCTTGGGACTCACCGAAATAGGGTGCTATAGAGAAGAGGTGCTATAGACAGGTCACTTTTAATGTAAAACGCATTGTACTACGTGTCTAAAATCGGGGGCTATAGAGAGGAAGGCGCTATTTAGAGGGGGGTGCTATAGACAGGTCACTTTTAATGTAAATCGCATTATACTACGTATTTAAAATCGGGCGCTATAGAGAGGAAGGCGCTATTAAGAGGGGGTGCTATAGACAGGTCACTTTTAATGTAAATCGCATTATACTACGTATTTAAAATCGGGCGCTATAGAGACGGAGGCGCTATTTAGAGGGGGGCTATAGACAGGTCACTTTTAATGTAAATCGCATCGTACTATGTATTTAAAATCAGGCGCTATAGAGAGGGGGGCGCTATTTAGATGGGGCTTTATAGACAGTTTTTACTGTACTTCCATCCATGTGTGAGTTGAAAGAAACGTTTGATCTTATGATTTCTCGCTTTTTATGAATTTGCTTCAGTAGATGATACACCCAATAGGTAGTGAGTCTAACTCAGCAAAGCCATCATACAAAATGGCCCAAAGATTTCTTTATCGACAACCCTATTCTTTGTTCCCCCTCATGTTATTGGATGGGATCATGCGCATGCGTCACGATTGTCCAATAAGATCTCTCTGCATTGAAGACTCATCTTTTGATGAAAATTGCGTAGTTGAGTATTTCAGGTGTCTTATTGTCTGTGGTTTTAGCTTGGAACAAGTGTTCCTCATGTAGTTTGCTACAGCTCCCTTGATACACCGTTTGGATTTATCGCTTTTTTTTTTAACATTTTTTTTTTTTTTTACTTAGAACTATATCGTAGCTATCATTAATGATTTTATCATTGTTGTTCACAAACAATTATTTATATTCTTATTTAATTAGCATCAAATATTTGATTTTTTTACAATTATTAAAGGATTGAATATAAGTGAAATGATCCTTTATTATATCTTCATAATAAAAAGGTATATATTGGATTGAAATCTTTTATTTAATATAATATATGCCTTTTTATTATTTAATATCTTCATATATATATTATATTTTATCAATAATAAGGCCTATTTGAGATTTGAATAAAACGTTTACATAGAGAAATATAATTCGTGGATGGCTTTTCTTGATTTATCAATATATTTGGATGGCCAACTATCAGGGAACAGGTTAAATCAATGTTTAGTTGATATCTGTTCCACTAGATGACGCTCTGCCTTCTGTAAAGCATATGTGCTCCTGGTCAGGATATGTCTTTATATTTAATATCAACACCTGACCCACTTATTTTTATTTTTTTTCTATTTTTTTTTCACATATCTGTATATGAACAAATTTCTTCAGCAAGGAAGACTTCCCCACCTTGAGAGAGTTCTCCTCCTTTTTTTATTTTTTATTTTTTTCTTTCGTTTTTTCATAGTGAAATATAAACGCAATATTCTTAGAGACTCAACGTCTATCTGTGTCAAGCATTTATTCACCTTTTGGATGCATATCTCTGTAAGTTTTGACGAAGAGGACCATTGATGAGCTTTTCTGTGGACTTTTTTTAATGGGAATCTCTATTTTCCTTGTTTATACTTTTTTATAGTGGAACAACGATGATCACCCTATTCACTATAGAAAACGGACACACAGGTCGGTGAGAAGAGATTTCTTTATAAGAGGATGATCCAACAAGCTTTTTGGAAGGAGGCCCATCTTAAAGATCGTTTTTCCATAATGCTTTTACGAACGTGTTCCTATATTAACACAAAGCAATAACCGGCCATCTATACATATAAAATGAAAGGATTTAAAAGCACGAATGTTTCTTTTATACATAATACAAACTTCTACTGTCCTTACTGTAAGGAAAAATATATTGGGAGGGCTTGGCTCATCAGTGGTGAATCCTCCCAGCGCTTCGCCAATTTAATCCACCAGACCGCTTCTCAGAGCTCTAATACTGTATTGGACGATTCTGCTTATATACGCGGCATTAATGGATGGAATCTCAAAAATGGTTTTCAAAAAAACTATGGACATAAGCTTATAGGACAGTAGAATTACATTCAAATATTTGCATCGAGCAATGTTCTTCCGCAAACAATAAAGACAAGGTCAGTTAGGCACAAATTAACACAAAGCAATAACTCGACATCTATACATATAAAATGATAAGCTGATGAACCAAGCCCTCCCAATATATTTTTTGATCGCAGTAAGGACAGTAGAAGTTTGTATTATGTATAAAAGAAACATTCGTGCTTTTAAATCCTTTTATTTTATATGTATAGATGGCGCGTTATTGCTTTGTGTTAATTTAATTTTTGTAACAAATGACTAGGAGTGTTAATAATATATATTGAATTGTCGACCACTTATGCCACAGAAAGGCAGATATGATACCTATACCAGCTGAGGACATCATCTATATATCCATGTTTCTGATGGAACTTCCATTTCAACCGAAGATTTACCTCCAAACATTCGAATATCTGTTGAAATATCTTTGAGATTATCCTGGATATTTGATGTAATCCACAGCTGAAGACATCACAAACTTATTTCACCTTTTCATATTCGTCTTATATTCCAAAGTTCTGCATTTTATTTATGAATATTCTGGCACAAATTTTAACCTTTAATAAATTCAAAGAATACAGCCTATACTCGTATACCTTTATACATAATACAAAGACCGTGCGGCCACGCGTCGCGCGAGCTCCGCGTTTTTCGCCTCTGGCGAGTGTATGGATCCCGGCGGTACGCCGAATATGATACGGGCGGAAAGCCCATCGAAAGCTGAAAAGAAGCCTGTAAGGCTCGGCTTTCAAGCTCAACCATGTGCTGATTTATCAGCGAAAGAAAACATACAGAAGAACATTTCAATTTCTTCAGACGAATTTCAAAAATATGTAAATCCGCCCGCCGGCGGACAACATGCAAATCCGGCCGCGCCGACCAACTTTGATACTGCTTCGTTTTCCGAGGCCGCTGCCCAAGCCAATAGAAGCTGGGCAGATTTAGCGGAGGACAACAATCCTGAACACGAGGACAACTACACCACTGTCCAAAGAAAGAAAAGACGCCGTGGCTCGGCGGAATCACCTGCGGCGGCTGCACCTTCCTCTAACATCAGAGGCGCAGGAGCCATTCGCCGGCCACGATCATCCACGGGATGGGCACCGCGGGCGGAGGAAATTCGGACCACCCGAGCGCACATCGCGGAGGCCAGGGCGCGGCAAGCGTCTTCCACCGAGGACCACTGCGTTTACGTAGAGCGCAGCCCTGAACTGGAGCCCTTTCACTACATGAGGGCCATTGAAAGGATGTTTGGGAGCACCAGGGAGGTCTTCCAGGTGACCAAAATGAACGGCCACTTCCTGGTGGGACTGGCAAACAGAGGCATGGCCGAGCGCCTCGTCAACGAGGGCCTCGAGGTGGAGGGAACTCTCCACAGGGCCTTCCCATTCCGCAAGAGGGCGGAGAGAATTACGGTGGGCAACCTCCCCTTCTTCGTGGGGGATGCAACCGTCATCAGCGCCCTTTCAGCTTTCGGGCGTGTAACATCTATCGCCCCCAAGCTGATGAAGGCTGGCCCGTACATCTATAACGACGGCCGCCGAGAAGCGTTTATCATCCTCCGCGAAGGAATGACCATCGAGGGACTGCCCACCCGTCTCAACATCACCATCAAAGGCGAGGCCTGGCCCGCATACCTATCCTCCGGGATTAGGTGCTCCAGGTGCCGAGGCCAAGGACATCGCCGGGCCAACTGCCCCCTGCTTGCAGGGCGAACCAACGCTCCTGGACCGGCCACACCTACCTCTCCCACCAGCGTCCCACCAGTGACCGCGCCTGGGCTGCCTCAGCAGCCATCTGCTCACCCTACACCTCCGGCGTCCTCCAGTCCAGCCATGGAGATCCCCAGCGCTTCTCCTGCGGCCCGGGCTGTGACCCCATCTGCAGCACCTCGGCCATCTACACCAGTGGCCCCAGCCGTACCTGTGGAGATGGCGCCTCCTGCCCCTCCACCTGTGACCCCTGCTCCGTCCTTGCGGGCTCCTGGGAGTTCCGTGAGCCCCCAATCAACGAAGTCGGGACCCCCCGCTCAGGACATTGAAATGACCGCCATCGAGGAGTCCTCCGCTTCCTCTACATCATCGAGCAGGACATCCATGAGAGATGACCTCGTGGCGTTCATCCGAAGAAGCCCCACCGTGTCCTTTACTGGGACGGACGCTCTTGGTCTTGGGCGCGAGGAGGTCTTGGACCTCCTCTCCTCGAGGACCAAGGCCCAAAGAAAGCGCTGGCTCCTGACACCTCCGCAGACCGATGCTCTTGCCGGTCTGATTAAACAAATCCTTGGCCTGAAGCCTGCAGGCAATACCAATGTATACAAGATCTTGCACCAGGTCAAATCCGAATTGAAAAAAGGACCGGCGGCAGTGCCTCCAACACCCCCACTGCCTGCGCCTTGGCCTGCCGAGCCAGCACCACCCGCTCCCCAAGAGAGGGAGTCGACGCCGGCTATGGCCACACGTTGCGATGAATTGCGGCTTTTAACCATCCAATTGATGAAGGAACTCAACCTCTGGCCACAATTGGACACTCTATACCCTGACCTCGTGGAAGCGGTGCTATGCCCTGAGGATAGGAAGGGCTTCCTCAGGAGACTTTTCCCGGAGGACAGGAAAGCCATCATCCAAATCCTGGACAAGCTTTCCGAGCACACTCGGGACTTACACTCCCTTACTCTCAGGGACCTATCTGAGCTTAGGGCCGCCTTGCCGTCCGACCTCCTGTTGAAATAATTGTAAAATAATTGTAAATATTTAGGCTTTCTCTCCGGAGTGTACTAATTGACTGTGCAGTCAATAAAATCTGTTTAATTGGTACTCGTATACCTGATATAAGGTTATCCCAAAAGTTCGTGTTTTCTTATTACTTGGCGAATAATATTATTACGGCGAATACATAATATAATACATAATACAATTACTTTATACATAATACAAAGACACTATACATAACGGAGAAATATCGAGTATTTCTATCTTTAGAGATGAAGTATGAAAGGATGAATTGTGAAGAGTAATGATAAACGGAAAAATAAAAGTGTTCAGGGATGGGGGTACTTACTAATGAATTTTTTTATTAGTTGCATAATCAAATTTGAATAATACACTTAATAAATGATATTGAAGTAAATGAAATAAGAATCAATTAATCCTACACATTTTATCACCAATAGATCTAAATCAGAAGGTCAAAAATATATAATTTTTATATAATAAGATAAATCTATTTAATAAGCTTGTTTTTACAAACGACTTTAAAATAACTTTTCAAGATTTGTAATAAATCTGTAATATAAAAATAAAATTACCTGAAAAAATATAGAATGCAAGTCTGAACTTGTTATTAGCTATTGCATTTTTTACCAGGTTGTTGGCCATAAGCAAGTTTAATATAAGATGTGAAGATTAAGTTGAGTAAAAGCATATTTTTTTACAGTAACAGTCTATATTTAAACTGGGTAAAAACACTCCAAAATCTCGCTTGATTATTTATAGCCTAGGGTCAAAAAAGTTTTTTTTTATTCACTGAAAGTTCACCTTTCTTGACAGATATTATTCCGGAGAAGCTAGGCGTTGACTGAAAAAAACCAAATATTTAGAGATTTTTTCAAATATTTGGATAGATTTCTGGGCAAATTTTATTTTTGGGGCTTCTAACCCACCAATTTAGTCTATATTACGGCTAACATCTTGAATCAATATTTGAATATGGGCGAAGAAAATTCGATTTTTTTTAGAAAAGTTGTCTATTTCTTTCCACAAAAAGAGTAGAAAAAAATTAATAAATGTAGAAAAATATTTTTAAAATTTTAAACTATATTTTTGTTTTTTAACTCTCGATTTTTGTTTGAATTGTTTTAAAAGTGAGTTCAATTTTTAAAAGAGGTGAGTTTATTTATATGATTGAGAGAAAATTTCTGACAAAAATGGAATTTTTTACAATCCGGACAGCACCAAAAGGTGGGAAATATAAATTTGCTATTTTATCGTCTGAGAAATATATCCAGATATATGAAATCTTGCATTTTATTGCTTCTCTTGACACCACCTACTTTAATATTCCAAAATAAAATTGTAGAAAGCCAAATATTATTTCCATATTTTATACTTAATTAATATTTACCAAAAACGTTTATTTTTATTATTATATTTTCAAATATGTTTAAAATTTCATTGACACAAACAAAATATTTATTTTCAGATTATAATTTGTTTTGAAATTTCTTTTTTAGAAATAGTAAGTATTGGTTTTATATATATTATATTGTGAATTTTAATCCTATATTTCTACTTCAGTTATGAATATATTTGTTAATACAACGTTGTACCAAAAGTTCGTAAACACTTGCAAAAAATTGAAATACCAATATTATTCGCCGTTATGTATAATGTCTTTGTATTATGTATAAAGTAATTGTATTATGTATTATTATGTATTCGCCGTAATAATATTCTCCGTTATTATGTATATATCTTATGTTATAAGAAATATATACCGTAAAGATTTTCAAAAATCATATATGTAAAATATTTCGAAAATTTCTTCCTGAAATATAACAATCACAATCACACGTCCTTAGCGACAATGGGTCCTACTTTACGCCTTATAAATGTTTTTCCTGCAGTACGACACCACCGTACGTCCAATTGTCTCATTCCAAGCGACATTAGCTGTTATATAGACATTTCAGACAGAATTTATGATTATATTTAGGCATAGAAATTCTAAAAATAAAAAACACTACACTTGTAGGCTATAATACAATATAATGCGGCTTGTGATTGTAAAACGACATTCGAAAATTATCCCACATGTGCTTCTTTTGAACGAAAAATCAAAATTTATTTTAAGGAGAAATAACGATTATTTCTAACCTTAGGGATGAGGTATGAAAGGATGAATTATGAAGTGTAATGATAACCACATGTGGGATAATTTCCGAATGTCGTTTTACAACTTGTAGGCTATATTAATCAGATCAATTTAAAAATTACTTTTTTTTCACATATTAACCTTTTAAATAAAATATATATTAATAAAATGCAAATTTCATAAGTGTTGTTCACTAAAAACTTTCGTCACAATGCATCAATTTCGACCAAATTTTCAACATTTATGTAAAACGAGATGGAGCAGGTTTTGCTTAACATCAAAATATTTTTCCCTAACATTAACATGCGTAACTTCGCTGTTATCGATTAAATACAAAAAAAAATCAACAGAGTTAATTTTATTTATATATAAATACAAAATTAAATTTCAACAGAGTTAATTTTTTTACATACTAGCTAATAATCTCAATCTAAAAAATATTCAAAACAAGCAATTTTAAGGTAACACCATATGTAAAACAGTCGGCCAAGAAAACAAATAACGTGTAATATATATATAATAAATATAATATATATAATATAACGGTATAATAACAGTATAAAGAAATAATGAGCCTATCGTTCAAATTTATAATTGTAACGAATAGTATTTTAATTAAAACATTTTAAAAACACACAGTTTGGAACGGGACGTTTCACAAGAGTGACATCCATGGCGCCAATTTATAATTGTAACGAATAGTATTTGAATTAAAACGTTTTTAAAATATATACGCACTCGGGTTAAAACCCGGGCGTTGCCCGGGCCATTCGTATTATATAAATATATAATAAAAATATGATGTAATGAATATTATTATCATTATTATCATAATAGTCTATGTTCCGGAAAATTATTTTCAATAATATTCGTTAGGCAAACTTTCACTCAGATAAAACCCGGGCGAAGCCGGGTACACATCCGCTAGTATATAATAAAATTTACAGGCTATAATAGTTTTAAAATTAAGTTATTTACCATAATTTAAAAGTATATTTTTTCGTATCATTCATATTGTAGCGTAAAAATCAAGTATTTGTATATCTGAAGGTGTGAAAGAGTATTTATTGATGACGTCAGCACGACAAGTCGACAATTATCAACAAATCAACCACACTATCTACAGCTAGAGAATCTTGAGAAAGCAAGCAAATAAATATTTCGATCATTATTTTACATAAACAGATTAATATATATTTTTATAATCTGTTTAATAGTTTCATTGAATAATTAAATTAAAATAATAAATTATTTCTTCGTCACAATATTATGCTCTTTTCTTAATCTGAATTTGTAGATTTCATATTTTTTTCCATCATTCCTAGTATACGTGGTACAGGCTATGATAATCATGGTGGGTAGTTAGTGACTGCTTTTTACTGTAAGTGTACCACATGTCTACACATGTCTTCTCCCTATTGAAGGAATTATATTTGTTCGATTTGTTTAACATATGGGAAATGACATGTTTTCTGTGTGTAAAAAAGGAATCCTTTGCTTTCAAAATAATGCCATTATTTGATATAGCAAAATAAAATGGATATTGAAGAGAAATATCTTATACACCTATCCCCCGATTTACACGGTACTTGTTTTACACGTTTTCGCTTTTACACGGTTTTCCAAATAAGTTATTTTTTTGTTTTTAGCGCACTATACTAAATGCTACTGTGATTGAACACATGCGCTGTGTACACATCTCACGAGGAATCCCGAGCTTATATGCTGAATACATATTTTAACCTGTCAATGCATTTTATTTTTATTTCTGTGTACACCTATCCCCCGATTTACACGTTTTTCTCAGGAACGTATCTACCGTGTAAATCGGGGGATAGGTGTACTAACTTTATTAGAAATCTTTCGGACGCATGCGTTTTTCTACAGGCTTTACAATGACAAAAAGAAAGAAGGATGAGATGAATATTAATAAGTTGTTTTTGTATACGAGAAAAAATATAGTACAATATAATACACAGCGGCCTGTGATTGCAAAACGACACTTGAAGTTACACTGCATGAGTTTCTTTTAAATGAAAAATTAAAATTCTCATCCCTGGACACTTTTATTTTTCCGTTTATCATTACTCTTCATAATTCACCCTTTCATACCTCATCCAAAAAGGTTAGAAATAGTCAATATTTCATCTTGAAATTAAATTTTGATTTTTCATTGAAAAGAAACTCATGCTGTGTAACTTCAAGTGTCGTTTTGCAAAAAATATATATATATTATTAATTAATATAGTAAATACTATATTTTTCTCATATGCAAACAATATCTTATTAATACTTATCCTGTACTTTTTTCTGTTTAGTCATTGTAAAACCTGTAGAAAAACGTATGCATCCGAAAGCTTGTTAATAAAGATCGTATAAGATATACTCTTCAATCTCCTTTTTATTTTGCTATATCGAATAATATTTTGAAAGCAAAAGATTCCTTTTTCCACACACAGAGAACATATTATTTCCCATATGTTAAACAAATCGATCAAAAATAATTCCTTCAATAGAGAAGACATTGTAGACATGTGGTACACTTACAATAAAAGCAGTTGCTAACTACCCACCATGATTATTATGGCCTGTACCACCTGTGTACTAGGGAAAAAAAAAGAAATCTCCAAATACAGATTAAGAAAAGAGCATAATATGAAAGATACGAAAAAATACATATTTTTAAATTCTGATACATAACTTACTTTTAAAACTATTATAGCCTGTAAATTTTATTATATATTTTATTTAAAAGGTTAATTGGTGAAAAAAAGTAATTTTTAAAATTAATCTGATAAATATGACCTACAAGTTATAAAACGACATTTGAAAATTATTCCACATGTGGTTATCATTACACTTCACAATTCATCCTTTCATACTTCATCTCTAAGGTTAGGAATAATTGTTATTTCTCCTTAAAACAAATTTTGATTTTTCGTTGAAAAGAAACACATTAGGGATTTTATTTTGCTATTTTAATTCGAAGAGTTTAATTTAGTCGATTATTCGATATTCTTTGCTCAGCATTAGATACCAAAATGTCTATTAGATATAGAGAGACGGGGAAACAGCTACTGAATTGTCCATTAGACGCAGCGACGAAAGTAACCGTCAGCTATAGCGACAAAGGGATGATCCACTCCAAGTGCCATCAATGTTTCAAGAGACGCTGCTCGAGGCAAAGAGATCATAAGATCACTCCGATTATCTGCTCGGACAACAAAAAGGATTGGCGACTCGAGCTGTCCAGTGATATTAGGTGGACAACCGTGTTTAGACAACAGCTGTCTGGGGGAGAGATATTATATGACAGTCCCTTACTTAATCCTTCCACCCCTCCCCCTCTCCCCTAATCCTCTTATATTAATTAAGTCAACGAGATGGGCAAAAAGTGACGCCCCCATTGTTGACGGGTGGCTTGGAGGCCACCGTTAGTCAGCTGGGAACGCAGTCTGTTGACCGAGTCTGGGCTTGTTTGATCCCACGGGTCGCTCATAACGGCGAGAAGTCCTGTGGTTTTGATTATACAAGTCTTCTTCTTTTTTCTTATCTCCACTCAATCATTCATGACTGGGTGAAGTAGAATGCGTCTGCCTTTGCCAAATGGCTAGGAGCACTACTCAGTGGCAGACCAACTTAGCTCTAAAATAAATGGCCGCCTCTGACATGAGGAACAGACACCATGTGCAGCCGCTCCTAACATGGAGTACAAACGCTGCTCATCCTGTATCCCTGGTTTAGGAGATCTTACAGGGTACTATCAGCATGGCCAGCTGAGCCCAGGTTTTTTAGTGAGCTTGTTACTGCTCCCCCTCCTCCTTTTTCATCCGGGCTTGGGACCGGCAAAGGCGGAGTTGATGCTACAAGTTAAATTGAACAATGGATTCAAAAGACTTCTTCCTAAAGGTCAACCATGTCAATTGAACAATCATAATAAAACAGTCTTTATCACTGAACCTTAACAAGCTTGTTTTCGCTCTATAGAAAGTCAAACACATATATAAAGTTTGAATTTTTTTTATCTATTTCTTCTCAACCAATAGGTTGGTTGCTTGAAGAATTACATAGTCTTTCACTTCCCCTAGTCTTTCTTTCATTAACATACCTCTTTCCTCTGGCTTAACGGTCACCGAGATGGTACATTGAGCTCAAGACAGAGATGGCTGGCGTCGCATCGTATTTGGGATGGAATACGTACAGTACAACGTTTAATCGCGAATGAAATTATTTATGTCTTTCTTCCATTACATCTATACACATCTTTCCTCTTGCTTAACGTTCACCGAGATGGTAGATCGAACTCAAGACAGAAATAACAGTACAACGTTCGCTCGCGAATAAAATTATTTATGTCTTTCTTCCATTACATCTATACACATTTTTACTCTGGCTTAACGGTCACCGAGATGGTACATCGAACTCAAGACAGAGATGGCTGGCGTCGTGTTTGGGATGTAATACGTACAGTACAACGTTCGATCACGAATAAAATGATATTACTATCAGTAAATGAACTCACTGGTTTAACGGTCACCGAGATGGTACATCGAGGTCAAGACAGAGATGGTCGTGTTTGGGATGTAATACGTACAGTACAACGTTCGATCGTGAATAAAATGATATTACTATCAGTAAATGAACTCACTGGTTTAACGGTCACCGAGATGGTACATCGAGGTCAAGACAGAGATGGTCGTGTTTGGGATGTAATACGTACAGTACAACGTTCGATCACGAATAAAATTATTTATGTCTTTCTTCCATATATCCTTCCATCTATAAACCTTTTTCTACGCTGAATAAATGCAAAATACGAAAGGTATGGAACAAAGTATTTGGTTTAAGGATAAAAAATCTTGGATCAAATAACTTGTAAATGGCTGTTGTGGAATATAAAGAATTGTATGGAAGGTAGAAAGTCAATTTTTGTGGCCGCTTGAAATGGCATTTTTGAAATAATGGGCGCCGATAGCAAAAGTTGTCAATTCCAGGCTGGTGGTTGACTTCATAAAGGACTAACCATTGTAACTGACAGGTTATATATATATTGTGGCGTAGAAATCAAGTCTTTGTATATTTGAAGATGCGAAAGTATTTATTAATGACGTCACGGCGACTAGTCGACAAACATTAACAAATTAACCAAGCTATCTACAGCTAGGAAATCTTGAACAAACAAGCAAAGAAATATTTTAAAAGATGATTTTACAAATACAGAGTAATATATTTTTGAAAATAGAGCAATCCATAGATAAATCTTTAATTAAAAAGGCATATATTGGATCAAAATATAATTTATTTTACCAATATTTCAGTTGGCTGAACGCCAACCTTTTTCAAGGTGTTATAACATTTCAAAGTGTGTTAATGTGGCGCTGAATTTGTTGTTAACACACTTTGAAATGTTATAACACCTTGATAAAGGTTGGCGTTCAGCCAACTGATAATATTAGTAAAATAAATGATATTTTGATCCAATATATGCCTTTTTAATTAAAGAGTAATATATATTTTTATAATCTGTTGAATATTTTCATTGAATAATATTAAATTGAATAATAAATTATTTTTCTTCGCCATAATATTTTTATATAAACGTTCCTCCTAAAGATGTTTTTTTTTAACAAGGTTAGGTATCAATTAAAATAAATATCAAATGAACATGATAATCTGATAGTTGTATCCATAAAATGAAGTCAATTTATCACATACTGTCATTAAGACATCTTGTTTCCTTATTACCTATTTAAATTTGTCTTCATTTGCCGGGTCAAAGGCTTATATAAATGTTTATAGATTTTATTATAAGGTTATCCCAAAAGTTCGTGTTTTTCTTAAAACCTTGTCTTTCTTATTGGCGAATAATATTATTACGGCGAATACATAATAATATATAATACAATTACTTTATACATAATACAAAGACATTATACATAACGGCGAATAATATTATTACGGCGAATACATAATACAATTACTTTATACATAATACAAATACATTATACATAACGGTGAATACATTATAATACATAGTGCAATTACTTTATGCATGATACGAAGAAATTTTCATAACGGAGAATAATATCATGGCGAATAATATTGGTATTTCAATTTTTTTCAAGTTTTCACCAAATTTTGGAACATAATTGTAGAATTGGGTGATTTCAGTCTAACAGAAGACTAAAGTAGTGTCCATAAATTGTAGTCGACCATTGGAGAAGGGAAATGATTTTTCCCATTTCTGGAACGTCGCTCGAGTAATTTAGAAATTCCTTCCGACAAATAATTGAACGATCCACAGAGCATTCCACCAATGAACAGGTGAAGAATCCACATCAGTCGAAAACCTAGTAAATTGAGATATAAAAAGTGAAAAATAAGGCAAGAACAACAGTCAGGAACGTAGAGAGAGGGGGGAGAAAAAAAAGCAAGAAATATGTGGAGAGGGGTGGATGAAAATTAATAATGAAGAAGTGAAGGCATGAACACATGGGTCCACCCTCGACGTCGATTGGAGGAGCAACAACAGAAAAAAAAAAAAAAAAAGATTCGATATCTCATTATTTGGACTGAGGGTATGGATCGATGGCAGTATTGGTTTCCTTTAAAAAATCGATGAGGGGAAGGAACGATTTTTTTTACCGCCCCACCCTGGAATAGCAAGTAGAGGGTCAGCAAATCCTCTGTGCGGGATTACCAGCCTCCTCTTTCATTTGTCCAGACAAACCCAGACTAACCAAAATCCTAACTGAATCTCCTCATTTGTCTGGATTGGATCTCTACCACTTCGGCCGTAACTTGCTCGGATGATGTTGGAAGTGATAGGAAATATTGTCCGATTGTCCTTCTCAACTCATATCAACGCTAAACAATCTCTACAGAGATTCATACAAATTTGTAACAGATAAATGTACTGTCAATGTGTTTCTTTTCAATAATAAAATCAAATATGAGGTTGTCCCAAAAGTTCGTGAACATATTATATTTTACAAGTGTTTACGAAATTTTGGGACAACTTTAGTAATATTGGTAACCTTGGTAAAATTATAACAGAATTCTTAGAGAAGAATGATTTAATCTCTGATGTTCTATATCAAGGGTGGTCAATCAGTGGGTGGGCCAAGTTTCAGAATTACAAGGTTGTCCTAAAAGTTTCGTAAACACTTGCAAAATATAAATCATAATATGTTTACAAACTTTTGGGACATCCTTGTAATAATTCTATAGACGTTAATGCAATGATATAAGTTATTGAATGAGCGGGTGTAACAAATAAATTAACTGGCGATGTGTTTCCTTTCAATAATATCATCAAATATTATCTCTACAGACCTTACTGCAATGATATAAGTTTTGAATGAGAGGGTGTAACAAATATATTTACTGGCAATGTGTTTCTTTTCAATAATATCATCAAATATTATCTCTACAGACCTTACTGCAATGATATAAGTTATTGAATGAGAGGGTGTAACAAATATATTCACTGGCAATGAGTTTCTTTTCAATAATATCATTAAATATTATCTCTACAGACCTTACTGCAATGATATTTCTATACAGCGGCCACGTTTCCTTGTCTGTCTAAACTTGCACGATTCATCGTAGTCATATATTTTATGTTGACATGCATAATATTGGGTGTGTAAATGCGACAATATTGCCAAACAGGCTGCTTCAAGAGTCCCATAGTCTTCCTCTAACGACAACATCAATATTGGAGTCCACAGAAGTGACGAGCAAGATGCCTCAAGAGTCCCATAGTCTTCCTCTAACGACAACATCAATATTGAAGTCCACAGAAGTGACGAGCAAGATGCCTCAAGAGTCCCATAGTCTTCCTCTAACGACAACATCAATATTGAAGTCCACAGAAGTGACGAACAAGATGTCTCAAGAGTCCCATAGTCTTCCTCTAACGATAACACCAATATTGGAGTCCACAGAAGTGACGAACAAGATGTCTCAAGAGTCCCATAGTCTTCCTCTAACGATAACATCAATATTGGAGTCCACAGAAGTGACGAACAAGATGTCTCAAGAGTCCCATAGTCTTCCTCTAACGACAACCTCAATATTGGAGTCCACAGAAGTGACGAACAAGATGTCTCAAGAGTCCCATAGTCTTCCTCTAACGATAACATCAATATTGGAGTCCACAGAAGTGACGAACAAGATGTCTCAAGAGTCCCATAGTCTTCCTCTAACGATAACATCAATATTGGAGTCCACAGAAGTGACGAACAAGATGTCTCAAGAGTCCCATAGTCTTCCTCTAACGACAACATCAATATTGTAGTCCACAGAAGTGACGAGCAAGATTCCTCAAGAGTCCCATAGTCTTCCTCTAACGACAACATCAATATTGGAGTCCACAGAAGTGACGAACAAGATGTCTCAAGAGTCCCATAGTCTTCCTCTAACGACAACATCAATATTGTAGTCCACAGAAGTGACGAGCAAGATTCCTCAAGAGTCCCATAGTCTTCCTCTAACGAGAACATCAATATTGGAGTCCACAGAAGTGACGAACAAGATGTCTCAAGAGTCCCATAGTCTTCCTCTAACGACAACATCAATATTGTAGTCCACAGAAGTGACGAGCAAGATGCCTCAAGAGTCCCATAGTCTTCCTCTAACGACAACATCAATATTGTAGTCCACAGAAGTGACGAGCAAGATTCCTCAAGAGTCCCATAGTATTCCTCTAACGAAAACACCAATATTGAAGTCTACATAAGTGACAAGCAAGATGCCTCAAGAGTCCCATAGTCTTCCTCTAACGATAACATCAATATTGTAGTCCACAGAAGTGACGAGCAAGATGCCTCAAAAGTCCCATAGTCTTCCTCTAACGACAACATCAATATTGGAGTCCACAGAAGTGAAGAGCAAGATGCCTCAAGAGTCCCATAGTCTTCCTCTAACGATAACATCAATATTGGAGTCCACAGAAGTGACGAGCAAGATGCCTCAAGAGTCCCATAGTATTCCTCTAACGGGAACAGCAATATTGGAGTCCACAGAAGTGACGAGCAAGATGCCTCAAGAGTCCCATAGTCTTCCTCTAACGAGAACAGCAATATTGGAGTCCACAGAAGTGACGAGCAAGATGCCTCAAGAGTCCCATAGTCTTCCTCTAACGAGAACAGCAATATTGGAGTCCACAGAAGTGACGAGCAAGATGCCTCAAGAGTCCCATAGTCTTCCTCTAACGAGAACAGCAATATTGGAGTCCACAGAAGTGACGAGCAAGATGCCTCAAGAGTCCCATAGTCTTCCTCTAACGAGAACAGCAATATTGGAGTCCACAGAAGTGACAAGCAAGATGCCTCAAGAGTCCCATAGTCTTCCTCTAACGATAACATCAATATTGGAGTCCACAGAAGTGACGAGCAAGATGCCTCAAGAGTCCCATAGTCTTCCTCTAACGATAACATCAATATTGGAGTCCACAGAAGTGACGATCAAGATGCCTCAAGAGTCCCATAGTCTTCCTCTAACGGGAACAGCAATATTGGAGTCCACAGAAGTGACGAGCAAGATGCCTCAAGAGTCCCATAGTCTTCCTCTAACGAGAACAGCAATATTGGAGTCCACAGAAGTGACGAGCAAGATGCCTCAAGAGTCCCATAGTCTTCCTCTAACGAGAACAGTAATATTGGAGTCCACAGAAGTGACGAGCAAGATGCCTCAAGAGTCCCATAGTCTTCCTCTAACGAGAACAGCAATATTGGAGTCCACAGAAGTGACGAGCAAGATGCCTCAAGAGTCCCATAGTCTTCCTCTAACGAGAACAGCAATATTGGAGTCCACAGAAGTGACGAGCAAGATGCCTCAAGAGTCCCATAGTCTTCCTCTAACGAGAACAGCAATATTGGAGTCCACAGAAGTGACGAGCAAGATGCCTCAAGAGTCCCATAGTCTTCCTCTAACGAGAACAGCAATATTGGAGTCCACAGAAGTGACGAGCAAGATGCCTCAAGAGTCCCATAGTCTTCCTTTAACGGGAACAGCAATATTGGAGTCCACAGAAGTGACGAGCAAGATGCCTCAAGAGTCCCATAGTCTTCCTCTAACGACAACATCAATATTTAAGTACACCGAAGAGAAGTAAAGGCTGCCTCGACAGTTCTACAACAAGATTTGAGTCATCGTTTCTGATATCACCAGAAGTTTTGAGCCACTAGGGTTCCACAGTTTTTTCTCCAACGATCAGGTCGTGTCAAACATCAATATTGAAGACCACAGAAGTGTCAAGCAGTCTTCCAATGAGGACATCAATGTCAAAAGAAGTGACGAGAACCTCTCTCTCTCACGCCGCACCTCCAGAAAAATCAATCGTTCCCTGGGGGAAAGGTATCAGAGTGGCAAAATCCCCAGCGGGGATCATTCAATCTATGGAAATTCCCCCGTCGTTGAGATGATAGAAATCCTCATTGACTTGTTGTCATTACAGCCCACGTCCCTAGCAGCCATTGCTGATATGAAGAACGACCAATAGTGAATGACACCAGATTTAAGACTACATAGCTATCACGACTTATTGCTAGTACTCGACAAGCAAACATGTTTCTTTAAATAATTTCTATCAATATTTTCAATCTCAGTATGTTCTGAAAAACAAAGCAAATAATACTTTCTTAAGCTTTTTTCCCCAAGAAATCCCTAAATACTTTCGTCCAAACTTTTATAATACACAATTTGTTACAAACCACGGAAATTTCAAAAGTTTTTTTTTTAATAGAATAAAGGCAGTGGAGGATTCAAGTTGTTTTTGTGGTATTGAGGAACAAACCTCAAGACATCTACTGATCGATTGCCCAGCATTTCAAGATTATAGAATGAAGAATGAACTAGTTGTTTATGAACTTAACGATTTGATTTTCCGATAAAAAAATCATATTTAAAGTTTAATTCATTTTGTAAATACATTCTAAACTTTCAACAAAATCTGGATCTCTAGTGTTTTCATGTGTTGAATAATGTAAATAACTTATGTAAATAAACATTTCTCCTTGTTTGGCGCAAATATCCCTTGCGGGATATAGCGCTTTGGAAATTAAATAATTGTAATTGTAATCAATATTTGAATGAGTCATAAGTATAAGGTTTTATTGAGGAAGAGAAACCAAGTTGAATATAAAGCCAAACGAATTTGTAGTAGTAGTTTTCTATACGTACTTGTGCTTAAATTGTTTAGCAAAATGACAATGTCATCTTGCAGGACTCTGTGAAAGATTTGCTATACTTTGAAAACTGCATTGATTTCTCCCAACATTCTCTATGGTAAAGATTTGTTTAGGAATCTGTCTACAAGGTTGTCCCAAAAGTTCGTAAACATATTATGATTTATATTTTACAAGTGTTTACGAACTTTTGGGACAACCTTGTAATTCTGAAACTTGGCCCACCTGCTGATTGGCCACCCTTGATATAGAACAAGCATGTCAAACTCGCGGCCCGCGGGCCTCATGCGGCCCACAACGAATAAATTTGCGGCCCACCAGACAATAATAAAAATAATAAAAATTTGTAGTCTAATTTTTAAAAATTGTAATTATACATAATTTTTTTATTAATAACGAACCACTGGTCGCCATACATAAGTCGTAAGTTTTGATAATATTATACCTACATACATAACGTATGTACATCGCCATAAGTATTGTGTGCCTTAAAGTTTCCTATGAAATTATGTCCATGTTTGGAAGTACTTATCGTTGCGAGCAGTTATTTTCACTTATGAAAGGAAATAAGTCTCCAATCAGATCGAGAATTACTGACGTTCACCTTGGGTCAGTTTTAAAATTAATCACTGCGAACAAGATTTCCCCCGAAGTAGGAAAGATGGTAGCAGAAAAGAGATTCCAAATATCAGGGAGAAAATATTAACTTTACTTTCTTTTTTCTTATTAGTATTTTTTAAAATAAACCTACATAAATGTTACTATAAAAATTTAATTACTTGTTTTCTTTTTTTGCGGCCCACATAATCTTATTACTTTTTTTATTTGGCCCGTGTTAGGATTTGAGTTTGACATGCTTGGTATAGGCGGTACAATTCGTAATGTTAAACTTAGAAACACACCTCAGCAAGAAGTTAACTAAATAGAAGAGGATGTCCACACAGCCGGTCTGGGAGGGAGCAATATCTGGGGATTACCTCGCAACCAACGGCTGAATGCCACCGGGAAATGAGACCACGGGCCGTTAACAGATGGTCCTTTAATATGACTTCTGTCAAGCGTGAAGACTGGTCACTCGAGCTAATCATCCTGCCCCCAGATGTGACTGTCCACACATAGAATGAACGGACGCTCATTTGACTTGGTAATCACCACATGCATGAAGAACACTGTGTAGTGGACACTTCAATAATATTACAGAGAGTTTTATAATCTATTGAATTCTCCTGAACATTAATTAAACACAAAGTGATAACGCGCCATCTATACACATAAAATGAAAGGATTTAAAAGCACGAATGTTTCTTTTATACATAATACAAACTTCTACTGTCCTTACTGCGATGAAAAATATATTGGGAGGGCTTGGCTCATCAGTGGTGAACCCTCCCTGCGGTTTCGCCAATTTGCGGAAGAGCATTGCTCGATGCAAATATTTGAATGTAATTCTACTGTCCTATAAGCTTATGTCCATAGTTTTCTTGAAAACCAATTCTGAGATTCCACCCATCAGTGCTGTGTATATAAGCAGAATGGTCCAATACAGTATTAGAGCTCTGAGAAGCGGTCTGGTGGATTAAAATTGGCGAAACCGCAAGGAGGGTTCACCACTGATGAGCCAAGCCCTCCCAATATATTTTTTTTCACTGCAGTAAGGACAGTAGAAGTTTGTATTGTGTATAAAAGAAACATTCGTGCTTTTAAATCCTTTCATTTTATATGTATTAAACAAATTTAAAAGTTTCCAAAGATGAATTTCTTATTTTAAAACCATCTCAAGTTTTCAGACATCTCTGTCCCTCTACAAGATAACTTATATAATGGATAAAACACTGCTTGATGACAAACTATTACAGATCTATATATATATATATATATATATATATATATATATATATATATATATATATATATATATATATATATATATTGTAATATATTCCAATATATATCTATGTTTCCATGTATTATAGTTATAATGTAATTGCCAAAGTGACAAATAAAATTTCGAGTGAGTGACAGTCGACGCCAGTAGGAGGAAAGAGGTCCGAAAAACAAGTCGGGTTCCTAGGTGTGCCCCTTTCTAACTCAAACAGATTAGTCCGCTTTGAGACAATGCTTACAGACCCCTCTAGACAGAGTTCTCCCCTGACTGGCGTCGGCTTCACTTACTCTCTCGTCATCTCTATGGTGCCATCCAACATGCCTCGTCCTTTTGTGTAATCCCAATCACGCCTGAACCCACTCTAAACATTGTGGTCACCACGACTGCAACCAACATGCCACACTGCATTCATCCAACAAGATACAACAACTATACATTACTACATATATATATGTAGTACTGTAGTTTATGCTGTTGGATGAATGCAGTGTGGCATGTTGGTTAGAAGCAGTCGTGGTGGTTGAGTGATGGGTGGTAAGGACACACAGGATTCAGAGGTCCCGTGAGGTCGGGGAGGAAAGATAGAAGAACAACCCCTAGAACAACTGGTGTCGAGATCACCTCGGTGAGAACTGAACCTTGATCATCCCGTCTAGCCGCTTTTAAGCCGCTTTAAGTAAGATAAATCCCCTAGGGGAGAATGAAGTCGTGATACTTGTTTACCAAGGGGGTTGTTTGTTAACCTGGCTATCTTCCCTTGTACTCCCACACAGGCTATTTTATTTTACGTATTTCCAAATATTATTATTATATATATATAAAGGTTTATATTGTTTTTATACATTTCTAGAAATATTTGATGTCTTATTAAAGGTATAATGACAGTATAGCAACTAACTGTTCTGCTACAATGACACGTAACTGCCGATGCTACAGCCTGAACTTGTTATAGTTTATTTTTATACCTAATCTTCAGACAAAATTTATTCTTTTGATGGTAACAATGCTGTTACCGAAACGACACACACTATTGAATTATTTGGATTAGGTCTTATTTTGTTATGTCAGGTGTTGATAGTTAAAACAAAAGAGAATCATATCTTGACAGTTCGTATGAGCATTTTTAGATAGCAGAGCGCCATCTATTGGTGCAAAAATCAACTAAACGTTGATTTAACTTGTTCCATGATATATGGCTAACTCAATTTCTTGATATATCAAGAAAAGTTGAGTATAATTAGAATTTATAATTAGAAACCTGAAACAGTATATTTTTATATAAAAATAGTAATTTAAAAGTAATTTTAGACAATGATATTCATGATAAAAATTAATACTAAAACATTCAGTACGTTTGTTTGATAATGTTAACAATGCTGAAACGTCATATATTATTTATTTATTAGGATTTTGTCATATTACCTTGTGTTTATTATCTATAACACACTATTTATTTGGATTTGGTCTTATTACCTTGTGTTTATAATCTATAATCCCCTAATTGTGTTTTATCAAACCATAAAAGTATTAAAAAAAGTTTAAAATTAAAGAAACAAACGTGTCGAACATAAATTGACTACCGAAGAAGTTCCTTAAAGTCCCAAGACATATTGTCATCATTAAGCCATTCTCTAATTGCAGGATAATTAGCACAAAAAAAGAAGTGAGAAACACAAACACGAGTGTCAGGAATTGAATCCGTTTATTTTTTTACAGCCAGTAAAGGAATAATTAACTCGCCCATGATTAGGTGCTAGAGGTTAATCAAGAACTTCTGCTCTCCAAGTTATGGCCTCTGCCTCCATTTCATTGACCTCCATTGCCGAAATATTAGATGGATACTGTAATAGGAGGTATAATTAGCTCAATCGAGAATACTATTTTACAGTCTTAAAAAAAAACACGTTCTGAAGTTTGAAGCCAAAAACTTAATATGTACACTGTGTGACAAGGAAATTACTGAAGAACTCCCCCATTACCTGCTTAATTGTACAGCCCTTGATGTAGGAAGGCCCTATATCAACAAATTAAATGTACCAACATTTCACCCTACGTATTGCTTTCAAAATATCAGCAAACAAATCTAAGGCAATAGCTTACTATAAATATTTCAGATCATCATTATGTAAGGACCAGTCAACAAGTGAATGACTTTGAGATGAAGAGTAAAGCCAGTTCAATTTCTATGTAAACTAGCCGAATGACCCGGGCAACGCCCGTGTTTTACCCGATTGAATGTTTTGATTCGAATACTATTTGTTACAATTATAAATTGGCGCCTTAAATAAATGCATATATTAGTTAATAACTATAGCCTATGTGCTTTATCTGTCTATGTACTGTTGGCTTCCGTAGGCGTCTCTTACTGGGAAAATGAAAGAGAGGATTCCATTTAGTTATTAACTAATATATGCATTTATTTAAGGAGCGACCCGCTCCAACACAATAGTTACAAAAACCAAAAAGCGAGTGGGGGGGGGGGGGGGGGGGGGGGCAAAGGTGGCGTGATCGTAGCCAACCAATAGGAGAGCGCCATTCCAAAAAAAAAAAAAAAGCAAACGGTGACAGAGATGAAAAATGAAGAATTAAGAACGCATGACGCTCGTAACTGCATATAGAATAACACAATTATTACATTACCCAATTGGGAGAATCTGTATGGGGAAAGTCCCTAATAAAGGCTTTTGTTTGGGTGGTTGTAATAGGAGGTATAATTGGGAGTCTATATTCTCTCTTATCTTCTCTTTCATACCGATTATACAAATTTAACTGTTATATTTTGATATAATTAGTAAGGTATTTTGGGTTTGGTATTTGGTAAGCTGAGACAAAGAACCCAATAGAGATCGTTTGAACGACTTGAGGAATAAGCAACAATAACAACAGGGTTTTGTTTCTTTTCACATTTCTTTAATATATCGAGATTGCGGGCTAACCTTTATTTATTTATTTAACAGTTGGGAGAGACACGCCATATCCACAATTAGGATAACTGCGTGTATATCTTAAATTATATACAATTAACACAATTGAACATTAGGAATCATGAAAATTCAACGTTCAATGTCAAATTTTGCATATTGTAATTCGAAATAGTATCTTGAAATATGTACAGTCAACACTTTCGCCTTAAAATATATACATCCTGCAGAATCTATTAAACTTAATGTATTGGTCTTTATTGTGTAAACAACTTGTTTTGTATTAGTCAGGTAAAGTTGGTTTTCTTCCCTTAGATCAGAAGTTAATGGACAGTTTATCAGAAGGTGTTCAGGGGTTTGTTTTTCGTTTCCACAAGTGCATGCAGGTGAACCAATTTTTCCAATTCTAAACAAATATGTGTTTAAGTCACCATGTCCTGTAAAAAATTGAACGTTATAGAAGTTGGGTTGAACATAGTTAGGAATTCTTGAATACATGCTAACATGCTCTTTAACGTGGAGAAGACAAGTTATAATTGGCTATAAGTAATACTTTCTATAACTCTTTCCCTTCAACAGCTGTCAGTAATGTCTTTCCTGCTGATCCTCGCATCACATGTCTAGCAAACATCAGTTTTCTGAAAACTTTATCATTCATATTTACCGATATGTTTTAAGGCATGTATACACTCAATTTTATATGTAATAAAACCTCCCGATATAAAATCGACCACAAATAATAACTTTTGCATCCTTCCCCATTCTAAAACTTTGAAATCTTTTGATGCGCATAATCATATCATGTTATAAAACTATCCAGAAAGAGGTAAAATTAATTTTAATCAGAAAACATGAAAATTGGATAATAACTTTTATGAGGAGAAAGGTATGATAATATATTATTAGGAAATAATAAGATTTTCTACTGATTTTTGATTATCTTGAGGAATAGTTTTGATCAGTAATTGCTTCAATTGAGCTAAAGGAATATAAAAAAACCATAAGTTGATAAAGGTACTGCCTGGATTAAGGCGTAAGAATAAAAATATTAACTTATTTACATAATGTAATTAAAGTTTGAGCCGGCCATCGGGAAAAAAACAACAATAGAGTTTATATAGTGGAAAAGGCGACCTCTGGTGGTCGATTTAACAAAGTATTTGCATCTATGAAATGTATTTGAGACAGAGAAAATAATATAACAAATAATGCCTTCATATAACATATACATATAATATTATTTTTTGTTTATTTGACATTTCGAAATCCCAGTTTGGGATACTTGCGCCTAAATACATTTTAGCAGCTTATAAAAATTCATTTTATATACAACTCAATACCAGGACTAAAAACAAATTAAAAACTGAAAGATTGGTTTTATCTCAAACAGAAAAGAAAATCTAAAATAAATTTACAAAAATTATTGAATTTCACATAAATGTCTTTATTATATACAAATTCTCAAATTTCTTCGATGGGATTAAAAAATTATTACTTTTGTATTTGTGAAAGAATGGACATTCTATTAATAAATGTATTGAGTTTTTGGGTTTTCAAATAAATTTTCCGTAACTCTGATGAATGATAAAAATGAAAAAGAGAAAGGTTTTAAATAGAAATGTTGAATATCCTTTTATTCTGTGGATATTTATATCAATGACAACTAAAATCCAAAAGAAAGATTTAATAGCTTCGATCCGTTAAACAAACAAACATCAAGGTGATTCTATCGAGAGAGGGATCAAACTATGTACAGACTAAACATGAGAAAAACATCAGGGAGGACTTAGAAGATCACCCTGATATTGACGCAGTGGGATTTACGAGAGCTCTTAAAGGAATTAATCTGTGACTTTGTCAGCCGCTTCTCACTTTATGACGGCAGTTACTGGACGCTCAGGGCCTCATTCTACCGTCTTAAGTAACCACAAGTAGCTGAGTAGGTACCTCTAGCTGTAACAGGTTCTGTTTCATTTTATGACGGCAGTTACTGGACGCTCAGGGCCTCATTCTACTGTCTTAAGTAACCACAAGTATCTGAGTAGGTACCTCTAGCTGTAACAGGTTCTGTTTCACTTTATGACGGTAGATACTGGACGCTCAGGGCCTCATTCTACCGTCTTAAGTAACCACAAGTAGCTGAGTAGGTACCTCTAGCTGTAACAGGTTCTGTTTCACTTTATGACGGCAGTTACTGGACGCTCAGGGTCTCATTCTACTGTCTTAAGTAACCACAGGTAGCTGAGTAGGTACCTCTAACTGTAACAGGTTCTGTTTCACTTTATAACGGTAGTTACTGGACGCTCAGGGCCTCATTCTACCGTCTTAAGTAACCACAAGTAGCTGAGTAGGTACCTCTAACTGTAACAGGTTCTGTTACACTTTATGACGACAGTTACTGGACGCTAAGGACCTCATTCTACCGTCTTAAGTAACCACAAGTAGCTGAGTAGGTACCTCTATCTGTAACAGGTTCTGTTTCACTTTATGACGGCAGTTACTGGACGCTCAGGACCTCATTCTACCGTCTTAAGTAACCACAAGTAGCTGAGTAGGTACCTCTAACTGTAACAGGTTCTGTTTCACTTTATGACGGCAGTTACTGGACGCTCAGGGCCTCATTCTACCGTCTTAAGTAACCACAAGTAGCTGAGTAGGTACCTCTATCTGTAACTGGTTCTGTTTCACTTTATAACGGTAGTTACTGGACGCTCAGGGTCTCATTCTACCGTATTAAGTAACCACAAGTAGCTGAGTAGGTACCTCTATCTGTAACAGGTTCTGTTTCACTTTATAACTGCAGTTACTGGACGCTCAGGGCCTCATTCTACCGTCTTAAGTAACCACAAGTAGCTGAGTAGGTACCTCTAACTGTAACAGGTTCTGTTTCACTTTATGACGGCAGTTACTGGACGCTCAGGGCCTCATTCTACCGTCTTAAGTAACCACAAGTAGCTGAGTAGGTACCTCTATCTGTAACTGGTTCTGTTTCACTTTATAACGGTAGTTACTGGACGCTCAGGGTCTCATTCTACCGTCTTAAGTAACCACAAGTAGCTGAGTAGGTACCTCTAGCTGTAACAGGTTCTGTTTCACTTTATGACTGCAGTTACTGGACGCTCAGGGCCTCATTCTACCGTCTTAAGTAACCACAAGTAGCTGAGTAGGTACCTCTATCTGTAACAGGTTCTGTTTCACTTTATAACGGTAGTTACTGGACGCTCAGGGTCTCATTCTACCGTATTAAGTAACCACAAGTTAATGTTAAATGAATGGAAACTTCATGCTGGCTATTTAGGGATCTTTCTATGCACCTTTAAGCCTAATCTTTGTTACCTAAAATTTAGAAATCTAAATCTATTCAAAGATTTGATTATTAAATAACGCTAAGTGAAGATCAGAGGTTTCTTTAGTTATATAACTTTAGATACGGTTACGTCGTACCCAGACCCTATTCGTGTACTTTGTCTAATCAGGATGCCACAAAGATACACATGTGAGTTCGAAGGGATGCAGCTAAAGTTATCGTTTTATTATACGTGGCAATAAACAGAAGGAATACAACAGTGGGACTTGTCTTCAACCTCCCCATCAGAAGAATCCTTGGCGCCGTGGATGTCACTCTTGTGTCCCGCTCCACACTGTACATGTCCAGCCTGGACTACACCGTCTTGTAGACCGCTCCGATGTCAGGTTCTCCTGGCACCGTCTTGTAGGATCATCCACACGCCCGGAGACAAGTCGCCACGTCTTCTCCTTGCCGCAGATGTCACCAGACTCTGTCCTCCCCCACACAGGAATGCTGTTTTTGGCTCCTCACACTTGGCCGCTAGAGTCCACCCCTCTTTCCCTAACTTTACTCCAGTATCTTGGCCTTGTCATCCATGTAACACTATGATTAAGAAATTATTATGATTTTATTACATTTTTCAATATACAGTTAAACCAGTCTATATTTCCCTCTCTAAATAGCGCCTCCCTCTCTATAGCGCCCGATTTCAAATACGTAGTACGATGCGATTTACATTAAAAGTGACCAGTCTATAGCACCCCATCTCTATAGCATCAAATTTTGGTGAGTCTAAAGAGGGTGCGCTATAGATAGGTTTAACTGTGTATATATTTTGAGCATTCTTCAAATGCCACTTTGTATATCATATAACAATTCCACTGTTTAGAATGGTTTAAAAAATACCTTACTTATCATTTTACTGAGATCTGTGAATGTCAAATTGGCCTTTTCTCCTTATACCTTTCTTGAAAAATTAATATTGGGCATTCGAATGAATTCAATTCAGTTCAAAATCACATTAATAGGTACCGCTCGGCAAGAGCAACCTAGTTCATGATAATAGAAACAGTTAATAATATGTGAAGGTTATTCACATATTAAACAAATTTTAACGCGGGATTCAATCCCGGTTCATGACTGTCGGGAATCGAGCGTGTTACCCTCTCATCCACCGACGTAAAACAAAGTAAAAAAAAGTTACATTTAATAATAAGAATATACAGATGGTATCTACACATAATTAAGGCATGAAAAATAATACAAAAATGAACTTGTACAAAGACACGAACCTACATATGAGACATACATCGATAAGACCTTATTAAGATCTTCTATATCTTCCCTATTTATATCCATAACTTCACAAACTACGAGGTGTGTTCAAAAGGTATCGCGAATTTTGAATTTTCGCGGGTTACGTATATTCGAATTTCGATCTTTTGTGGATTTATGTTGTTACTCATGTCTCTCACTTATGCCGACAAGCTCGGCCATTTTGAATGTTCACTTAATTGTTGACAGCTGCTTTGCTTGCAGGTGTTTTGGATCGTCTTCGATTTTTACCTATTAAAAAGAAATGGATCGAAGAACCTGTATCAAATTTTGTGTGAAAAACGAAATTAAGTGCGCGGATGCATTCCGAATGTTGACTGTGGCATACGGAGAAGCTACCTTGGACCGAAGCAACGTTTATCGGTGGTACAAAGTGTTCTCAGAAGGCCGAGAAGATGTGAACAACGAAGAGCGTGCCGGACGCCCGAGCACTCCAACAACAGTCGAAAAAATTAATGAAGTGGAGAAAATGATATTGGCCAATTGTCGAAACACCGTTAGAGAAGTTGCTGAGGACCTAAACATATCGATTGGCTCGTGCCATTCGATTTTTATCAATGATTTGGGCATGAGACGGGTCGCCGCGAAATTCGTACCAAAATTGCTCAATTGCGACCAAAAACAGCATCGCATGAACATTGCTAATGAGATGTTGGACTCTGTCCGCGACGACCCAAATTTGCTCCAGAGGGTCATAACTGGTGACGAAGCGTGGGTTTATGGTTATGACGTGGAAACCAAAGCTCAATCATCTCAATGGAAGCTGCCGCACGAACCAAGACCGAAAAAAGCGCGCCAAGTTCGGTCGAATGTGAAAGTTTTGCTGACAGTTTTCTTCGATTGCAGGGGCGTGGTGCATCATGAGTTCTTGCCACAGGGTAGAACGGTCAATAAGGAATATTACCTGCAAGTTATGCGCAATTTGCGGGAAGCAATCCGCCAGAAACGCCCAGATATGTGGAAGAACAAAAATTGGCTTTTGCACCACGATAACGCCCCTGCTCACACATCGTTGCTTGTGCGCGACCTTTTGGCCAAAAACAACACACTAATGATGCCGCAGCCACCGTATTCCCCAGATCTGGCCCCCTGTGACTTTTTCTTGTTCCTTAAACTGAAGAGGCCCATGAAAGGACGACGTTACGCTACGCTTGACGAGATAAAGACGGCATCGAAGGAATAGCTGAAAAAGATTTTAAAAAATGATTTTTTTGAAGTGCTTCGAAGATTGGAAAAACCGTTGGCACAAGTGTATAATATCTCATGGGGATTACTTTGAAGGGGACAAAATAGGTATTCATGAATAAATAAATAATTTTGAAAAAACACAAAAGACGCGATACCTTTTGAACACACCTCGTATGTGTAAATCGTTATGAACTATATGAAAATCTATTTAAAATGAATATTAAGAGAAAGAAGAATTGTATATGTATTAAATAATGATTTTTAAAAGGGTATTACACACTTTAATATATTTAAAATATAGCAATTCATAAATAGATCTTATATACAGCTTCTGTTTAAAAATGTAAATATATATAGCCGGGTTATCACGTTTTGTGTGTTGAAATAAATAAATAAATCTTTAATTAAAATGGCGATATTGGATCAAAATATAATTTAAATTACCAATATTTCAGTTGACTGAAAGCCAACCATTTTTAAAGTTATTATACACACATTAATATGTTATAATACCTTGAAAATGGTTGGCGTTCAGCCCACTGAAATATTGGAAAATAATTCATAATTTAATCCAATATGTCTTTTTAAGTAAATATCTATTTATGGATTGCTGTATTTTCATATGGTTATATACATCTAATTATTTTAAAATAATGCATTCTGTGATTTTTCATGTATTAAAAATATGTCAATAAATATATTGGCGATCAACTAACTGAAATATTGGCATAATAAATTATATTTTGATCTAATATATGCCTTTTTAATTAAATACTTTAATGTAATCAGCAATTTATTTCAAATTTAAAATAAGAGAGAGATAAAAATATATTATATAGGTATAATCAGTGAAAAATAGCAAGAAATAAAAAGCATTCAAAACAAATAGATTATATAAATTTCTACCAAAAGATACATTCTTCCATCACGCTATTTTAAGCTGCCTATTTTAAACCCTTCTCTTGAAGACGATTAGCAGAAGAAAAAAAAAAGTTTTGTCCCATTTCTCTCTATAAAAAAAGGAGAAGACAGATAAAAAAAAGAGAATTGCAAATTAGTTTTTAGACGCCGGCAACCCTGAAGTTGATTAAGTCGTAATGCGGGAGATATTAATGACGTCATTATAAAGGCAGACGAATGGCTTATTTAAATTAGTTCTGATTTATGGAGATTCTTAAGGTAATTGGGCCCAAACGACTACATCGCCCAACATTTACATCGAATTAAAATTTCACTGATTGACAGAATTGTTAGAATCTTTCAGCATCGCCTTTTGATATTTCTTTCTTTTTCCACATCTTCGAATTCTAATTGATATTAAATTAGGCTAACCCTAAAAAGGCGGGGAAAAAAGAAAAGATTTTATTTAATCACCCCTTTTCTTGGATGTGACACTTTAGACACCCAAAAAAAGTGAAAAAGAATATAGAGAAATGTCTGTGAGAGGCAATTATTTTAAATTCTCTAATCTAAAGTGCGTTTTAAAGATTTCGCAAATTGGAATGAGTTTAAAAGGTATTTAAACTTCATCTTTGTGGACGGCAAATTAAGTTTTAAATTGAAGTCAATTAGAATAATAAGGTGATCTTCGAATATCAAAATTGAATAGAAAATTTACTAAATTAAACTAATACATTTTGATTTATTTGAAAACCATTTTGTGCTATTAAAACATAAAAGAACTTCCTAATTTTTATTTTAAAATCATATATAAAATGCCATCTTTTTTTATCCACTTTTAGAATTAGATAAAGAAAATTCTGGGTATTTTTGTTTTATAGTTTTATACTTTTATCTTAAAATATTATTAGAAAGATCTTTAAATTCAAACCAATTAACTAATTTGAAATAGGTTTTCTTTACTTCTGATATCTTTTGATTAAAAATGTATTCGTTCATAATGTTGAATGCTTGTTTTGGCAAATATAAAAATATATATATATGTTATTATTATTTTGTTTTGTTGTTGAAAAAGATAGGGAATTGAAGGTGCAGTTATTTTGAATTACTTGAAGTATATTACTGTTGACTTTGCTTAGAATTTTTAATGAAACTGATTCCAATAATTATTAATTAAACATTATATTTATTGATTTACAAGAGAGAGAACAAAATAAAAAATGGAAACTAATATTGAACAAAGCAACTTTTTTTCTGTTTCGGTTAGCGCCTATTGACCTGTGAGCTTAAACACACTCTGTGGTAACAATTAATTAATATATTTACAACAATTACACATAAAATTGTTTTTCACAGTAATATAGAATTTATAAAATGAATTCTATATTCGTGAACTAAAAAATAGGTAACTTCACTATACATATTTACAGCAATTATCAAAAAGTGGTATGTTCTAAATCTATGGTAAAAAAATGTAGAACAATCAATGAATGAAAATATATGTTTTAAAAAAAAATAGAATAATTGCATTTTAGATTATATAATATATAAATATATATGTTAATTTAAGCCAACAACCCCATATTGTATATAACTTATAACAAGAATTTCATGTTGTATAATAGAAACACATATTTAAATGATTATACGCATTATTGACATGTGTCATTACATCATCATATGTAATGTACTTTGTACAAACTGAGAATAAATAAATAAAACGTTTTAATAGATTAAAAGTTGAGCTAAAGCAAAAGGTCTAAAGATGGAAACTGCCACGGCGCCAGTGTAGAATTTCGCCAGACGATCCACGCTCTTGTTGCATCTGCTGAAATGCAATACTCCCTTTCTCGGAAAAGATATAAAAGGCCTCCGTCCTAGCCAAAAATATAGTCACTTCACCATCACCGTGAACCCTCGTCGGTTGTCACCAAGGTCCACCTCATCCACCATGTAGACCAGTAAGAACTCTTTTATCTCCATCTTTCGCTCCTAGCTCAACTTTTATCTGTTCACAGAACTTTCTTAGTGCAACTGTGTCTTCGTTTTTTGTGTGGACATTCCCAAGCTTTCCACTCTGCCTCGACCACGACTGCCTGTACTCTGTGAGAACTGTTAAAGGTCTCCCAAGGTGCAGAGAGGTACTGGAAAACTCCCCATCCTGACTGTTCCTCTCGGTCAACACAGTATAGCGAGAGTTACAGGGACTCACACCATAGTTTAAGTCGACTGGATACCTCACCACAGTTTTCTACAAGAGTAACCCTTCAATTGAATGAAATAATTTGAACATTTGAAGCCTGTTTTGATAAGAATAAAATGTTTCTATTTAAAACTCGAATTTAAGAACCCATTTTACCTTAAAATAAGGTATCATTGGCATGGTTAGAATTTGATTAATACGTAACATTATATTGCAACTTTTTTTACTGAGGTAATTTATACTTTTGAAGTTATTGAAATAATTTTAAATAGAAAAAAAAATGATTTAATTTATTTTCTTGTATAATATGTTTATAACTGATTCAGTTTAAAAATGTAAATCGACGCAATTATATCTCTAGCCGGTATATCGCGTTTTGTGTGTTGAAATAGAAATAAAGGGGTTAAATTCTTTGGATATTCATAATTGCGCAGAAATCATTGTGTGAAAATAGTCAAGTTTCTCTTAACATCTTGATACCCTAATATGATTGAGTGGAGATAAGAAAGAAGAAGACATTATTGACTGCATTGGCTCATCCATTGGTGAGTTCTACTCATCCCCAGCAGACACCATCAACAAGCTCTACAAGCTTGATACCATAATATGATTGAGTGGAGATAAGAAAGAAGAAGACATTATTGACTGTATTGACTCATCCATTGATGAGCTCTACTCATCCCCAGCAGGCACCATCAACAAGCTCTATAAGCTTGATACCATAATATGATTGAGTGGAGATAAGAAAGAAGAAGAAGACACATCCCCAGCAGACACCATCAACAAGCTCTACAAGCTTGATACCATAATATGATTGAGTGGAGATAAGAAAGAAGAAGAAGACACATCCCCAGCAGACACCATCAACAAGCTCTACAAGCTTGATACCTTAATATGATTAAGCGGAGATAAGAAAGAAGAAGAAGACACATCCCCAGCAGACACCATCAACAAGCTCTACAAGTTTGATATCCTAATATGATTGAATGGAGATAAGAAAGAAGAAGAAGACACATCCCCAGCAGACACCATCAACAAGCTCTACAAGCTTGATATCCTAATATGATTGAGTGGAGATAAGAAAGAAGAAGAAGACACATCCCCAGCAGACACCATCAACAAGCTCTACAAGCTTGATATCCTGATATGATTGAGTGGAGATAAGAAAGAAGAAGAAGACACATCCCCAGCAGACACCATCAACAAGCTCTACAAGCTTGATATCCTGATATGATTGAGTGGAGATAGGAAAGAAGACACATCCCCAGCACAGACACCATCAACAAGCTCTGCAAGCTTGGTACCCTGATATGATTGAGTGGAGATAAGAAAGAAGAAGAAGAGACTCATCCCCAGCAGACACCATCAACACGCTCTACAAGCTTGATACCCTAATATGATTAAGTGGAGATAAGAAAGAAGAAGACATTATTGACTGTATTGACTCATCCATTGATGAGCTCTACTCATCCCCGGCAGACACCATCAACAAGCTCTACAAGCTTGATACTCTGATATGATTGAGTGGAGATAAGAAAGAAGAAGACACATCCCCAGCACAGACACCATCAACAATCTTTACAAGCTTGATACCCTGATATGATTGAGTGGAGATAAGAAAGAAGGTGTCCTGGTGAGTGTATACCGACAACCAGAGACCTACATATCAAATTACAATGACCGTTATAATTACGTGGCTGCTAGGTGACAATTAAATCTTGGCGACAGTGGCGGCGGCTTCTTTAGAGATAGGACGCCATTGTCAGGACAAAACACGACGATGGCCCTCTTTGATCCAGGCCACGTCTGGAGCTGTCTGGTGCTTGATAACCAAGGGTTCAAATCCATGTTGACAATTGACATAATTCTATTGACATCTTGTCCATACATGCAAAAGTGCAGTGTGAACTATCATTTTATATACAGTAGAACCTCCCTTTATCGGACACCCCGCTAGCGGGCACCTCTCTATACAGGACAGTTTTCATTTGCAAAATTACCATTTTTACTATTCAACAACTCTCCGGTATGAGGATACTTCTCCCTAAAAGACAGTTTGACTCTGTATTTAGGTGTCCTTTACAGGGAGGTTCTACTGTATT
>CP092864.1:149906492-150136257 GCA_030710605.1 Cordylochernes scorpioides
TAAAAAATCTTTAAAAAAAAAAAAAAAAAACGAATAAAATATAAAATTATAAAAATATATATATATATACTAACAATCTTATCTACCTTATTTACAAAACTTTCTGTTTTCTTTCTATTAGTTTGATTAAAAGTACATGGTTCTGTCTTTCTATCTTTTTTCTAACTATTATATATATTATCTCTTCGATTATTCTATATATAGGATTAGAGTATGTCTGAATGACGTGTAAAAGCCGATGTAATAGACGTTACTTTGTTAATTTTTTATTGTTATTAATTATAATTATATAATTAACTAGAGGATGTTTTAGAAGTAAAGAATTTTTTTTTTTTTTTCTCTATCTATACTAAATAATAACAATTAACAAATTTATAATTTAAATTTAAATAATCAAACTAATGAAGATAATTTTAATAGAATACTTAACTATAAAACTATACAACTATTTATTTTTATAATTAATTTAGATTTAGCTTGCTAATCTAACCAAATCTACTTGATATGATTTATCATTCTGATCAGATTGCTCCTTAAGTTTTAAATGTAGTATCACTGTTATATTTTTATTATATAGTTTTTACACTATATTAATTCATATGAGCTTGCTCTATGATATATTTTTATATATAATATAATATACAAATTTAAATATATATTAGATATTCTAATATAAATAAAACTCCATACAGATTATAATTATCTTTTATTGTTTGATTATGAAAAAGTAAATTATAAAAATAATTTTAAAAAATAACTTCAGAACTTTTGTTTTTTTCATTGTTTAGATAGTTTAAAGATGTTTTTTATTAGTTATTCTTAAAAAATATAACAGATAACAAACAGTAATATCTATATTTTTATAGATTAATTATTCATTTTATTACAAATTTAATTACCACAAAAACAATTAAGATAAATATATTAATAAAAAAAAAAAAATTTTTCTCAATAGAATAACAAACTAAAAAACTAAAAAAAACTACCAGCATATTAGGGTTAGCACCTCTTTTATGTTAATTCAAACTCGCTAAGAATTGCCTAAGAAAGAATTGTCAAACTTGTCCCTCTCTTAAGAACCATGATACATTTCAAACGACTAGTTGTAAATTAGTAAATACTATTTATAAATTAACATGCCAAATTTGTCAATTATCATATATAGGACAAACATGTAATCCATTAAATATACGAATAAACCTACATAGAAACCACGCTAAAAAATCAATTGGTAATATATATATGAAAGAACACAATAAATTACATACTTTTAACAACTTTAAGATAGAAATACTAGACATATGTCAAAACAAAAAACAACGACTATTATTAGAAAACAACTACATTTATAAACACAACACATTATTCCCTTATGGACTTAATGACGAATTAAACTACACATACAAACCACAAACAGAAGAAATTTCAACTTATGAAATCAGCTGCAAATACAAAAAAAATGAATTCAAAACTAAACCTAATAAAACTAGAGGTAAAACTACCAATAAATTAGGTTACATTGAATTTGAAGAATTACTGGACCCAAAACAAATGTACACTAACAACTTCGTCGATAAATTTATTAAAACATTATTTAAACTAAATAATAATAAATTTATCAAACTTATAGAATATATTAAAATTCATAATCTAACTAACAGATTAATAGATATCACACACGACATCTTTAAATACAGAAAAATTAAACAATCTACTAATAACATTAATATTATCATTAAATTTAATAACAATTTATTTAATCATATTAAGTTTAATGATATTTTTAATAACCAAAACATTAATAATCTTTTCCCTATAAAAAATTTAAATTTCAAAACAATCTGGAGATACAACAAAAATATAGGTAATTTAGTTTGCAATTATAACCAATTTATTAATAATTTGGCAAATTATAAAAAAATTAAATGTAATTGCAACAACTATATTGATAAATATAAGTTTTCAGGTCATATATTAACTAGCAATTTTTCTTTTTTAAATCCAGAATATCAGGATATTTTAAATAAAGGGTATAAATATATACCTCAAATTAAACACAATTATAATAATACAATTAAATCTATATTAAAAGATATAGATATTTTCATAAATAAAACTAGTATAAAATACAGTATTCCAGAATTTACTTTTCTGGAATGGAAACATAATATTAAAAAGGAGGTTATAAATTATTATAATAATACACTTAAATACACAAAACCTAATTCAGATATTCCTTCTTTTAAAGAAAATATAATTAATTTACAGAAGGACTTTATTATCACTCCTATAGATAAATGTTCCAATAACTTATCTATAATTTGTAAAAATCTATACCACGATATACTAAAAAAGGAAATTGATAATAATCATAAATACACTTTTGCTAGAACTACAGCCACAAAAATCAAAAAAGACATCAAAAATGTTGAAAATTCACTAAAAATTTATAATCACTACAAAAATCCAAACATACCAAAGTTCTATATAATTCCTAAACTACACAAAAAACCTATTTCTTTCAGAACAATCACATCTGGTATAAATTCAGTTATAAAAAACATTGATATACAATTAGCTTCAACACTACAATTTATTATAAATAAATTAACTAATAAATACAATTATAAATTTATCGACTCAAATAAAAAAATCATTAACTATTTAATGAACAATTGGACAAACATGGAAACAGTACACACATTTGACTTTGAGGACCTATATTCTAAAATAAATTTAAGAGATCTAAATAATAAAATAACCAATTTATTTAACGAAATCATTAATGACAAAACTTTCCACATTAAAATTATTCATAACAGATATAAAACAATTAAATTAGATCTTAAAACAGCAAAAACTCTTCTGGAAACATTTTTAAATTTTAACTATATAGAATTTAAAAATAAAATATATATTCAATCAGAAGGAGTTCCCATGGGAACGTCTTCTAGTCCGTTATTAGCAAACTTAATATTATTCTGGTACGAAAGAGAATACTTTCTACAAAATAATGTTAACTGGCAAATGTTCCGTTATGTAGATGACATTATAATATTTAATAATCCACAGTTCAAAAATTTAATACCTAAAATTTATCCTAAATACTTGAAACTTAAAAACAATGAAAAAATTTATAGAAACAAAAAAGTTAACTTTTTAGACCTAAATATAGACCTTACAAATAATGCTATTAAAATTTATAATAAAAAAAGTAATTATAATTTCAATATTATAAAATACTGTAATATGAATTCTAATATTTCATTAAATTGCTGTAAAGGTATATATTTTGGTCAGTTTCTAAGATTTTATAGAATAAATAATATATTAGAAAATTTCATAGAAGATGTTAATAATTTAAACATGGAATTTATTAAAAACAAATTTAGTATCAGACAAGTAAAATATTTCAACAGTATATCAATTATAAAATACTTAAAAAAAAATAAATGGAAGTATCCATTTATTAAATCAACTTTCTATAATTTCTTTCAATAATCAATACTACAAATTTATAATCTTCAACAATTAGTTAAACTTAAATTAAATAGCTGATTTGAAGATTTTTTCACAAGATTTTTAAAGTAATATTGTATATAATTCATTTTGTTTAATCTCCAATTTCTGGGGAGGAAAATGGAAATTAAATAAAAGTGAATTTTCACAATTAATAGCTTTATTAAACTCTAATAATTTGCCTTTTTAAAGGAATATTGAAAGATGAATAAGTTTTGAATCAATTATTTTAATTTTTAACTGACTGTAAAGATTATAAAATTTGGATTTCTTCCCTTAACTATCTTATCTTTATTCTTTGAATGTCTTGTTCTCCCACAATTCGGTCTAAATTTGTCCCCACCCCCCCCACAACATGTGTTATCCAGAAATAGTTGTTTACAGTTGAAGGCGTTCGCGGACAAGGTAGGTACACATTATATCTGTTCATATAAATGTTTCACTGTAGTAACTTTATATTAACACATAAAATACGGTTGAAAGGAGGTCTAGACATAATAGAGAAGGGATGAAATGTTGAAAAGCTGAATTTCTATTTGAGAAGTCCCGGTTCAGCAGACCTCTTTTTTCAATAATTACTCCAATTTAAGTTTTTTGTATATGTCTGGTCTACCATTAGGGTTTCAAAACATAATAACCAAACTTATAATAAAAGTTAATTCATATTATAGATATTTTACTAAATACAACTTTTTATATTCATATTTTAAAATAAAAAATTTAAAAAATCTTTAAAAAAAAAAAACGAATAAAATATAAAATTATAAAAATATATATATATATACTAACAATCTTATCTACCTTATTTACAAAACTTTCTGTTTTCTTTCTATTAGTTTGATTAAAAGTACATGGTTCTGTCTTTCTATCTTTTTTCTAACTATTATATATATTATCTCTTCGATTATTCTATATATAGGATTAGAGTATGTCTGAATGACGTGTAAAAGCCGATGTAATAGACGTTACTTTGTTAATTTTTTATTGTTATTAATTATAATTATATAATTAACTAGAGGATGTTTTAGAAGTAAAGAATTTTTTTTTTTTTTTCTCTATCTATACTAAATAATAACAATTAACAAATTTATAATTTAAATTTAAATAATCAAACTAATGAAGATAATTTTAATAGAATACTTAACTATAAAACTATACAACTATTTATTTTTATAATTAATTTAGATTTAGCTTGCTAATCTAACCAAATCTACTTGATATGATTTATCATTCTGATCAGATTGCTCCTTAAGTTTTAAATGTAGTATCACTGTTATATTTTTATTATATAGTTTTTACACTATATATATATATATATATATATATATATATATATAACAATTTGCACGCATTCCATTCTAGAATGGAAGCAAAGTCTTAACTGTCATGTGGTGGATAGACAACCAACAACAGCAGCTCCCAATCATGGAGACTTATGGACATTTTAGAATTAATGGTACCTGGGCTACAAGACCCATACGGCGTTGTCTGTACTCACACTCTAGAATGGAAGCAACTGTCATGTGGTGGATAGACAACCAACAACAGCAGCTCCCCATCATGGAGACTTATGGACATTTTAGAATTAATGGTACCTGGGCTACAAGACCCACACGGCGTTGTCTGAACTCACACTCTAGAATGGAAGCAAAGTCTTAACTGTCATGTGGTGGATAGACAACCAACAACAGCAGCTAACCCATCATGGAGTCTTATGGACATTTTAGAATTAATGGTACCTGGGCTACAAGACCCACACGGCGTTGTCTGTACTCACACTCTAGAATGGAAGCAAAGTCTTAACTGTCATGTGGATAGACACCCAACAACAGCAGCTAACCCATCATGGAGTCTTATGGACATTTTAGAATTAATGGTACCTGGGCTACAAGACCCACACGGCGTTGTCTGTACTCACACTCTAGAATGGAAGCAAAGTCTTGACTGTCATGTGGTGGATAGACAACCAACAACAGCAGCTCCCCATCATGGAGACTTATGGACATTTTAGAATTAATGGTACCTGGGCTACAAGACCCACACGGCGTTGTCTGAACTCACACTCTAGAATGGAGGCAACTGTCATGTGGTGGATAGACAACCAACAACAGCAGCTTACCCATCATGGAAACTTATGGACATTTTAGAATTAATGGTACCTGGGCTACAAGACCCACACGGCGTTGTCTGTACTCACACTCTAGAATGGAAGCAACTGTCATGTGGTGGATAGACAACCAACAACAGTAGCTCCCATCATGGAGGCTTATGGACATTTTAGAATTAATGGTACCTGGGCTACAAGACCCACACGGCGTTGTCTGTACTCACACTCTAGAATGGAAGCAACTGTCATGTGGTGGATAGACAACCAACAACAGCAGCTCCCCATCTTGGAGACTTATGTACATTTTAGAATTAATGCTACCTGGGCTACAAGACCCATACGGCGTTGTCTGTACTCACACTCTAGAATGGAAGCAACTGTCATGTGATGGATAGACAACCAACAACAGCAGCTCCTCATCATGGAGACTTATGGACATTTTAGAATTAATGGTACCTGGGCTACAAGACCCACACGGCGTTGTCTGTACTCACACTCTAGAATGGAAGCAACTGTCATGTGGTGGATAGACAACCAACAACAGCAGCTCCCCATCATGGAGACTTATGGACATTTTAGAATTAATGCTACCTGAGCTACAAGACCCACACGGCGTTGTCTGTACTCACACTCTAGAATGGAAGCAAAGTCTTAACTGTCATGTGGTGGATAGACAACCAACAACAGCAGCTCCCCATCATGGAGTCTTATGGACATTTTAGAATTAATGGTACCTGGGCTACAAGACCCACACGGCGTTGTCTGTACTCACACTCTAGAATGGAAGCAAAGTCTTGACTGTCATGTGGTGGATAGACAACCAACAACAGCAGCTAACCCATCATGGAGTCTTATGAACATTTTAGAATTAATGGTACCTGGGCTACAAGACCCACACGGCGTTGTCTGAACTCACACTCTAGAATGGAGGCAACTGTCATGTGGTGGATAGACAACCAACAACAGCAGCTCCCCATCATGGAGTCTTATGGACATTTTAGAATTAATGGTACCTGGGCTACAAGACCCACACGGCGTTGTCTGTACTCACACTCTAGAGTGGAAGCAAAGTCTTAACTGTCATGTGGTGGATAGACAACCAAAAACAGCAGCTCCCCATCATGGAGACTTATGGACATTTTAGAATTAATGGTACCTGGGCTACAAGACCCACACGGCGTTGTCTGAACTCACACTCTAGAATGGAAGCAAAGTCTTAACTGTCATTTGGTGGATAGACAACCAACAACAGCAGCTCCCCATCATGGAGACTTATGGACATTTTAGAATTAATGGTACCTGGGCTACAAGACCCACACGGCGTTGTCTGTACTCACACTCTAGAATGGAAGCAACTGTCATGTGGTGGATAGACAACCAACAACAGCAGCTCCCCATCATGGAGACTTATGGACATTTTAGAATTAATGCTACCTGGGCTACAAGACCCACACGGCGTTGTCTGTACTCACACTCTAGAATGGAAGCAACTGTCATGTGGTGGATAGACAACCAACAACAGCAGCTCCTCATCATGGAGACTTATGGACATTTTAGAATTAATGGTACCTGGGCTACAAGACCCACACGGCGTTGTCTGTACTCACACTCTAGAATGGAAGCAACTGTCATGTGGTGGATAGACAACCAACAACAGCAGCTCCCCATCATGGAGACTTATGGACATTTTAGAATTAATGCTACCTGGGCTACAAGACCCACACGGCGTTGTCTGTACTCACACTCTAGAATGGAAGCAACTGTCATGTGGTGGTTAGACAACCAACAACAGCAGCTCCTCATCATGGAGACTTATGGACATTTTAGAATTAATGGTACCTGGGCTACAAGACCCACACGGCGTTGTCTGAACTCACACTCTAGAATGGAAGCAACTGTCATGTGGTGGATAGACAACCAACAACAGCAGCTCCCCATCATGGAGACTTATGGACATTTTAGAATTAATGGTACCTGGGCTACAAGACCCACACGGCGTTGTCTGTACTCACACTCTAGAATGGAAGCAACTGTCATGTGGTGGATAGACAACCAACAACAGCAGCTCCCCATCATGGAGACTTATGGACATTTTAGAATTAATGGTACCTGGGCTACAAGACCCACACGGCGTTGTCTGTACTCACACTCTAGAGTGGAAGCAAAGTCTTAACTGTCATGTGGTGGATAGACAACCAATAACAGCAGCTCCCCATCATGGAGTCTTATGGACATTTTAGAATTAATGGTACCTGGGCTACAAGACCCACACGGCGTTGTCTGTACTCACACTCTAGAATGGAAGCAAAGTCTTAACTGTCATGTGGTGGATAGACAACCAACAACATCAGCTCCCCATCATGGAGACTTATGGACATTTTAGAATTAATGGTACCTGGGCTACAAGACCCACACGGCGTTGTCTGTACTCACACTCTAGAATGGAAGCAAAGTCTTAACTGTCATGTGGTGGATAGACAACCAACAACAGCAGCTCCCCATCATGGAGCCTTATGGACATTTTAGAATTAATGGTACCTGGGCTACAAGACCCACACGGCGTTGTCTGTACTCACACTCTAGAATGGAAGCAAAGTCTTAACTGTCATGTGGTGGATAGACAACCAACAACAGCAGCTCCCCATCATGGAGACTTATGGACATTTTAGAATTAATGGTACCTGGGCTACAAGACCCACACGGCGTTGTCTGTACTCACACTCTAGAATGGAAGCAAAGTCTTAACTGTCATGTGGTGGATAGACAACCAACAACAGCAGCTCCCCATCATGGAGACTTATGGACATTTTAGATTTAATGGTACCTGGGCTACAAGACCCACACGGCGTTGTCTGTACTCACACTCTAGAATGGAAGCAAAGTCTTAACTGTCATGAGGTGGATAGACAACCAACAACAGCAGCTCCCCATCATGGAGACTTATGGACATTTTAGAATTAATGGTACCTGGGCTACAAGACCCACACGGCGTTGTCTGTACTCACACTCTAGAATGGAAGCAAAGTCTTAACTGTCATGTGGTGGATAGACAACCAACAACAGCAGTTCCCCCATCATGGAGTCTTATGGACATTTTAGAATTAATGCTACCTGGGCTACAAGACCCACACGGCGTTGTCTGTACTCACACTCTAGAATGAAAGCAAAGTCTTGACTGTCATGTGGTGGATAGACAACCAACAACAGCAGCTAACCCATCATGGAGACTTATGAACATTTTAGAATTAATGGTACCTGGGCTACAAGACCCACACGGCGTTGTCTGAACTCACACTCTAGAATGGAAGCAACTGTCATGTGGTGGATAGACAACCAACAACAGCAGCTCCCCATCATGGAGACTTATGGACATTTTAGAATTAATGGTACCTGGGCTACAAGACCCACACGGCGTTGTCTGAACTCACACTCTAGAATGGAAGCAACTGTCATGTGGTGGATAGACAACCAACAACAGCAGCTCCCCATCATGGAGACTTATGGACATTTTAGAATTAATGGTACCTGGGCTACAAGACCCACACGGCGTTGTCTGAACTCACACTCTAGAATGGAAGCAAAGTCTTAACTGTCATTTGGTGGATAGACAACCAACAACAGCAGCTCCCCATCATGGAGACTTATGGACATTTTGAAATTAATGGTACCTGGGCTACAAGACCCACACGGCGTTGTCTGTACTCACACTCTAGAATGGAAGCAACTGTCATGTGGTGGATAGACAACCAACAACAGCAGCTCCCCATCATGGAGACTTATAGACATTTTAGAATTAATGCTACCTGGGCTACAAGACCCACACGGCGTTGTCTGTACTCACACTCTAGAATGGAAGCAACTGTCATGTGGTGGATAGACAACCAACAACAGCAGCTCTCCATCATGGAGCCTTATGGACATTTTAGAATTAATGGTACCTGGGCTACAAGACCCACACGGCGTTGTCTGTACTCACACTCTAGAATGGAAGCAACTGTCATGTGGTGGATAGACAACCAACAACAGCAGCTCCTCATCATGGAGTCTTATGGACATTTTAGAATTAATGGTACCTGGGCTACAAGACCCACACGGCGTTGTCTGTACTCACACTCTAGAATGGAAGCAACTGTCATGTGGTGGATAGACAACCAACAACAGCAGCTCCCCATCATGGAGCCTTATGGACATTTTAGAATTAATGGTACCTGGGCTACAAGACCCACACGGCGTTTTCTGTACTCACACTCTAGAATGGAAGCAACTGTCATGTGGTGGATAGACAACCAACAACAGCAGCTCCCCATCATGGAGACTTATGGACATTTTAGAATTAATGGTACCTGGGCTACAAGACCCACACGGCGTTGTCTGTACTCACACTCTAGAATGGAAGCAAAGTCTTAACTGTCATGTGGTGGATAGACAACCAACAACAGCAGCTCCCCATCATGGAGACTTATGGACATTTTAGAATTAATGGTACCTGGGCTACAAGACCCACACGGCGTTGTCTGTACTCACACTCTAGAATGGAAGCAAAGTCTTAACTGTCATGTGGTGGATAGACAACCAACAACATCAGCTCCCCATCATGGAGACTTATGGACATTTTAGAATTAATGGTACCTGGGCTACAAGACCCACACGGCGTTGTCTGTACTCACACTCTAGAATGGAAGCAAAGTCTTAACTGTCATGTGGTGGATAGACAACCAACAACAGCAGCTCCCCATCATGGAGTCTTATGGACATTTTAGAATTAATGGTACCTGGGCTACAAGACCCACACGGCGTTGTCTGTACTCACACTCTAGAATGGAAGCAAAGTCTTAACTGTCATGTGGTGGATAGACAACCAACAACAGCAGCTCCCCATCATGGAGACTTATGGACATTTTAGAATTAATGGTACCTGGGCTACAAGACCCACACGGCGTTGTCTGTACTCACACTCTAGAATGGAAGCAAAGTCTTAACTGTCATGTGGTGGATAGACAACCAACAACAGCAGCTCCCCATCATGGAGACTTATGGACATTTTAGAATTAATGGTACCTGGGCTACAAGACCCACACGGCGTTGTCTGTACTCACACTCTAGAATGGAAGCAAAGTCTTAACTGTCATGTGGTGGATAGACAACCAACAACAGCAGCTCCCCATCATGGAGACTTATGGACATTTTAGAATTAATGGTACCTGGGCTACAAGACCCACACGGCGTTGTCTGTACTCACACTCTAAAATGGAAGCAAAGTCTTAACTGTCATGTGGTGGATAGACAACCAACAACAGCAGTTCCCCATCATGGAGTCTTATGGACATTTTAGAATTAATGCTACCTGGGCTACAAGACCCACACGGCGTTGTCTGTACTCACACTCTAGAATGAAAGCAAAGTCTTGACTGTCATGTGGTGGATAGACAACCAACAACAGCAGCTAACCCATCATGGAGACTTATGAACATTTTAGAATTAATGGTACCTGGGCTACAAGACCCACACGGCGTTGTCTGAACTCACACTCTAGAATGGAAGCAACTGTCATGTGGTGGATAGACAACCAACAACAGCAGCTCCCCATCATGGAGACTTATGGACATTTTAGAATTAATGGTACCTGGGCTACAAGACCCACACGGCGTTGTCTGTACTCACACTCTAGAATGGAAGCAACTGTCATGTGGTGGTTAGACAACCAACAACAGCAGCTCCTCATCATGGAGACTTATGGACATTTTAGAATTAATGGTACCTGGGATACAAGACCTACACGGCGTTGTCTGTACTCACACTCTAGAATGGAAGCAAAGTCTTTACTGTCATTTGGTGGATAGACAACCAACAACAGCAGCTCCCCATCATGGAGACTTATGGACATTTTAGAATTAATGGTACCTGGGCTACAAGACCCACACGGCGTTGTCTGTACTCACACTCTAGAATGGAAGCAACTGTCATGTGGTGGATAGACAACCAACAACAGCAGCTCCCCATCATGGAGACTTATGGACATTTTAGAATTAATGCTACCTGGGCTACAAGACCCACACGGCGTTGTCTGTACTCACACTCTAGAATGGAAGCAACTGTCATGTGGTGGATAGACAACCAACAACAGCAGCTCCCCATCATGGAGCCTTATGGACATTTTAGAATTAATGGTACCTGGGCTACAAGACCCACACGGCGTTGTCTGTACTCACACTCTAGAATGGAAGCAACTGTCATGTGGTGGATAGACAACCAACAACAGCAGCTCCTCATCATGGAGTCTTATGGACATTTTAGAATTAATGGTACCTGGGCTACAAGACCCACACGGCGTTGTCTGTACTCACACTCTAGAATGGAAGCAACTGTCATGTGGTGGATAGACAACCAACAACAGCAGCTCCCCATCATGGAGCCTTATGGACATTTTAGAATTAATGGTACCTGGGCTACAAGACCCACACGGCGTTGTCTGTACTCACACTCTAGAATGGAAGCAACTGTCATGTGGTGGATAGACAACCAACAACAGCAGCTCCCCATCATGGAGACTTATGGACATTTTAGAATTAATGCTACCTGGGCTACAAGACCCACACGGCGTTGTCTGTACTCACACTCTAGAATGGAAGCAACTGTCATGTGGTGGATAGACAACCAACAACAGCAGCTCCCCATCATGGAGCCTTATGGACATTTTAGAATTAATGGTACCTGGGCTACAAGACCCACACGGCGTTGTCTGTACTCACACTCTAGAATGGAAGCAACTGTCATGTGGTGGATAGACAACCAACAACAGCAGCTCCCCATCATGGAGACTTATGGACATTTTAGAATTAATGCTACCTGGGCTACAAGACCCACACGGCGTTGTCTGTACTCACACTCTATAATGGAAGCAACTGTCATGTGGTGGATAGACAACCAACAACAGCAGCTCCCCATCATTGAGTCCTTCGGATTAATCAAGCTTCACGACCTTGTATAATTATACAATGGAATAATAAAAAATAAACAAGTTGGAGCACAACAAAGATGCGATAGACGTTATATTGAATTCTTTGATTTCAAATAACAGTTTGAGATGTCTGAGCTATGAATGGGACAACAGATTGATTACCAACAGTCAGACAAAAGTTGGTAAGGAGCTTAACGAATGCTGCTGCATCAATATTAATATGCAGTGAAGGCCGCATGACTAACGAGATTCTGTCCTATAATCCACAATTAGGCCCTGGCCACGTAATTGGCTCAACTTTTCAACTGAAAATTTTACTTCTTGCCCAGGATACGGCCGTATTAGAGCCAATTTGGAGGAAGTTTCACCAAGTAGGGCGCTCGCCTGCCTAATAAGACCTGCGTGCAACTCAAACCTGGAAAATTTTGATTTATATCTTGATAGATTCCAGCAATCTATTTTTTGTTTATTCCTGATACAAGGTTGTACCAAAAGTTCGTAAATACATACAAAAAATTTGAAATACCAATATTATTCGCCGTTATGTATAATGTCTTTGTATTATATATAAAGTAATTGTATTATGTATTATTATGTATTCGCCGTAATGATATTATTCGCCAAGTAATAAGAAAAATACGAACTTTTGGGACAACCTTATATTATGATTGGAGGCAGTTTTCTGCTTTATTTGAATCATTCAAAGACCTCGATGCTAGCTTCTCTTTCATTCCAGTTGATCTTCAACATTTCTCACAGTGAAGATGATCATCCCATCGGTTCTAAGATCTTCTTGATCGATAGTGACCACATAGGTTTCTAATATGTTGTTGTTGCTTATTCCTCAAGTCGTTTAAACGATCTTCATTAGGTTCCATTGTCTCATCGTTTCTATTATAGTCCTGAAGTTTCCCCAAGGGTCTTTTTTGGAGGATTTGATACAATAGATGTTCAGAACGGGTAGGCTGGGAATCGTATTTGGGGCATTTCGGGAATGTTTTGATTTTTCTATTAAATTTGAGCATTCTAAGATGTCCTGTTCGCAATCTTGAAATCGCCGTTTGTTCTTCCCTAGTAAGGGTGTGGAAAGAAGATTCGTTAGGAATGGGGGTGTACCAGGGATGGTTTAGGGCGGATTTCCAGAGAGAGGTTATTTCTTGTTTGTAGATAGAAGATATTTCTGAATAGGTGAGTTGGGAGTTGGCTAATATAGTTATAAATTCTGAAAATAGAGCAATCCATATTGTTATATTTGTTTATAAAGGGCACATCTTGGATTCAATAAATAATCTTTAGTTATAAATATAATGTAATACACCTACCCCCCCCCCCCCCCCGATTTACACGGTAGATACGTTCCTGAGAAAAACGTGTAAATCGAGGGATAGGTGTATATTAAACTGTCAAATCTGAATAGGTGTTCGCCCCCTCATGAATCAGAGCCTCTCAATATTCTTTTCAACATAGGTAGTATAGAGTAGAATATCGCAATTCAGTATAGTGCGATAAAAACAATACAAAAACTTATTTGGAAAACCGTGTAAAAACGAAAACGTGTAAAACAAGTACCGTGTAAATCGGGGGATAGGTGTATATGATTAGGTCAAAAGGAGATGTCAATTTTTCAGCAGCTAAAATCATTCCACTTCCAGTCAGCAATTACAACATTCGGGTGACCCGCAAAGTCTGAAGGAAGGAAATGCTGAGGAAGAGATCTGTCAACCCGAGGCATAGCTCAGTCGTTGTCACCTGCGGCCTCAACATCTGCGGGGCGGATTCTTCACCAAATCCGCACTTCAAATCTCCTTCCTTCCAGGACATTTGGGAAGGATTCAACACATCGGCGAGACCTTCTATATCAAGAATTGCAGCAAATATATTCAGAATACAGGTTGCCCAAAAGTTCATAAACATATTATGATTTATATTTTGCAAGTCTTTACGAACTTTCGGGACAACCTTGGTAATATTGGTAACCTTGGTAAAATTATAACAGAATTCTTATAGAAGAATGATTTAATCTCTGATGTTCTATATCAAGGGTGGCCAATCAGCAGGTGGGCCAAGTTTCAGAATTACAAGGTTGTCCAAAAGTTCGTAAACATATTATGATTTATAATTTGCAAGTGTTTACGAACGTTTGGGACAATCTTGGTGATATTGGCAATCTTAGTAAAATTATAACAGAATTCTTATAAAAGAATGATTTGATCTCTGATATTTTACAAGGTTGTCCCAAAGGGGTTAGTTAACATATGATGATTTATATTTTGAAAGTGTTTACGAACTTTTGGGACAACCATGTAATTCTGAAACTTGGCCAACCTACTGATTGACCACCCTTGATATAAAACATCAGAGATTAAATCATTCTTCTATAAGAATTCTGTTATAATTTTACCAAGGTTACCTATAGTACCAAGGTTTTCCCAACAAAGGTTGTCTCTCTACAAATTTTCAACCTTCTGCTAAGAGGGGATTGTTTATCGATGTTAAGGAAAAATATAACTAAAAGGATGGTGCTACCTTTTTTGGAATGACTTCTTTCGAACCACTTTGAAAATCGCTTTACCTTGATCTACGTAATCGTATAGTGAAACCAAATAAAGAGAATGGATTATATAAGTAAATTGCTGGTCAAGAGAAGAATGTGGTGGTGGTGTCTTGTCCACTCTATGGAAAGAAGGAGTGCCCCGTTAGTCAGCCACATTTCAGAGTTCCCTGTTCACGGTTACCGTAGCGGCTCACAACACCGTACTACAGGGCAGTCCCTTACTTATGCTTCTCCATGGAAAGGGGAGGTGCCATTGCCCCGTTAGTCAGCCACATTTTAGAAATCCCTGTTCACGGTTACAGTAGCGGTTCACGACACCGTACTACAGGACAGTCCCTTACTTGTGTTGCTCCATAGAAAGGGGAGGTGCCATTGCCCCGTTAGTCAGTCACATTTCAGAGTTCCCTGTTCACAGTTACCGTAGCGGCTCACGACACCGTACTACAGGGCAGTCCCTTACTTGTGTTGCTCCATGGAAAGAGGGGGTGCCATTTCCCCGTTAGGCAGCCACATTTCAGAATTCTCTGTTCACAGTTACCGTAGCGGCTCACGACACCGTACTACAGGGCAGTCCCTTACTTGTGTTGCTCCATGGAAAGAGAGGGGTGCCATTGTCCCGTTAGTCAGCCGCATTTCAGAGTTCCCTGTTCACGGTTAACCTTACGGCTCACGACATCGTATTACAGGGCAGTCCCTTACCTGTGCTGCCTTTACCGCCCGCCACGTTGAGGAGGACTTCTGGACGGGAGAAAATAAGAATGTACGTACGTAAATAAATAGCAATATCAGTTAATCGGACTCTTTTTTTTTTTCGGAATGATCGTTTTTTTTAAATAGGTTATTTCGAGCTTCTTGAGAGTATAGAATATCTATACAAATGGTTCTGTCGAGGAATCTTTTCTTTCTCTGTTCTTGTAATGTTTGCTCAGCTGATATTCTGATTGGCCATCTAGAGAGCTATGCGTATAATGTTTGTGCTGCATATTACTTCCTTTAGCAAACATATCGAATTAGAAGCTAGGATGCACACTCCTAATATATTGTCACGTCGTACCCAGACGCTGTACTTTGTCTACTCAGGATGCCACAAAGATACACATGTGAGTTCGAAGAGATGCAGCTAAAGTTAGCGCTTTATTGTATCTCACTTAACAGAAGGAATACAACAATGGGATTTGCCTTCAACCTCCCCGTCCTAAGGATACTTGGCGCCGTGGATGTTCTCTTGTGTTCCGCTCCACACTGTACATGTCCAGCTTGGACTACACCGTCTTATAGGTCGCTCCGATGTCAGTCTCTCCTGGCAGCGTCTTGTAGGATCATTCACATGGTCACACTCCCCGGAGACAACTTCTTCCCATGTCTTCTACTTGTCGCAAAATTTTGAAATTATCACTTGACTCAATATCGCTATTTATGTTCAGGTAGCAGAGGGTCGGTGGAAGGATGGTCTAAACCGTTGGTTTTCGACCGCTACAACCCGGGTTAGAATCCCGCAGTGGGCACTTTTTTTCTGATTAAAAACAAAATGCTCCAATACCCCCCGATTCTTGCAAAACGTCCAACCCCACCAGCGAGTGCTAGTAACCCAACGGGGCTCTGGCACATTTGTAAGTGCAAAGTCGAACTGCTTTTCACATGTACAGACATGTGGTGCACTTACAGTAAAAACAGTCGCCTACTTCTACCCACCTTGATTTTCATGGTCTGTACCACATGTACTAGGGATAAGCAAAAAAGAAATAGCAGAAAGGTAATGAAAAATTTTTACAATGTATCAAAATCAAAAATATTTCCATTGAATAATATATATTCTCTCTCTGCTATAATATTAAGGTCTTTAAAATATTGAAATGAAAGGCTTTTTATCGTTACAAAGAGAATATATAAGCGTTTCTATCCAAGAACATAATGAATCTAATATTTCACAAACTTCCCTCTAACTACAAAGGTAAGTGAGATGTCAGAAATGTAGAAATACCTTTCTGTTCAATAAAAGAGAGAAAGAAGAAAAAAAAATCTCATCAAATTTCCAAGTTATCACCGATTTTTTAAAAGGAGTTTTTTTTTTCTCAGCGTCGAGAGGAGTGCTTTGACAAATATTTTATTTTAAAAAATTAAGAAAAGAGAGCGCTGAGGAAAAAAAAAGAGGAGGAGGGGGGTAAGGTAAGACGTTGGTATTTAAGTGTCAAGATATAATTAAAACATACACATCCCTTAGGCTAATCAGAAGCTCCTCCAAGTGTGAGGCTCCTGTAATTAAAGCTCTGAGAAGCCTTCCTAAAAAGTCATTCTACCATCAAAAAATGTTAATTGAAGAGGCTGGAGCTTGAGTTTTCTCTTTCCCTGATTATGAAAAAAAAAAAAAAAATTCTCCCCCCTCTCACCAGTCAAGCGCGTTCAATGAAAAAAAAATTAAGTTTAATGATTTTTTAAAAAATAATCTTTTTATGGCTGTAAGGTGATTGGTTTTTATAAAATTTTGTATTAAAAACAGAAGAGAAATTGGATTTTTGCCTTTAAGTTTTAGTATAGTCTAAAAAAAAGGTAATTGAAATTGTGTGTACCGGCCACCATTGAGGGTGTTTTGGCATGTTGATATAAAAGGGAAATTGGCCTGTTACGGGTAGGTAAAGAAGCTAAGTGTTCCGCTATGTCGATATGCTGGAGGTGAACGGTGTCAAAATGTTAATAAGCAAGCTCTTCTGTCTGCTGCTTCAATTATAGGAGGTTGGAACATGTCGGCTGCTTTTAGTTTGGTGTTGGGTTGAGGTAGGTGCTACTTTATTGGACCTGTCACGTCCTATATCGATTATGTATATAGACACTAGATTATCTTTGGGATATGCAAACATCTACTATATGTTCTATCATGTGTTACATAGGGTTTACTAAACACATCTACCCAAAGTTCTATCTGGCTTGTGTTACTTAGGGTTTACTAAACATATCTACCCCATGTTCTATCTGGCTTGTGTTACATTGGGTTTACTAAACACATCTACCCCATGTTCTATCTGGCTTGTGTTACATAGGGTTTACTAAACACATCTACCTCATGTTCTATCTGGCTTGTGTTACATAGGGTTTATTAAACACATCTCCCCAATGTTCTATCTGGCTTGTGTTACATAGGGTTTACTAAACATATCTACCCCATGTTCTATCTGGCTTGTGTTACATAGGGTTTACTAAACACATCTACCCCATGTTCTATCTGGCTTGTGTTACATAGGGTTTACTAAACACATCTCCCCAATGTTCTATCTGGCTTGTGTTACATAGGGTTTACTAAACACATCTACCCCATGTTCTATCTGGCTTGTGTTACAACATAATGGGATAATAAAAAAACTAGTAAAGGTATTTACTTGGGTGATGAATAGTGAATCGTTCTTATGCATAAATAAAAGGAGAGTTGCCACTCCTTGTGCATATTGATAGGAAAAAAAATGGCTTCCAAAAGAAACTGATAAAACAGTAATTTTATAAATTAACTTGAAGACAGATTATCCGCACCCACAGAGTGTTGGTATACTTAATCCAGTAGTCAGATTCACATTTTATCTGTTTATTTATAAGTCGTACTGAAACTATTCGAAATATAGGGTCGAAACGACATTATTTAGATTGTAGTATTCTTCTTCTTTCTTATCTCCACTCAATCTTATTAGGTTATCAAGCTTGTAAAGCCTTGTTGATGGTGTCTACTGGGGATGAGTCTCTTCTTCTTTCTTATCTCCACTCAATCTTATTAGGTTATCAAGCTTGTAGAGCTTGTTGATAGTGTCTGCTGGGGATGAGTCTCTTCTTCTTTCTTATCTCCACTCAATCATATTAGGATATAAAGCTTGTAAAGCATATTTCGTCTACGACCATTGGAATCTAAAATTTACCATACAATTCCAATTCTCAACTGAGCTACAATGAGTGTTAAACCATCACAGAATTTAACAGTCAAAGGCCAAATTTCCACCTGTTTTACCTGGTTCCCAGAAAGGTACATTTCTGGTAAAGCTGTGACATTGATTAGAATAGAGGCATTTTACTAGACTTCGATCAACGCACTTAAACTTGTAATGCTTGTGAATTTTGATGGTGTCTGCTGAAGATGAGTACACAATTGTGTGTGTGTGTGTGTGACAATTAAAACATCTTTATTTTATTTATTTATTTAACAGTTGCAAAGACACGTCCACAATCAGAATAATTGCGTGTAAATCTGAAATTATATACAAATCACCGTGAAATTAACATGTTCAAACATTGGAATGCAAGCATATTACACATTTTTTCAAATTTTGCATATAGAAATTAGAAATAGTAGCTTGAAATATGTACACCGTATGAAATGTGTACACAAAATTGCCATTTACAACAGTTAGAACAACATGTAGACCAAGTAAATTAATCACATCCAATGATTACATTAGAACGAGTCAGTGGCCAACAGTCAATACTTAAAATATACAGCCTGTTGAGTTTTCTATGATATTATTTATTTATTAATTTATTTTCTGTGATTATGTATATTTTCCGTTGACTATTTTGTATATAATTGAGTTTTTTAAATAAAGTGTGAATGTGAATAGTAATTTGGTCGGGCTTATTTCTCTCTTTGGTAGAGTCATTGTTGGCACCATTGGGGTGTCGCCTGGGTATTGGAATCACCATTGGGGTGTCGCCTGGGTATTGGAATCACCATTGGGGTGTCGCCTGGGTATTGGAATCACCATTGGGGTGTCGCCTGGGTATTGGAATCACCATTGGGGTGTCGCCTGGGTATTGGAATCACCATTGGGGTGTCGCCTGGGTATTGGAATCACCATTGGGGTGTCGCCTGGGTATTGGAATCACCATTGGGGTGTCGCCTGGGTATTGGAATCACCATTGGGGTATCGCCTGGGTATTGGAATCACCATTGGGGTGTCGCCTGGGTATTGGAATCACCATTGGGGTATCGCCTGGGTATTGGAATCACCATTGGGGTGTCGCCTGGGTATTGGAATCACCATTGGGGTGTCGCCTGGGTATTGGAATCACCATTGGGGTGTCGCCTGGGTATTGGAATCACCATTGGGGTGTCGCCTGGGTATTGGAATCACCATTGGGGTGTCGCCTGGGTATTGGAATCACCATTGGGGTGTCGCCTGGGTATTGGAATCACCATTGGGGTGTCGCCTGGGTATTGGAATCACCATTGGGGTGTCGCCTGGGTATTGGAATCACCATTGGGGTATCGCCTGGGTATTGGAATCACCATTGGGGTGTCGCCTGGGTATTGGAATCACCATTGGGGTGTCGCCTGGGTATTGGAATCACTATTGGGGTGTCGCCTGGGAAGTTGAAAACCTATACAGTCCTCTAAGGTACGGCTTCTAATTTGTTAAGGATAAAGAAACCTTATACAGCCTGCAGAATCTATTAAACTTGATGTATTGGTCTTTATTGTAAATAACTTGTATTTGTCAGGTAAAGTTGGTTTTCTTCCCTTAGATCAGAAGTTAACGGACAGTTTATTAGAAGGTGTTCAATAGTCAATATTTACAGAATAAAATTTACAGTCAGCCCACCGTGATAGCCTCCAGGAGATGTCCTCACCCAGTCCAACCTGGACGAAGGTAGATTCTTGACCTCACCGATGTCAGGATGGTCAGTTCCTCCAGAACTGTCCCGAAGATTCAAGCCAGGAGATCAGGGGGTCTGGATTGTTGGTGTTTTGGGGTAAAAAAAGAGAAAATGTTACTTAAATATATTTTCAATGTTATCTCTATGCATAGAAACTACAAAAGTAAAATTTAAGAATTAAGAAGAAATACAAAAAAACAAGAATCAAGAAGGCACTAACTAAGTTGCCAATTGTTAATCATCATATGCTAGCTAATGTTATCATCATCAATTTATATTTATTCATATATCTATATAATTTATTTACATAGAGAAAAATCTTTGAATTAATATACCTAACATGGATGAGTAAACAATTGACAATTAAAATAATTTTATTGACATCTTGTCAATACATGCAAAGTACACAGTCTGCACTATTTAAAAAAAAAGTTGATATGCATTATATACACCATGTACAATGAATATGGTGTCTCTACCAGCGCTGCAGAGTTTGGTGGAGAATCACCAATAGGTCTCCAGAGACACCATGTATTTCGTGATCTACAAAGAATACTTAGATTGTGGGCTTCGCCGCTGAGGTGATGGTGATGGATGAGTAGAGCACATCAATGGATGAGTCAATACAGTCAATAATGTGTTTTGGGGTTGCAGGTGGACACTTAGTACATAGTGGGAAAACCTTGCAACCATTCTGGAAAGTCATTGTCCGTAAATGACCAGACTTAAGTATGGAAATTTAGATTGTAGTAAAGAACCTAAATTTAAAAAAAAATCAGTGAACAAAATTCATATAACTTAATACTTATACATATATATATGTAGTAATGTAGTTGTTGCTGTAGGATGAATGCAGTGTGGCATGTTGGTTGCAGTCGTGGTGGCCACAATGATTAGAGTGGGTTCAGGCGTGATTGGGATTACACAAAAGGACGAGACATGTTGGATGTCACCACAGAGATGGCGAGAGAGTAAGTGAAGCCGACACCGGTCAGGGGAGATCTGTCTAGAGGGGTCTGTCAATCCTCGTGTCTCAAAGCGGACTTATCTGTTTGAGCCAGAAGGGGGCACACCTGGGAACCCCGACATGTTTTTCGAACTTTTTTCCTCTACTGGCGTCGGCTATCACTCACTCGAAATTTTATTTCTGTCACCTTGGCAATTACACTATAACCATGCAACACATGGGGACATAGATATATATTGGAATATATAATTACAATATGTATTTAAAACTATATACAATGAATATGGCGCCTCCACCACCGCTGCAGAGTTTGGTGGAGAATCGCCAGCGGGTCTCCAGCGACACCACGTATTTCACTAACTACAAAGAAAACGTAGATTGCATGCTTCACCGCTGAAGAGATGGCGTGGTCCTCGAGACCAACCAGAATAGTTGGCGGCATAGATGATCCCAAGAATGTATTGAGAAGCTATAAACGAATCCAATAAACGTCTTACAGCACGAGATAATCGTTTAACGACATGTATGCACATGTAATGTCTAAGATGTCTCTCAGTTGGGTCAATTCCAGGATGTCACCGGACCGGATCCTGGGGGGAGGATCAAAGAACACACCGCTAGGGAACTAGGGCTCGAGAGAAGGTCCCTAAAAAAGTGTTCCCAGCACCACATGGCCCCTATCACGACCAGGGGACAGTCATTTCAATGGAAACGGTAAATCGCTGTCCACCTCGGGAAATAGTTTTCTACCCCATTCACCATCCTCCTATTGAAAGAGAGATGAAGAAAAAATGACCTTGAAAGAAGTTTTTCTGGATTCTGAAGAGCCAAAATTATCCGTGAATGGTTTGAATATGGTGTGTGGTCGCACGAGGAAATCTAGCCGTGTTTTATAATGGGAGATTGGGGCTATTTGAAGGTCTTTTAGACCAATTAGAGCCGCGACATAGTTTCTCTGTCCACTAGATTCCAGAATTTCAATGGATGGGGGGTCGTTGGAAGGATGGTCTAACTTGTTGGTTTTCAACCGCACAAAAGATAAGCAAAAGAGGGAAGTGTACAGAGTATAGCAAAATATAAACATAAAAAAGAATACTCTGCTAATAAAATAATAAATACTTTGTTACAATATCAAAACAATTGTTATATGTACAAAGGGTTGATATGCAAATTTAGCTAAATGAAATAAAATAGTATTGTGTGTATTCGAGAAAAACAATTTACAGATTAAAGAAAGTTTTAAGGAATATTTTAGAATGAAAATATACAAGATATTAGAGAATTATTCAATTAAAACAATACTAAAAACAGTTAATTTCTAAATAAAAGCGTTCTAATGGAATTTAGTAGTTTTTAAAAATAAAATCCAATGGAAATACTAGCGTAGTTTTTGATACAATATAGAAAAAAAGGTGAATAAGAATTTAAAAAAAAAAAAAAACATCCAAAGAGTTGGTATTGAGGTTTCCAAGAATGCATAGATAAGCTTTTTGTACTTCTGAACTTATTGGTAATAGGTTTGGAATCCTTGTCAAGTCATAGCTTTCATTCTCTTCCCTAATTCTAAACTTTTTCATCTATTTGCTTTAAGAACCTTAAAATGCCTAAAAACGGCATTACTTCTTATAGAAATCTTCAATTTTAAATACAGTTAAACCTGTCTATAGCGCCCCCTCTTGGGACTCACCAAAATAGGGTGCTATAGAACGCTTCACGATTTGCGTGTCATCCTTGCGCACGGGCCATGCTAATCTTCTCTGTATCGTTCCAATTTTAGTATACAGTAATCCCTCGTTAAGACGAACTCAACGGGAGAATGAAAAACCCTTTTCGTCTTAAAAGAATATATACCGAATTCGTATAAAGCGAATTCGTATTAGACGAATTGAATTCGTGGTATCCGGGGGTTGTACTTATGTACTACTGATGAGTAAGAAAACTACATTTCTGAGGAATAACGAATAAATTTATTTGAAAACAATATTAATGAAAATATTTTATAATTTTAAGGAACAACAATTATATGTATATGTATGTACATAAAGTATTTTATTTTAAAAGACAATATGGATAATATAATCACAATGTAAGGCAATAACATGAGAATATAAGTTTATTTTAAAACACAAATAAAAAAGAACAACAAAAGAAACAACTTACATAATATACTTGGTACATACAATGTTTATGTGTATGCAGCATATGCAGTATGCATAGAGTATCCTATATCTGGGTTTTCTCTGCAGGCTTCAGAAAGTCTGTTGTAGTTTTTTGGTGGTATTTGATTGGGCACTGTTTCAGACACTCCCTTCTTATTTTATCCAGGTCATCTTCAAAATGAACATCAATATCCGCAGAGGTTTTGGACAGCTTCTGGAGGGTTTCGAGGGCCGCGATTACTTCCCCTCTAGTAGGCATCATTATCTCTTCTTTCACCTCATCGTCTTCTGTTTCTTCTTTCTTCTTTTCTTCTAATTCGGGTGAACCGCAAATTCCCAACCCTTCATCCAGGGCAACATACTCCAGGAAAGTCAAAGTCTCAGCTGGGTTTGTAGCTGAAAGGAGTTTGGTCCATTCTTCAGGCTCATCAAGCATTGTTTCTGGAAGTGAAAACGAATCAGCTGTTTTTTCCACACCCAATGAGACACTTATTTCTTTAGCCTTTTCTTTGACAAGTGCGCCGGATACAGGAATATTATTTTTTCTACTTTTTTAAAACCATTTTAAAAGCTCATCTTCCACGTCTTGATGGAATGCTTTTCGAAGTCGTTTTGAAGAGCTCGAAGACCCTGAGGCAACAGCCGCATCTATTTTTTCTTTGTTTTTTAGAATGGTTGATAATGTGGATTTCGCAATTTGAAAATTTTCGGTAATTTGCGACTTAGATAACACTCCACGTGCAACTTCGTCCAAAATCTTCCTTTTTAAGGCAAGATCAATGGCGCGTTTTTTCGCGGTTTAGATGACATGTTTATGTAGGTTTTTTTATGGAAGCTCAAACAATTCACACTTCGATTATTTAGAATTTAATAATTTTTATTTCAAGCGCATTATTTTATAATACAATCAATTAGTCGGTTATAAAAAAGATATAACAAATATATTTATAATTATATTTAATTCTGCTGTCCTAAAAGCTTATGTCCATAGTTCTTCTAAAATACCCATTCCAAGAGTCTTACAACAGACAACTATAAAAGGAAGTTCCAAAAATGCAATATAACAGCGGTATGGTAGATTAAACTGGCGAAACCGCTGGGAGGGTTCACCACTGATGAGCCAGGCCCTCCCTTTAATTTTTCCATTGCAGTAAGGACAGTAGAAATTGTTTTATTTTAAAAAGAATATTACGCCTCTAAAATAGTTTTGTAATTAAATAGAAATAAGTCCTTTTTCTTCTGAGAGCTCGATTTACACAGATTATTATTCACAGAATAAATTTTATTATTTATATTATATTTAATATTTTTAAATATATGTTTTGTATAAAAATAAGAATAATATAATATTCTGTGAAATTCCGTGAAAGCGTGCGCTCCTTGGCTGCTGGCTGGCAGGGGTCACCATGGCCCCTACATTTATCAGTCGAGAAAAACAGCAATACTGGCACAATAGAGTCGAAATTTTCCACTGATTGAGTACATGGAACGACCCCAAGGGGATGGTTTCATAGAAAATGAGTCATCATAACAAACAAAGGACGAATGTTTACACAAAAGACAAAGAGAGCCAATACTTGATATCAACGGCGTTTTTGTTGTTTTAATAGTTTATTGTTTTACTTATAACTCGCCTTTAAAAACATATTAGAATTCGTTTTAACCGATTGATTAGTTTTGCTGGGGGCTAAATTTAATTCGTATTTCGTCATAACCGAATATTTCGTCTTAACCGGCAAAATCTCTTTGGAAAGCATTGAAATTTAACGAGGGAAAAGAAACGGTTCGCGCAAACCGAGAGTTCGTATAATCCGAGTTCGTGATAACGAGGGATTTCTGTATGTACCGCCGAACAAGCGTGTACTACAAGTGTGCTATAGAGAGGGGGTGCTATAGACAGGTCACTTTTAATGTAAATCGCATCGTACTACGTATTTAAAATCGGGCGTTATAGAGAGGGAGGCACTATTTAGAGGGGTCGCTATAGACAGGTTTAACTGTATCATTGATTCGAATGAAAGTTACTTGATTGAACATTGTGTAACTCAAAAAGGGGAAAAAAACTTTACCGAATTGACGTTTTTCCCAAATATTTAAGTTTTTGTAAAACAATTATATTATGAAGCATTAGCGGGTCATCTATTATGAAAATTCGAATCTATTATAGACACGTATGATTCTTTTAAAAATTAAACAATTTTTACATTGCAATAAGGGCAGTATAAATTGTTTAAAAGAATCATACGCGTCTATAATAGTTTCAAATTTTCGTAAAATAACAATGCAAACATCGAGTTTAAAGTTCCCAGTAAAATAAGACAAATATATTCCATGGAATTAAGGTTTCAGCGACAATTCTGTAAAGAAAGAAAGAAAAGAGATGTATTAATCATCAAATTTACATAAAAGGTAAAGCGAGGGTCCCAATTAAAAGCGTCAGGTGGAGAAGAATCCATCAGAATGTGGGTGAAGAAGAGTGTTTCAGAGACCGTCTGGAATAATTGTATGGCGATGTTTGACAGGAGAAAGATGATCTTTGAGCTGATTAGAGCCTGGAGCGCGCCGTAACCTGACTCCAAAGCCTCCGAGGCCCGTATTAAAGGCCTATTATTCAAATGCTACCGCCAATTTCCTCTCAAGTGTCCTGAATATCATTGCTGATGCAAATCGCACGGTGGATCTTCTTTCTCAATGATTAATTACGTCTTGGCGCCGTGGCAACCGCTGTGGACATTGGTAATTGGGTGGGTTGGGTCGTCCCTTTTGTCTTCTTCATCTCCTTCCTGGGATATGCAGACATATTGATTGTGTGGCCGCTACCTTTTCTACATTGAACTACGATATCTTTGTTTTTTTCTTCTGAATATTCTTTTTTTTTTTTTTTTTACATTGTAAAGATAGAGGCTGCCCGGCCTGCATTCATCTTCTCTTCCTTCCTGGGATATGCAGACATATTGTGTGGCCGGTACTTCTTCTAAAATAAAATCGAATATCTTCTTTTTTTTTTCTGAATATTCTTTTTTTTTTTGTTTATATATCTCGTTTTACATCGTAGAGGTTGCCTGGCCGGCTTTCATCTTCTCTTCCTTATTGGGATATGCAGACATATTGTGTGGCCGCTACTTCTTCTAAAATAAACTCGAATATCTTCTTTTTTTTTTTCTGAATATTCTTTTTTTTTTTGTTTATATATCTCGTTTTACATCGCAGAAGCTACCTGGCCGGTATTCATCTTCTCTTCCTTATTGGGATATGCAGACATATTGTGTGGCCGCTACTTCTTCCAAATTGAACTCCTATATCTTTTTTGTTTGTTTGTTTGTTTTCTGAATATTCTTTTTTGTTTTGTTTATATCTCGTTTTACATCGTAAAGAAAGAGGCTGCCTGGTCTGCATTCATCTTCTCTTCCTTATTGGGATATGCAGACATATTGTGTGGCCGCTGATTCTTCCAAATTGAACTACGATATGATTTTTTTCCCTGAATATTCTTATTATCTTTTGTTTATATCGCCTTTTACATTGTAAAGATAAAGGCTGCCTGGCCGATATTCTTGGTTATTAAAATTAAAGATACTTTGGTCAGTAAATCTTTTTATTATCTCAACGTTTCGACAAAAATCTTTTATCTTCGTCAGAAGAAAGCAAAAATTAAAACATTCAGCAAGGTGAAAAAACAGTACAAATGTAATATTGTACTGGGATAAGGTGTATAAATTATGAAAAAGGCATCTCCTTATCGTGCAACTGAAAGTTGCTGAAACGCGTCCGTGGTTAGCTTTTCTTGATTGATCAAGAATGGGTATTTAGCCAATTCTGGAATAATTAAAAATCAACGAAAATAGTTGATATTTATTCCGATAGATGGCACAAGCCATCAGTAACTTTCAGTTGCACGATAAGGAGATGCCTTTTTCTTAATTTAGCAAGGTGTTAAAAATTATTCTAAGGTTGAAAGGGCGCTCTAAAGCGATATTTCGTTTTACATGTTAGAATTTATTGAAAAGTAAGATGAACTTGTCTTCTTATGTATAAAAGTCAATGTCTGTTTCGCGATAAACTCAAAAACTACTGAACCAATTGGTACCAAATTTTGCATGTCGCTTTTAATAAGCCTGAAGAAAATTTTCAGCTACATTTTGATTAGTATTTTTTGATATTTATTTATATATTTTTTCATTTGAATAACTTTTTACAATAGAGAGTGTTGTACGCGTGCTCATATGTTTTAGTAAAAAATACAAACATCCTCGATAAAGAGAGGCGAGTTTCCCTTCGAAATATTGAAACAATAAAATACTTATAAATCCAATATATGCATCTTTGTAAAAATATTATTATGTATTCGCCGTAATAACTATTTATTTATTTCAATTCAAAACGCTATGTCCCCCTAGGGACACTTGCGCTAAATGTACATACAAATATAACAAAGAAAATATTCAACATGGAAAGATACACAAAAAGTAACTTAGAAAGATTCATAAATATTATTAACATATATAGAGATAATCTTTGAATTTTATTTACAGTTACATCATTAAATTTAAAATATATACATATATACACACATATACACGCATACACCTATATATTGTTTACAACCATATAATATGTCCAATATTTATATAATAATAATATTATTCGCCAACTAATAAGAGAAAAAAAGTTTTAAGAAAAACACGAACTTTTGAGACACAATCTAATATTATTTAAAAAAATTATTTTTCTTTTAATAATTATGTATCAATAATACAGAATCGAGAAACAAGCAGAAGGCCATATATTCCATCTCCTGCCGACAATGTTTCTTACATAGGAAAGACCAGCAGACAAAAGAGTTAAAGAACATAGCCGTAATATCATAAATAAGATAATCAAGTGCATACCAACAACAACAACAACAAAAAGCCTTTATTTAGGGTCACTGACCCTATACAGGATTCATCAGAGGTATGCATAAGAACAAAGCCGTGAGACAAAGGAAACAACGATATAGACAGAAGAAAAAGAAAAAAAAAGAGAAAAAAAACAAGAAAGAGAAAGAGGAAAGCAAGAAAAAAAGAGTAGCAGTAAGAAAGGTGCAAATCATATATCTACTCTTTTTTTTAATATCAGAAGATTACTGGAATGTACGCCATGTTTCACAACAAGCGATTATTGGCTGTATTTAGACAATTTTTCTTTAAAATCACACACACACACACAACACACAAAAGCCTTTATTAAGACACACAGGTCTTACAGAGGATTCTCCTTGGGGTTACAAAACGGAGAAACCTATGAAAGTGGGAAATAAAAAATGGAGAAAGATTATATACATTTGGTAAATATATACAGATTATAAGAAAGAATAAAAAATAAGAAGAATAAAAAAAAAAATCAAAAAAAGAGAAAAAAAATTTTTTTGGAAATATGGATGGGAGAAGTGGAGAGCGAAAAGAGGAAAGAAAACAGGTATTTACATATGGAGCAAGACCATTTTTCTTTAAAATCATTTAGAACTTCAATAAGTAAGACCATATAAAGGGAACTAATAGATTTCATTCCAATATAGTTGTTTTTATCAGCTTGGAGTTATCTGGGATTAGTTGGGAATCCCCGAAAACAGCATTTCTCTTTAATCCAACATCATCTCATATCTTGTAAGTCGTTATCGGACATCTGCCTGCCATGTAATCTGAGGACATCTGGGAAATGTCGTCGGTTGTTGTACTTGCACTTCGATCTTAACCTATTTAAGCTCTTTCATTATTCAGATCACATAAGAAATCTATAAAACATTTTACTAAATTACAATAGAACTTATTGATTTTTCTAATCAATAGTTACAGAAAGAAAGATCAAATGAAGATAATAAAGGAATAAATAAAGTTCTTCAAATTAAAGAAGAATTTTTTAACGCTTTGCCAAATGTTTTAATTTTTGTTTGCTCCTGACGAGGACAAAGTTTTTTGTCGAAACGTCGAGACAATAAAAAAGATTTACTGGCCGAAGTATCTTTAATTTTAAGAACTATGAATACTGACCAGGCAGCCTCTATTTTTATGATTTAACACATTAAAATGTTATAACACCTTGATAGAGGTTGGCGTACTCTGACCACCACCCTTTGGTTTTAACGATAAAAGGCCAAAACTTCAATGAGAAAAAAACCAAACGGGAAGATTATAATATTACGAGATATAGATGGTCAGCCGATGGACTCGCAATGTTTAAAATGAAACTGGAAGAATTGCGGGAAAAAAACATACCAGCCTCCGATGACCTTGTATACACTTTCAATCAGCGAATTTTGGAAGCAATGTCATCTGCAAAAATAACCTACTCAATTAAGGGCGGCCCCAGGAAATCTAAGCCGTGGTTCGATAAGGACTTCTATGATATGAAAAAACTGGCAAAAGAAAGTCTGAAGAAATATCGTAAAACAAATAGATTGGAAGACAGAGAATGTTATGCTTCTTCCAGAAAGAAATATCTCGCTTTATTGGATCTAAAAAGGAAAGGCTTTGATAATGAAAAACAGGAAATACTCAGAAATGCTAAAGACTCAAAGACCTTCTGGAAAACTATTGCGCTCTACAAAAGCACATCTATAATCCAAGGAGAAATATCTATACAGGACTGGCTGAACTTTTACCGCGAACTAATGACTACAGAGAAAAATTTGAGAATTTGTAATTTACATAATGTGATTTCTCAGAACGATCCTTTATTGGACTCAGAGATAACCAATGCAGACATATACAATGAGATAGCTGGTTTGAGGAGTAACAAGGCATGCGGGCCCGATGGCATCCCCAATGAAGTATTAAAAACACTCCCTGATTCGTACATACTGCTGTTGAAACAACTCTACAATAGTGTTATGACGACTGGAAAATACCCAGCAATTTGGACTAATTCCACTATACACCCAATCTTTAAAAATGGTTATAAGAAAAGCCCCTCCAACTACCGAGGTATTGCACTGATTAGCAATGTATCAAAGCTTTTCACATCAATCCTAAGATCACGACTGGAGGAATGGGTCGAAGGAAGAAGGGTTATACCCGAAAACCAAGCGGGATTTAGAAAAGGAAGATCATGTATTGACCACATATTTACACTAACTACTTTAATCCAACTATCATTAAGAAAAAAGAGGGGAAACTATATGTCTTTTTTGTCGATCTAAGGAAGGCATTTGATACTGTACCTCACTCAATACTTTGGAAAAAACTTTACAACCTAGGCATAAGTTACCAATTCATAAGTACGATCAGAAGTTACTACGAACAAGCAACTATAGCTATCAGATGGAAGGGATCATTTACGGAAAGTATTAAGATAAACTCGGGAGTCCTCCAGGGAGAACCACTTTCCCCACTGCTATTTATATTATTTATCACGGACTTAATCGAAATTTATAATAACTCAGACCTGCCGAGTGTAAATTTACCAGAATTTGGAGATATCCACTTATTGCTGTACGCCGACGACATAGCAATTATAGGTGAGTCCAGGATGAACCTCCAAAAGAAGATCAAAATACTGAAAGAATATCTCGATGAGAACTTAATGACACTAAATGAGTCCAAGTCAAAGATTATGGTGTTCCGTAATGGAGGTAAACCCTCAAATAAGGATAGATGGTTCTGGAATGATAAACCCATAACAATAACTTCAAGATATACATACTTGGGATTCCCTCTGACACCAACAATAACAACTACTCACCCGGCAAATTACTTTAAAGGAAAAGCACTTACAGCAATTAACGCCACACACCCAATATTAATAAAATCAAAAGCAAAGTCAATAAATTTATCAACCAAACTCTTTGATACAATAGTGAGAGCTGTCCTGATGTATGCCGCTCCATTGTGGGCAACAGAGCATAAAGACTTATTGGATAGTATACAAGACATATTTATCCGTAGGTTCCTGAATCTGCCCAGATACACTCCAGGCTACCTAATCAGATTAGAAACCGGTCGTATCTCATTGAGTGTAACAGCCTTAAAATTAACCCTGAAGTATTGGCTGCGGGTGTTGAATATGAGCAGTGACAGATTGCCACTATATGTTTTAATAGAACACGGGAACTGTCTAATGCTTCGGGCACACCCATCGGTTTCATTAAAAAGCTCACCAATCTGCTTAACAATAATGGATCCCCTGCACTTGTTTCCTGTGATGACCCTGAAACGCTGAGGAGCGCGATTACAGGGCTCTTAAAAACAGCGGCAGACCAATCTATACAAAACGACCTTACAAGAATGGATAAATCTAAGCTATACTCTCACTACAAAGACATTCACATATCTTTCATGACGGAGGGATAGCTTTTAGGAGATTTTCCTTTCCCGGTTGTAAGACTACTCGCACAAGTTAGAATACTTTCAAGTTTTTTTAGAGAAAACCACACCAAGATGCTCTGCGGTGAGGACCCGACTTGTTGAGATTACGAGAGGTCAAGATTGAAGAACCTTCTCCCAACAAGTAAGACCCTCACCTAGAGTCTAGATATCAGTTTGGACTGCCTTGGGTGATCAAGCCAGGAAGGAAAACAACGCAGGCAGAAACCAGCGGCTACTACACGCAGAAGGTCTCGCTCTAGTAAGACACTCTCAGAAACTCTAAGAAAACTCTTTATTTCCACAACACGGCTCAGTTATATACAAAAGAAAATTTACATAATAACAATTCATTCAAAATATATTTGACATAATAATAATTAATTTAAAAGAAATTTACATTCCAGGTTATACACTCAAAAGAGATATTTACATAGTCTATGCCACGACTTTTAACATACCCCCACCTTTCTTTTTTGTAAAAAGAAAAAAATCCGGCATACTGCGGCACCCTCTCCATACACACCACCGGAGGTTGCCCCTTAAGCGTCCATCTTTCTCCTCCAAAGAAATCGGAGGTAGTCCCAATCATTTTCCTTGATGGCCATTACCTGGAAATATCTCCTCATGTCGGCCAAAACTCCGTACTTATTTTTCCGAAGTTTTATCCCTATTTCCGGGATTCTCCTCAGTAGAATGGGTCTCCTCCTCAAATTCCGTCTTAAGGCGAGTGCGCCGTGTTCTCGACAGGAAGCGTCGCCAAATACTGGCCGCATAGGCGTAGCCCTGGACCCATTCCTAAACAAAAGGTGACGAGGCCAATAGTATCCTTCCACCTTTGATTCAGTACCTTGTTCTGCATCTAGGTTTTCTTCCACCTTTAAATCAGTACCCTGCTCTGCATCTAGCTTTTCTTCCACTTTTGGATCAGTACCCTGTTCTGCATCTAGCTTTTCCCCCACCGTCGAATCAGTACCTTGTTCTGCATCTATATTTTTCGCTTCATTTCCATCATGATCTGTTCCCTTGTTGTATTTATCGTCCTTACTCTTAGCAAAATCAGATTTATTTATGGTTTTCAAATCTTGGGATTCTGTTTCTTTATAATTATCCTTTATTTTAAATTCCGCATCTCTCGTTGGTCCTACTTTCACCAATTTCCTCGATGCTGGAACTCTGACAACTCCTTCCTCATTTTCCTCATTATCATCAATCGATTCAGTTTCATCTGAAATCTTTACTTGGTCAGCGCCTTCAGCTACCGCTCTAGAATTGTTTACCGGTTCATAACCTTTAATTGCCATCTCAGAATCCTTCACTCCATCGCCCTTAAGCTTCGCTTCAGAATCTTCCCTATCCTTTAAATTTGCATCTTCATATTTTTCATTGGCATTATTTCTACCAAATTGCCCCCACCTTGAGAGCCAATCCCCTGGGTTGCCCTTAAGTTTTTGTAGATCTCCCCTATTCTTTATCTTAGATTCCGTATCTCCAGTTGGTCTTGCTTCAGAATCATTTACTCCGTCGCCCTTAAGATTCGCTTTATCAGGTTTTGCTTTCGCTTCATTTGCTTTGTTTTTAGCCTCAGCTTCCCTCACACCTACATAGCTATCAACTGCAGTTTCAGAATCCTTCACTTTATTGCATTTAACTGCCACATTCAATTCCTTTTCTTTAATAGCACTCATAGCACCCTTTTTGCCCTCATATTCAATATCTATTATAGAGGGAGCTGAACAAGCTTCCTTTAGCATTCTAGCTTTAGCTTGAGCAGGCTTCACCTCCGTAGCTCTAGCAGTTTTTACAGAATCCTCTTTTTCCACGCCTTCAATTTCATTTTTCATGGACTCTTCCGGGCTTTTCGATAGAGACGTAGAAGTAGTCTGAAGTTTGATAACTTTCTGATTATTGGTTTCTGAATTCGGAGAGGCACTAGACGCCCCTGGTGGAATTTGAGAAGTCTTGGCCTGAGCATCCCTATCCTGCTCACGCATTTCGCGAATTCTGGCCTTTAAATAATATCTCTCCATGATGTAGACTTCACACTCCTCAAATTCTTTATCAATTTCATCGTCAGTCGCCTCAGCTTTGGCTAATAAAATTTCCTGGTATTGTTCGTTCAATACCACCAGCTCCAAATAGAGAGCTTCCAATCTATCAAATTTGGCATATATGCCACTTTTGTCAATAAGAGGATTCCTTAACTCTGTATTCATATCATTTACCACTTCGGTAAAAACGCCTCTTATCGCCTCTCTACGCCTTCTACTAACATCCTCCATCTCTCCTTGTAGTTATCCTTTCGCCTTGTAGGTATCCTTTTTACCAGGTAGGTAGCCTTTCACCTTGTAGGTAGGAGCTCTTTTTAACCTTTAACAAAGGACCTTTTGAGCTCCTTTTAACCTTGAGCTTCACTGAGCTCTTTTTAACCTTTAACAAAGGGCCTCTTGAGCTCTTTTTAACCTTTAACAAAGGGCTTCCCGAGCTCCTCTAAACCTTTAACAAAGGGCTTCTCGAACTCCTTTAAACCTTTAACAAAGGGCCTCTTGAGCTCCTTTAAACCTTGAGCTTCACTGAGCTCTTTTTAAACCTTTAACAAAGGGCTTCTTGAGCTCCTTTAAACCTTTAACAAAGGGCTTTCGAGCTCCTTTAAACCTTTAACAAAGGGCTTCTTGAGCTCCTTTGAACCGTTAACAAAGGGCTTCTTGAGCTCCTTTAAACCTTGAGTTTCACTGAGCTCTTTTTCCTTTAACGAAGGGCCTTTTGAGCTCCTTTAAACCTTTAACAAAGGGCTTCTTGAGCTCCTTTGAACCTTTAACAAAGGGCTTCTTGAGCTCCTTTAAACCTTGAGCTTCACTGAGCTCTTTTTCCTTTAACGAAGGGCCTTTTGAGCTCCTTTAAACCTTTAACAAAGGGCTTCTTGAGCTCCTTTGAACCTTTAACAAAGGGCTTCTTGAGCTCCTTTAAACCTTTAACCACGGGCTTCTCGAGCTCCTTTAAACCTTTAACCAGGGCTTCTTGAGCTCCTTTAGCTTTCTTGTACCTTGAGCTTCCTTAGCTTTCTTGTACCTTGAGCTTCCCTAGCTTTCTTGTACCTTGAGCTTCCTTAGCTTTCTTGTACCTTGAGCTTCTTTAGCTTCTTGTACCCTGAGCTTCCTTAGCTTCTTGTATCTTGAGCTTCTTTAGCTTCTTGTACCCTGAGCTTCCCTAGCTTCTTGTACCTTGAGCCTCTTTAGCTTCTTGTACCTTGAGCTTCTCTAGCTTCTTGTACCCTGAGCCTCCTTAGCTTCTTGTACCTTGAGCTTCTTTAGCTTCTTGTACCCTGAGCCTCCTTAGCTTCTTGTACCTTGAGCTTCTTTAGCTTCTTGTACCCTGAGCCTCCTTAGCTTCTTGTACCTTGAGCTTCTTTAGCTTCTTGTACCCTGAGCTTCCCTAGCTTCTTGTACCTTGAGCTTCCTGTTTCTTGAGCTTCTGTTACTCGGGAGACAGCGCCTACAGGTCTTCCCGCCTTCTGTTCCTCGGGAGACAGCGCCTACAAGTCTTCCCGCCTTGTGTTCCTCGGGAGACTGCGCCTACAAGTCTTCCCGCCTTGTGTTCCTCGGGAGACAGCGCCTACAGGTCTTCCCGCCTTCTGTTCCTCGGGAGACAGCGCCTACAGGTCTTCCCGCCTTCTGTTCCTCGGGAGACAGCGCCTACAGGTCTTCCCGCCTTGTGTTCCTCGGGAGACAGCGCCTACAGGTCTTCCCGCCTTGTGTTCCTCGGGAGACAGCGCCTACAGGTCTTCCCGCCTTGTGTTCCTCGGGAGACAGCGCCTACAGGTCTTCCCGCCTTGTGTTCCTCGGGAGACAGCGCCTACAGGTCTTCCCGCCTTGTGTTCCTCGGGAGACAGCGCCTACAGGTCTTCCCGTCTTCCCCACTTGACCAGGCCACGCAGCCCACCCGGGGACGCCACTAAATGTTGAGATTACGAGAGGTCAAGATTGAAGAACCTTCTCCCAACAAGTAAGACCCTCACCTAGAGTCTAGATATCAGTTTGGACTGCCTTGGGTGATCAAGTCAGGAAGGAAAATAACGCAGGCAGAAACCAGCGGCTACTACACGCAGAAGGTCTCGCTCTAGTAAGACACTCTCAGAAACTCTAAGAAAACTCTTTATTTCCACAACACGGCTCAGTTATATACAAAAGAAAATTTACATAATAACAATTCATTCAAAATATATTTGACATAATAATAATTAATTTAAAAGAAATTTACATTCCAGGTTATACACTCAAAAGAGATATTTACATAGTCTATGCCACGACTTTTAACACGACTTGTACCTTCTGTAATTCAAAACTAAAAAATGAAATCACTCACTATATTTTTGATTGCCCTGCTCTGAAAGAAGAAAGAAGAACCCTTATGCTTAAAACTGGGCAACTCTGTGCTTCACTTCCATCAATAATTGACAATATGACCCAGAATAAGTATATTGCTACGGCGTTTTATGGTTTCCACAAGTCCATATCTCAGAAGAAGGCCAAGTGATACTCACTCCTCACTTTCTTACTGCTACTCTTTTTGTGTTGATTTCTTGCTTCCCTCTTTCTTTTTTTTTTCTTTTCTTGTTTTTTTTTCTTTTTCTTCTTACTCTGTATATATCGTTATTTCCTTTGTCTCACTGCTTTGTTCTTATGCATACCTCTGGTGAATCCTGTATAGAGTCAGTGACCCTAAATAAAGGCTTTTTTGTTGTTGTTGTTGATAAAGGTTGACGTTCAGCCAACTGAAATATTGGTTATATTTTGATCCAATATATGCCTTTTTATTTAAAGTTGTATGTGTACAAATTACGAGTATTAATGGAGAGAAAGGCTATGTCAGCGAATAAACTAGCGCTTTATACACAGGTTCACCCGTATCGAATTTGAAGAGTTAAATTTTAACTATGTAGTAAAATTGGTAAAGAATTGTAATAATATTGTCTTTGAAGATAGAAGCTGTGTTATTTCTGGTATAATACTTCCAAATTTTGTCCATGTTTGCAAATCTTTCATTTGAAGGTCAGAGCTGTTATGTCTGTGAAGATTTAGAATATTTATTGTCTGACTATGAAAATATGTTCTTCTTGAAGTTAACAATTGCTGACGTATTACATTCTAATTCTTGTGTTTGTTGGCAAATCTCGTTTTTTCATTCTTTTTCTTTCGTATCTTCATGACTGGGTGAAGTAGAATTCCTTTGTCATTAAGACTGGGAGCACTACTTAGTAGCAGGCCGACTTAGCTCCAAAAGAAATGGCCGCCTCTGACACGAGGAACAGACGCCATGTATAGCCGCTCCTAACATGGAGTATAGACTCATCCTGTATCCCTGGAGTCCTAACAGTGTACTATCAGCATGGCCAACTGAGCCCAGGTTTTTTTTTATTGAGTTTGTTACTGTTCCCCTTCTCCTTTTTTTATCCGGGTTTGTGACCGGCAAAGGTGAGGTTTCGTCTGAAGGTCCCAACTGATTCTTCATTTTCGAGAGATGTAGAACGACATTTAAAAATTAATCCCGCATGTGTTTCTTTCAAACGAAAAATCGAAATTTATTTTAAGGAGAAATACCGATTATTTCTAACCTTAGGGATGAAGTATGAAAGGATGAATTGTGAAGAGTAATGATAAACGGGAAAATAAAGTGTTCAGGGATGGGAATTACTCTTCACAATTCATTCTTTCATATTTCATCCCTAAAGTTAGAAATAATCGCTATTCCTCCTTAAAATAAATTTCGATTTTTCGTTCAAAAGAAACACAAGGGGGATAATTTTCAAATGTCGTTCTACAATCATAGACCGCAATATATTGTATTGTGAGAAATGTGGATATGAGAAAAATCTGATTTTGTGGAAGATGGCAAAGATGTGTTATATTTCAGTGTTACAAATTAGTGTTTGTGGAGGCGAAACCTTTCCTCCAGGAGATGACAAAGGTTCCAGATAGTTGAAGAAGTCTCCAGTCAGGACTTCCTCCGGCCCACATTGGGACCATAATCGCAGCGCCACTTTGCTCAGTTAGATCATCAGTTACGCCTCCCCTGCTGGACACCATAGCTACCAGTTCCTCAGTCCCTAAGCGCCTGGATGCACCGGGAAATGTCAAACACCAGCCCGAATGCAAATTGAGCAACAAGGGAACTTCAACCATTACCTTTCTGTGAACAATTTTCCTTCTATATGACTTGTTTATATCAAATCGAAGATTTACGTTTAGATAAAAAAAAACTATTCAAAGAAATGTACATACTGTGATTATATACAAATTTCATATGATTTCTGAAGATTTCGGAAGATTTCTGAAGATTTTAACCCTCAGAAACCAGAAAAAAAAAGCTTCAAAGATTTTTTTAACATCTCTATTTGCAAGAATTATAGAGTTTATAATACAATATAATGCGGCTTATGATTGTAGAACGAATGTGTTTCTTTTGAACGAAAAATCGAAATTTATTTTAAGGAGAAAAAAACGGTTATTTCTAACCTTAGGGATGAAGTATGAAAGGATGAATTGTGAGAAGAGTAATAAATGATTAGTATTGAAGAGTTTAGTCACGTTCCTCAAAAATCAATTTATTAGGTACCGCTCAACAAGAACAACCTAGTTTATGATATTAACAACAATGAATAAATATATGAAAGTTATTCACAAATTAAAACAAAATGTTAACGTGAGATTCAATCCCAGTTCATCGCTGTTGGGAATCGAGGGTGTTATCTGATAAGTTTCTATTATAGGTTGAAGATTAATAGTGAAAGTTATTTTATAAGAATACCTTGTAATTCTGAAACTTGGCCCACCTTCTGATTAGCCACCCTTGATATAGAACATCAGAGATTAAATCATTCTTCTATAAGAATTCTGTTATAATTTTACTAAGGTTACCAATATTACCAAGGTTGTCCTAAAAGTTTGTAAACAATTGCAATATATAAATCATAATATTTTTACGAACTTTTGGGACAACCTTGTGCAATAAATCACCAAATTATAGGTGGTATAAGTGTGATCTTCTGTAACAGTATTAAGTCATAAGTCAAAATGTGAAAATGATCACTTCATTCAGAATTGCTATTTCTGTTCAGGTAGCAGAAGGTCGGTTGACGGATCGTCTAAACCGTATCTTTAAAGATAAATGAACACCATTTTTATGCTACTATAATTATTTTTATTCTTTTTACAATTCTTGCACACCTGTACATTATATCACAAGACTTTATTATCTACAAGATGATGATAAAAACGTTCGATTCGAATCAAATCAGAATAAAGTAATATTATATCACTGATATATTATCTTTAAACAAGTCAGATCAGATAAAACGACACTTGAATTTACACACCGCATGATTTTCTTACCAACGAAAAATCAAATTTTATTTCAAGGTAAAATATCGACCATTTCTAACCTTTTTGTATGAGGTATGAAGGGGTCAACTATGAAGAGTAATGATGAAAGTAAAAATAAAAGTGTCCAGGGATTGGAATCGAACCCACAATGTTCAGATAATTACCCACCGACTTCTCATTGTTTAGCAGCGTTCTATTCCATTAATTCCATTCTATTAGCATGATGTACCTGTATAATTTACCTAAATGCTATGTAGGATGCCTTTATTTTATATATGTATCGTTTTTATTTCTTTAAAATCTTGTCAAAGCTGTTTATATACGTGCAAAAAGTCTTGTTTCAATCTACCGATTAAGATCTCGATAAAGATAATCCGTTATCACCCGCTAAAGATGATAATTGAATAAGAAATGATGATAGTGGTGGGGAGAGAGAGGGGATCGTATCAATATGGGAGGGGGCGGATGAGCTTAACAAGGGGTCCTTGATGGAGTTGAAATCCTGTTGGAAAACCCTGAGGGTGAGATTAATTGAATAGAATAACACGGGGTCAGCTTAATACGCCATTAGAGGTCCCTCCGGTCAGTGCGTGGCGGGCTCCAGGCGATAATGATCTATTGATAATACCCGTGCACATTCTGGGCAGGATCTGTAGCGTCTCTGTGTGTAGATGTACTTGTGTTCTATACTATATTGACTTCTTTCTACCACATGACTTCTTTGTACATTCTGGGTAGGAACTGTAACACCTGTGTGTAGGTACTGGTGTTTTATACAACAGCAATCACTTCTTTCTGTTACATGACTTCTTTTTACATTCTGGGCAGGAACTGTAGCGTCTCTGTGTGTAGATGTACTTGTGTTCTATACAACAGCAATCACTTCTTTCTGTTACATGACTTCTTTTTACATTCTGGGCAGGAACTGTAGCGTCTCTGTGGGTAGATACTGGTGTTTTATACAACAGCAATCACTTCTTTATCACATCTATTTGATCGCTACCTTTACATTCTTTTTAGCTTATCCCTAGTACATGTGGTACAGGCCATAAATCGTGGTGGGTAGAAGTTAGCAACTGCTTTTACTGTAAGTACACCACATGTCTACACATGTGAAAAACAGTTTGACTTTGTACTTATAAATATGCCATAGCCCCGTTTAGTTACTTGCACTCGCTGGTGGTGTTGGACTTGAAAAATTCGGAAACCATTAGAACATTTTTTTTATCAGAAAAAAGTGCACAATGCGGGAATCGAACAAGAGTCGTAGCGGCCGAAAACCAACGGTTTAAACGATCCTTCAACCGACCTTCTGCTACCTGAACATAAATAGCAATATTGAATGAAGTGATCATTTCTACATTTGTGATTATGACTTAATACTGCTATAGAAGATCACACTTATTCCACCTATAATTTGGTGATTTATTGTACAAGGTTGTCCCAAAAGTGCGTAAACATATTATGATTTATATTTTGCAAGTTGGGAAAACCTTGGTAATATTGGTAACCTTGATAAAATTATAACAGAATTATTATAGAAGAATGATTTAATCTCTGATGTTCTATATCAAGGGTGGTCAATCAGTAGGTGGACCAAGTTACAGAATTACAAGGTTGTCCCAAATGTTCGTAAACACTTACAAAATATAAATCATAATATGTTTTGCGAACTTTTGGGATAACCTTGTATAAACCCTACTAATTAAGTTAAATTTACAAGTGTTTCTAAAAGCATCACTTAAACAGATTCCCATCTTTGTATATTTACTGATATGCATTTATATTTTAGAATGTTAATATAACCATGAGTTCCCGAATAAGTATTCCTGTTTATTTATCATCAGTCGTTGGCAATAGACCTTATATAGGTTGCTATGAATATTTGATAAAATTTTATCTTTGTTTCGTTCATCTATATATCTAGTGATTGGTCTTTTAAATATGACCTTAGATACTGTAAAAATGCCTCTAAAGACAGTAGTTTAAAAGGCACAAGGTTATATTCACACACTTTTTTATTTATTTATTGTTACAAAAGCACGAAGTCCAAAGGACTATTGTGCTGTGCTAGTATTATTTACATATATATGATTAATTATTTACACGATGGATTAGTATTGTTTTGTAAATTATTGTGCAAATAGTTCTAAACTTAACAAAGTTCTCATGAGATTGAGTATATACACAAAGACAATTTGGTAATGTTTCAAAGTATTTGCATACAATTTGATTAGTCAGAGGGCAAGTTAAAAGAAGATGCTCTGGTGATTCAGCATCTAAGCGGCATTCACATGTTGGATCATTGATAACATTCAGTTTGAATAGGAAACTTAAGAAGGGTCCTTTGCCTGTTAAGAATAAAGTAGTGAATTTATCAGAAGAAATGAAATTTGGGACAGCACAATTATTCACACAATGGTAATAAGCATTTAAAAGGTAGATAGAGTGACTTTAAAACGGCCTACAATCAATATCATACTTATCATTACTCTTCACAATTCATCCTTTCATACTTCATCCCTAAGGTTAGAAATAATCCTTATTTCTCCTTAAAATAAATTTTGATTTTTCGTTCAAAAGGAACGCATGCGGGATAATTTTCAAATGTCGTTCTATATAATTATTTATTCATACACCCACACACACACACACACGCACTGATGATAAGCCTTTGAAATGTAGATGCAGTGACTACAAATCTGCCTACAATTAATATTTTAAAGTACATAATTATATTCACACTGGTAAAATACGCCTTTGGAATGTAGATACAGTGACTTTAAAACTGCTCACAGTTAATATTTTAAAGTGCGCAATTTTATTCATACACTGGTAATATGCCTTTTAAAGCTTTTTAATTGTGAACAATATACAAAGTTGTCCCAAAAGTTCGTAAATATATTATGATTTATATTTTGCAAGTGTTTACGAACTTTTGGGACAACCTTGTAATTCTGAAACTTGGCCCACCTACTGATTGGCCACCCTTGATATAGAACATCAGAGATTAAATCATTCTTCTATAAGAATTCTGTTATAATTTTACCAAGGTTACCAATATTACTAAGGTTGTCCCAAAGTTTGTAAACACTTGCAAAATATAATTCATAATATGTTTACGAACTTTTGAGACAACTTTATATACCTCGCTTTGCGTCGTTAGATTTTCGAAGTTGCGTTGTTTTGGATTCGAGTCTTTAATTTTTTTTTTTTTTGAATTTTTTTCTTAAAATATGGCAACACCTTTGTTTTTGATTGCGCCTTCACATATTTTCACTTTGCGTCGTTTCAATTTGCGTCGTGTTTTTTTTAACGTAACCCCGATGCAAAGCGAGGTATGGGTGTATCTTTAAAATTAGCTACAATCAATATTTTAAAGTATATAAGTTAATAAGCCTTTGATATGTAGATATAGTGAATTTAAAATTGCATAGAGAGTTTCACTAAGGTTCAGAGGTTTTAAGCAACCACTCAGATACTAAGTGCTTTAAATATGACTATAGAATTGGACAGAGAAATGCTCAGCTGAAGAAAAATTTCAATTTACTGCACCAATTACAGTGTAGTATTTACTATCCACTTAAACTGTGATTATAGTCGAAAACCCAGGTTTCGGGAAAACCCGCTGTTTTTTTAGCTTCAGTTTTTACCCTCTTGTTAATTAATATTTCGGGATAAATTTTTAATGAGGAGCAATTTTGAAAAGTAAACACAGGAAGGTATTAAATGGAGAGTAGGGTTAATAAATCTTCAAGTAGACACTGCTGGATAGATTAATTTATGAACTTTTTTTTCACCCAACGATTTTTTTTTTCTTTTCACTCTGAGAGCCAATGGAGTAATTTTTCATTCTTTCAGGATTTTCCTTTTTCCACTATGTTGGAAGGTTGAAGGTTCTTGAGAAAATGTTGTTTTGACCTTTTTTTAGAATTCTGTGTTGAATAGATTTTTTTGATATGTTCATGATTTGGATGATGTTACATTTGGGAATTATTGGTTGTAATAATGTATTAATTATATATAGTTATTCTAGCATTTTAAAAATATCTCGTTTGATTTCAAATCTACTTTAATTAAAGGTTAGGTTTTAGGCATTCCCTATAGCTGTCAGATTCTTGGGATTTGATCTTGCGTTCTGCTTGTACCCTAAATATATTATTAAATCTTCAATAATTATATGTTTAAATTTTAAGCATTCCCTATGGCTGTTAGATACTGGGGATTTGATCTTGCGTTCTGGATATACGCAGAATACATTATCAACAAAATATATCAACCAAAAGAAGATTTTGAATTTGCCGTTAAGATGAGCAATTCTTCGAAATATTTTAGCTATTCCATTTCTGAAATCTTTTCAGAGAGAGAGAGTACACGAATTGCCTCAAACTACAGGTAAAGTCAGACTTTCACCAAAGTGTGCCTGAATCATAGTGCCATGATCAATGAAAGCTACACCCCTACACCCCATTCCATGAGATCATGAACTCATGGAATTCATGTAACCTTTACACAAGGGGATAAGAAACAACAACACAAATTGTGTATGTATAAATGCGTATATATACGCTTTATATAATTTTTTAACAAACTGTTTTCAGTAAAATTTTAACATCTCCTACACTCTTCCTACAGACTTTATGAAATCATTGAAAATTGTAAAAAGGGAGGATGTGGTATATCAGTAATGATATCTAGAGTTTTATCTAGTTTAATCCAGTTTAATCTAAAAAAAAAATTAACAAAGTTTCTTATAAAATCTGTGTTTCTAAACCCATACAGGAAAGGGACTTAAAAACTATGGGCATACGCTTCTAGGACTGCAGATATAAATACCTAACAATTGAATAAAACCTTATTTTGGTTTTAATATAAGGTTCTCCCAAATATTCGTGAACATATTCTGATTTTTTGAAAATAGAGCAAATCATAAATAAATCTTTAATTAAAAAGGCATTTATTGGATCAAAATAGCATTTATTTTATCAATATTTCAGTTGGCTGAACGCCAACCTTTTTCAAGGTAACATATTAATGTGTGTATGGGGGGTATATGTTATAATACCTTGAAAAAGGTTGGCGTTCAGCCAACTGAAATATTTGTAAAATAAATTATATTTTAATTCAATATATGTCCTTTTAATTAAATATTATGATTTATATTTTGTAAGTGTTTACGAACTTTTGGGACAACCTTGTAATTCTGAAACTTGGCCCACCTACTGATTGGCCATCCTTGATATAGAACATCAGAGATTGAATCATTCTTCTATAAGAATTCTGTTATAATTTTACCAAGGTTACTAATATTACCAAGGTTGTCGCAAAAGTTCGTAAGCATATTATGATTATGATTTTGAAAGTATTTACCAACTTTTGAGACAACCTTGGTATTATTGGTAACCTTGGTAAAATTATAACAGAATTCTTATAGAAGAATGATTTAATCTCTGATGTTCTATATCAAGGATGGCCAATCAGTAGGTGGGCTAAGTTTCAGAATTACAAGGTTGTCTCAAAAGTTTGTCAACACTTGTAAAATATAAATCATAATATGTTTACGAACATATGGGACAACCTTATACAAATTGACATTCTGATAATATATTGAGGATATTAAAAAAAACTTTCAAGTTGCTCTATGGTGTTATAACTTATGGAACATGGCTATATTTTCTGTTGTAGTATGATTTACCTGTTCTATTGACATTTCAACTAAGGAAGAAAGTGATAATATACAAGCTATTTGGTAATATAAAATATAACAAACAAGGGAAATGAAGAGGAAAAATTCATTCTGAAATCCTTCTCAATCCATTGTCAATTACTTGCACAATTTGTCAGGTGTTATAACTTATTGAACATGACTACATTGTTTTTTTGTAGTATGATTTACTTGTTCTATTGGCATTTCAACTTAGGAAGAAAGTGGTAATACACAAGCTGTTTAGTAATTTAAAATAAACAATGAAAGTAGAAAGCAAAAATTCATTCTGAAATTCTCCACTCAGCCCATTGTCAATTACCTGTACAATTTGTCAGTGATAAAGAGATCAAGGCGTCTCAGGAAGTCGAGCCGCTACTTAGAGTGTCGCGAGCAGCAGCTGTCTGAACATGTCACTACAGTGGATTAGTGACTTGTAATCCTTTTATCTCAGCCTCTCATCGAACAACTTCACACCAATTATCTCTAACGACCATTTGCAGGTGGGGTCCTTCATTATCCGTCACTCATTAAAAATAAAAAATCGGGAAAGACGCAGTGGGCCTTACGTTGTCTTTTATCTGAGCATTAATTAACAAAGCTTCCGCCAGCGTAGCAAATTGGACGTCTGGCGGTATAATGGCAGGATGCGGGGCTTACCACCTGTAACCCCAGCACTACAATTGGCACCATTCTCTGTCCATGGACAAAGCCGAGGATCTGGCCCGTTACCCTTATTAATTGTCCCTTCTGGGCTCCTAGATGCTAGTTAAAATTCTGATCCATGCTGGAGATATTAATTGTTGAGCCATTTTTTTCGACTCTTTTATGACTCAGTGTGTGTGTGCTTTTTTTTTATGGGTGCGTGTTCTCAATTAGCAGCCGCTAGTCTTGTAGCTGTAGAAACACCATTTGAGATGTGGCAAGTCCTCAGTACCATTGTTGGCGCAATGTCCGGGTTGTTAGCTCTCTTTCAGTAGTGGAAATATAGTTGGTGAATGGTTTTGTTACTTAGCCTATCTGCATAGTGGGGATTAATTCTTCTTTTGTTTCGGCTTCTTGTTAGAGAGTGGCTGGTAGCATTTAGATGAATTCATATTCTTTTGTTCAAGAATTCTATAGATCTTTCTGTCAGAATGTTGGGCTCAATTATTCTTATATATTGAGATTTTTCTAGATATAGATCATTTCATCTTGTTTTTATCATTTCACACTACCTTTATCTACCTTTCTCTTGATAATGACTTTAAACATTTTAAAAGATTATACTGCTCTCAAAAGCTCCATACAAATCTTTCTGATTGCAATTAATTTCGATTTACAATGAATCCACGTATATGTTATATATTTTGATTAAATTTCAAAACGTAGAAACGTTTATTAACTTAAGAATTTTTAGCAATGTATATTCAAAAAAAAAAAAAAAAACAATAGACAATTTTTGGCCCCAGAGGCTTCTTGAGAAACCAAGAATTTATCAAGAAATTGGGTTGGCCAAATATCATGGAGCAAGTTAAATAAACGTTTAGATTATTTGGGCTCCACTAGATAGCGCTCTGCCTTCTAAAAAGCACATGTGCTCTTTTTAGGAATGCCTTCTTTATTTTTAATTCAAATAAATATTTGACCGAATTTTGAACGTTTTTGTTTCACAATGAATATCTTCAAAAAATATTCATTGTAAAAACACTTTTAATTTAATTACTTTCATAATTTTATCTATATTATAAATAGATATATCCCTCTAGCCTACGGCCATACCACATTGAAAACACCGGTTCTCGTCCGATCACCGAAGTTAAGCAATGTCGGGCCCGGTCAGTACTTGGGAGGGTGACCACCAGGGAACACCGGGTGCTGTAGGCTATTACCTTTTTTTTGGGCTCAAAAATCATTTATTTTGGTTAGAAGCCCCGTGAATAAAGATATTTTCTCTATATCCCTCTATAATGGAGGTTGTGGTGCTTCACGGGACGATGACTCCATTCTTGAGCGTCACCACCCGTGCTGCCCGCCGCATGCTGGAGTCTGGCTGCCATGCCCATCACCCAGCTCTCGAGGAGATGAATTACACATTTGGATCTTCACAACAGCACCTCTTGGTCGTCACTCTGTGTCTTCTTCGGCCATGACGCAGACGTGGCAGTGAGACCAGCCCTGCACGCTTTGCCACATCCAGCCAATCCAGCCTCGATCCAACAGTCCTGAAAAGATTGTACAACCCAGGATGATCAGAAACTCCGACGTCCAGGAGATCCTAGAGAATAAGAGAGAAGGCAGTAATAGATTATTTTATAAAATGAAAGGATTTAAAAGCACGAATGTTTCTTTTATACATAATACAAACTTCTACTGTCCTTACTGCGATTTAAAAATATATTGGGAGGGCTTGGCTCATCAGTGGTGAACCCTCCCAGCGGTTTCGCCAATTTAATCCACCAGACCGCTTCTCAGAGCTCTAATACTGTATTGTACGTAACAATTATTCCGCCTTCTACATGCTATCAGGTAAGCATTTTAAGGCTCTACACACTACTGTATTGTACGATTCTGCTAATATATGCAGCACTGAAGGATGGAATCTCAGAAATGGTTTTCAAGAGAACTATGGACATAAGCTTATAGGACAGTAGAATTACATTCAAATATTTGTATCGAGCAATGCTCTTCCGCAAACAATAAAGACAAGATCAGTTAGGCATAAATTAACACAAAGCAATAACGCGCCATCTATACATATAAAATGAATGGATTTAAAAGCACGAATGTTTCTTTTATACATAATACAAACTTCTTTTATTTAAAAAATAAACATTCACCCATAAATAACTTATATATAGGCGTATATATACACGTATATAGAACTTTTTCACACAAAGATTAGGTAGATATTATGTACAACTTGGCTGTCATACCGCCTTTACATAGTTAGAAACTTCTTTTCAGATAATTGGAAAGTGAACGATTGATTCTTGTGATATCAGTTGGCATGACGTAGGTCCTCTTGTCTATTGATCTGAGAGATAGATTTCTCAGTTAGTATCGAAAAGACAAATAAAAATGATGAAAAATGCGGAAAAGTCCTGTGTCGCCTTGTAGGTCCAGCGACATGTTGCTAGCCCATCGGTACTGATCTTGCCGCTGTCCTCTCTTCTGGGAGACAGCCCCATGCAACGCCTTGCATCGCCTGTGGGTCCGGCGACCTGTCGCTGGTTCACCGGTACTGGTCCTGCCGCTACATCAGACCTCTCATCCGGGAGGCATTTACCATCATCCCCCCTGACCTGCAGGACTGGGTACATGGTCTAGACGATGACGCCCTGGCCATCCTGGCGTCTACCAAGACACACATCTATAAGTACTTCCTCGGCGTGGAACTGAGGAGTGTACAAGAAGAACTTTCTGGAGGAGGACTCTCTCAAGATGGGGAAACCTTCCTTGCTGAAGACATTTGTACACAACTATATATATATTCCCCTACACTTTATATGCCCTTTTACTCTTTTATTTTTCCACCTTGTTAAATTTGATTAAAAGAATCAATAAAATTGTTTAAATTGTCAATTGTCTTCTGGGAGACATTCACCATCATTCCTCCTGACCTGTAGGACTGGGTACATGGTCTGGATGACGACATCCTAACCATCCTTGCCACTGCCAAGAGTTGCCTATCTAAGTTTCATCTCAACATTGAACTGAGAGCGGTTAAGGTTGATCCTATTCTTCTTTTGGAAGAAGATCCTCTAATAGTAAAAGAGCCCAGGCCCCTCGAACAGTGTAATGTATATAGTGCTTTGTATATATTCCGCTTTGTGCGTCCATCGGGCTTAAATATCATCCATTCTGGTTATCAGCCATGTAAAAAAAAGATATTTCTGTAAATAAACTCTGAGAACAAATGTATACATTTTATTAACAAATTGTAATAATAGAAATTATCATCTTTGTATGTTTAACGATTGAGACTAAGTGTCTATTATATGAAGATATAGTTAAAGTTGGGTTTAATTGCCTATTACAAAGGTACTGATAATGATTTGTTGTTATAGTCTTTGTGAGTCTCAGTTAGGAATGGATTTATTTTCGAAATCTGTTGTACGTGTCTTTTTTACTTAGGTGTAAAATTAGTTTGAATTTGAACTAAACAAGTGTTATAAAATTCGTTTTATGAATATGAAATCTGGAGAGAAAAGAGACTGTGTAAGAATTGAATGTATATTGGTCATGGGAAACTAGTAATTGGTATTATATAATGGATGAAATCTAGCGTCGGAATGTTTTAATTAGATGTGACCCCGTATGGAGAGTTTTGGGATGCCTTGTCTGAGCCGACACGTGGTAGGTTGGTAGCCGTGCAGTTATCGACAGCCCATCTCCACCACGACGAGGTGTGGGATGTCTGAGCCGACACGTGGTAAGTAGCCGTGCAGTTATCGACAGCCCATCTCCACCACGACGAGGTGTGGGATGTCTGAGCCGACACGTGGTAAGTAGCCGTGCAGTTATCGACAGCCCATCTCCACCACGACGAGGTGTGGGATGTCTGAGCCGACACGTGGTAAGTAGCCGTGCAGTTATCGACAGCCCATCTCCACCATGGCGAGGTGTGGGATGTCTGAGCCGACACGTGGTAAGTAGCCGTGCAGTTATCGACAGCCCATCTCCACCATGGCGAGGTGTGGGATTTCTGACCGACACGTGGTAAGTAGCCGTCTAGTTATCGACAGCCCATCTCCACCACGGCGAGGTGTGGGATATCTGAGCCGACACGTGGTAAGTAGCCGTGTAGTTATCGACAGCCCATCTCCACCACGTCGAGGTGTGGGATGTCTGAGCCGACACGTGGTAAGTAGCCGTGTAGTTATCGACAGCCCATCTCCACCACGGCGAGGTGTGGGATGTCTGAGCCGACACGTGGTAAGTAGCCGTGTAGTTATCGACAGCCCATCTCCACCACGGCGTGGTGTGGGATGTCTGAGCCGACACGTGGTAGGTAGGTAGCCGTGTAGTTATCGACAGCCCATCTCCACCACGACGTGGTGTGGGATGTCTGAGCCGACACGTGGTAGGTAGGTAGCCGAGTAGTTATCGACAGCCCATCTCCACCACGGCGAAGTGTGGGATATCTGAGCCGACACGTGGTAGATAGGTAGCCGTGCAGTTATCGACAGCCCATCTCCACCACGGCGAGATGTGGGATGTCTGAGCCGACACGTGGTAGGTAGGTAGCCGTGCAGTTATCGACAGCCCATCTCCACCACGGCGAGATGTCTGAGCCGACACGTGGTAGGTTGGTAGCCGTGCAGTTATCGACAGCCCATCTCCACCACGGCGAGGTGTGGGATATCTGAGCCGACACGTGGTAGGTAGGTAGCCGTGCAGTTATCGACAGCCCATCTCCACCACGGCGAGATGTCTGAGCCGACACGTGGTAGGTTGGTAGCCGTGCAGTTATCGACAGCCCATCTCCACCACGGCGAGGTGTGGGATGTCTGAGCCGACACGTGGTAGGTAGCCGTGCAGTTATCGACAGCCCATCTCCACCACGGCGAGGTGTGGGATATCTGAGCCGACACGTGGTAGGTAGGTAGCCGTGCAGTTATCGACAGCCCATCTCCACCACGGCGAGATGTCTGAGCCGACACGTGGTAGGTAGCCGTGCAGTTATCGACAGCCCATCTCCACCACGGCGAGGTGTGGAATGTCTGAGCCGACACGTGGTAGGTAGCCGCGCAGTTATAGACAGCCCATCTCCACCACGGCGAGGTGTGGAATGTCTGAGCCGACACGTGGTAAGTAGCCGTCTAGTTATCGACAGCCCATCTCCACCACGGCGAGGGGTGGGATATCTGAGCCGACACGTGGTAAGTAGCCGTGTAGTTATCGACAGCCCATCTCCACAACGGCGAGGTGTGGGATGACTGAGCCGACACGTGGTAAGTAGCCGTGTAGTTATCGACAGCCCATCTCCACCACGGCGTGGTGTTGGATGTCTGAGCCGACACGTGGTAGGTAGGTAGCCGTGTAGTTATCGACAGCCCATCTCCACCACGGCGAGATGTCTGAGCCGACACGTGGTAGGTAGGTAGCCGTGCAGTTATCGACAGCCCATCTCCACCACGGCGAGATGTCTGAGCCGACACGTGGTAGGTTGGTAGCCGTGCAGTTATCGACAGCCCATCTCCACCACGACGTGGTGTGGGATGTCTGAGCCGACACGTGGTAGGTAGGTAGCCGTGCAGTTATCGACAGCCCATCTCCACCACGACGTGGTGTGGGATGTCTGAGCCGACACGTGGTAGGTAGGTAGCCGTGTAGTTATCGACAGCCCATCTCCACCACGGCGAGGTGTGGGATATCTGAGCCGACACGTGGTAGGTAGGTAGCCGTGCAGTTATCGACAGCCCATCTCCACCACGGCGAGATGTCTGAGCCGACACGTGGTAGGTTGGTAGCCGTGCAGTTATCGACAGCCCATCTCCACCACGGCGAGGTGTGGGATATCTGAGCCGACACGTGGTAGGTAGGTAGCCGTGCAGTTATCGACAGCCCATCTCCACCACGGCGAGATGTCTGAGCCGACACGTGGTAGGTTGGTAGCCGTGCAGTTATCGACAGCCCATCTCCACCACGGCGAGGTGTGGGATGTCTGAGCCGACACGTGGTAGGTAGCCGTGCAGTTATCGACAGCCCATCTCCACCACGGCGAGGTTTGGGATATCTGAGCCGACACGTGGTAGGTAGGTAGCCGTGCAGTTATCGACAGCCCATCTCCACCACGGCGAGATGTCTGAGCCGACACGTGGTAGGTAGCCGTGCAGTTATCGACTGCCCATCTCCACCACGGCGAGGTGTGGGATGTCTGAGCCGACACGTGGTAGGTAGCCGTGCAGTTATAGACAGCCCATCTCCACCACGGCGAGGTGTGGGATGTCTGAGCCGACACGTGGTAGGTAGGTAGCCGTGCAGTTATCGACAGCCCATCTCCACCACGGCGAGGTGTGGGATGTCTGAGCCGACACGTGGTAGGTAGCCGTGCAGTTATCGACAGCCCATCTCCACCACGGCGAGGTTTGGGATGTCTGAGCCGACACGTAGTAGATAGGTAGCCGTGTAGTTATCGACAGTTCATCTTCACCACGGCGAGATGTGGGATGTCTGAGCCGACACGTGGTAGGTAGCCGTGCAGTTATCGACAGCCCATCTCCACCACGGCGAGGTATGAGATGTCTGAGCCGACACGTGGTAGGTAGGTAGCCGTGCAGTTATCGACAGCCCATCTCCACCACGGCGAGGTGTGGGATGTCTGAGCCGACACGTGGTAGGTAGCCGTGCAGTTATAGACAGCCCATCTCCACCACGGCGAGGTTTGGGATGTCTGAGCCGACACGTAGTAGATAGGTAGCCGTGTAGTTATCGACAGTTCATCTTCACCACGGCGAGATGTGGGATGTCTGAGCCGACACGTGGTAGGTAGCCGTGCAGTTATCGACAGCCCATCTCCACCACGGCGAGGTATGAGATGTCTGAGCCGACACGTGGTAGGCAGGTAGCCGTGTAGTTATAGACAGCCCATCTCCACCACGGCGAAGTTTGGGATGTCTGAGCCGACACGTGGTAGGTAGGTAGCCGTGTAGTTATTGACAGCCCATCTCCACCACGGCGTGGGATATCTGAGCCGACACGTGGTAGGTAGCCGTGCAGTTATCGACAGCCCATCTCCACCACGGCGTGGGATGTCTGAGCCGACACGTGGTAGGTAGGTAGCCGTGTAGTTATCGACAGCCCACTCCACCACGGCGAGGTGTGGGATGTCTGAGCCGACACGTGGTAGGTAGCCGTGCAGTTATCGACAGCCCATCTCCACCACGGCGTGGGATGTCTGAGCCGACACGTGGTAGGTAGGTAGCCGTGTAGTTATCGACAGCCCATCTCCACCACGGCGTGGCGTTGGATGTCTGAGCCGATACGTGGTAGATAGGTAGCCGTGCAGTTATCGACAGCCCATCTCCACCACGGTGTGGGATGTCTGAGCCGACACGTGGTAGGTAGCCGTGCAGTTATCGACAGCCCATCTCCACCATGGCGTGGTGTGGGATGTCTGAGCCGACACGTGGTAGGTAGCCGTGCAGTTATCGACAGCCCATCTCCACCACGGTGTGGGATGTCTGAGCCGACACGTGGTAGGTAGGTAGCCGTGCAGTTATCGACAGCCCATCTCCACCATGGCGAGGTGTGGGATGTCTGAGCCGACACGTGGTAGGTAGCCGTGCAGTTATCGACAGCCCATCTTTACCATGGCGCCAGAGATAGTGATCTCGACCCATCAGTAGGGCCATGATGGTCCTTCACGAGCACAAAAACGACAGCACCGCTATGGCATTAACCAGGTGTGGGTGGTGGCTGGCAGTAAAAAAGTCCTACGCCCGACGTTGTGGTCAGTAATTTGTTGCCGGATCCGGGCGTATAATTGAGGGACGGAAGTCGGTCCACGCGCCCCGCGATGTCCCATTAACAAGAACATTACGCCAACTGACAATGGCACGGGTAATGGTTGAGGCCCTGAAATCTTTTTCTTGGGCGTGGGTGGAGGACTCTACTGCGAGCGATGCTATTACCAGCGTCTTTTCTTTCCCCATTCTTGCTGACAAAATGTAAGGCTTGTCATACAGACTCCTACATTAGTCTAATGATATCTCTGTCCATTTTTGTTCGTGCAAGTTTCTAATGACATCTCAGCGAGGAACTATTCATATCAATGATAAAATACAAAATACTCCACTAGTGTATTTATATAATAAATTTTAATGTGTAGATATTTCTTTACAAATTTGTAGTATTTTAATAATATGTAAATTATTCCTAATTACAATACTACTTAGCAATTAATATATATAATAATATTTGGAAATATGTAAAATAAAATGGCCTGTGTGGGAGTACAAGGGAAGATAGCCAGGTTAACAAACAACCCCCTTGGTAAACAAGTATCACGACTTCATTCTCCCCTAGGGAACTTATCTTACAAAAAGCGGCTTAAAAGCGGCTAGATGTGATGATCAAGGGTCAGTTCTCACCGAGGTGGTCTCGACACCAGTTGTTCTAGGGGTTGTTCTTCTATCTTTCCTCCCCGACCTCACGGGGACTCTGGATCCTGTGTGTCCTTACCACCCATCACTCAACCATCACGACTGATTCTAACCAACATGCTACACTACAGTCATCCAACAGCATAAACTACATTACTACATATATGGTAACAAGGCGTTCGTGGAATCAATCTGAATCTACCATGCCGATGACCTTGACACGAAAGAAGCGAAGAAGAGCATCAAGGAAGTCTGAACCCTTTGCCCGGAAGAATAATGAATTTCTTGAATACGAAATTGGAGTCAAAAAGGAACTACAATGCATCAAATATTAAACCAAATAAAGATATTAAAGGGGGGTCGGTGGAAGGCTGGTTAAACCGTTTAGTTTTCGACCACTACGACCCGGGTTCGATTCCCGCATTGGACACTTTTTTCTGTTTAAAAAAAATGCTCCAATGGCCCCCCAATTCTTGCAAATGCCCTACCCCACCAGCGAGTGCAAGTAACCAAACGGGGCTCTGGCACATTTGTAAGTGCAAAGTCGAACTGCTTTTCACATGTGTAGACATGTGGTGCGCTTACAGTAATAGCAGTCGCTAACTACCCTCCATGATTATCATGGCCTGTACCCCGTGAACTAGAGATAAGCAAAAAAAAAAGATATTAAAGGTTTGTCATTCGATCCACCGTCTTTTTACTTCTGCTTGCAACATCACCATGGTCCAATGGTCATCAAGAAGGTGATCTTAATCTCCTGGCATCTACTTCTCACAGAGGCCCTAAGTTGAGCTTAAGATTAATAGATTCTCAAGGATGCACAGCTATTTGATGTGAGAAAGAATATCAAGTACAAATTTAAAAATGTTTTTGATCTCAAAAATGTTACTTCACTCCATGGGGGGGTCGGTGGAAGGCTGGTTAAACCGTTTGGTTTTCGACCACTAGGACCCGGGTTCGATTCCCGCATTGGACACTTTTTTCTGTTTAAAAAAAAATGCTCCAATGGCCCCCGATTCTTGCAAAAGTTCAACACCACCAGCGAGTGCAAGTAACCAAACGGGGCTCTGGCATTTGTAAGTGCAAAGTCTAACTGCTTTTCACATGTGTAAACATGTGGTGCGCTTACAGTAAAAAGCAGTCGCTAACTACCCACCATGATTATCATGGCCTGTACCACGTGTACTAGGGATAAGCAAAAAAAAAAAAAACTTCACTCCTTCTCTCTTCATCATCGTCTTTTTTTATCCTTACCAATTGTTCCTAGTTCAAGCCAAGTAACAGAAGTTGAATAATGAAAAAAAGACATCTACTTATCGGTTAAATGAAAGTTGTTGATGGCTTGAGCCATTTATCGGAATAAATATCAACTATTCTCGTTGATTTTTAATTATTCCAGTATTGTCCAAATACCCATTTTTGATTAAACAAGAAAAGCTAACCACGAATGGGTTTTTGGCCAATCCTAGAATAATTAAAAATCAACGAGAATAGTTGATATTTATTCCGATAGATGGGGCAAGCCATCAGCAACTTTCATTTGCACGATAAGGAGATACCTTTTTTCACAATTTATGCATCTTATCCCAGTACAATATCAAATTTGTGCTATTTTTTCAGAAGTTGAATCATTTATGCAAAAATTACGGACAATTTACATTCAACAAATGGATAATTCTAAAAAAATAAGTTGTATTTTATTAAATAACCTTTGGATTTATAAGTGGATATTTTTCGTGTATCTGACAGTTCTTTTTCTCTGGATCATGCTAAAATAATAGGTAGTTCTTTACATATTTATATCGTGTTGGCATGCTGAAAATCGGTTACGATGTTATTAACAAAAGTTACTATTACAGGTTAACACACAAAGTTACAATAAACTAGGGCCTAAAGTAATAGTAACTAAACAAACAAAAAGCGTACACTCAAGAGTACTGTCAAATAGGTTTTAGAGGGAAGAATGTTGTCTTCGTTTGTTGGTGAACCAATCTCTCACGTCATTGGACGAATGTGGTCATGTCTGTATATAAGAGGGGACTAAGGGAATGCGAGGGGGCCCAGAGCGTGGAGAATTGGTGTGGAGACACTTAAAGTGTTTTTCTACGAAGTTTTCCCTGTCTGGCTGTTCTCTTGGCATCCCTGTGTCACCCGAGTCCGATCCCTACCAACGCTACAATAAAGCTCGAGTAGGCAAATCCAATGACAAAATTTACTACTTTTGCACAAAAATGGAATAAGCTAGGGCCTAAAGAGTACAACACCAACAACAAAAAGGAAATAAATAAGAACTAGCTATTTGTAAAATAAGTTGAAAAAGTACTTAGCTTTATGGTAGCGTTGGTAGGGATCGAACTGGGGTTACACAGGTATGTGAAGAGATCACCAGACATGGATAAATCACACAGAGAATACTTTAAACGTCTCCACACAAATCATTAACCACACTGGCCTCCTCTCATTCCCTTAAACCCCTTTTATATTCAAACATGGCCACAATCGTCCAATTAGAATGCGTGAGAGATCGGTATACTTATCTAATAAAAACAACATTCTTCCCACAAAAGAAATAAGATAAAAGTGCAAATATTTGTCAATATAATTTGACATTATGATGTTATACAACTTGAAATCTTTGGAAGCAGTTATCGTTGGTCTAAGATGTATAGAGAAGACCAGGGTGGTAGTGGTACTTATCTCCATGGTTAAACCAATTCCTGAAGTCCATTCCTCTCCAATTTTGCGATGGTAGTTATAGGCCTGGAGTCCTCTATTGTCAGTTCTGAGCATGATATGTTCCGGAGAAGCTTCCTCACTATTGCATTTCAAGAAGTTATTGAAGTTTTTTTTGTCTATTTCGAAATTTTAAGGTTTTTATATGGTCACTTCTTAGTCTTGCTAAAGCTGTTGATTTCTATTAAGTTTTTGAAGTTCTTCTAATTGTTTCAATGGTTTGTACCAGTGTACACAGAAGACCAGGGTACACAAAAAACGAAATTATTCATTATCTTGAGACTATAATAATCCGTTCAACTATCCCATCGAAATGATATAGCCGTAAAATCTTCGGAAGGAAACAGTTTCAAACAGATTTTGGTATATGCAATCATCATATAAATTATAAATATAAATTTTGATTTTTTCGAATATGCACGAAGAAAGCAAACGAGATACCCATCCACTCGGGTCATAAAAAAGTCGGCCAGGAATCGGCTGCAACCCGAGACCTAACTAATTTAAAATCATCAAGGTGATATAATTATCATCTATTATGTCGAAAAAAACGTGATCTTATTGGTCCAGAGCTCACGACCGCTAATGATCCTTTAATTAATGGCTTTGGGCGTCAAATAATAACCAGAAGATTGTCGTTAATCTTCGCGATGAAGCCGCCATATTGGGCGCCGTTCTACCGTGGATTGATGATGGTTGCTTCCTCCTTCACACCTATCTCAACAGGCTGAATACCTCAGCGATATTGTTGACCAATCTCACAGCTATCTCAACAGACTGAATACCTCACCGATATTGTTGACCAATCTCACAGCTATCTCAACAGGCTGAATACCTCACCGATATTGTTGACCAATCTCACACCTATCTTAACAGGTTGAATACCTCACCGATATTGTTGAATAAACTCACAGCTATCTCAACAGACTGAATACCTCACCGATATTGTTGACCAATCTCACAGCTATCTCAACAGGCTGAATACCTCACCGATATAGTTGACCGATGTCACACCTATCTCAACAGACTGAATACCTCACCGATATTGTTGACCAATCTTACAGCTATCTCAACAGGCTGAATACCTCACCGATATTGTTGACCAATCTCACACCTATCTTAACAGGTTGAATACCTCACCGATATTGTTGAATAAACTCACAGCTATCTCAACAGACTGAATACCTCACCGATATTGTTGACCAATCTCACACCTATCTCAACAGACTGAATACCTCACCGATATTGTTGACCTATCTCACACCTATCTCAACAGGCTGAATACCTCACCGATATTGTTGACCAATCTCACACCTATCTCAACAGATTGAATACCTCACCGATATAGTTGACCAATCTCACAGCTATCTCAACAGGCTGAATACCTCACCGATATTGTTGACCAATCTCACAGCTATCTCAACAGGCTGAATACCTCACCGATATTGTTGACCAATCTCACACCTATCTCAACAGGCTGCATACCTCACCGATATTGTTGACCGATCTCACAGCTATCTCAACAGACTGAATACCTCACCGATATTGTTGACCAATCTCACACCTATCTCAACAGGCTGAATATCTCACCGATATTGTTGACCAATCTCACAGCAATCTCAACAGACTGAATAACTCACCGATATTGTTGACCTATCTCACAGCTATCTCAACAGACTGAATACCTCACCGATATTGTTGAACGATCTCACACCTATCTCAACAGGCTGAATACCTCACCGATATTGTTGACCAATCTCACACCTATCTCAACAGACTGAATACCTCACCGATATTGTTGACCAATCTCACAGCTATCTCAACAGGCTGAATACCTCACCGTAATTGTTGACCGATGTCACAGCTATCTCAACAGACTGAATACCTCAGCGATATTGTTGACCAATCTCACACCTATCTCAACAGGCTGAATACCTCACCGATATTGTTGACCAATCTCACAGCTATCTCAACAGGCTGAATACCTCACCGATATAGTTGACCGATGTCACACCTATCTCAACAGGCTGACTACCTCACCGATATTGTTGACCAATCTCACAGCTATCTCAACAGACTGAATACCTCACCGATATTGTTGACCAATCTCACACCTATCTCAACAGGCTGAATACCTCACCGATATTGTTGACCAATCTCACATCTATCTCAACAGACTGAATACCTCACCGATATTGTTGACCGATGTCACACCTATCTCAACAGGCTGAATACCTCACCGATATTGTTGACCAATCTCACACCTATCTCAACAGGCTGAATACCTCACCGATATTGTTGACCAATCTCACACCTATCTCAACAGGCTGAATACCTCACCGATATTGTTGACCAATCTCACACCTATCTCAACAGGCTGTATACCTCACCGATATTGTTGACCGATCTCACAGCTATCTCAACAGACTGAATACCTCACCGATATTGTTGACCAATCTCACACCTATCTCAACAGGCTGAATATCTCACCGATATTGTTGACCAATCTCACAGCAATCTCAACAGACTGAATACCTCACCGATATTGTTGACCTATCTCACAGCTATCTCAACAGACTGAATACCTCACCGATATTGTTGACCAATCTCACACCTATCTTAACAGGTTGAATACCTCACCGATATTGTTGAATAAACTCACAGCTATCTCAACAGACTGAATACCTCACCGATATTGTTGACCAATCTCACAGCTATCTCAACAGGCTGAATACCTCACCGATATTGTTGACCAATCTCACACCTATCTTAACAGGTTGAATACCTCACCGATATTGTTGAATAAACTCACAGCTATCTCAACAGACTGAATACCTCACCGATATTGTTGACCAATCTCACACCTATCTCAACAGACTGAATACCTCACCGATATTGTTGACCTATCTCATACCTATCTCAACAGGCTGAATACCTCACCGATATTGTTGACCAATCTCACACCTATCTCAACAGATTGAATACCTCACCGATATAGTAGACCAATCTCACAGCTATCTCAACAGGCTGCATACCTCACCGATATTGTTGACCGATCTCACAGCTATCTCAACAGACTGAATACCTCACCGATATTGTTGACCAATCTCACACCTATCTCAACAGGCTGAATATCTCACCGATATTGTTGACCAATCTCACAGCAATCTCAACAGACTGAATAACTCACCGATATTGTTGACCTATCTCACAGCTATCTCAACAGACTGAATACCTCACCGATATTGTTGAACGATCTCACACCTATCTCAACAGGCTGAATACCTCACCGATATTGTTGACCAATCTCACACCTATCTCAACAGACTGAATACCTCACCGATATTGTTGACCAATCTCACAGCTATCTCAACAGGCTGAATACCTCACCGATATTGTTGACCGATGTCACAGCTATCTCAACAGACTGAATACCTCACCGATATTGTTGACCAATCTCACACCTATCTCAACAGGCTGAATACCTCACCGATATAGTTGACCGATGTCACACCTATCTCAACAGGCTGACTACCTCACCGATATTGTTGACCAATCTCACAGCTATCTCAACAGACTGAATACCTCACCGTAATTGTTGACCAATCTCACACCTATCTCAACAGGCTGAATACCTCACCGATATTGTTGACCAATCTCACATCTATCTCAACAGACTGAATACCTCACCGATATTGTTGACCGATGTCACACCTATCTCAACAGGCTGAATACCTCACCGATATTGTTGACCAATCTCACACCTATCTCAACAGGCTGAATACCTCACCGATATTGTTGACCAATCTCACACCTATCTCAACAGGCTGAATACCTCACCGATATTGTTGACCAATCTCACACCTATCTCAACAGGCTGCATACCTCACCGATATTGTTGACCGATCTCACAGCTATCTCAACAGACTGAATACCTCACCGATATAGTTGACCAATCTCACACCTATCTCAACAGGCTGAATATCTCACCGATATTGTTGACCAATCTCACAGCAATCTCAACAGACTGAATACCTCACCGATATTGTTGACCTATCTCACAGCTATCTCAACAGACTGAATACCTCACCGATATTGTTGACCAATCTCACACCTATCTTAACAGGTTGAATACCTCACCGATATTGTTGAATAAACTCACAGCTATCTCAACAGACTGAATACCTCACCGATATTGTTGACCAATCTCACAGCTATCTCAACAGGCTGAATACCTCACCGATATTGTTGACCAATCTCACACCTATCTTAACAGGTTGAATACCTCACCGATATTGTTGAATAAACTCACAGCTATCTCAACAGACTGAATACCTCACCGATATTGTTGACCAATCTCACAGCTATCTCAACAGGCTGAATACCTCACCGATATTGTTGACCAATCTCACACCTATCTTAACAGGTTGAATACCTCACCGATATTGTTGAATAAACTCACAGCTATCTCAACAGACTGAATACCTCACCGATATTGTTGACCAATCTCACAGCTATCTCAACAGACTGAATACCTCACCGATATTGTTGACCAATCTCACACCTATCTTAACAGGTTGAATACCTCACCGATATTGTTGAGTAAACTCACAGCTATCTCAACAGACTGAATACCTCACCGATATTGTTGACCAATCTCACAGCTATCTCAAACAGACTGAATACCTCACCGATATTGTTGACCAATCTCACAGCTATCTCAAACAGGCTGAATACCTAACCGATATTGTTGACCAATCTCACAGCTATCTCAAACAGGCTGAATACCTCACCGATATTGTTGACCAATCTCACAGCTATCTCAAACAGGCTGAATACCTCACCGATATTGTTGACCAATCTCACAGCTATCTCAAACAGACTGAATACCTCACCGATATTGTTGACCAATCTCACACCTATCTCAAACAGGCTGAATTTGTATTAAAAGACATAGTGGACGATAGCTGCCACAATCTTTGTAAATCATATTTACCCGGCTTTGGAATGATCAACGCCTCTGCTCTTTTCCATTCATTAGGAAAGTAACTTTTATCCAGACACTTCTGGTAGATTTTAGTTAATAATAGTACCACAAATTGTTTGCGTGTATTATCACATTATTAGAAATGTCATCTATTCCTTGAGATTTATTCGGATTAAATTATCAATAATTCATTTACTTCATTGATTGTGATTATTGATTCTGTTGTATTCGAAATTCTTAATGCATATTTCCTTATATTTGTATGTGTATTCTTATCTTCACCTGGTTTCTCCTCAGGTAATAAAACAGATAATTTTTTCAAAAATTAAACAATTTCTACTGCCCTTACTGCAATTTAAAACGAATAGCCAGACCCCTTCATTAATTTTCCATTGCAGTAAGGGTAGTAGAAATTGTTTAATTTTTAAAAGAATCATACACGTCTATAATAGTTTTGAATTTTCATAACAGATGGCGCGCTAATGTATCATAATAAAATGTTAGTAGTATGTTAATTGAAAATAATCATACTAAATTTATGAAAAGGCAAAAGGATCTGTAAATCTTACCAAACGATATTTTTTAAATAGTCTTGATTAGAATGCAATTCTATAACGCTAAAAAAAAGAAGTAAATAGGATTGTACCTATTAATAAATAACTTATTAATATACAGGGTGTACCAGGTAAATTGGGAATTTCAACAATGGTATTTTAACTGAAATTTTTTGCAAGTAAAAATTAAAATATCCGAATGAAATTTGACACAGTAGAAGATAAAAGGATATCGTTTTTATTTATTCAATGAAGTTTCCATTATTAGCTACAACAGTCTCGAGACGAGTGCGGAATGAAGCACAGGCCTTGGCGACGATGACCTTGTCCATTTGGGTCATCACCGTGTGAACTGCTTTCTTGACAGACTGGATGGTGGTATGAGGAGCTTTGTTGACATCTCTCTCAACAACGCCCCATACATAGTAGTCGAGGGGATTGCAATCTGGAGAATTAGGGGGCTAAATATCAGGACCCCAGTGACTAGGGACGTTAAGTGTCAGCCACGATTGTGTCTTTTTTGCCTTATGGACTGGAGCTGAGTCCTGTTGGAAGACATACTTCCTTCCTGCGGCCACCATGTCCATCCAAGGCTTCACAACGGTCTCCAGAACATTGATGTAGGTGTCAGCGTTCATCCTAAGGCCCTTCTCAAAGAAATGGGGAGGCATGACATCACCTTCACTGCTGATAACGCCAAGGACCATTACGGAGGCAGGAAATTTCGTGTGCATCACGACAGGTATCTCTGAGGGGTCTTTACAGATCCAGCGATCATTCCTGGGATTTACCTTTTGGTCCACGTCAAAGTTCTTTTCGTCAGAGAAGAACCTTAGCATGCCAAAAGAGTCGTGTTTCAGGTTGTTGAGGAGGGCAGCAGCCTTTCCTTTTCTGTTATTCTTCATATTCTCAGTCAGCAACTGACCTTTCCGAAGGGCATAAGACTTGAGACCAAGGTCCTCATGGATAGTTCTGACAATTGTCATAGAGCCAACGTCCATTTCCTTGGCTATGGCCCTCATGCTCTTCCCAGGGTTTCCATCAATCTTCTCCTTGACATTTTTGACAAATTCTTCGCCTCTTACCCTGTCCGATCGACGTGCGTGCTTTTTCCTTGTAGCTATCCCCTCTTTGTTACTGTCGGCCTCATCAAACTGCTTCTTGACACGATAAATAGTGGTTTTGGGCAACTTAAGAAAATCCACTATCTCTTTGGGGCTCCTTCCGGCGCGCAGAGCAACGATGATGGCAGCTCGATTTTCAAATTCTCGGTTACTGTTCATCACTACACTGCGCACACATGTACTGTTGCATTTTACATGAATATGGCTACGTAATGAAAAAAAAACAAGTTTTTAATCTCAAGTAGTTTTTGTTTTATGGACTGTCAAAGTTAGTCCCAATTCACCTGGTACACCCTGTATTATAACCAATTTGCATATAGGTTATTATAAAGTGACTGATTTAACGATGAATCTGAATTCAATTATTCTACGCAGATATCTTGTAAGTACTTTTATTTAAATACACGAATATAATTCTATTATACCTATAAATCACGGAAGAATAACACAATCAAAGTAGTATGTTTGTTTAGTAGCATGTTGATTAAAACTAATCAAATACTTAATTAATGAAAAACACAAAAAGAGCTGTAATTTCTTTCCAAACGATATGTTTTTAATATTCAAAATTAGAATGCAATTCTGGAATGTTAAAAAAGAAATGAAATATGATTTTATCTATTATTAGATAACTCAACATGGTATAAGGTTATCCCAAAAGTTTGTAAACATATTATGATTCAAATTTTGTAATTGTTTACCAAATTTTGAGACAACCTTGTAATTTTGAAACTTGGCCCACCTACTGATTGACCACCCTTGATATAGAACATCAGAGATTAAATCATTCTTCTATAAGAATTCTGTTATAATTTTACCAAGGTTACCTATATTACCATGGTTGTCCCAAAAGTTCGTAAACACTTTCAAAATATAAATCATAATATGTTTACCAACTTTTGAGACAACCTTAGTAATATTGGTAACCTTGGTAAAATTATTACGGAATTCTTATAGAAGAATGATTTAATCTCTGATTTTCTATATCAAGGGTAGCTAATCAGTAGGTGGGCCAAGTTTCAGAATTACAAGGTTGTCTTAAAAGTTTGTAAACACTTGCAAAATATAAATAATAATTTAAGAAACATTCGTGCTTTTAAATCCTTTCAATTTATATGTATAGATGGCGCGTTATTGCTTTGTGTTAATTTATGCCTAACTGGCCTTGTCTTTATTGTTTGCGGAAGAGCATTGCTTGATACAAATATTTATATGTAATTCTACTGGTCCTATAAGCTTATATCCATAGTTTTCTTGAAAACCATTTTTGAGATTCGATCCTTCACTGCTGCGTATATAAGCAGAATTGTCCAATACAGTATTAGAGCTCTGAGAAGTGGTCTGGTGGATTAAATTGGCGAAACCGCTGGGAGGGTTCATCACTGAGGAGCCAAGCCCTCCCAATATATTTTTTCATCGCAGTAAGGGCAGTAGAAGTTTGTGTTATGTATAAAAGAAACATTCGTGCTTTTAAATCCTTTCATTTTATGTGTATAGATGGCGCGTTATTGCTTTGTGTTAAATCATAATATGTTTACGAACCTTTTTGGGACAACCTTATATAACCATTTTGCATATATAGGTACTTAAAAAAGTGATTGCTTCAACGATGCATCCAACTTACATTAAAATATCACCTATACAGCGATTTTATAAGTACTTTATATTTAAAGATTTATATATAATTCGATTATAAGCATAAATAACGAAGAATAACAATAACGAAACAGAATACAAAAGAGGAAAACATAAAATTTTCACTGTGAAGAATATATTTGCAATAAAAAAAGAGAAATTGTCTGAAGAAAGCTTTATGATTTGTTTGTGTAAAGAAATCCATGTTTAAAAATTCGAAACTGGTTTTGTTCCATTGGCAAGTAGTTTGATGTTGTTTAAATCCAGCGGCGTTGTTGATATCACCGTTTATATTCGTTGCATTGTTCAGCCATTCCAACATCGATCCAACTTGATCGACTGCTCTTTCTCTAACCCAGCAGAAATATTGAGAATTTCTACACCATTCGAATTTTCCCCTAACAATCATCTTTTGGAAACAAATAAATGAAAAGAAATTGGGCTATGTCATATTATTTGCATCTATTTGCATTTATTTATGTAAAATATTTGATTATTCTTTGATTTTTCTTCATAATTAGACAATCGGCAACACTGTACTTTCTTTCTTTAATTTTGAATAAGATATTTTTGTTTTGTTTATATATTATAGTTAATCTTGTTGTATTCCATTAAATATTGAAACACAAAGTATTGTGATTATCCCTTATTTCTAAATAGGAAACTTTAAAAGCTATTTATATAATTATTAGTCTTTCTTTTTCTTTTTATTTTTTTGTCATAGAAAACTATTATAAAAAGTTATAAGACGCCTAATTATTAAGATAGAAGGAGGACATATTGCCGCTGTATACCCTTGTTTATTGGGTTTCTTGGTGGCTTCTATTGCTTTAAGGTTGAGTCTTTGGGTTTTATGACATTTCTATGGAGGATTCTGGTATTATTGAAGTCTGGAGTATGGCCTGTTGCATTGAGTCCTTTGGGGACCCCCTGACTTGCGGGCCTGGATTTTCGGGTCTGGCCTCGAAGATGACGACTTGGCCATCCTAGCGTCTGCCAAATCCATCATCTACCGGTACTTCGTACAGGTTGGGCTGACCACCCGCTCATCGCCTGGGAAAGAAGGCTCACTCGCCGGGGCACATCCCCCGCATGATAATCTATATTTTTCTTTTATTTCTATTTTTAATGTAAATTATTGACAAGAAGTCAATAAAATTTGTTTCAATTGTCCTGTTGCATTGATATGTTCAACTAATAGGGAGTTTGGGTTATGCTTGGAAATATTTCTTTGGTGTTCTTTGAATCTAATGTGTCAGTTTGCTGATTAAGGGGCTTGCCCTGAAATTACTTTATACAATTAATAAAAAATGTCTTATGGCGTCTTATACCTTTTTGTCTTCTTCTTTCTTATCTCCACTCCTTCATATTAAGGTATCAAGCTTGTAAAACTTGAGACTTGACAACTATCATGACTGGGTGAAGTAGAATGCGTCTGCCTTTGTCATTAAGACTGGGACCACTACTCAGTGGTAGGCAGACTTAGCTCCAAAAGAAATGGCCGCCTTTGACATGAGGAACAGACGCCATGTGCAGCCGCTCCTAACATGGAGTACAAACACTGCTCATCCTGTATCCCTGGATTAGGAGCCCTTACAGGGTACTATCAGCATGGCCAGCTGAGCCCAGGTTTTTTAGTGAGCTTGTTACTGCTCCCCCTCCTCCTTTTTCATCCAGGTTTGGGACCGGCAAAGGCGGAGTTATACCTTTTAGTAATTTGTCGAAGTCCTCAAAATTGTGATAATGAAGAGAAAACAATGTGATCTGTGTAGATATAAATTATGATGAAAGATTATTGAATACGGACAATGGAAAAACACCTACCATGTCGAAATAGATTCAAAGACAATACGTCATCTATTAGTCCTCAGTTATATGACATATTAAGGTCACTGACAACACAACAGCAGTTTTGACCTTTTCAGACCATCTTCCTGGTGATCATGGTTGGACTATAGTCCTTGTTAGTCCAGTATGGACTTGTATTTCATAATTGCCTTGTGGAATGACAGGTCTGAACTGACGAAAGTCTTTAGTCCAAAACGATGGTTTCCAGGTCTCATTTCACAATTTGCCAAAGCTGGTGTGTGGCTTTGTCACCGATTTCGACAGAAGGCAATTAGTTTGGCGATTCGACGGCGCGGGCCGATAGGTAAATCTACTTTGGCAATCGACATATACTTATTTTATCATTGCAAAGGATGACCAAGAATAATACAGCTTAGTTCTACTTCGAATTCTAGATTAGATAGCATGCAACATCCTCTTTCACTTCCAACGGACAAGATTCAACCAAAATTGATGAAGTTTGAGATAACTGAACGACAATTATGGAAATAAAGAAGGATGACTTTTATCAGTAACTACTTCTTTCTTCAGTTTAAACTTGCCGTTAATGTGTTTTTCATTAGATGATAGGGGAATTGACACGTTATGTGACAGAGGTGTTGGACAGAGAGAAGGGGCAGGTGACACGGGACAATTAAAGAGATAACGAGGTAGAATTAAGTCGCCAGGTGTCGCCGCTTAACGATGTTTACACCGATGACCATTTGGAGGAATGCTAATGGACGTCGAAATTGGGACATTTTTCTAGTTTGGGTCGATAGTGGTGACATATGGTATAGAGGGCTGTTTACTGATTCGTCTTGTGGGTCGTTTACTGAATCTTCTTGTGGGCCGTTCATTGAATATAGCGATTGTCTTGTGGGCCGTTCACTGAATATAGCGATTGTCTTGTGGGCCGTTTACTGAATATAGCGATTGTCTTGTGGATTGTTTACTGAATATAGCGATTGTCTTGTAGATTGTTTACTGAATATAGCGATTGTCTTGTGGACCGTTTACTGAATATAGCGATTGTCTTGTGGGCCGTTCACTGAATATAGCGATTGTCTTGTGGGCCGTTTACTGAATATAGCGATTGTCTTGTAGATTGTTTACTGAATATAGCGATTGTCTTGTGGACCGTTCACTGAATATAGCGATTGTCTTGTGGGCCGTTCATTGAATATAGCGATTGTCTTGTGGGCCGTTCATTGAATATAGCGATTGTCTTGTGGGCCGTTCACTGAATATAGCGATTGTCTTGTGGGCCGTTTACTGAATATAGCGATTGTCTTGTAGATTGTTTACTGAATATAGCGATTGTCTTGTGGACCGTTCACTGAATATAGCGATTGTCTTGTGGGCCGTTCATTGAATATAGCGATTGTCTTGTGGATTGTTCACTGAATATAGCGATTGTCTTGTGGGCCGTTCACTGAATATAGCGATTGTCTTGTGGATTGTTTACTGAATATAGCGATTGTCTTGTGGGCCGTTCACTGAATATAGCGATTGTCTTGTGGGCCGTTCACTGAATATAGCGATTGTCTTGTGGGCCGTTCACTGAATATAGCGATTGTCTTGTGGGCCGTTTACTGAATATAGCGATTGTCTTGTGGGCCGTTCACTGAATATAGCGATTGTCTTGTGGGCCGTTCATTGAATATAGCGATTGTCTTGTAGATTGTTTACTGAATATAGCGATTGTCTTGTGGACCGTTCACTGAATATAGCGATTGTCTTGTGGGCCGTTTACTGAATATAGCGATTGTCTTGTGGACCGTTCACGGAATATAACGATTGTCTTGTGGACCGTTCACTGAATATAGCGATTGTCTTGTGGACCGTTCACTGAATATAGCGATTGTCTTGTGGACCGTTCACTGAATATAGCGATTGTCTTGTGGACCGTTCACTGAATATAGCGATTGTCTTGTGGGCCGTTCACTGAATATAGCGATTGTCTTGTGGACCGTTCACTGAATATAGCGATTGTCTTGTGGACCGTTCACTGAATATAGCGATTGTCTTGTGGACCGTTCACTGAATATAGCGATTGTCTTGTGGACCGTTCACTGAATATAGCGATTGTCTTGTGGACCGTTCACTGAATATAGCGATTGTCTTGTGGACCGTTCACTGAATATAGCGATTGTCTTGTGGGCCGTTCACTGAATATAGCGATTGTCTTGTGGGCTGTTTACTGAATATAGCGATTGTCTTGTGGGCCGTTCACTGAATATAGCGATTGTCTTGTGGGCTGTTTACTGAATATAGCGATTGTCTTGTGGACCGTTCACTGAATATAACGATTGTCTTGTGGACCGTTCACTGAATATAGCGATTGTCTTGTGGGCTGTTTACTGAATATAACGATTGTCTTGTGGACCGTTCACTGAATATAACGATTGTCTTGTGGGCCGTTCACTGAATATAGCGATTGTCTTGTGGGCTGTTTACTGAATATAGCGATTGTCTTGTGGGCCGTTCACTGAATATAGCGATTGTCTTGTGGGCCGTTCACTGAATATAACGATTGTCTTGTGGACCGTTCACTGAATATAGCGATTGTCTTGTGGACCGTTCACTGAATATAGCGATTGTCTTGTGGACCGTTCACTGAATATAGCGATTGTCTTGTGGACCGTTCACTGAATATAGCGATTGTCTTGTGGGCTGTTTACTGAATATAGCGATTGTCTTGTGGGCCGTTCACTGAATATAGCGATTGTCTTGTGGGCTGTTTACTGAATATAGGGATTGTCTTGTGGACCGTTCACTGAATATAGCGATTGTCTTGTGGGCCGTTCACTGAATATAACGATTGTCTTGTGGGCTGTTTACTGAATATAGCGATTGTCTTGTGGACCGTTCACTGAATATAGCGATTGTCTTGTGGGCTGTTTACTGAATATAGGGATTGTCTTGTGGACCGTTCACTGAATATAGCGATTGTCTTGTGGACCGTTCACTGAATATAACGATTGTCTTGTGGACCGTTCACTGAATATAGCGATTGTCTTGTGGACCGTTCACTGAATATAGCGATTGTCTTGTGGACCGTTCACTGAATATAGCGATTGTCTTGTGGGCTGTTTACTGAATATAGGGATTGTCTTGTGGACCGTTCACTGAATATAGCGATTGTCTTGTGGACCGTTCACTGAATATAGCGATTGTCTTGTGGACCGTTCACTGAATATAGCGATTGTCTTGTGGACCGTTCATTGAATATAGCGATTGTCTTGTGGGCTGTTCACTGAATATAGCGATTGTCTTGTGGACCGTTCACTGAATATAGCGATTGTCTTGTGGGCTGTTTACTGAATATAGCGATTGTCTTGTGGGCCGTTCACTGAATATAGCGATTGTCTTGTGGGCCGTTCACTGAATATAGCGATTGTCTTGTGGGCCGTTCATTGAATATAGCGATTGTCTTGTGGGCCGTTCATTGAATATAGCGATTGTCTTGTGGGCCGTTCACTGAATATAACGATTGTCTTGTGGGCCGTTCATTGAATATAGCGATTGTCTTGTGGGCTGTTCACTGAATATAGCGATTGTCTTGTGGGCTGTTTACTGAATATAGCGATTGTCTTGTGGGCCGTTCACTGAATATAGCGATTGTCTTGTGGACTGTTCACTGAATATAACGATTGTCTTGTGGACCGTTCACTGAATATAGCGATTGTCTTGTGGGCTGTTTACTGAATATAGGGATTGTCTTGTGGACCGTTCACTGAATATAGCGATTGTCTTGTGGACCGTTCACTGAATATAGCGATTGTCTTGTGGACCGTTCACTGAATATAGCGATTGTCTTGTGGGCCGTTCACTGAATATAGCGATTGTCTTGTGGGCTGTTTACTGAATATAGCGATTGTCTTGTGGGCCGTTCACTGAATATAGCGATTGTCTTGTGGACCGTTCACTGAATATAGCGATTGTCTTGTGGGCCGTTTACTGAATATAGCGATTGTCTTGTGGGCTGTTTACTGAATATAGCGATTGTCTTGTGGGCCGTTCACTGAATATAGCGATTGTCTTGTGGGCCGTTCACTGAATATAGCGATTGTCTTGTGGGCCGTTCATTGAATATAGCGATTGTCTTGTGGATTGTTCACTGAATATAGCGATTGTCTTGTGGGCTGTTTACTGAATATAGCGATTGTCTTGTGGGCTGTTTACTGAATATAGCGATTGTCTTGTAGGCCGTTCACTGAATATAGCGATTGTCTTGTGGGCTGTTTACTGAATATAGCGATTGTCTTGTGGGCCGTTCACTGAATATAGCGATTGTCTTGTGGATTGTTCACTGAATATAGCGATTGTCTTGTGGGCTGTTTACTGAATATCGCGATTGTCTTGTGGACCGTTCACTGAATATAGCGATTGTCTTGTGGATTGTTCACTGAATATAGCGATTGTCTTGTGGGCTGTTTACTGAATATAGCGATTGTCTTGTGGGCTGTTTACTGAATATAGCGATTGTCTTGTGGGCCGTTCACTGAATATAGCGATTGTCTTGTGGGCTGTTTACTGAATATAGCGATTGTCTTGTGGGCCGTTCACTGAATATAGCGATTGTCTTGTGGACTGTTCACTGAATATAACGATTGTCTTGTGGACCGTTCACTGAATATAGCGATTGTCTTGTGGACCGTTCACTGAATATAGCGATTGTCTTGTGGGCTGTTCACTGAATATAGCGATTGTCTTGTGGGCTGTTCACTGAATATAGCGATTGTCTTGTGGGCTGTTCACTGAATATAGCGATTGTCTTGTGGGCCGTTTACTGAATATAGCGATTGTCTTGTGGACCGTTCACTGAATATAACGATTGTCTTGTGGACCGTTCACTGAATATAGCGATTGTCTTGTGGACCGTTCACTGAATATAGCGATTGTCTTGTGGACCGTTCACTGAATATAGCGATTGTCTTGTGGGCTGTTCACTGAATATAGCGATTGTCTTGTGGGCCGTTCACTGAATATAGCGATTGTCTTGTGGGCTGTTTACTGAATATAGCGATTGTTTTGTGGGCTGTTTACTGAATATAGCGATTGTCTTGTGGGCCGTTCACTGAATATAGCGATTGTCTTGTGGACCGTTCACTGAATATAGGGATTGTCTTGTGGACCGTTCACTGAATATAGCGATTGTCTTGTGGGCTGTTTACTGAATATAGCGATTGTCTTGTGGGCTGTTTACTGAATATAGCGATTGTCTTGTGGACCGTTCACTGAATATAGCGATTGTCTTGTGGACCGTTCACTGAATATAGCGATTGTCTTGTGGGCTGTTTACTGAATATAGCGATTGTTTTGTGGGCTGTTTACTGAATATAGCGATTGTCTTGTGGGCCGTTCACTGAATATAGCGATTGTCTTGTGGACCGTTCACTGAATATAGGGATTGTCTTGTGGACCGTTCACTGAATATAGCGATTGTCTTGTGGGCTGTTTACAGAATATAGCGATTGTCTTGTGGACTGTTCACTGAATATAGCGATTGTCTTGTGGACCGTTCACTGAATATAGCGATTGTCTTGTGGGCTGTTTACTGAATATAGCGATTGTCTTGTGGACCGTTCACTGAATATAGCGATTGTCTTGTGGACCGTTCACTGAATATAGCGATTGTCTTGTGGATTGTTCACTGAATATAGCGATTGTCTTGTGGGCTGTTTACTGAATATCGCGATTGTCTTGTGGACCGTTCACTGAATATAGCGATTGTCTTGTGGATTGTTCACTGAATATAGCGATTGTCTTGTGGGCTGTTTACTGAATATAGCGATTGTCTTGTGGGCTGTTTACTGAATATAGCGATTGTCTTGTGGGCCGTTCACTGAATATAGCGATTGTCTTGTGGGCTGTTTACTGAATATAGCGATTGTCTTGTGGGCCGTTCACTGAATATAGCGATTGTCTTGTGGACTGTTCACTGAATATAACGATTGTCTTGTGGACCGTTCACTGAATATAGCGATTGTCTTGTGGACCGTTCACTGAATATAGCGATTGTCTTGTGGGCTGTTCACTGAATATAGCGATTGTCTTGTGGGCTGTTCACTGAATATAGCGATTGTCTTGTGGGCTGTTCACTGAATATAGCGATTGTCTTGTGGGCCGTTTACTGAATATAGCGATTGTCTTGTGGACCGTTCACTGAATATAACGATTGTCTTGTGGACCGTTCACTGAATATAGCGATTGTCTTGTGGACCGTTCACTGAATATAGCGATTGTCTTGTGGACCGTTCACTGAATATAGCGATTGTCTTGTGGGCTGTTCACTGAATATAGCGATTGTCTTGTGGGCCGTTCACTGAATATAGCGATTGTCTTGTGGGCTGTTTACTGAATATAGCGATTGTTTTGTGGGCTGTTTACTGAATATAGCGATTGTCTTGTGGGCCGTTCACTGAATATAGCGATTGTCTTGTGGACCGTTCACTGAATATAGGGATTGTCTTGTGGACCGTTCACTGAATATAGCGATTGTCTTGTGGGCTGTTTACTGAATATAGCGATTGTCTTGTGGGCTGTTTACTGAATATAGCGATTGTCTTGTGGACCGTTCACTGAATATAGCGATTGTCTTGTGGACCGTTCACTGAATATAGCGATTGTCTTGTGGGCTGTTTACTGAATATAGCGATTGTTTTGTGGGCTGTTTACTGAATATAGCGATTGTCTTGTGGGCCGTTCACTGAATATAGCGATTGTCTTGTGGACCGTTCACTGAATATAGGGATTGTCTTGTGGACCGTTCACTGAATATAGCGATTGTCTTGTGGGCTGTTTACTGAATATAGCGATTGTCTTGTGGACCGTTCACTGAATATAGCGATTGTCTTGTGGACCGTTCACTGAATATAGCGATTGTCTTGTGGGCTGTTTACTGAATATAGCGATTGTCTTGTGGACCGTTCACTGAATATAGCGATTGTCTTGTGGACCGTTCACTGAATATAGCGATTGTCTTGTGGATTGTTCACTGAATATAGCGATTGTCTTGTGGGCTGTTTACTGAATATCGCGATTGTCTTGTGGACCGTTCACTGAATATAGCGATTGTCTTGTGGATTGTTCACTGAATATAGCGATTGTCTTGTGGGCTGTTTACTGAATATAGCGATTGTCTTGTGGGCTGTTTACTGAATATAGCGATTGTCTTGTGGGCCGTTCACTGAATATAGCGATTGTCTTGTGGGCTGTTTACTGAATATAGCGATTGTCTTGTGGGCCGTTCACTGAATATAGCGATTGTCTTGTGGACTGTTCACTGAATATAACGATTGTCTTGTGGACCGTTCACTGAATATAGCGATTGTCTTGTGGACCGTTCACTGAATATAGCGATTGTCTTGTGGGCTGTTCACTGAATATAGCGATTGTCTTGTGGGCTGTTCACTGAATATAGCGATTGTCTTGTGGGCTGTTCACTGAATATAGCGATTGTCTTGTGGGCCGTTTACTGAATATAGCGATTGTCTTGTGGACCGTTCACTGAATATAACGATTGTCTTGTGGACCGTTCACTGAATATAGCGATTGTCTTGTGGACCGTTCACTGAATATAGCGATTGTCTTGTGGACCGTTCACTGAATATAGCGATTGTCTTGTGGGCTGTTCACTGAATATAGCGATTGTCTTGTGGGCCGTTCACTGAATATAGCGATTGTCTTGTGGGCTGTTTACTGAATATAGCGATTGTTTTGTGGGCTGTTTACTGAATATAGCGATTGTCTTGTGGGCCGTTCACTGAATATAGCGATTGTCTTGTGGACCGTTCACTGAATATAGCGATTGTCTTGTGGGCTGTTTACTGAATATAGCGATTGTCTTGTGGGCTGTTTACTGAATATAGCGATTGTCTTGTGGACCGTTCACTGAATATAGGGATTGTCTTGTGGACCGTTCACTGAATATAGCGATTGTCTTGTGGGCTGTTTACTGAATATAGCGATTGTCTTGTGGGCTGTTTACTGAATATAGCGATTGTCTTGTGGACCGTTCACTGAATATAGCGATTGTCTTGTGGACCGTTCACTGAATATAGCGATTGTCTTGTGGGCTGTTTACTGAATATAGCGATTGTTTTGTGGGCTGTTTACTGAATATAGCGATTGTCTTGTGGGCCGTTCACTGAATATAGCGATTGTCTTGTGGACCGTTCACTGAATATAGGGATTGTCTTGTGGACCGTTCACTGAATATAGCGATTGTCTTGTGGGCTGTTTACAGAATATAGCGATTGTCTTGTGGACTGTTCACTGAATATAGCGATTGTCTTGTGGACCGTTCACTGAATATAGCGATTGTCTTGTGGGCTGTTTACTGAATATAGCGATTGTCTTGTGGACCGTTCACTGAATATAGCGATTGTCTTGTGGACCGTTCACTGAATATAGCGATTGTCTTGTGGGCTGTTTACTGAATATAGCGATTGTTTTGTGGGCTGTTTACTGAATATAGCGATTGTCTTGTGGGCCGTTCACTGAATATAGCGATTGTCTTGTGGACCGTTCACTGAATATAGGGATTGTCTTGTGGACCGTTCACTGAATATAGCGATTGTCTTGTGGGCTGTTTACTGAATATAGCGATTGTCTTGTGGGCCGTTCATTGAATATAGCGATTGTCTTGTGGGCTGTTTACTGAATATAGCGATTGTCTTGTGGACCGTTCACTGAATATAGCGATTGTCTTGTGGACCGTTCACTGAATATAGCGATTGTCTTGTGGGCCGTTCACTGAATATAGCGATTGTCTTGTGGGCCGTTTACTGAATATAACGATTGTCTTGTGGGCCGTTTACTGAATATAACGATTGTCTTGTGGGCCGTTCACTGAATATAACGATTGTCTTGTGGGCCGTTCACTGAATATAACGATTGTCTTGTGGGCCGTTCACTGAATATAGCGATTGTCTTGTGGGCTGTTTACTGAATATAGCGATTGTCTTGTGGGCCGTTCACTGAATATAGCGATTGTCTTGTGGATTGTTCACTGAATATAACGATTGTCTTGTGGACCGTTCACTGAATATAGGATTGTCTTGTGGGCTGTTCACTGAATATAGCGATTGTCTTGTGGACTGTTCACTGAATATAGCGATTGTCTTGTGGACCGTTCACTGAATATAACGATTGTCTTGTGGGCTGTTCACTGAATATAGCGATTGTCTTGTGGACCGTTCATTGAATATAGCGATTGTCTTGTGGACCTTTCACTGAATATAGCGATTGTCTTGTGGGCTGTTTACTGAATATAGCGATTGTCTTGTGGACTGTTTACTGAATATAGCGATTGTCTTGTGGGCCGTTCACTGAATATAGCGATTGTCTTGTGGACTGTTTACTGAATATAGCGATTGTCTTGTGGGCTGTTTACTGAATATAGCGATTGTCTTGTGGGCCGTTCACTGAATATAGCGATTGTCTTGTGGGCCGTTCACTGAATATAGCGATTGTCTTGTGGGCTGTTTACTGAATATAGCGATTGTCTTGTGGGCCGTTCACTGAATATAGCGATTGTCTTGTAGATTGTTTACTGAATATAGCGATTGTCTTGTGGACCGTTCACTGAATATAGCGATTGTCTTGTGGGCTGTTTACTGAATATAGCGATTGTCTTGTGGGCCGTTCACTGAATATAGCGATTGTCTTGTGGGCTGTTTACTGAATATAGCGATTGTCTTGTGGGCCGTTCATTGAATATAGCGATTGTCTTGTGGGCCGTTCACTGAATATAGCGATTGTCTTGTGGGCTGTTTACTGAATATAGCGATTGTCTTGTGGACCGTTCATTGAATATAGCGATTGTCTTGTGGGCCGTTCACTGAATATAGCGATTGTCTTGTGGATTGTTCACTGAATATAGCGATTGTCTTGTGGGCTGTTTACTGAATATAGCGATTGTCTTGTGGGCCGTTCACTGAATATAGCGATTGTCTTGTGGATTGTTCACTGAATATAGCGATTGTCTTGTGGACCGTTCACTGAATATAGGGATTGTCTTGTGGGCTGTTCACTGAATATAGCGATTGTCTTGTGGACTGTTCACTGAATATAGCGATTGTCTTGTGGGCCGTTCATTGAATATAGCGATTGTCTTGTGGACCGTTCACTGAATATAGGGATTGTCTTGTGGGCTGTTCACTGAATATAGCGATTGTCTTGTGGACTGTTTACTGAATATAGCGATTGTCTTGTGGGCCGTTCACTGAATATAGGGATTGTCTTGTGGGCCGTTCACTGAATATAGCGATTGTCTTGTGGGTCGTTCATTGAATATAGCGATTGTCTTGTGGACCGTTCACTGAATATAGGGATTGTCTTGTGGGCTGTTCACTGAATATAGCGATTGTCTTGTGGACTGTTTACTGAATATAGCGATTGTCTTGTGGACCGTTCACTGAATATAGGGATTGTCTTGTGGGCTGTTCACTGAATATAGCGATTGTCTTGTGGGCTGTTTACTGAATATAGCGATTGTCTTGTGGGCCGTTCACTGAATATAGCGATTGTCTTGTGGACCGTTCACTGAATATAGGGATTGTCTTGTGGACCGTTCACTGAATATAGCGATTGTCTTGTGGATTGTTTACTGAATATAGCGATTGTCTTGTGGGCTGTTCACTGAATATAGCGATTGTCTTGTGGACTGTTCACTGAATATAGCGATTGTCTTGTGGACCGTTCACTGAATATAGCGATTGTCTTGTGGACCGTTCACTGAATATAGCGATTGTCTTGTGGGCCGTTCACTGAATATAGCGATTGTCTTGTGGGCCGTTTACTGAATATAGCGATTGTCTTGTGGGCTGTTTACTGAATATAGCGATTGTCTTGTGGGCCGTTCACTGAATATAGCGATTGTCTTGTGGATTGTTCACTGAATATAACGATTGTCTTGTGGACCGTTCACTGAATATAGGGATTGTCTTGTGGGCTGTTCACTGAATATAGCGATTGTCTTGTGGACTGTTCACTGAATATAGCGATTGTCTTGTGGACCGTTCACTGAATATAGCGATTGTCTTGTGGATTGTTCACTGAACATAGCGATTGTCTTGTGGGCCGTTTACTGAATATAGCGATTGTCTTGTTGTTTGTTCACTGAATATAGCGATTGTCTTGTGGGCTGTTCACTGAATATAGCGATTGTCTTGTGGGCTGTTTACTGAATATAGCGATTGTCTTGTGGGCCGTTCACTGAATATAGCGATTGTCTTGTGGATTGTTCACTGAATATAGCGATTGTCTTGTGGGCTGTTTACTGAATATAGCGATTGTCTTTTGGGTCGTTTACTGAATATAGCGATTGTCTTGTGGGCCGTTCATTGAATATAGCGATTGTCTTGTGGGCCGTTCACTGAATATAGCGATTGTCTTGTGGGCGGTTCACTAATTATAGCGATTGTCTTGTGGGCCGTTCACTGAATATAGCGATTGTCTTGTGGGCCGTTCATTGAATACAGCGACATCTTGTGGGCCGTTCACTGAATACGAAGAAAGTGCTATTCAGAATTTAAAAATTGAGTTAATGTTTTAGAATATAATGTTTTGATAATCAAGTAAAACTATATAGAAGAAAAATTTCCTTCCATTTTAATTCATATTCATTCTGTGAGTGTAACATATGGAAAATTAGGGAAGACAAACTTCAGGATGACACAGCAATTTGTTCAAGCCAAGAACAAACTTTGAATGATAAACAAAAGATAAGCAATGAGTGAAGTTTACAGAGTAACAAAATATAAACATAAAAAATTATACTCTGTTAATAAAACAAAAAATACTTTGTAACAATATCCTAATATTCGATTTTCATAGATACACGCATTCCTAACGAAATGCTGGATTTACAAGAAAATATCTACCTTACCCACCCTCAATTTTGAAAAAAACTTAAGAATTTTCGTCTATTTTAAATTAAATTTATATATTTGAGTTTTCATATGTATATTTTTGAAATAATTATTATTTGCTTTCGAAGTATTTTAATTATTTCGAATAAATTTTAAATATATATAAAATAGATTTATAACTTGTTCAATGAAAATTTAAAAAATAAGTATTCAATTTTCTATGTTCTGCTTACATGACGCTTAACTGCCGAGGCTACAACGTGAAATTGTTATTAACCTTATGTTGTTACTTAAAATACAAAACCTTTTTGATACCTTAAAAGTAATATTTTTATAATTTGTTTTTAATTATCATTACTCCTTCTTTAATACCAACTATCTTTCATATAAATTATATTTAATTCTACTTATATATATAAATATTTATATATAAAATGAAAGGATATTAAAGCACGAATGCTTCTTTTATACATAAAACAAACTTCTACTGCCCTTACTGCGATGAAAAAATATATTGGGAGGGCTTGGCTCATCAGCGGTGAACCCTCCCAGCGGTTTCGCCAATTTAATCCACCAGACCGCTTCACAGAGCTCTAATACTGTATTGGACGATTCTGATTATATACGCAGCACTGAAGGATGGAATCTCAGAAATGGTTTTCAAGAAAACTATGGACATAAGCTTATAGGACAGTAGAATTACTTTCAAATGGGAGGGTTCACCATTGATGAACCAAGCCCTCCCAATATTTTTTTCATCGCTGTAAGGTCAGTATAAGTTTGTATTATGTATAAAAGAAACATTCGTACTTTTAAATCCTCTCATTTTATATGTATAGATGGCGCGTTATTGCTTTGTGTTAATTTATATATGTGTGTGTTATGAATATTTTTTTTTGTTGGTAGATAAAGGATTGATAAGATAAAGGGTTGAAGGTGCAGTCGTGATAAAAAAAAACAAGGTAATTATTGATACTTGAGGAAATATTACACATTAGTTATTTTCACATTTATATAGAACTAGCGGATGTGCCCGGCTTCGCCCGGGTTTTACCCGAGTGAATGTTTGTCTAACGAACATTTGTTAAAACAATTCTCTATAAACTTATAAAACTTACTCGGCTTCGCCCGGGGTTTTACCCGAGTAAAGGTTTGTCTAGAGAACATTTGTTAAAACAATTCTCTAAAAACTTATTTTAAAAAAAGATATATTTTGATAATTTGAAACTCGTAAATTCGAATCTCTCGATAAAGTGAACATTTTTTCCCGGTCCCTGTGTGCCGTGTCATCCTGAATTTTGTCTTTCCTAATTTTCTACATTAGAAAATCATAGTTTTATCTAGTGAACATTTTTTCCCGTGTCACATTGCCGTGTCATCCTGAGATAATCTTACTTTTGATAAATAATATTTAAGATAACAAACTTAGTGATAAGAAAACTTGTTATCATCGTCACAATGGGGGCGCTGCTTGCGAGTTAAATCTACAAATAACTCTAAGGATATTCAAGATATTCAGGAAATTATTTTTCAAAAACCTTCCCGGTGATATACCTAATAATATCCCGAAATTTCACGGCGATTGGATGTATGGTTTTTGAATCTATAGAGTACAGACAAACAGACAGACAGACATTCAATTTTATATATATAGATTTATAAAGTTAATCCTATATTAGTGATTCAAAAAGATAGATATGTTAACTACGCATATTTACAACAAAACTGAAAGTCATTCTAAAAACGATGATAAAAAGTAGAAATATCAATGAATAAAAATGAAATATATATATTTTTAAATATAGAAATATTTGAGTTTTTAGAGTTTATAATATATAATATATATTATATAATCTAAAATGCAAATATTCTATTTTTTAAAAACATATATTTTATTTTCATTCATTGACTATTCTTTTATTTTTGACCATAGATTTAGAACATAACACTCTGAATATTGTTGTAAATATGTAAAGTTAACCTACCTATTTTTTTAATTCACAGATATAGAATTAACTTTATAAATCTCATATAATTGTGAAAATAACTAATGTGTGATTTTTCCACAAGTAATTGAAAATAAAAACTACTTGATAAGTAAATAATTATCTTTCCTATTTTCACGACTGCACCTTCAATTCTCTATCTTTTTCAATAACAAAACAAAATATTCATAACATATATATGAACCTAAAACTCTCACATAGTAAAAAAAAAAAGTATTAAAAAATTGATCACAGAGCGATTTCATTTTGACCCATTGACTAAGTCCGAATGAAAGAAATTGAAAATACAAAAATTCATAGTCAAATCGCATCCAATTCGTCTCATGTCTCTTATATTAAAAATAAAACCGTGTATTTGTGAGCGAAAACACTTAATTTTGAAATTTCCAGAGCGTTCGCTTTTTCTCCGTCTATTTATTAAAAGTTGGAAGTGTTTCTAAATTCCGCCCTCCATATTTCCTCAGAAGTTAGATCAAGGGAGCATATGTATTCCACGGACGAAGATGGAAAGTTGATTGAATCGATAAGAAATTCGTCTTAAGCTCTCAGCTGCTTACGAAAAGAGGATGGGAAGGCAAAAAGAAATAACGTGATTTGAATTCATATGCTTAAAAAATGGTTCCAAGTGAATTTATTCTAAGATGACTTCAACTACTCCAGATGTTTGACTCAATTCATCTGTATTGCTGCCTCTTTACTTCTTTTGGGGCGAAATTTAACGGGAAATTCTTTTAGAATAAAATAATATTTATCTTTTTTTTTTGCTGTTATACAAACCTATATAGATTATAATACAATATAATGTGGCTTATGATTGTAGAACGACATTTGAAAATAATTGTGTTTCTTTTGAACGAAAAATCGAAATTTATTTTAAGGAGAAATAACGATTATTTCTAACCTTATTAATTACCATTTGCAAATAGGATACGCTATATTCGATCTGGATAATTTCGCGTGAAACTATTTACAATAATTGTAGTAGAGTAGGTATAACAGAATTATCAAAATTTCTAACCTTAGGGATAAAGTATGAAAGGATGAATTATGAAGAGTAATGATAAACGGAAAAATAGTGTCCAGGGATGAGAATCAACCCTCTTCACCCAATTCACTTTTGTACTATTTTTCACATTGATTGGCGTTCATACGTCCTTCCGGCCTAAATACCTGTTTCATGGTTTTTCAGGATGCCCCAAAGACCAGCCTTTTCGGTTTGTTGAGGTACATTTTGCACCACGCTGACGAGGGCCAATAGCCCGAAACGCGTACGTGGTATAGGCAGAGATGTCTGTAGCAGCTGGAAAAATGACTTAATTGTTATAATCTAATTATGTGGTATATAGATTAAATTTTCTTTAATTAAATAAAAAACTAAATTACTCTTTGAAATGTAAATAAAAAATGAGTAAATTTCTTGAAAATAAAGATACTTCGGCCAGTAAATCTTTTTATTACCTCGACGTTTCGACAAAAATATTTTGTCCTCGTCAGGAGCGAACAAAAATTAAACATTTAGTAAGGCGTTAAAAATCTTTCTAAAGTCGAGGTAATAAAAAGATTTACTGACTGAAGTATCTTTATTTTCAAGAAATATGAATGCCGGCCAGGCAGCCTCAATATTTACGATAAAATGAGTAAATGTTTTGAATTTCCGTGGTTCGTTGTAAACTGGGTATTATAAAATTAGAACGGTAAAAATGATGAAAGTAAAAGATAAAATGTATTACACACAACACACATACAGTATACTCACAACACACACAACATACCCACAACACACACAACATACCCACAACACACACAACATACCCACAACACACACAACACACATACAGTATACTCACAACACACACAACATACCCACAACACACACAACATACCCACAACACACACAACATACCCACAACACACACAACATACCCACAACACACACAAGATCAGGTCCCTCGTCCAGGAGGTCTTCGAAATCATCGAGAGACCTCCTGATCTCCAGACTTGGATCATCGGGACAGGTCTGAAGGAACTGGCCATCCTCACATCGGCGAAGTCAGGAATCTACCTTCGTTCAGGTTGGACTGGGTGAGGACATCTCCTGGAGGTTATCACGGTGGGCTGACTGTATATTTTATTCTGTAAATATTGACTGGGGACTCAATAAAGATGTTTTAATTGTCAATTGTTACAACACACAACAACACAAAAGCCTTTATTAGAGACCTGCCCCATACAAATTCTCCCAATTGGGTAAGGTAATAATCATCTTGTGTTGTTTACATAGGTATGGAACGCCTCACGATTTTACGTGTCATCCTTGCGCCGGGGCCATGCTAATCTTCTCTGTATCGTTCCAATTTTAGTATATGTACCGTCGAACAAGCGTATTTACATAGGTTGTAAGATAGAAATAGAACTGGCTTTACTCTTCATCTCAAAGTCATTCACTTGTTGACTGGTCCTTACATAATGATGATCTAAAAAAATTATAGTAAGCTATTGCATTAGATTTGTTTGCTGATATTTTGGATAGCAATACGTAGGGTGAAGTGTTGGTATATTTAATGTGTTGATATAGGGCCTTCCTCTCTGCATCAAGGGTTGTGCAATTAAGCAGGTAATGGGTGACTTCTTCAGTAATTTCCTTGTCACACATTGTACATATTAAGTTTTTGGCTTCAAACGTCAGAACGTGTTTTTTTTTTTAAGACTGTAAATAGTATTCTCGATTGAACTATACATCGTTTGACTGGTAAAGGGAAATCATCGGTTAGGTAGCATTCTGTTTTTATTGACGTATGGAAATTTTTATATTGTGGATAAAGTTCATACACAAAACACACAGAGCATTTAAAATATACAAGTATCAGAGTCATCAATCAATTCTGTCATCGTTTGCTTTTTTGAATGGAATAAATACCCAAATATGGCCATTTCTTATAAGCATTGGTGGTTTAGTGGTAGAATGCTCGCCTGCCACGCAGCGACCCGGGTTCGATTCCCGGCCGATGCATTTTTTTTTTTTAATTTTTAAAACTCATTTATATTATTATCCCTATATATATAAATGTGTGTCTGTCTGTACTAGATAGATTCATAAACCATACATCCATTCACCTTGAAATTTTTCTAAAATCGTTTTAACAAATGTTCGTTAGGCAAACATTTACTAGGGTAAAAACCAAGCGAAGTCGGGTACATTCGCTAGTTATTATACATTGATAAAGATTGAAGTTTAATCCAAATATTGGTGTATAGAACAACTTTACTATCCATTATATGTATTTAATATCTAAAACTACCTTATTCGCCGTTGTACAAAAGTTGAAAATATTCGGTTGTGTAACAAAATGGCATCCGAATCGAATTTAAATTTTAGGAATATTTTATATTACTATGATAATCCCTTTAACTATGTACGTAATGTAGTGCATCTGTCCTGGAAAAACAGAAATATAAACGATATTTGAATTGTAATTTAATAAAATCAATAATGCATCTATGTAACAACAACTTTTATTCAAATCTCTGTAACTTACAGAGATTGAGGGAAAATAAAAATTTTGAATCAGATTGGGGACCTCCACCACCTGCGGAGAGATGTGCTTGACATTGTCAGCTCGTCCCTGAAAACTTCCATCTCCACCCCTATAAAGAAGCCGTAGATCTTGTATTTCGCCGCGGCGAGGATGGCTAGGGCAACCCTGTCCCGAAGAGGCAGCCGCGAAGGTCTGGAGCCATCTAACACACCCAGAGCACACCTACAATACACACAACGTAATCAAACCCACCATTTACTATAAACACGTGTATACTGTTGCATCAATTTTAATGCGCCCTACATTCATTCAAAATATTCTATAACTAGCCGAATGGCCCGGGCAACGCCCGGGTTTTACCCGATTAAATGCTTTTATTCAAATACTATTCGTTACAATTATAAATTGGCGCCGTGGATGTCATTCTTGCATAATATATAAATGAGTTTTAAAAATTGTAAAAAAAAAATTTAAAAATGCATCGGCCGGGAATCGAACCCGGGCCGCTCGCGTGGCAGGCGAGCATTTTACCACTGAACTACCGATGCTTATAAGAAATGGCCATATTTGGGTATTTATTCCATTCACAAAAGCAAACGGTGACAGAATTAAGAATTGATTGATGACTCTGATACTTGTCTATTTTAATATTTAATATTTATTTAAAACAGATTATTTAGATTATCATCATTCCTTTTTATAGTTTTATTCCTTTTGTAATATTGTTATTGTACATATATCTTGATTGGTTATTGGAGGGAGAGAGAACCTAGACCTAGACCGCTGATCACGACCTACGAGGAAGACAACGAATAAATAAACACAATAACTTTAAAAGTTAATTTATTTTTAATTAATTTTTTATTTGATTTGAGTATGGAAACCCGCACGGTAAACGTGTATAACACCAAGAAGGATGAAATTAAGGTCAACGACCCTGCAAAGCTGTAACTTGGTGTAACAATACATACATACAACAGGTAAAACATGTCTATAACAGATATAAAACAAGATTAAAAAAGTGTCACCAAACTGTGATATTTGAATGACGAGAGAATTAGACAAATCTAGACTTCCATTCCGGAGAATTAATTCCACCATGGTAGCAGTTAACTAAATAGCACACTCCTGACCCTCGCGGTGGCGGTGGTGGTAGCGGGGAAATGAGCCGTGGATGAAATTAGGCTTAATGTGAAGTACCACCCGCAGAGAAATAGAGAGCCACTCAACCTACCCATTCCCCACACAGCTAATTCTCTTCGTCACTTCCATGCGAAGTCCTTATCGTGGTTTACGCTACTTCTTTAGATTACATTTTCACAGAAAACCACAAATTCTTTAAACAAAACGCTGAGAAACTTGTTAGAAATTTGATTTTAAGACAATTTTATGGGTCATCGTTAATAGAAAATGATACATATACAGTTAAGAGATACACACTCATGAACAAAACTTTAAAAGTGGAAAGTCTTTCGCCGGTTGTCCATTTTTTTTAAGGAGATAGAGGAAATTTTGTTCATACTTGATTATCTGGTATCTTCAATAAATTCATTGTAATATCTTTCAGAGTTATCGTCTGAATCCCGATATACATGCTAAAAGGTTCAACTTCCTTTGTCCATGAGTGTATCTTTCAAAGTTATTGTCTGAATTCCAATATGCATGCTGAAAGGTACAAATTCCTTAAGTTTTGTCCATGAGTGTATCTTTCAAAGTTATTGTCTGAATCCCGATATACATGCTAAAAGGTTCAACTTCCTTAAGTTTTGTCCATGAGTGTATCTTTTAGAGTTATTGTCTGAATTCCAATTTACATACTAAACGGTACAACTTCCTTAAGTTTTGTCCATGAGTGTATATAATGAGATAAACTATACGCCTGACTATTTACAATCAAATACATTCGAGAAGACTTCCTCAAAGCCGAAGAGTAATTCTCAAGATGAGCAGGGTGTCTTCATTTCCTCATCTCACCTCAAGGCTCAAGAAAAACTTGTAAATGGTCGCTTTGTTGACGAGAGAATGGGATTCTCTATCTCTTGACCGAAGAGCCAGCCATATAGGTCGGATGACTTCTGGATGATGTGCGAAGACTAAAACGCGGCTGATTCCACACTCGCCTTTTCAGTGATACGCTAACCTATGTACGGTGGATTCTGTGGCCATTGGACATGCGTCGAACCTGGAGGCTGTTTGATTCTATGACAATTTACAATTAAAACAAATTTATTTACAACTCAATCAATATTTACAAAATGAGCAAGAGATCACAAAAATAATTAGAGAAAATAAAAAGATAGCGTGAAGCGTGTTCGAACCAGGGACATCAGATTCTAAAGTCTAACGCTTTCGCAGCTAGGCTAGTTTGCCTTATTATATAATATTTTAAAGAAGAATTAATATTTACAAATTTATATTTTCAGCCGGGGAGTCTTCCCCACTGTGTCCTCTTCCAGGCAATGAGGAGGTCCTCAATTGGTTCTGTGCTGTCTGGAGTATAGAAACTCCATCTATGCTTCCTTCCTGTGGTGAATCTGTATAAGACCCTGGAGGTTGTTGTTGGGTTCTGTGCTGCCTGGAGTATAGGAGCTCCATCTATGCTTCCTTCCTGTGGTGAATCTGTATAAGACCCTGGAGGTTGTTGTTGGGTTCTGTGCTGCCTGGAGTATAGGAGCTCCATCTATGCTTCCTTCCTGTGGTGAATCTGTATAAGACCCTGGAGGTTGTTGTTGGGTTCTGTGCTGCCTGGAGTATAGGAGCTCCATCTATGCTTCCTTCCTGTGGTGAATCTGTATAAGACCCTGGAGGTTGTTGTTGGGTTCTGTGCTGCCTGGAGTAAAGGAACTCCATCTATGCTTCCTTCTTTTGGTGAATCTATATAAGATCCTGGAGGTTGTTGTTGGGTTCTGTGCTGCCTGGAGTGAAGGAACTCCATCTATGCTTCCTTACTGTGGTGAATCTATATAAGACCCTGGAGGTTGTTGTTGGGTTCTGTGCTGTCTGGAGTATAGGAACTCCATCTATGCTTCCTTCTTTTGGTGAATCTATATAAGACCCTGGAGGTTGTTGTTGGGTTCTGTGCTGCCTGGAGTAAAGGAACTCCATCTATGCTTCCTTCTTTTGGTGAATCTATATAAGACCCTGGAGGTTGTTGTTGGGTTCTGTGCTGTCTGGAGTATTGGAACTCCATCTATGCTTCCTTCTTTTGGTGAATCTATATAAGACCCTGGAGGTTGTTGTTGGGTTCTGTGCTGCCTGGAGTGAAGGAACTCCATCTATGCTTCCTTACTGTGTTGAATCTATATAAGACCCTGGAGGTTGTTGTTGGGTTCTGTGCTGCCTGGAGTAAAGGAACTCCATCTATGCTTCCTTACTGTGGTGAATCTATATAAGACCCTGGAGGTTGTTGTTGGGTTCTGTGCTGCCTGGAGTAAAGGAACTCCATCTATGCTTCCTTACTGTGGTGAATCTATATAAGACCCTGGAGGTTGTTGCTGGGTTCTGGGCTGCCTGGAGTGAAGGAACTCCATCTATGCTTCCTTACTGTGGTGAATCTATATAAGACCCTGGAGGTTGTTGTTGGGTTCTGTGCTGCCTGGAGTAAAGGAACTCCATCTATGCTTCCTTCTTTTGGTGAATCTATATAAGACCCTGTAGGTTGTTGTTGGGTTCTGTGCTGCCTGGAGTGAAGGAACTCCATCTATGCTTCCTTACTGTGGTGAATCTATATAAGACCCTGGAGGTTGTTGTTGGGTTCTGTGCTGCCTGGAGTGAAGGAACTCCATCTATGCTTCCTTACTGTGGTGAATCTATATAAGACCCTGGAGGTTGTTGTTGGGTTCTGTGCTGTCTGGAGTATAGGAACTCCATCTATGCTTCCTTCCTGTGGTGAATCTATATAAGATCCTGGAGGCTGCTGTTGGGTTCTGTGCTGCCTGGAGTATAGGAGCTCCATCTATGCTTCCTTCCTGTGGTGAATCTGTATAAGACCCTGGAGGCTGTTGTTGGGTTTTGTGCTGCCTGGAGTATAGGAGCTCCATCTATGCCTTCTTCCTGTGGTGAATCTGTATAAGACCCTGGAGGCTGTTGTTGGGTTCTGTGCTGCCTGGAGTATAGGAGCTCCATCTATGCTTCCTTCCTGTGGTGAATCTGTATAAGACATTGTAGGCTGTTGTTGGGTTCTGTGCTGCCTGGAGTATAGGAGCTCCATCTATGCTTCCTTCCTGTGGTGAATCTGTATAAGACCCTGGAGGCTGTTGTTGGGTTTTGTGCTGCCTGGAGTATAGGAGCTCCATCTATGCCTTCTTCCTGTGGTGAATCTGTATAAGACCCTGGAGGCTGTTGTTGGGTTCTGTGCTGCCTGGAGTATAGGAGCTCCATCTATGCTTCCTTCCTGTGGTGAATCTATATAAGACACTGGAGGCTGTTGTTGGGTTCTGTGCTGCCTGGAGTATAGGAGCTCCGTCTATGCTTCCTTCCTGAGGTGAATCTGTATAAGACCCTGGAGGTTGTTGTTGGGTTCTGTGATGCCTGGAGTATAGGAGCTCCATCTATGCTTCCTTCCTGTGGTGAATCTGTATAAGACCCTGGAGGTTGTTGTTGGGTTCTGTGCTGTCTGGAGTATAGGAACTCCATCTATGCTTCCTTCCTGTGGTGATTCTATATAAGATCCTGGAGGCTGCTGTTGGGTTCTGTGCTGCCTGGAGTATAGGAGCTCCATCTATGCTTCCTTCCTGTGGTGAATCTGTATAAGACCGTGGAGGTTGTTGTTGGGTTCTGTGCTGTCTGGAGTATAGGAACTCCATCTATGCTTCCTTCCTGTGGTGAATCTATATAAGATCCTGGAGGCTGCTGTTGGGTTCTGTGCTGCCTGGAGTATAGGAGCTCCATCTATGCTTCCTTCCTGTGGTGAATCTGTATAAGACCCTGGAGGCTGTTGTTGGGTTTTGTGCTGCCTGGAGTATAGGAGCTCCATCTATGCCTTCTTCCTGTGGTGAATCTGTATAAGACCCTGGAGGCTGTTGTTGGGTTCTGTGCTGCCTGGAGTATAGGAGCTCCATCTATGATTCCTTCCTGTGGTGAATCTGTATAAGACCCTGGAGGCTGTTGTTGGGTTCTGTGCTGCCTGGAGTATAGGAGCTCCGTCTATGCTTCCTTCCTGAGGTGAATCTGTATAAGACCCTGGAGGTTGTTGTTGGGTTCTGTGATGCCTGGAGTATAGGAGCTCCTTCTATGCTTCCTTCCTGTGGTGAATCTGTATAAGACCCTGGAGGCTGTTGTTGGGTTCTGTGCTGCCTCGAGTATAGGAGCTCCATCTATGCTTCCTTCCTGTGGTGAATATGTATAAGACCCTGGAGGTTGTTGTTGGGTTCTGTGCTGTCTGGAGTATAGGAGCTCTGTCTATGCTTCCTTCCTGAGGTGAATCTGTATAAGACCCTGGAGGTTGTTGTTGGGTTCTGTGCTGCCTGGAGTATAGGAGCTCCATCTATGCTTCCTTCCTGTGGTGAATCTGTATAAGACCCTGGAGGTTGTTGTTGGGTTCTGTGCTGTCTGGAGTATAGGAGCTCCGTCTATGCTTCCTTCCTGAGGTGAATCTGTATAAGACCCTGGAGGTTGTTGTTGGGTTCTGTGATGCCTGGAGTATAGGAGCTCCATCTATGCTTCCTTCCTGTGGTGAATCTGTATAAGACCCTGGAGGTTGTTGTTGGGTTCTGTGCTGCCTGGAGTATAGGAGCTCCGTCTATGCTTCCTTCCTGAGGTGAATCTGTATAAGACCCTGGAGGTTGTTGTTGGGTTCTGTGCTGCCTGGAGTATAGGAGCTCCGTCTATGCTTCCTTCCTGTGGTGAATATGTATAAGACCCTGGAGGCTGTTGTTGGGTTCTGTGCTGCCTGGAGTATAGGAGCTCCGTCTATGCTTCCTTCCTGTGGTGAATATGTATAAGACCCTGGAGGCTGTTGTTGGGTTCTGTGCTGCCTGGAGTATAGGAGCTCCGTCTATGCTTCCTTCCTGAGGTGAATCTGTATAAGACCCTGGAGGTTGTTGTTGGGTTCTGTGCTGCCTGGAGTATAGGAGCTCCGTCTATGCTTCCTTCCTGTGGTGAATATGTATAAGACCCTGGAGGCTGTTGTTGGGTTCTGTGATGCCTGGAGTATAGGAGCTCCGTCTATGCTTCCTTCCTGTGGTGAATCTGTATAAGACCCTGGAGGTTGTTGTTGGGTTCTGTGCTGTCTGGAGTATAGGAACTCCATCTATGCTTCCTTCCTGTGGTGAATCTATATAAGACCCTGGAGGCTGTTGTTGGGTTCTGTGCTGTCTGGAGTATAGGAACTCCATCTATGCTTCCTTCCTGTGGTGAATCTATATAAGACCCTGGAGGCTGTTGTTGGGTTCTGCGCTGCCTGGAGTATAGGAACTCCATATATGCTTCCTTCCTGTGGTGAATCTGTATAAGACCCTGGAGGCTGTTGTTGGGTTCTGTGCTGCCTGGAGTATAGAAGATCCATCTATGCTTCCTTCATGTGGTGAATCTGTATAAGACTGATGCTCTTAATAAAGCTGTATGTGTGTGTGACAATTGACAATTAAAACAACTTTTACTGACATATTGTCAATATTTACACTCAAAGAGAGTTATAATAGTAAAATAATATAATAATAAATAGGAAAATTAAAATATGTACAAAAGGTTATATAATAGAGGATGAGGGGAGGCATCCTCAGCGCGCGAGTGTTCTCCTACAGGCGATGAGCCGGTATGGGGATGTGTGTGTGTGATGTTGAACTTGTTCGAACTTGTGCGAACCAAGCTAATTTTGCCTAATGAAAGCCAAAGCCGGGGACATCAAGTTGTTCTCAGGGTTTCCCAAAGCTGCTATCATGGCACTCACCCGAGACTTTAAGTTTGCAGAGACGGTTAATAGATGACTCATGGTTTTTATTTTAACAGAGGGAATAAATTTCTAGATTTCTTAGTCTATCAATAGTCTAATATATATTGAATAATGGTTAAACACCTCTATAAGTTATAAATATACTATTATAACACGAACAAATAAAAAAAAACACTATTTGAATATATTATACTCCCCTACCTATACAAGTCCTATAATATGTAAAAAGGAAAGTCCCAATTATAGTCGTAATTTTATTAATAATCAACTGAGATTCAAAATATATAATCTCTTGATTTATATTCTAAATATTTTACTAAATAATTAATATACAGTTAAACCTGTCTATAGCGTCCCCTCTTGGGACTCACCAAAATAGGGTGCTTTAGAGAGGGGGTGCTATAGATAGGTCCCTTTAATGTAAAATGTTTACATTTTAATGTTTAAAATCGGGCACTATAGAGAGGAAGGCGCAATTTAGAGGGGCGCTATAGATAGGTTCAACTGTATATTCAATTTTTCTTTGAATTTGAAAGGTGATGTTGTCTTGTTCAAAATCTTGTTGCTCCATGGAATGGAGGGGTGCCATTGCCCCGTTAGTCAGCCACATTTCAGAGTTTCCTGTTCACGGTTACCGTAGCGGCTCACGACACCGTACTACAGGGCAGTCCTTACTTGTGTTGCCCCATGGAAAGGAGGGGTGTCATTGCCCCGTTAGTCAGCCACATTTCAGAGTTTCCTGTTCACAGTTACCGTAGCGGCTCACGACACCGTACTACAGGGCAGTCCTTACTTGTGTTGCCCCATGGAAAGGAGGGGTGTCATTGCCCCGTTAGTCAGCCACATTTCAGAGTTCCCTGTTCACAGTTACCGTAGCGGCTCACGACACCGTACTACAGGGCAGTCCCTTACTTGTGTTGCCCCATGGAAAGGAGGGGTGTCATTGCCCCGTTAGTCAGCCACATTTCAGAGTTCTTTGTAGGCTTCACGGTTACCGTAGCGTCTCGGGGCTCACGAAGTCCCCACCGTACTTCGCCCTACAGGACAGTCCCTTACTTGTGCTGCTTCTCCCGCCCGCCACGTAGAGGAGGACTTCTGGGCAGGTATTCAAAATTTAATTTGTATATTGGACTATTTATGGTTGACACTATAAATATACAGTTAAACCTGTCTATAGCGCCCCCTCTTGGGATTCACCAAAATAGGGTGCTATAGAGAGGGGGTGCTATAGACAGGTCACTTTAATGTAAATCGCATCATACTACGTATTTAAAATCGGGCGCTATAGAGAGGAAGGCGCTATTTAGAGGGGGCGCTATAGACAGGTTTAACTGTACATGAAATTTAGAAATATATTGTATCAAAGTACAGTCAAACTTGGAAAATTATTTATTTATTCGTTGTCTTCCTCGTAGGTCTAGGTCCCCTCTCTCGCTCCAATAACCAATCAAGATATATGTACAATAACAATATTACAAAAGGAATGAAGCTATACAAAGGAATGATACCATAGTTTATAATCTGTTTTAAATATAAATATTAAATATCATAGAAATTTTGAATAAATGTACGACGCATAAAAATTGATGCAAAAACCAAAACACAATGAGATACTTTTTATAGTTTAATGGTATATAAGAAATGTATACTGATTTTATCTTTATATCTAGTTCTAGCTCACCCTCCTTATTCACCTGATATGTCCTCGACTGAATATCCATTTTTTTCAAGCATTTGGATATATATTTTTTTTTTTCATGGAAAACAGTTGATCAATCGGAAAGATGTGTAAAACGCCTTTTTGGATTTTTTGGCCTCACGACAACCAGACTTTAATGAAAATTGTGTAAAAATGTTACCCCATCACGTTGGCATAAGGGTTGTGATTCTAATGGTGCCTGTTGTGTTTGAATAAACTAATTTTTGGCTTAGATATGGTGTCTTTAATTGGTCGCTTCCAAACGGTCATTATTTATGGGACAACCTGATTGATTGTTATGAGCAAAACACATCAATTACTTAAGTTTATTAATTGAATAATAAAACCTTGCTAAAATAGAACTTTCGGCTACATGAACTCAGTAGATTTTGTTTAAATATAAACGAATAAAAGATTACATGAGGAGATTCTTTTTAGATTTATTGCGAACTTTCGAACCTTTCGGCCCTTCTACAGGCGTGAATAGTATGAATATACTAACCTATATTATTATAGTATATTCATACTATCCACGCCTGTAGAAGGGCCGAAAGGTTCAAAAGCTAGCAATAAATTCGAAAAAGAATCTCCTCATGTAATCTTTTATTCGTATATATTTAAAATAGAACTGTTTGACTATAATCTGAAAACTCATATTTTTGCATCAAATTAGTTAAAACATGAAGAAAATTTATAATTCTTTTTAAATGTATATTGTCCATTTAAGATAATGATTAAATTCAAAAATCAATATTTAAAACTACAGTGGTGTGTCAAACTCTTCACCACTAAATAAAAACCAATTAAATACTGACTGTAAAAATACAAACGTTGAAAAAAAAAAATCTTCAGGAATCGATTCAACGCTTCTAATCGAAAAGCTGTCCGGAACTCAGTCATTATGGACAGAAAATGATAGAAGTGAAAAATTAACAGCTTGTTCTGCACGAAGGAAAAATAAAAAGGGAACCGAATTTATAAGGAAAGAGAAAAGCGAAAGAAATAAAAGGAGAAAAAAATACTTGGAGCAGCCGTTTTAAGTAAGCGAGCCATCGGGAAAAAAGCCGGGGGGGTTTCCATCGATTCCGTTGGCACGTGTAAATTGTTCCGAAATTTTTCAGATCTATCACCGGGGCAATCTGGCAGCCGTCTCTACAGAAATTTATCAATGTGCTTGGACCATTAAGAAATGATGGTAGGAGCTTGGTGATGGATTGTGAGGTGCGCTGGCCTGCTCGGTCCCTCAATGGAGGATTTGCTGCTTGGGCCACGTCGTCATAAAGTGGTCGGTGAAGTCGTCTACAGCCGCTAGCTAAATGATGGATTGGACCTACGATGGTCCTCAGCACACTGTCTTTGTTCCTTTTTTTTTTTACCTTTTTTTTTTTTTACTATCGAATTTATAATGGAAAGTTCTTTGTAAAGTTCATACAAATTTGTTCTTTTCTCCATATATGCGCATATATACATTATATGAATAGTGATTACTAATATATGATTAAAATTAATGGAAATACATAAGTTGAATTGTCCTTTTGTTTCTGAGATGCATAGAGAGATATACACCCATAGACAAAACTTAAATAAGTGTCTTTGATGTCTATTTTTTTTTTAAGGAGACAGAGGTTATTTTGTTCACACTTGGTTATCTCGTGTGTCTTCAATAAAGGTCACTGTAATATCTTTCAGAGTTATTATCTAATTCCCGATATACATACTAAAAGGTACAACGTCCTTAAGTTTAGTCCATTAGTGTATATTGGTTATCTCGTGTGTCTTCAATAAAGGTCACTGTAATATCTTTCAGAGCTATAGTCTGAATCCCAATATACATGGTAAAAGGTACAACTTCCTTAAGTTTTGTCCATGAGTGTATACACACTTTGTTTTCTTGTGTCTTCAATAAAGATCACTGTAAAGATATTTAAAAAGCCACAACAATTACCAACAATAAATAGTACTCACATAAATAATATTTACCTATGGAACTATATAAAGAGCCTCAGCTTCACATTCAAAGAGACGCATGTCGCTCGTGAGCCGCAGTTTTCCGACCTCTGGCCTGGTCATTTCTGATTTTAAAAGATCTGTCGCCTTGCAATATATGACCCTGACGGGAAATTTTACTGTAGTTTTATATCAATGAACTACCTCAGTGACTCCCAGTGTCAAATTATATTGACAAATATTTGCAATCTTATCATATCTTATCTCAGGTTTTAGTGGAAAGAATTTTGTTTTCGTTTGTTTGTGAACCAATCTCTCCCGCCTTCTCATTGGACGAATGTGGCCGTGTTTGTATATAAATGGGGGCTATGGTATTGTCGAAGAGTGTGTGGTGGATTATCGTGTGGAGACGCTTAAAGTGTTCTCTGCGTGGTTTATCCGTGTCTGGCTATCTCCTCGCATACCTGTGTAACCCCGGTCCGATCCCTACCTAAGCAGAAATAAAGATAAGTACTGTGTGTGTGTGTGTTTTCTTTATTTTATTTGACATGTTGTGAGTTATTATTTACTTTTTTTGTTTGGTGTTGTACTTTTGAGTGTACTTTTTTCTGTGTTCAAGTTACTCTTACGGTAGGCCCCATTATATTGCAGCTTTGTGTGTTAACCCGTAAATAGTAACTTTTGTCACCAGGACTATAATAATAGAAAAGCTGAGACAATGGAACCTAATGAAGATCGTTTAAACGACTTAAGGAATAAGCACGGAGCTCTGGCACATTTGTAAGTGCAAAGTCGAACTGCTTTTCATATATGTAGACATGTGGTGTACTTACAGTAAAGGAGTCGCTTACTTCTACCCACCATGATTATAATGGCCTGTACCACGTGTACTAGGGATAAGCAAAACTACGTTTCACATGTGTGACACATGATGCACTTACAGTAAAAGCAGTCGCCTACTTCTACCCACCAGGATTATCATGGCTTGTACCACGTGTACTAGGGATAAGCAAAACTACTTTTCACATGTGTAGACATATGGTGCACTTACAGTAAAAGCAGTCGCCTACTTCTACCCACTAGGATTATCATGGCTTATACCACGTGTACTAGGGATAAGCAAAACTACTTTTCACATGTGTAGACACGTGGTGCACTTACAGTAAAAGCAGTCGCCTAATTCTACCCACCATGATTATCATGGCTTGTACCACGTGTACTAGGGATAAGCAAAAAAAAAAGGAATAAGCAACAACAACAATCTAAATGACAGAGAAAGTTTTACTGTAGTTTTATATCGGTAAACTACCTCCACTGAAGAGGATTTATCGTAGTTTGATAAATACAGAAGTCAACAACAACAACAACAACAACAAAAAGCCTTTATTTAGGGTCACTGACCCTATACAGGATTCACCAGAGGTATGCATAAAAACAAAGCAGTAAGACAAAGGAAACAACGAAACAACAAAAAAAAAAAACAAGAAAGAGAAAGAGGAAAGCAAGAAAAACAACACAAAAAGAGTATGAAACGCTTCACGATTTTGCGTGTCATCCTTGCGCAGGGGCCATGCTAATCTTCTCTGTATAACACAAAAAGAGTAGCAGTAAGAAAGTGAGGAGTGAGTGTCACTTGGCCTTCTTCTGAGATATGGACTTGTGGAAACCATAAAACGCCGTAACAATATACTTTACTGGGTCATATTGTCAATTATTGATGGAATTGAAGCACAGAGTTGCCCAGTTTTGAGCATAAGGGTTCTTCTTTTATATACAGAAGTCAAGAAACAACAATGTCAACATCATACAACCTTCATCCAATAACGTTCTATTGTGGAAGGTGTCAGTATAGGATGACATTTCAACCCATGCGGAAAAGTGTCGGGTGATGGATAAAGAGGAGCTAATTGGTGCCAGCGGGAGCTAGGGTGTAAATAAAGCAGGCCACCCACCCCTATCCCCTGACGAGCAGGACCTATTAATTCGACCGACCCCTACTTCACTACCATCTGGTGGGGTATCATCTGCAGAGCCCCTGGGTTATTGATGCGCTTCTTTATCTGCTAAGCTGCTAAATTGGGCGACGAGAGTTGACTTCCCCGCTAGGGTGTCGTCACCCTCCCCTGGGAGCAGGCCATCGTCTGGCTTTAAATGGCACCTATACCTATCTGCAACGTTCGTAGAATTGAAGATACCTCGACCAGTATAAATCTTTTTATAAGGTTATCCTAAAAGTTCGTAAACACTTGCAAAAAAATTGAAATACCAATATTATTCGCCGTTATATATAATGTCTTTGTATTATGTATAATGTCTTTGTATTATGTATAAAATAATTGTATTATAATGTATTCGCCGTAATAATATTATTCGCCAAGTAATAAGAAAAAAACACGAACTTTTGAGACAACCTTGTAAACCGGTAAACTGAGGCTTTCAAGATATTAATATTTAAGGAGACAGATTAGTTAAAATATAGAGACGCTTAAAGGAGTATAGTCTCTTATGAGAATACAACTCCTAAAGCAGAATTTCTCCTGTAATTGGTCCAAGAAAATTCCTTAACGATTCCCACATACAAAACCATTACAAACAATTTCAACACTCATAAATATATTCTAAATTCGAATCTATTCTGGTAATATCTAAAATGGGGGTGAAGATCCATTAGGGCTTTTAGAAATTGTTTTCCTAGTTGTATATGTATTGTTAGCAAGAGGCAATATAAGCCGCTGATGCCATTAGGGATGTCCTCTCTACAAGAAACGGCGAAAAGAGCTGACGAGAAGATTTAATAAGATTCCATTCAAATCGGCAACCATTTGAAGGTGCAGTGAATAATGTCATCGATGCTGATCCTGCCGCGGCCATACGGCAGCCATTAACATCCAATTTGGGAAATTCTGGAGCATCCAGATGATGATGCCAAAGAACATTAGCGACATCTCTCATTGAATTTCTCAACGGAATCTATTTCCTATCCATATTATATCGGTAAGCAAAGCGCCATAAAACGATGGCTGTGCTCTCCTTTGTCAGCAGAATTGCTGAAATCCCTCGAGCGTTGTTGGGGCTGATCATTTCCATTTGCTATCGAAGTGGAAAACTGTCAGATTCTTGTGCTGAGAATGCAGAATGGATTTATCGGTTAATGTGCGACTTGGGAGGAATTTTCCTCCTAATCTTTGTATTTATAGCGTTGGTTATGTATGCATTTATGGTAGTAGTTTCTTTAATATTGAATTTACAACTTTGTCGAACATTTGTATTTAGTAAATTTCTTTTTTTTCCAGTACCTAAGTTGGTTTACAGTACACTCATCTATGTGAGTTGTTATGCATCATACTCTTTTTCTTCCATACAATTATCCTCTTATTGTAGGGTGTATTAGTTCTTTTACGAAAATATTGCCATGTAGAAAATTAGGAATAGAATTACTTTATACATAATACAAAGACATTATACATAACGGCGAATACATAATAATATTCCAATATTATAACCTCTGTGAAATCTTTAGGACAAAATAATAAAGCCTCCGAGGTTGCGTTTCTTTCTTTAAAACGTTTAATAAAGCTCAAGCTTTCGGGTATGGTGGCCCTTCTACAGGAGCAACGCAAATGGTAGTGAATCGTCAGTAGCTGTTATATATTTACCTAAAGTACCTAGTACAGCTGCTAACGATTCACTACCATTTGCGTTGCTCCTGTAGAAGGGCCACCATACCCGAAAGCTTGAGCTTTATTAAACGTTTTAAAGAAAGAAACTCAACCTCGGAGGCTTTATTATTTTGTCCTAAACATAATAATATATAATACAATTACTTTATACATAATACAAAGACACTATACATAAAGGCGAATAATATTATTACGGCGAATACATACTACAAATACACTATACATAACGGCGAATAATATTATCACGGCGAATACATAATATATAATACATAATAATACAATTACTTTATACATATTTCAAAGACATTATGCATAACGGCGAATAATATTATCACGGCGAATACATAATATATAATACATAATACAATTACTTTATATATAATACAAAGACATTATACATAACGGCGAATTATATTGGTATTTCAATTTTTTGCAAATGTTTACGAACTTTTGGGATAACCTTTTACTTTGTGGTTCGTTAAAAAGGTTGGTTTTAAATTATATCTCTAATTGGGCTCATTCTATGAAATACAACAACAGCAGCTTTATTAGGACATTTCCGTCCTGTAAGGACTCGCCATACATCATTTTCATGGAGAAAAGGAAAAAAAAACCTAAACAAAAGAGAGAAGGGAAAATGAAAATGAAATCAAAGTATTCAACATAACTATACAAATTAACTATGGATGGAAATTGTTCAGTAATTTTAGTTCTTAGAGATTACCTTGTTCTCTAACGCTTTATGAAAGTTAAACAATTCTATCGCTATATATTTTTTCTCGGACATTATTCTGATTAGCTGAACTGGGTAGACTTGGATAATGTTCTTTAAGATCTTATTCCGTTCCTCGTTAACAATAGTGCATTCAGAGATATAGTGGGTAATTTCTTCTATGCTTTCAGTTTTGCAGAATTTACAAATTACATCTTCCTTTTTAATTATTTGAATGTGACTTTCTCTTAGTAAAATCGAAGTGATTCTTGTTTAGGTAATGTAACCTTTTATGTCTAATGATAGGTTCCAGGATAAAAATTGGAGTAGACTTTGATAATGTTCTTTAAGATCTTTATCTATGAAATATCCTCTTATGAAGAAAATAAGATTTATCTAGTATTTCGATCTTATCAAGAAGAAAAATGTGGGTTTCTGATTTGAAGCGATTTATGTTGTGGCTTTTATCAATAATTTTGTGGAGATAGAACTTAATATTCGCAGACTTGTCCAGGTGTTTGGGCATGTTGAACAAGGTCTATTCTAATTGATAATTACAATGCTGATCACAAAAGTCAAGATGAGATTTTAATTGGCCTGAATCAATTTGTCTTCTTACTGACAACACACCTGCGCAGGTCGGTGTCACGGATCGTCAAACACGAAAAGGAAGCTATCGTTGTGGTAATATTTTCATGTTTGATTGCCAGCACTCGTTTTCAAGTTTTTAAAATAACTTTATTTGGTGCTACTCAAAATAAATAACCTAGTTTATGATATAAGGTTGTCCTAAAAGTTTGTAAACATATTATGATTTATGTTTTGCAAGTGTTTACGAACTTTTGAGACAACCTTGGTAATATTGGTAACCTTGGTAAAATTATAACAGAATTCTTATAGAAGAATGATTTAATCTCTGATGTTCTATATCAAGGGTGGCCAATCAGCAGGTGGGCCAAGTTTCAGAATTATAGGGTTGTCCCAAAAGTTCGTAAACATATTATGATTTATTAAACTTTACACAAATAAATTTACTGGCAATGTGTTTCTTTTAAATATCATCAAATATTATCTCTACAGACCTTACTGCAATGATATGAGTTATTGAATGAGAGGGCTTGGCTCATCAGTAGTAGTGAATTTTCACAATTTCACTACTGATGAGCCAAGCCCTCTCATTCAATAACTCATATCATTGCAGTAAGGTCTGTAGAGATAATATTTGATGATATTTAAAAGAAACACATTGCCAGTAAATTTATTTGTGTAAAGTTTAAACGATAGATGGCAATACAATTTAATTTACGCATATTATGATTTATGTTTTGCAAGTGTTTACGAACTTTCGGGGCAACCTTGGTAATATTATAACATAATTCTTATAGAATTACATATATATATTATGAATTATAATGTTTTGATGTTAGAATGATAAAGAATTGGATGTACAGTCGTGAAAAAGGAATGATAATTATTTACTTATCAAGTAGTTTTTATTTTTAATTACTTTATAATAATTACACTTTAATTATTTTTCGCAGTAATATAGAATATATAAAATGAATTCTATATTCGTGAATTAAAAAATAGGTAGGTTAACTATACATATTTACAACAATATAATTCAAAGTGTTATATTCTAAATCTATGGTCAAAAATAAAAGAATAGTCAATCAATGAAAATAAAATATATGTTTTTAAAAAATAATATATTTGCATTTTAGATTATATATATATATTATATAATCTAAAATGAAAATATTTTATTTTTTAAAACATATATTTTATTTTCATTCATTGACTGTTCTACATTTTTTGACCATAGATTTAAAATATAACAATTTGAATATTGTTGTAAATATGTATAGTTAACCTACCTAATATAATCTAAAATGCGAATATTTTATTTTTTAAAAACATTTATTTTATTTTCATTCATTGATTATTAAGAAAATTTAAATTATAATAAAATTAGAAAATTATATAAATAATACAAAACGTTTTAATGATAATAATAAAAGAGTCTACAATAAAAAAAAAATCTGAAAATGTATTACGATTAGTAGTAAATTCTATCGTGTTTATACCAGCGACATTAAAAAACGACCATCCAGAGAGAAGAAATAGGGGAAAGGACAAAACAAGAGACCTATAAAAGAGAAAATATTAGCTCTCGTAATGCCATCTGAAACTTCAATATGCTAACTGCATCACTCCTTAAGTCTTTGTTCTCAGAACTGTCCATAAAAAAAAGAGAGAGAAAGTGAGTGAGAAAGAAATATGGCGTATTGCTAAAGTTGTCGGTTTCCAGGTAAATCCTCCATGTGGGAATAAATGGAAGTGCTATGCTAAGCCTTTTCCTTGTCAGGACTTCCATAAATCTTATGGGTGTAACTGAAACCTCTTGAATTCAAGCCACTGGTCATCTTTACATAAGCAACAAATAATACGCTTGTAGACGAATGATCTGCCATTCTACTTTATATAGATGGTTCTAGTTAGGTAGAGATTTGTAGTTAGATCATTTTCCTGTGTATCTAGTCAATCTTTTGTTTTTATATTCTTATAAAAATCATGTTTTATTCTCTCTATCTCTGTGAGCGTCCATACATAACAATGAAGACTTTAAATATATTATGTATTTTGAAAGTAGAGCAATCCATAAATAAATATTTAATTAAAAGGCATATATTGGATCAAAATATCATTTATTTTACCAATATTTCAGTTGGCTGAACGCCAACATTATAACATTTAAAAATGTTTATAACACCTTGATAAAGGTTGGCGTTCAGCCAACTGTAATATTGGTAAAAAAATGATAATTTGATCCAATATATGCCTTTTTAATTAAAAATATTATATATTAATCAATGCAATAAAATAGTTTAAAATAACTGAAAAAGTAATATATTGAGTTGATCAACATAAAATCAGATGAAACTAAGCGAAAAAGAAAAGAAGATGGGGATTTGTTTATTAATAATTCGCCTGATTTAAAAATGATGTCAAACATCGCTATTTCCATTTCAAGTCTTTCTTTCTTATGATAAAAACTATATTTAATATTTTTCATTTGTTTCAAAATTCTCCTAAATAAGGAATATATAGAAAAGTCTATGTGCCTAAATTAAAATGAAAAATGTCTAAATTGAAATGAAAAATGTCGTAATTAAAATTGAAAATGTCCAAATAAAAATGAAAGCGTCTAAATTAAAATGAAAAATGTCTAAATATAAATTTAAAATGTCTTATTAAAAGTTAAAAACCTATATATACAAAATTCAGAAAAATATGTTTAAAATAATGAATTATTTTGCCTAAATACAACTTAATTTACCACCACTTATATGTGTCTCATAGAAATCTTCTGCATATTATTTCTTTAAAACGTATTAATTGGTTTATACATCTATTTAATAGAAATTAGGATAGAGCTTATATAAATATTTTGAGTAATCTTATTAAATACAGCGTTATTAAATAAGTATAACATTTTTAATTATACAAAAATTATATTTGATGTACAATACTTGATAGAATATGTATTTAAAATTATATTCCATTGCCATATTTATGCAAGTTTCAAGATTTCAAATCATACTAAAAAATATATTAAAATGAGAAAATGGCAGAAGAAAAAAATCCCAATATATTTAGTTTCTAAAAATAGAATATATTAAAATATAAAAGGTAAAATTTCACACATAAATTATTAGAAATATTTTCATACATATATATGTAATATAATGCAATAGTTGTTATATCACTGTAATATTTGTTGTATTACACTGTTGTAGAATCCTGTCGACTTAACCGTTCTGTGGCAATATCGTTGCGGGGTTTCTTGTTGTTGGATGCGAGTGGTGAGATTTGATTGAAGCGCAGTCGTTGAGTGGTAAGTGAAGCACACAGTTAGGAATAATCAGGACACATGGTGAGGTTTGAAAATAAAAGGCAACTGGATTGGAGGGAAGAAAGCTTGAGAAGGCGGAGCGATTTGACCTATTAATTAACTGATCACATGGCGGTGATTGTACTTAGCTGTGGGATGAGCCGAGGGAGAGAGGTCTAAAGCCGATGTCACCTCCTTGGGAGCCAAAGCGTAACTCCGAACTCGGTGAGAGCCAAGTCGCCACTGCAGGTGTTGTTCCTATGAGAGCTAAAAAACTACTGACCATCCTTGCCTTTCGATTTAACACCAAGCCTCCGTGTCTCTCTGGTTGGTCGAGAGATGTCACATGATCTTGTCCTATTGGTTGACCTACTTAAGGTGCGGTCTTATGATTGGTTGAGAGGTGTCACATGCTCTTTTTCTATTGGTTGACCTACTTAAGGTGCTATCTTCTGATAGGCCGGCGGCTTCCTTTGATATTAGTTACGCCCGGCTTGGGTCAAGAAGCCTCGTGTTTGCTTGACTTTATTTACTTCCGTGGCTATCAAACTACGTCCGGTCTCTGTCCGGAAGCATTGGATATCTCTCAAACTTTTATAACTTCTGGTCACTCGACACGTCCTGTTTTGTCCGGAAGTATTGAATGCATCTTGGCGAAAATAACTTCTGCGGTCACTAGAGACGCCCGGTCTCTGCCCTTACAATATTGACACAGGGTGCCCAGAATAGTCGTGCCAGTTTTAGATCTACTTTCTATATCTTAATGTTACTTGCTTCCCTCCAGTTGCCTCGTTCTTTATTAAATCTTTGAAAATCATACATGGTACATACATAGTGGGTCGGGGTTGCATTTAATTATATACAAATTATGACAGATGCGCCCCCTACGTGTGAAGAATTCAAGAAGGGGTTAACCTGAGAGAATTCTGTAAAGTGAAAAATAATTTTGTGGGAAAATTAGTTGTGGGTATGGAGGGGCTATATACAAACATTGCTGGTAATATAAAAGTAAAATAGAATGGTGTTGATGATATAGGTTGAGTATAATTAATAGAAATCAAAAATTTTTTAATTGTAAGAAATCAATGAATGTTATGGTACATAGTGGGCAAAAAAAAGGAAAATGCGCCTAAACGAATTCTTCTCGAGTTAAGAAATGAATTCGAGGGAGTTCTATTAAGGCTTTTGAAATCAAATAAAAATAATATAAAATAGTTGAATGAAATCAAAATTGAATGTGTTTGGTTGAATGGTGAGAAAAAAAAGAAAAATGCCTAACCATATTTTCGCTCGGGATTGGGAATGGAAACCGAGGGGATTTTATTAAGGCTTTTGAAATCAAATAAAAATAATATAAAAATAGTTGAATGAAATCAAAATTGAATGTGTTTGGCTGAAAAAGAAAAATATTTTGTTGCATGGTGACAAAGACAACTGCTTAGTTACTTTTTTGCTCGAATTCTGAGAAAAAGGAATCGAGGAAATTTCATAAGGTGCTTTGAAATCAAAACAAAATGAAATAAGAATAGTTGAATGAAATCAAAATTGAATGTGTTTGGTTGAGTAGTGAGAAAAAAAAAAGGAAAAATGCCTAACCATATTCTAGTTCGAAATTGGGAATGAAATCGAAGGAATTCTATTAGGGCTTTTTGAGAAATCAACATAAAATAAGGTAAAATAAAAGTTGAATGAAATCAAAGTGAAGGCTTGGTTGCACAACAAAAAAAAAAGGAAAAAGCCTTGTTGTATGAAAAAAAAAGAAAATGCTTTGTTGCGTTGGTGAAAAAAAAAAGAATTGCCTAATTACTATCCTACTTGAGATTGGGAATGAAATCGAAGGGGTTTTCATTAGGTCTTTTGAGAAATCAAAGTAAAAATAAAAATAAGAGTTGAACGAAATCAAAGTGAATGCTTGGTGCGTGGTGAGAAAAAAAAGGAAAATTGCCTAATTATATTCTAGCTCGGAATTGGGAATGGAGACCGAGGGAATTTTATTAGGGCTTTTGAGAAATCAAAAATAAAAATAAAATAAAAGTTTTTTGAGCGAAATCAAAGTTGAGTGCTTGAAAAAAAGAAAAATGAAAAATAAAAAGGTTTCAACAATAAAGGGTGATTTAATGTTTTTAGTTTAATCGAAAACCAGTGTTTTCGTTGATAATTGAGTTGTGACAATATAAGTCAAGTAGTAAATAGAATGATAATTGATAAATAAAAATGATAATATAAAATAATTGGGAAAAAAAAATGATAATTAATGATAAAAAGTGGTAATAAGTTGAATAAATTGATAAATTGATTAAATATTTAACTTTTAATTGAGAGAAAATAATAAAATGATTGATATGAAAAATAAGATGTATTGGTTGGAACCCTTTGGTATCTACATGCCCTGATCTAAATGTATTGATTGTTCCATTTTGCCCTATAAATGTTTTACTTGCTCAATTATGCCCTATAAATTTTTTGTCTCATCTGTAGTGACACTTAGGTGAAAAACGTGATTCTAGCCCTCAAGTGCGTTTTATGCTGTGTACAGGAGACATGGAAATCTATATAACCTTTATGTGTAATTTTTTGTCTTTGTGTGTGTGTTGTGAAAAATGTTAGAAGTCGGTTGTGTAAGAGTTGTGTGAGTTAGTTCTAGGTGTTGTTTCGTGGATGTGTAATTGGTTGGTAAAAATCGATATGTAGACTCGAACTGGAATCAAAACCGGTGGCATAGTGAGGTTCCCAGTCGACCTCAATAGGGGGTCTTCTCATTGTAATTAGAGATACGGAAGTGGGGTGTGTCGGGCAAAAGAGAGGGAATGAAATTGGAGATCGGACGAGGGCGCTTCGCTTTGTTTACAGAGGCCGAATTTATCCGCTGCGGACTACACTTCCGTCGTGGTGTCTCAAATTCTCGTTTCCTGCCGTCTATTTACTTTTGGTGCGGCTCAGATCTTGTTTTTGGAGCGTGATTTCTCTGGCATCGGTTGGTCATCCTTCAATTACTGCTATCTCTTCGGAGTTTATTTAGATTTTCTGCGAAGATGGTTCCTAAAATTATGAGAAGTTTTATAAATACTTGTCCACAATGAAAAATTGCTTGTCCTAAATTAAAAACTACCTCTTGTAGTTCGAAGATTTTTCTGATCGGGCATAGTATAGATAAACAAGTACTTAATGAATAAAATTGGAATACAGTTGTACGGTAGAACTAATAAACAAAGGATAAAAATCAGATGAAAGATAGGATATTGCCCCATGTTCGTCCACAATTTTGTAACTGGGGACTCTGAAATATTTGTTTGATCCTTATTAATTGTAGAAATTAAATGATTGGTAGGTTCGCAGTTCTCCTGTTTGATATCTTTAGGGCATGTTGTGATATGATTGAGCTGGTTGTCAGGTTTATAGTTCTCCTGCTTGATCGTCAATGGTTTTATTAGAGATATGTCGGCGGTAATTGGTTTAGGTTGAGATGTGTGATCTTTTCTCTGACGTGGATGTGGTAATTTTGGTATTGTTTGTGTTGTGTGTACGCTGTGCGTTATGTACGAATTTTGTTTTGCTTGGGTACTTGTGTCGGTATTTTTACGTGCAGGTTGTTTGTATTCATCGATTCTTCTAGCGAATCGGCAGGTGGGGCAGGTTTTTACCTGTTTTGCGATGTCTTGTGTCATGTTCTGCCAATAATATTGTGCTGAGATGAGTCTCGTCATCTTGGAGATGTTTGGGTGGTGGTGTTGTGTGTGTACGGACTTAAGAAGTCTGGTTGTAAATGAATTTGGGACTATAGTTTTAAGTACTCCTTTTCGGGAGACGGTGCGCAGTTTATTGGGATCCATAGTCACGCGGGATTTTCCCGGTGGAGAAGACTGTTGGCTCTTTATGAGTGGCGCATCTAGAAAGCCACAAAACGGAATACGAGTTACAACGCCCGTTTCATATTGTTGTACTCCATTTATGCTACGGACCTCATATTCGTATCTTGACAATCTTAACCTCCATCGAAACAATCTGCCTGACGGAGCTTTGATCTCTTTCAACCACTGCAATGCGGGATGGTCAGAAAATATTGTAAACTTTCTGTCCATTAGACAGGTGCGGAAATTATCCACACTTTCCACAATGGCTAGGCATTGTAGTTCCAAGTCTGAATAATTTCGCTCGTGATTACGCAGAGATCGGCTGAAATGTTGAATGGTGTATGTCTTCCCATCAGGGTAGACTTGTTTAAGAACGCCTGTAATGCTGAATGTTGAGGTATTATAGTACACCTGGCATGGCAGACCTTCCTGGTAAAGGTGTAATGTGGGGTGTGTGGTAAGGTTTTCTTTCAGGTTAGTGAACGCTTTCTGGCATTCGTCATCCCAGACCCACATGATATCCTTTTTTAGAAGGTTGATAAGTGGCGTCCGCAAGCGGGCGTGGTCTGGAATGAATTCTTTAAAGACGTTCACAGCTTTTAGGAAAGATCGCAAGGTTTTTCGATTGTGTGGTTGTTCGGTGGCGTGAATTTTTTCTATGTTTTGTGTAGATGGGATGATTGTATTATTCTTAACGGTTGTGCATGTGTTTGTTTGTTGTTGTTGTTTTTTGGCGTGCGTGTTGCGTGTGTTGTGCGGGTTGTGTGTGTTACCGTTGTGTGACGACGTATGGGTGCGTGTGTTGTGAGGTACATTTGCGTGTTTATGGCGTTGCGAAGTATGGTCATGTGTGAATCTTGTGTGGTAAGTGGGTGAGCTGTGTCGGTGTACGGACACTTGTTTGGGCATTAATGGAGTTGTAGATTGAAGTCGTGGTGGCTTTGTATGTGGTGGGCATAAAGTATTGGCAATTGAGTTGAGCGAAAAGTTGTGTGGTGTGAGATTAGAATGGTGGCATGTAAATATTTGGGGTTTGGGCAATGAATGCAGGCAAGGGTTTCCATGTGTGAAAGCTTTGGGTGCTGTGCGAGTCCTTTGGGACAGGTTTTGGCCTAGCCCGTGCTTGCATTCATTTGACACATGTTTAAAGTGGTAGATAGTATTAGACAATGGGACGCCAAGTTGGAAAATAGTGCCGCGATTATAATTTAGTTTTAATTTATATTGATAAAGGGTTTCTAAGGTAAGAATTCCAAATGGCAAGGATGCATTTACCACGTGGAAGTTCTCTCTACGGGTTATTTGGCCTATTGTCAGAGGGAAAGTTAAATGTCCTATTATTTTCGTAAAACTATTTAGGGGGGATAGATCAAGGGAAGGTTTTTTAATACTTAAATTGGGGAGTTGTGCTTTTAATCTATTGTATAAATGATACGGCAATATGTTCGAACCTGCGTCTGGTTCAATGAGAAAGGTACATGGTAGGTCCTGGGTCAGATACAAGTCCAAAGTTAATTTGATGGTGTCATTGGGTGGATTGCCTACCTTAGTCTCGAAAAGTCTCCATTGTGGCGTCTTCGGCTTGGTGTGGCTGGCTTGGAATATCTGTTGAACCGGATCGGGACCTTTTGCACTGTCCCCGCGATTGAAAGGGAAATCTAGTCATTTGTACTGCTTCCATTCGAGTGGATCGCGTTGTCGGTACACTGGGTCCGTGTCGCGTGGGTTGCTTCCGGGTGCACGGGTACGGCATGGCTGATGGCGATTCCTCGGTGGACGTCAGGTTGTTCGGACACGTACCGGCGGTGCGGGCGGCGGTTGCCCCTTGTAGCGCGGCGGTCAGTTCTAAAATTACCGTCGCCAGGGTATATCTTGTCGCTTCGTTCGTTGTCAGCTTCTTTCCGTTCGTTGCCAGTTCCTTCTCTCTTGGGTTGTCATTGCCTTTTGTTGTGCTGGTGCCTGGGTTAATTTCCATCTTTATCCTGATTAAGCTCTATAATCTTTATCCTGATTAAGTTCCATAATCTTTATCCTGTCGACTCTGTGTAATATAATGCAATAGTTGTTATATCACTGTAATATTTGTTGTATTACACTGTTGTAGAATCCTGTCGACTTAACCGTTCTGTGGCAATATCGTTGCGGGGTTTCTTGTTGTTGGATGCGAGTGGTGAGATTTGATTGAAGCGCAGTCGTTGAGTGGTAAGTGAAGCACACAGTTAGGAATAATCAGGACACATGGTGAGGTTTGAAAATAAAAGGCAACTGGATTGGAGGGAAGAAAGCTTGAGAAGGCGGAGCGATTTGACCTATTAATTAACTGATCACATGGCGGTGATTGTACTTAGCTGTGGGATGAGCCGAGGGAGAGAGGTCTAAAGCCGATGTCACCTCCTTGGGAGCCAAAGCGTAACTCCGAACTCGGTGAGAGCCAAGTCGCCACTGCAGGTGTTGTTCCTATGAGAGCTAAAAAACTACTGACCATCCTTGCCTTTCGATTTAACACCAAGCCTCCGTGTCTCTCTGGTTGGTCGAGAGATGTCACATGATCTTGTCCTATTGGTTGACCTACTTAAGGTGCGGTCTTATGATTGGTTGAGAGGTGTCACATGCTCTTTTTCTATTGGTTGACCTACTTAAGGTGCTATCTTCTGATAGGCCGGCGGCTTCCTTTGATATTAGTTACGCCCGGCTTGGGTCAAGAAGCCTCGTGTTTGCTTGACTTTATTTACTTCCGTGGCTATCAAACTACGTCCGGTCTCTGTCCGGAAGCATTGGATATCTCTCAAACTTTTATAACTTCTGGTCACTCGACACGTCCTGTTTTGTCCGGAAGTATTGAATGCATCTTGGCGAAAATAACTTCTGCGGTCACTAGAGACGCCCGGTCTCTGCCCTTACAATATTGACACAGGGTGCCCAGAATAGTCGTGCCAGTTTTAGATCTACTTTCTATATCTTAATGTTACTTGCTTCCCTCCAGTTGCCTCGTTCTTTATTAAATCTTTGAAAATCATACATGGTACATACATAGTGGGTCGGGGTTGCATTTAATTATATACAAATTATGACAGATGGGTTTTTAACTTTTAATTAGTCATTTTAAATTTATATTTAGACATTTTTCATTTTAATTTAGACACTTTCATTTTTATTTAGACGTCTTCAATTTTAATTTAGACATTTTTCATTTCAATTTTGACATTTTTTATTTTAATTTAGACATTTTTCATTTTAATTTAGACGCATGGACTTTTCTATATATTCCTTATTTAGAAGCATTTTGAAACAACTAAAACATATTGAATATAGTTTTTATTATAAGAAAGAAGGGCTTGAAATAGAAATAGCGATGTTTGACATCATTTTTAAATCAGGTGAATTATTAATAAACAATTCTGCATCTTCTTTTATTTTTCGCTTAGTTTCATTTAATTTTATGTTGATCAAATTAATAGATGACTTTTTAGAGTTAAACTATTTTAAAATAATTAAATCTAGAAGTGTGTGTGTGTCGCAAACAACAATAATTATTGTTGTTTGCGACATTTATAGATTTAAAATAATTTTCATCTCTTTATTTTTTTAAAAGTTATACTAGAATTATGTTGTATATACTTTTTTCAAAATAAAATCTAAATAGCTTGATAATTTTTTTTCTGTCTAAATCCTCCTTTCTTTATTAATTTTAATTAGCCTTCTTTTTTATAATTTTGATTTGCAGAATTATAATTGATGTTCAATAACTTAGAACCTTTTGCATAGTTTCGTCCTGTAAGCATACCAACTTGATTCAAGTTTCCTGTTTTTCTTTTGATATTTCTTGATACGAGCCTCTATTCATTTTGAATTTGGTAGAAATAAGACGATAATATTTTAATATTATATTTTAGTTTTGTCATAGTTGAGTTTTAAAGTGTCTTGAATAAATATTTTATAAAAAAGTCCATGTGTCTAAATTTAAATCAAAATATCTAAATTGAAATGAAAAATGTCTAAATTAAAATTTAAAATGTCTAAATAAAAATGAAATTGTCTAAATTAAAATGAAAAATGTCTAAATATAAATTAAAAAGTCTAATTAAAAGTTTAAAACCTATAGATGTGAAATAAATATACGGTATTTTATTTCATAAGCCTACGGGTATAATAAATAAAATTAACCATGTAGAAAAAAGATTTTTAAACAAAAATATTACAAAAGGCATTATAGAGACACCTTATAGAACAAATATGATAATAAAATATATTTATTAAAGCGCTCTATTTAAAATGCTAATTCTAAAGCAAATTTAATAGAGTTAACCGCACTTTTTTTTTTTTTAAATCTAAATGAAGAACTCATCAAGCTTCTTTTTTTTTTCTATATTAATTTCCTTCATTTTTTTCAATCTCTTTTGAAGAAAATTGAGTTGGGCATCATTGGCAGATGATGTGGGGTGGAGAATAAAATTAAGAAAAAATTAAAAGAAAATTTTATAAAAAGGAATCAGAGGCTGAATAGATTATTCTTAAAACAAGATTTTTAGTCCCCCCCCATGGAAAAAAATGCTGAAAAATGAAACTTTCTGGAAGCCGAAAAAAAAATCAGATTTTTCCTTGAGTTAAAAAGGAAGCTAGCTCATTATCCATCCGGGACCTAATGATGGCTTCTATGTAAATAAGTCGCTCATTAGATGGCAGTTTTTGTCCGCGGGAACCGCCCCTCGGTTGCCCTTTGAACGATAGCTCCACCCTACTCCACTGCCTTTTTCTCCTTTTTTTTACTCTCGCTTTAGAAAAATTTAAAAAATTAGAGAAAGAGAAAAAAAAGGGAACAAAAACCCGAAACCACAGAAAATGGCAGCTCATAATTGATATAGAGCTGTGATGAACAACGACTTTGGTAGTTGCCTAGAATGGAGATGGGGATATAGAGAAAAGAAGTAAAAAAAAAAGAGAAAATGAAACCAAATTTTTTTCTTTATCTTGACAGCAAATTAAGAGATGTCAAGAGGATTTGTGGGGAGGAAATGGATTCTTCTAAGCCGAGAAGAACTGATTAGGAATAGAATCAAATCTATTCTAATTAAGTACAAAATTTCTACCTAGCATCGATCATTTTTTAAGGAAAAAGGAAGTTTTTCTCATTAGACTTGCCACCCTGTCCTTCCATGTAGACCACTTGAAGAGAAGAGAGTGAAAATGGACGTTTGGAAAGGATTACTTTTCCTCCAAACTTTTTTTTTCTTCAAAATTATTAATTTTAAAAAATGTTTTCTTATTATATAAATGGGTTTTAGCCAGCATTTTTTTTACCTTCCCCTGATTTTTCTTCTTCCAAATTAGCCCTGAAAAACTCTCGCCGCTTAAAGAAAATTTAGTAACGAGAGGGGGAGAAAAATGGCTCTCTGGCAGGAAAATTAAAGAGTTATTTTTCACTTTTGCTTACATTTGGTTAATTGCTGTTGAGATTGTAAAATATTGAAGCAGACCTAAACTAATGGCACTCTTTCTAAAAAATGATAAAGTGACTGAAATTGGTAAAGTTCTAAGTACCTAGGGTCTTAAAGAAAACCGTTTTTTCTTAAGATATAAATATTAATTTTTCTTTAGGAAATTTGAATGCTTTACTTTATTACAGGCCACAGTTTTTCCTAATTGTCTTAAATACTTTTCTTTGATGTCACCTAATATTTCATTTGGAATTTATTTGCTCAAAATGGGGACTCAAGTTGAAGCGCCATATGTTGGGTATAGGACTATTCAAAATTGTTACTTTAAATCCTAGAATTCCTACAATTGGTGAACTATAGATGAAAGATTTGGGAAGGTTTGACTCATCAATTTCAATTTAACGATAAGATTTTTTTTTCTTAATATATGCATCTTATCCCAGTACAATACCACATTTGTACTGTTTTTTCACTTTGTTTATTTTGTTTAACAGAAACATTAAGAATATCGCGATAAAACAAAGGAATGATAATTCGAAGAAACTCAGTGGTGTTTATTTCTAAACATCAATAATGTGCAGAGCTGTTCACTTATTTATTTGTATTATTACTCTTTGTAACAAATATTTTCAGGCAATATGTTTCTTTTCACATATATAATCAAATATTATCTCTACAGACCTTACTGTAATGATATAAGTTATTGAATGAGAGGGTGTAACAAATAATTTCAGGCAAGGTGTTTCTTTTCAATAATATCATCAAATATTATCTCTACAGACCTTACTGCAATGATATAAGTTATTGAATGAGAGGGTGTAACAAATAATTTCAGGCAAGGTGTTTCTTTTCAATAATATCATCAAATATTATCTCTACAGACCTTACTGCAATGATATAAGTTATTGAATGAGAGGGTGTAACAAATAAATTTACTGGCAATGTGTTTCCTTTCAATAATATCATCAAATATTATTTCTACAGATTTTACTGCAATGATAAAAGTTGTTGAATGAGAGGGCTTGGTTCATCAGTAGTGAACCCTCTCAGCGGTTTCGCCAAATTAATCTCTAGACCGCTCTACTATTGTATTGGTTTAGTTTTTTTTCTCATATAAAGTTTCTTAAGCTAAGACAAGTTAGGCTTAAGTTAGACTTAAGTCTAAGTTTCTTTTATTATTTCTATTTCTCTAGCTCTTCATTGGAAAATGGTTACCGTTGCGATGTTAATCACCTTGGACCAGAATTTGGTCAAATATTCCAAGGGTCCAGGGGTGTGGTCGGACTTCTCCCCCCCCTCCCTCCCAAAAAAAAAATAACAAGACATAGAACAAAACACTATAAAGGAATGACAATACATCTAGATGGCACAAGAACCTATAGGACATGTAACAACTGTCTTGGTGTGAAACTAACACCTACCCACATATTCTCATGTCCAGCAATGGCCACAGCCTTGCAGAAAATTGACATAGACACAGAACAGAAGCTTTACACACCAAAGAAAGTGGACATTGCGAATGCTGTGATAGAGATACATGGAGACATCTAAGGCTCTTCATTGGATACAACAACAGAAAATTGACATGGACCCAGAACAGCAGCTTTACACACCCAAGAAAGTGTACATTGCGACTGCTGTGATAAAGATATATGGAGATAACTGGGGCTCTTCATTGGACACGACAACAACAACAATACAGTATACACACCCAAGATAGTGGACATTGAGACTGCTGTGATAGAGATGTATGGATACATCTGGGGCTCTTCATTGGACACAACAACAACAACAAAAAATTGACATGGACCCAGAACAGCAGCTTTACACACCCAAGAAAGTGGACATTGCGACTGCTGTGATAGAGATGCATGGAGACATCTGGGGCTCTTCATTGGACACGACAACAACAACAATACAGTATACACACCCAAGATAGGGGACATTGCGACTGCTGTGATAGAGATGTATGGAGACATCTGAGGCTCTTCATTGGACACGACAACAACAACAATACAGTATACATACCCAAAATAGTGTACATTGCGACTGCTGTGATAGAGATGCATGGAGACATCTATGGCTTTTAATTGGACACAACAACAACAACAAAAAATTGACATGGACCCAGAACAGCAGCTTTACACACCCAAGAAAGTGGACATTGCGACTGCTGTGATAGAGATGCATGGAGACATCTGGGGCTCTTCATTGGACACGACAACAACAACAATACAGTATACACACCCAAGATAGGGGACATTGCGACTGCTGTGATAGAGATGTATGGAGACATCTGAGGCTCTTCATTGGACACGACAACAACAACAATACAGTATACACACCCAAGATAGTGGACATTGCAACTGCTGTGATAAAGATATATGGAGACATCTGAGGCTCTTCATTGGACACAACAACAACAACAATACAGTATACACACCCAAGATAGGGGACATTGCGACCTCTGTGATAGAGATGCATCGAGACATCTGAGGCTCTTCATTGGACACGACAACAACAACAATACAGTATACACACCCAAGATAGAGGACATTACGACTGCTGTAATAGAGATTTATGGAGACATCTGAGGCACTTCATTGGACACAACAACAACAATACAGTATACACACCCAAGATAGAGGACATTGTGACTGCTGTGATAGAGATGCATCGAGACATCTGAGGCTCTTCATTGGACACAACAACAACAATACAGTATACACACCCAAGATAGAGGACATTGTGACTGCTGTGATAGAGATGCATCGAGACATCTGAAGCTCTTCATTGGACACAACAACAACAATACAGTATACATACCCAAGATAGGGGACATTGCGACTGCTGTGATAGAGATGTATGGAGACAACTGAGGCTCTTCATTGGACACAACAACAACAACAATACAGTATACATACCCAAGATAGTGGACATTGGGACTGCTGTGATAGAGATGTATGGAGACATCTGAGGCACTTCATTGGACACAACAACAACAACAATACAGTATACATACCCAAGATAGTGGACATTGCGACTGCTGTGATAGAGATGTATGGAGACATCTGAGGCTCTTCATTGGACACGACAACAACAATACAGTATACACACCCAAGATAGAGGACATTGTGACTGCTGTGATAGAGATGTATGGGGACATATGAGGCTCTTCATTGGACACGACAACAACAACAATACAGTATACACACCCAAGATAGAGGACATTACAACTGCTTTGATAGAGATGTATGGAGACATCTGAGGCTCTTCATTGGATACAACAAAAACAATACAGTATACACACCCAAGATAGAGGACATTGCGACTTCTGTGATAGAGATGTATGGAGACATCTGAGGCTCTTCATTGGACACGACAACAACAATACAGTATACACACCCAAGATAGAGGACATTGCGACTTCTGTGATAGAGATGCATCGAGACATCTGAGGCTCTTCATTGGACACGACAACAACAATACCGTATACACACCCAAGATAGAGGACATTACGACTGCTGTAATAGAGATTTATGGAGACATCTGAGGCTCTTCATTGGACACAACAACAACATTTCTCCAGCTCTCGGGAACTAACATATCCTTCAACAATAAAACTTTAAGAATGACTTCCAGATAACTATACACTCAAAAAGTAGTTTAAAAAACCTAACCTTGGATTTCTTGTTGATTTTATTAAATTGTAAAGTCGTAAGTTGAACTAAGTAAAGATGAACATGTACTGAAATATTATTGATATTTTTTATAACTCACGTAAAACTAATTCAATAGTTTCATATATAGAATCGATAGAATAGGTATTAAATATATAATATAATGCTAAAATGAAAAGATTTAAAAGCACGAATGTTTATTTTATACATAATACAAACTTCTACTGCCCTTTCTGCGATGTAAAAATATATTGGGAGGGCTTGGTTCATCAGTGGTGAACCCTCCCAGCGGTTTCTCCAATTTAATCCACCAGACCGCTTCTCAGAGCACTAATACTGTATTGGACGATTCTGCTTATATACGCAGCACTGAAGGGTGGAATATCAGAAATGGTTTTCAAGAAAACTATGGACATAAGCTTATAGGACAGTAGAATTACATTCAAATATAAAATAATATATAATATAATGCTAAATTCTTGGTATTTCTGTTTCTTTGAACACTAATGGCTTATATTACAATTTCAAAATTTCTGGAACTTTGTGAATTTACCGAAAAGAGAAAAACCACAGCTATTTGATGTTCAAACGGCGTGTGTTCTGTCAATCGACACAAATCGCATTACTCAGTTGTAGACTCTGCGGGTTCGTGACATGGGGAGTTTTTTAGGAGAGGACTAATTTGTAGAGCACACAGTACACGGTGCATGTTGGAACTCCCTTAACCATATAGGAACCCAGCATTTAATTCCTTTATAGACGCATCAATAAAGCTCAATACTCCATTCATAATGCTAATTATACAATTCGCACTTTCCAAACAGAATTCCTACACAGTTCCATCCAAATTTTTTATAGTCAATTTGTCACATCACACGGCCAGAAATATTTACATAAAAGAGGTCTATCAGAAACACCAAATTGTTCCTGCGGAGAAACTGAACAAACTTCATCTTATCTATGACTGTCCGAACTTTACAGAAGTGAGATTGTTCCCTGATCTAAATGATTTAACTCTCTTATATCAGCCACTTTGTCTATATATATTTAACGAACTCTGTCCAATAATATTTTAATGACATTTAAAAGAAACAACGAATAAGGAAGAGAATTAAGATAATCGCATATTAACACATACAAACACTTTTAAAGACAAAATGCAAAAGATATAGAATTACTTTCATTTGGAAAAAACCCTAGAAACAAAATTAGCTTATGTTTTGAAAAAACCTATTACTAAAATATTCAATATTGATTTATACTGAATTAAGATGTTCTGAAATATGTAGTTATGGAATAGATACAGTGACTGATGCATAAGTCCATGAGCATCACAGCAAGTAGAAATTTGAACCATATTGTTAAGTTTACTTTGTTGTTGTTGTTGTTGTCGTGTCCATAGAAGAGTCTCAGATGTATCCATGCATCTCCATCACAGCAGCAGCAATATCCACTATCTTGGGTGTGTAAAGCTGCTGCTCTGAGTCTAAGTCAATTTTCAGCAAGGCTGCGGCCATTGCTTGGGCATGAGAATATGTGGGTAGGTGTTAGTGTTTTGCTCTTCATTGGAAAATGGGTGCCGTTGCCACGTTAGTCACCTTGGAAACGAACCAGAATTTGATCGAATATTCCAAGGGTCCAGGGGGGACCGCAGGGAGGTGTGGTCGGACTTCTCCCCCCCAGGTTCCTTTGTCCTTAACGGATTAGAAGCCTGCGACACCCCAATGGTGCCGATAATGAGTCAACCAAAGAGAAAATAAAGCACTACTGAATTTCTACTCACTCTCTCTATTTAAAAAAACTCAATTATATAGAAAGATGGTCAGCGGTCAATATATACATGATCACAGAACAATTAAATCGAATGAGGTATGAAAGGATGAATTGTGAAGAGTAATGATAAACGGAAAAATAAAAGTGTCCAGGGATGGGAACCGAACACACAATGTTCCGCTTACCGGGCAGATGTCATGTCCACTAGGCTACCCTGGACATATTTCTCCGTTCGTAAATAATACATAAAGTAATTTATAATACAATATAATATAATGCGGCTTGTGATTGTAAAACGACATTTGAAATACTATCCCGCAAGTGTTTCTCATCCTTTCATACCTCATCCAAAAGGTTAGAATAAATCGTTATTTCTCCTTGAAATAAAAATTTTGAATTTTAGTTGAAAAGAAACACATGTGGGATAGTATTTCAAATGTCGTTTTACAATCACAAGCCGTATTATATTATATTGAATTAAATCGAATATTAATTAAAAAATAATATATCCCTGAAAACTCAACAATATATTACTTCACAAAATGCTGTAATGTCTTTTTTTAAGATCTTTGACCTAAAATTTCGATCCATTGCGGTGACATCTTTTTTTATCGCTAAAATCTATTACAGTTGTAGTTGAATAATACCTAATATTACCCAACATCGGATCGGTTCAAATTCACATTAATAGGTACCGCTCAGCAAGAGCAACCTAGTTCATGATAATTGAAACAATGAATAATAAGTGAAGGTTATTCATATATTAAACAAAATTTTAACGCAGGATTCAATCCCGGTTCATGACTGTCGGGAATCGAGGGTGTTACCCACTCATCCACCGACTTTTTTTGTTTACCCAACATGAACTAAAAGTTTATAAAAATTGCGAAATCAAAAAGCGAAAGGTTTTTTTCGATTCATAGGGATGGAGGTATAACGTCTATTTTTTCACAGTGGAGGTTAAATTGGAGATGGCATCTTCACTCGGCTAGCTGGAGAGATTTTTTGAAGATTATCTTCTTATACCGTTCAATGAATTCAAAGTTTGTATCCATATCTTGAGTTATATTGTCAAATTATGAAAAAAGGCATCTCCTTATCGTGACACTAAAAGTTGCTGATGGCTTGCGCCATCTATCGGAATAAATATCAACTATTCTCGTTGATTTTTAATTATTCCAGAATTGACCAAATACCCATTCTTGATTAATCAAGAAAAGCTAACCACGGATGCGTTTCAGGCTGTTGGTCCTCATCAGCGTGGTGCAAGCTGTACCTCAACGACCAAAAAACTGGTCATTCAGGCATCCTGAAAAATCATGAAACGGGTAGTTATGGCCAGAATTGTCAAATTATATTGACAAAGATATAAGTTTAACCTTATCTCTGTTTTTAGTGGGAAGAATGTTGTTTTTGTTTGGTAAGTGAACCGATCTCTCACGTCTTCTTATTGGAGTAATGTGGCCATGTTTGTATATAAGAGGGGGGCTAAGGAAATGTGAAGAGGACAGTGTAGTGGATTATTGTGTGGAGACGTTTAAAGTGTTCTCTGTGTGATTTACCCGTGTTTCGTGATCTCCTCACATACCTGTGTAACTCCGGTCTGATCCCTACCAACGCTACAATAAAAGTACTGTTTTTATATATAACAAATCGTTATTTTTTATTTAACTCCCCTTTATTGTTGTAGTCTTGTGCGTACGCTTTTATGTGTGTTAAGTGACTTTCACTTTAGGCCCTAGTATATTGTACTTTGTGTGTTAACTCGTAAAAGTTTACTTTTGTCAATATAATCTACTGGAGGAAATTCATAGGAAGCGCGAAATTATAAGTCGAAAGGTTTATCTCTTTATACAGTTAAAGTTATCTATAGCGCCTCCTCTTGGGTCTCACCGAAATAGGGTGCTATAGAGAAGAGGTGCTATAGACAGGTCACTTTTAATGTAAATCGCATCGTACTACGTATTTAAAACCGGGCGCTATAGAGAGGAAGGCGCTATTTAGAGGGGGCGCTATAGACAGATCACTTTTAATGTAAATCGCATCGTACTACGTATTTAAAATCGGGCGCTATAGAGAGGAAGGCACTATTTAGAGGGGGCTCTATAGACAGGTCACTTTTAATGTAAATCGCATCGTATTACGTATTTAAAATCGGGCGCTATTTAAAGGGGGTGCAATAGACAGGTCACTTTTAATGTAAATCGCATCGTACTACGTATTTAAAATCGAGCGCTATAGAAAGGAAGGCGCTATTTATAGGGGGCGCTATAGACAGGTCTCTTTTAATGTAAATCGCATCGTACTACGTATTTAAAATCGGGCGGTATAGAAAGGAAGGCGCTATTTATAGGGGGCGCTATAGACAGTTTTTAACTGTACTTCCATCCATGTGCGAGTTGAAAGAAACGCTTGGTCTTATGATTTCTCGCTTTTTATGAATTGCTTGAGTAGATGATATACCCAATAGGTAGTGAGTCTAACTCAGCGAAACCATCATACAAAATGGCCCAAAGATTTCTTTATCGACAACCCTATTCTTTGTTCCCCCTCATGTTATTGGATGGGATCATGCGCATGCGTCACGATTGTCCAATAAGATCTCTCTGCATTGAAGACTCATCTTTTGATGAAAATTGCGTAGTTGAGTATTTCAGGTGTCTTATTGTCTGTGGTTTTAGCTTGGAACAAGTGTTCCTCATGTAGTTTACTATAGCTCCCTTGATACACCGTTTGGATTTATCGCTTTTTTTGAACACTTTCTTTTTTTTTTTTACTTAGAACTATATCGTAGCTATCATTAATAATTTTATCATTGTTGTTCACAAACAATTATTTATATTCTTATTCAATTATCATCAAGTTTTTGATTTTTTCACAATTATTAAACGATTGAATATAAGTGAAATGATCCTTTATTATATCTTCATAATAAAAAGGCATATATTGGATTGATATCTTTTATTCAATATAATATATGCCTTTTTATTATCTTATATCTTCATATATATTATATTTTATCAATAATATGGCCTATTTGAGATTTGAATAAAAAGTTTACATAGAGGAATATAAAGCAATAACGCGCCATCTATACATATATAATAAATACTTATATATAGAGGAATATAATTCGTGGATGGCTTTTCTTGATTTAACAAGAAATTGGGTTGGCCAAATATCAGGGAACAGGTTAAATCAATGTTTAGTTGATTTCTGTTTTACCAGATGGTGTTCTGCCTTCTGTAAAGCACATGTGCTCCTGGTCAGGATATGTCTTTATATTTAATATCAACACCTGACCCACTTATTTTATTTTTTTTCTATTGTTTTTCACATATCTGTATATGAACAAATTTCTTCAGCAAGGAAGACTTCCCCACCTTGAGAGAGTTTTCCTCCTTCTTTTATCTTTTATTTTTTTCTTTTGTTTTTTCATAGAGAAATATAAAGGCAAATATTCTGAGAGGCTCAACGTCTATCTTTTTCAAGCATTTATTCACATTTTGGACGCATATCTCTGTAAGTTTTGACGAAGAGAACCATTGATGGAATTTTCTGGAGCCTTTTTTTTTTTTTAATGGGAATCTCTATTTTTATTGTTTATACTGTATTTATATTGAAACAACGATGAACCCTCTATTCACCATAGAAAAATAAACATAGGTCGGTAAGAAAAGCTTCTTTTATAAGAGGATGATTTTACAAGCTTTTTGGAAAGAGGCCCATCTTGAGGATCGTCTTTTCCAAAAGCTTTTACGAACGTGTTCCTATATTAACACAAAGCAATAACGCGCCATCTATATATATAAAATGAAAGGATTTTAAAGCATTAATGTTTCTTTTATACATAATACAAACTTCTACTGTCCTTACTGTGATAAGAAAATACATTTGGAGGGCTTGGCTCATCAGTGGTGAACCCTCCCAGCGGTTTCGCCAATTTAATCCACCAGACCGCTTCTCAGAGCTCTAATACTGTATTGGACGATTCTGCTTATATACGCGGCACTAAAGGATGGAATCTCAGAATTGGTTTTCAAGAAAACTATGGACATAAGCTTATAGGACAGTAGAATTACATTCAAATATTTGCATCGATCAATGTTCTTCCGCAAACAATAAAGACAAGGTCAGTTAGGCATAAATTAACACAAAGCAATAACGCGACATCTATACATATAAAATGATAAGCTGATGATAAGCCCTCCCAATATATTTTTTTCTTCGCAGTAAGGACAGTAGAAGTTTGTATTATGTATAAAAGAAACATTCGTGCTTTTAAATCCTTTCATTTTATATGTATAGATGGCGCGTTATTGCTTTGTGTTAGTTTAATTTTTGTAACAAATAACTAAGAATGTTAATAAATTATATTGAATTGTCTACCACTCATACCACAGAAAGGCCGATATGGTATCTATACCAGCTGAGGACATCATCTATATATCCATGTTTCTGATGGAACTACCATTTCAACCGAAGATTTACCTCCGAATATCTGTTGAAATATCTTTGAGATTATCCTGGATATTTGATGTAATCCAGAACTGAAGACATCACAATCTTATTCAACCTTTTCATATTCGTCTGATATTCCAAAGTTCTGCATTTTATTTATGGATATTCTGGCACAAAATTTAACCTTTAATAAATTCAAAGAATACAGCCTATATACTTGATATAAGGTTATCCCAAAAGTTCGTATTTTTCTTATTACTTGGTGAATAATATTATTAGGGCGAATACATAATAAAAATAATACAATTACTTTATACATAATACAAAGACATTATACATAACGTAGAAATATCGAGTATTTCTATCTTTAGAGATGAAGAGTATGAAAGGATGAATTGTGAAGAGTAATGATAAACGGAAAAATAAAAGTGTCCAGGGATGGGTTACTTACTAATGCATTTTTTTATTAGTTATATAATCAAATTTGAATAATATACTTAATAAATGATATTGAAGTAAATGAAATAAGAATCAATTAATCCTACACATTTTATCACCAATAGATCTAAATCAGAAGGTCAAAAAATATATAATTTTTATATAATAAGATAAATCTATTTAATAAGCTTGTTTTTACAAACGACTTTAAAATAACTTTTCAAGATTTGTAATAAATCTGTAATATAAAAATAAAATTACCTGAAAAAATATAGAATGCAAGTCTGAACTTGTTATTAGCTATTGCATTTTTTACCAGGTTGTTGGCCATAAGCAAGTTTAATATAAGATGTGGAGATTAAGTTGAGTAAAAGCATATTTTTTTACAGTAACAGTCTATATTTAAACTGGGTAAAAACACTCCAAAATCTCGCTTGATTATTTATAGCCTAGGGTCAAAAAAGTTTTTTTTTTTTTTATTCACTGAAAGTTCACCTTTCTTGACAGATATTATTCCGGAGAAGCTAGGCGTTGACTGAAAAAAACCAAATATTTAGAGATTTTTTCAAATATTTGGATAGATTTCTGGGCAAATTTTATTTTTGTGGCTTCTCTAACCCACCAATTTAGTCTATATTACGGCTAACATCTTGAATCAATATTTGAATATGGGCGAAGAAAATTCGATTTTTTTTTAGAAAAGTTGTCTATTTCTTTCCACAAAAAGGAGAGAAAAAAAATTAATAAATGTAGAAAAATATTTTTAAAATTTTAAACTATATTTTTGTGCTTTAACTCTCGATTTTTGTTTGAATTGTTTTAAAAGTGAGTTCATTTTTTAAAAGAGGGGAGTTTATTTATAATGATTGAGAGAAATTTTCTGACAAAAATGGAATTTTTTACAACCCGGACAGCACCAAAAGGTGGGAAATATAAATTTGCTATTTTATCGTCTGAAAATATATCCAGATATATGAAATCTTGCATTTTATTGCTTCTCTTGACACCACCTCCTTTAATATTCCAAAATAAAATTGTGGAAAGCCAAATATTATTTCCATATTTTATACTTAATTAATATTTACCAAAAACGTTTATTTTATTATTATATTTTCAAATGTGTTTAAAATTTCGTTGACACAAACGAAATATTTATTTTTATATTATTATTTGTTTTGAAATTTCTTTTTTAGAAATAGTAAGTATGGGTTTTATTTATAGAATATTGTGATTTTTAATCCTTTATTTCTACTTTAGTTATGAATATATTTGTTAACACAACGTTGTACCAAAAGTTCGTAAACACTTGCAAAAAATTGAAATACCAATATTATTCGCCGTTATGTATAATGTCTTTGTATTATGTATAAAGTAATTGTATTATGTGTTATTATATATTCATCGTAATAAGAAAAACACGAACTTTTGAGACAACCTTTTATATTAATTTCAATTTTTTTTCTGTGAATCAAAATTTGAATACAGTTTTTTTTAAATATTTGATATATAGAGATATTTTTACGAAATATATATCGTATAGATTTTCAAAATCCATATATGTAAAATATATCAAGAAATTCTTCTGAAATATAACAATCACAATCACACGTCCTTAGCGACAATGGCTCCTACTTTACGCCTTATAAATGTTTTTCCTTCAGTACACCCAGACACCACCGTGCGTCCAATTGTCTCATTCAGAGCAACACTAACTATAAGATAGACATTTCAAACAGAATTTATGATTTTTTTAGGTACAGTAAACTCTCCTATAACGCGATTAATGTGTTCCGTGTTGTATGAAATCGCGTTATAGGAATTCGCGTTGTACGAAATAAAACTTGCATAACGCGAATGTTGTTAGGGTAAATTTGTTTTATTTTATAACGCGTTATACGAAAATTCGCGTTGTATAAATATATTTGTCGCAATTTTTTCATCGCGTTGTAAAAACTCGCGTTATAGGAGAGTCTACTGTATATAAATTCTAAAAATAAATAAACACTACACTTGTATAGGCTATAATACAATATAATGCGGCTTGTGATTGTAAAACGACATTCGAAAATTATCCCACATGTGTTTCTTTTGAACGAAAAATCAAAATTTATTTTAAGGAGAAATAACGATTATTTCTAACCTTAAAGATGAAGTATGAAAGGATGAATTGTGAAGTGTAATGATAACCATATGTGGGATAATTTCCGAATTTCGTTTTACAACTTATAGGCTATATTCATCAGATCAATTTAAAATTTAACTTTTTTTTCACATATTAACCATTCACCTTTTTAATAAAATATAAAATAAAATTTACGAGCTACGATAGTTTTAAAATTAAGTTATTTATCAGAATTTAAAAGTATATTTTTTTCGTATCATTCTTATTGTATCGTAGAAATCAAGTCTTTGTATATCTGAAGATGTGAAAGTATTTATTGATGACGTCACTGCGACTAGTCGACAATTATTAACAACTCAACAAAACTATCTACAGCTGGAGAATCTTGAGTAAGCAAGCAAAGAAATATTTTGATCATAATTTTACATAAACAGATTAATATATATTTATATAATCTGTTTAATAGTTTCATTGAATAATTAAATTAAAATAATAAATTATTTCTTCGTCACAATATTATGCTCTTTTCTTAATCTGAATTTGTAGATTTCATATTTTTTTCCATCATTCCTAGTATACGTGGTACAGGCTATGATAATCATGGTGGGTAGTTAGTGACTGCTTTTACTGTAAGTGTACCACATGTCTACACATGTCTTCTCTCTGTAGAATGAATTATATTTGTTCGATTTGTTTAACATATGGGAAATAACACGTTCTTCTGTGTGGAAAAAAGGAATCCTTTGCTTTCAAAATAATGCCATTATTGGATATAGCAAAATAAAACGGAGAATGAAGAGATGTATCTTATATACCTATCCCCCGATTTACACGGTACTTGTTTTACACGTTTTCGCTTTTACACGGTTTTCCAAATAAGTTTTTTTGTTTGTTTTTATCGCACTATACTAAATGCTACTGTGATTGAACACATGCGCTGTGTACACATCTCACAAGGAATCCCGAGCTTATGTGCTGAATACATATTTTAACCTGTCAATGCATTTTATTTTTATTTCTGTGTACACCTATCCCCCGATTTACACGTTTTTCTCAGGAATGTATCTACCGTGTAAATCGGGGGATAGGTGTACTAACTTTATTAGAAATCTTTCGGACGCATACGTTTTTCTACAGGCTTTACAATGACAAAAAGAAAGAGGTACGAGATGAATATTAATAAGATAAGATGTTTTTGCATACAAGAAAAAATATAGTATAATATAATACACTGCGGCTTGTGATTGCAAAACGACACTTGAAGTTACACCGCATGAGTTTCTTTTCAATGAAAAATCAAAATTCCCATCTCTGGACACTTTTAATTTTCCGTTTATCATTACTCTTCATAATTCACCCTTTCATACCTCATCTAAAAAGGTTAGAAATAGTCAATATTTCATCTTGAAATTAAATTTTGATTTTTCATTGAAAAGAAACTCATGCGGTGTAACTTCAAGTGTCGTTTTGCAAAAAGATATATTATTAATTAATATAGTAAATACTATATTTTTCTCGTATGTATAAAAACATCTTATTAATACTTATCTCGTACTTTTTTCTGTTTAGTCATTGTAAAAGCCGGTAGAAGGACATCCGAAAGCTTGTTAATAAAGATCGTATAAGATATACTCTTCAATCTCCTTTTTATTTTGCTATATCGAATAATATTTTGAAAGCAAAATATTCCTTTTTCCACACAGAGAACATATTATTTTCCATATGTTAAACAAATCGATCAAAAATAATTCCTTCAATAGAGAAAAGACATTGTAGACATATGGTACACTTACAATAAAAGCAGTTGCTAACTACCCACCATGATTATTATGGCCTGTACCACCTGTGTACTAGGGATAAAAAAAAAAGAAATATACAAATTCAGATTAAGAAAAGAGCATAATATGAAAGATACGAAAAAATACATGTTTATAAATTCTGATAAATAACTTATTTTTAAAACTATTATAGCCTGTAAATTTTATTTAAAAGGTTAATAGGTGAAAAAAAAAGTAATTTTTAAATTGATCTGATAAATATAACCTACAAGTTGTAAAACGACATCCGGAAATTATCCCACATGTGGTTATCATTACTCTTCACAATTCATCCTTTCATACTTCATCTCTAAGGTTAGAAATAATCGTTATTTCTCCTTAAAACAAATTTTGATTTTTCGTTGAAAAGAAACACATTAGGGATTTTATTTTGCTATTTTAATTCGAAGAGTTTAATTTAGTCGATTATTCGATATTCTTTGTTCAGCATTAGATACCAAAATGTCTATTAGATATAGAGAGACGGAAGAACAGCTACCGAATTGTCCATTAGACGTAGCGACGAAAGTCACCGTCAGATATAGCGACAAAGGGGATGATCCACTCCAAGTGCCATCAATGTTTCAAGAGACGCTGCTCGAGGCAAAGAGATCAACGACATAAGATAACTCCGATTATCTGCTCGGACAACAAAAAGGATTGGCGACTCGAGCTGTCCAGTGATATTAGATGGACAACCGTGTTTAGACAACAGCTGTCTGGGGGAGAGATATTATATGACAGTCCCTTACTTAATCCTTCCACCCCTCCCCCTCTCCCCTAATCCTCTTATATTAATTAAGTCAACGAGATGGGCAAAAAGTGACGCCCCCATTGTTGACGGGTGGCTTGGAGGCCACCGTTAGTCAGCTGGGAACGCAGTCTGTTGACCGAGTCTGGGCTTGTTTGATCCCACGGGTCGCTCATAACGGCGAGAACTCCTGTGGTTTGATGCTACAAGTCTTCTTCTTTCTTATCTCCACTCAATCGTTCATAACTGGGTGAAGTAGAATGTATCTGCATTTGTCAATAAGACTGGGAGCACTACTCAGTGGCAGACCAACTTAGCTCTAAAATAAATGGCCGCCTCTGACATGAGGAACAGACGCCATGTGCAGATGCTCCTAACATGGAGTACAAACGCTGCTCATCCTGTATTCCTGGATTAGGAGCCCCTATAGGGTACTATCAGCCGGACCAGCTGAGCCCAGGTTTTTTAGTGAGCTTGTTACTGCTCCCCCTCCTCCTTTTTCATCCGGGCTTGGGACCGGCAAAGGCGGAGTTGATGCTACAAGTTAAATTGAACAATAGATTCAAAAAACTTCTTCCTAAAGGTCAAACATGTCAATTGAACAATCATATCAAAACAGGTTTTATCCCTGAAGCTTAACAAGATTGTTTTCTCCTTATAGAAAATCAAACACATATATAAAATTTGAATTTTTAAATCTATTTCTCCTCAACCAATAGGTTGGTTGCTTGAAGAATTACATAATCTCTCACTTCCCCTAGTCTTTCTTTCATTAACATACCTCTTTCCTCTGCCTTAACGGTCGCCCAGATGGTACATCGAACTCAAGACAGAGATGGCTGGCGTCGCATCGTATTTGGGATGTAATACGTGCAGTACAACGTTCGATCGTGATTAAAATTATTTATGTCTTTCTTCCATTACATCTATACACATCTTTCCTCTGGCTTAACGTTCACCGAGATGGTACATCGAGCTCAAGACAGAGATGGCTGGCGTCGCATCGTATTTGGGATGGAATACGTACAGTACAACGTTCGCTCGCGAATGAAATTATTTATGTCTTTCTTCCATTACATCTATACACATCTTTCCTCTTGCTTAACGGTCGCCGAGATGGTAGATCGAACTCAAGACAGAAATAACAGTACAACGTTCGCTCGCGAATAAAATTATTTATGTCTTTCTTCCATTACATCTATACACATTTTTACTCTGGCTTAACGGTCACCGAGATGGTACATCGAGCTCAAGACAGAGATAGCTGGCGTCGCATCGTATTTGGGATGTAATACGTACAGTACAACGTTCGATCACGAATAAAATTATTTATGTCTTTCTTCCATTACATCTATACACATTTTTACTCTGGCTTAACGGTCACCGAGATGGTACATCGAGCTCAAGACAGAGATAGCTGGTGTCGTATCGTATTTGGGATGTAATACGTACAGTACAACGTTCGATCACGAATAAAATTATTTATGTCTTTCTTCCATTACATCTATACACATTTTTACTCTGGCTTAACGGTCACCGAGATGGTACATCGAGCTCAAGACAGAGATAGCTGGTGTCGTATCGTATTTGGGATGTAATACGTACAGTACAACGTTCGATCACGAATAAAATTATTTATGTCTTTCTTCCATTACATCTATACACATTTTTACTCTGGCTTAACGGTCACCGAGATGGTACATCGAGCTCAAGACAGAGATGGCTGGCGTCGTATCGTATTTGGGATGTAATACGTACAGTACAACGTTCGATCACGAATAAAATTATTTATGTCTTTCTTCCATTACATCTATACACATTTTTACTCTGGCTTAACGGTCACCGAGATGGTACATCGAGCTCAAGACAGAGATGGCTGGTGTCGTATCGTATTTGGGATGTAATACGTACAGTACAACGTTCGATCACGAATAAAATTATTTATGTCTTTCTTCCATATATCCTTTCATCTATAAACCTTTTTCTACGCTGAATAAATGCAAAATACGAAAGGTATGGAACAAAGTATTTGGTTTAAGGATAAAAAATCTTGGATCAAATAACTTGTAAATGGCTGTTGTGGAATATAAAGGATTGTATGGAAGGTAGAAAGTCAATTTTTGTGGCCGCTTGAAATGGCATTTTTGAAATAATGGGCGCCGATAGCAAAAGTTGACAATTCTAGTCTGGTGGCTGACTTCATAAATGAGTAACCATTGTAAATGACAGGTTATATATATTTTAGTGTAGAAATCAAGTCTTTGTATATCTGGAGATGTGAAAGTATTTATTGATGACGTCACGGCGACTAGTCGACAAATATTAACAACTCAACAAAACTATCTACAGCTGGAGAATCTTGAACAAGCAAGCAAAGAAATATTTTAAAGATGATTTTACAAATACAGAGTAATATATTTTTGAAAATAGAGCAATCCATAGATAAATCTTTAATTAAAAAGGCATACTGTATATTGGATCAAAATATCATTTATTTTACCAATATTTCAGTTGGCTGAACGCCAACCTTTATCAAGGTGTTATAACATTTCAAAGTGTGTTAATGTGGTGCTGAATTTGTTGTTAACACACTTTGAAATGTTATAACACCTTGATAAAGGTTGGCGTTCAGCCAACTGAAATATTGGTAAAATAAATGATATTTTGATCCAATATATGCCTTTTTAATTAAAGAGTAATATATATTTTTATAATCTGTTGATTATTTTCATTGAGAATAATATTAAATTAAATAATAAATTATTTTTCTTCGCCATAATATTTTTATATAAACGTTCCTCCTAAAGATGTTTTTTAAACAAGGGTTAGGTATCAATTGAATAAATTATCAAAAGAACATAATAATCTGATAGTTGTATCTATAAAATGAAGACAATTAATCACATACTGTTATTAAGACATATTGTTTTCTTATTACCTATTTAAATTTGTCTTCATTTGCCGGGTCAAAGGCTTATATAAATGTTTATAGATTTTATTATAAGGTTATCCTAAAGGTTCGTGTTTTTTTTAAAACCTCGTCTTTCTTATTGGCGAATAATATTATTACAGCGAATACATAATAATACATAATACAATTACTTTATACATAATGCAAATACATTATACATAACGCCGAATAGCATTGGTATTTTATTTTTTTGCAAATGTTTACGAACATTTGGGACACAATTGTGAAATTGGGTGATTTCTGTTTAGCAGAAGACTAAAGTAGTGTCCATAAATTGTAGTCGACCATTGGAGAAGGGAAATGATTTTTCCCATTTCTGGAACGTCGCTCGAGTAATTTAGAAATTCCTTACGACAAATAATTGAACGATCCACAGAGCATTCCACCAATGAACAGGTGAAGAATCCACATCAGTCGAAAACCTAGTAAATTGAGATATAAAAAGTGAAAAATAAGGCAAGAACAACAGTCAGGAACGTAGAGAGAGGGGGGAGAAAAAAAGGCAAGAAATATGTGGAGAGGGGTGGATGAAAATTAATAATGAAGAAGTGAAGGCATGAACACATGGGTCCACCCTCGACGTCGATTGGAGGAGCAACAACAGAAAAAAAAAAAAAGATTCGATATCTCATTATTTGGACTGAGGGTATGGATCGATGGCAGTATTGGTTTCCTTTAAAAAATCGATGAGGGGAAGGAACGATTTTTTTTACCGCCCCACCCTGGAATAGCAAGTAGAGGGTCAGCAAATCCTCTGTGCGGGATTACCAGCCTCCTCTTTCATTTGTCCAGACAAACCCAGACTAACCAAAATCCTAACTGAATCTCCTCATTTGTCTGGATTGGATCTCTACCACTTCGGCCGTAACTTGCTCGGATGATGTTGGAAGTGATAGGAAATATTGTCCGATTGTCCTTCTCAACTCATATCAACGCTAAACAATCTCTACAGAGATTCATACAAATTTGTAACAGATAAATGTACTGTCAATGTGTTTCTTTTCAATAATAAAATCAAATATGAGGTTGTCCCAAAAGTTCGTAAACATATTATATTTTACAAGTGTTTACGAAATTTTGGGACAACTTTAGTAATATTGGTAACCTTGGTAAAATTATAACAGAATTCTTAGAGAAGAATGATTTAATCTCTGATGTTCTATATCAAGGGTGGTCAATCAGTAGGTGGGCCAAGTTTCAGAATTACAAGGTTGTCCTAAACGTTCGTAAGCACTTGCAAAATATAAATCATAATATGTTTACAAACTTTTGGGACATCCTTGTAATAATTCTATAGACGTTAATGCAATGATATAAGTTATTGAATGAGCGGGTGTAACAAATAAATTAACTGGCGATGTGTTTCCTTTCAATAATATCATCAAATATTATCTCTACAGGCCTTACTGCAATGATATAAGTTATTGAATGAGAGGGTGTAACAAATATATTTACTGGCAATGAGTTTCTTTTCAATAATATCATTAAATATTATCTCTACAGACCTTACTGCAATGATATTTCTATACAGCGGCCACGTTTCCTTGTCTGTCTAAACTTGCACGATTCATCGTAGTCATATATTTTATGTTGACATGCATAATATTGAAAGTGTAAATGCGACAATATTGCCAAACAGGCTGCTTCAAGAGTCCCATAGTCTTCCTCTAACGACAGCATCAATATTGAAGTCCACAGAAGTGACGAGCAAGATGCCTCAAGAGTCCCATAGTCTTCCTCTAACGATAACATCAATATTGGAGTCCACAGAAGTGACGAACAAGATGTCTCAAGAGTCCCATAGTCTTCCTCTAACGATAACATCAATATTGGAGTCCACAGAAGTGACGAACAAGATGCCTCAAGAGTCCCATAGTCTTCCTCTAACGACAACATCAATATTGGAGTCGACAGAAGTGACGAGCAAGATGCCCCAAGAGTCCCATAGTCTTCCTCTAACGACAACATCAATATTGTAGTCCACAGAAGTGACGAGCAAGATTCCTCAAGAGTCCCATAGTCTTCCTCTAACGACAACATCAATATTGTAGCCCACAGAAGTGACGAGCAAGATTCCTCAAGAGTCCCATAGTCTTCCTCTAACGATAACACCAATATTGAAATCTACAGAAGTGACAAGCAAGATGCCTCAAGAGACCCATAGTCTTCCTCTAACGAAAACATCAATATTGGAGTCCACAGAAGTGACGAACAAGATGTCTCAAGAGTCCCATAGTCTTCCTCTAACGAAAACATCAATATTGTAGTCCACAGAAGTGACGAGCAAGATGCCCCAAGAGTCCCATAGTCTTCCTCTAACGACAGCATCAATATTGAAGTCCACAGAAGTGACGAGCAAGATGCCTCAAGAGTCCCATAGTCTTCCTCTAACGATAACATCAATATTGGAGTCCACAGAAGTGACGAACAAGATGCCCCAAGAGTCCCATAGTCTTCCTCTAACGACAACATCAATATTGAAGTCCACAGAAGTGACGAGCAAGATGCCTCAAGAGTCCCATAGTCTTCCTCTAACGACAACATCAATATTGGAGTCGACAGAAGTGACGAGCAAGATGCCCCAAGAGTCCCATAGTCTTCCTCTAACGACAACATCAATATTGTAGTCCACAGAAGTGACGAGCAAGATTCCTCAAGAGTCCCATAGTCTTCCTCTAACGACAACATCAATATTGTAGCCCACAGAAGTGACGAGCAAGATTCCTCAAGAGTCCCATAGTCTTCCTCTAACGATAACACCAATATTGAAATCTACAGAAGTGACAAGCAAGATGCCTCAAGAGACCCATAGTCTTCCTCTAACGAAAACATCAATATTGGAGTCCACAGAAGTGACGAACAAGATGTCTCAAGAGTCCCATAGTCTTCCTCTAACGAAAACATCAATATTGGAGTCCACAGAAGTGACGAACAAGATGTCTCAAGAGTCCCATAGTCTTCCTCTAACGATAACATCAATATTGGAGTCAACAGAAGTGACGAACAAGATGTCTCAAGAGTCCCATAGTCTTCCTCTAACGACAACATCAATATTGGAGTCCACAGAAGTGACGAACAAGATGTCTCAAGAGTCCCGTAGTCTTCCTCTAACGACAACATCAATATTGGAGTCCACAGAAGTGACGAACAAGATGTCTCAAGAGTCCCGTAGTCTTCCTCTAACGACAACATCAATATTGGAGTCCACAGAAGTGACGAACAAGATGTCTCAAGAGTCACGTAGTCTTCCTCTAACGACAACATCAATATTGGAATCCACAGAAGTGACGAACAAGATGTCTCAAGAGTCCCGTAGTCTTCCTCTAACGACAACATCAATATTGTAGTCCACAGAAGTGACCAGCAAGATGTCTCAAGAGTCCCATAGTCTTCCTCTAACGATAACATCAATATTGGAGTCCACAGAAGTGACCAGCAAGATGCCTCAAGAGTCCCATAGTCTTCCTCTAACGACAACATCAATATTGTAGTCCACAGAAGTGACGAACAAGATGTCTCAAGAGTCCCATAGTCTTCCTCTAACGACAACATCAATATTGGAGTCCACAGAAGTGACGAACAAGATGTCTCAAGAGTCCCATAGTCTTCCTCTAACGACAACATCAATATTGGAGTCCACAGAAGTGACCAGCAAGATGTCTCAAGAGTCCCATAGTCTTCCTCTAACGATAACATCAATATTGGAGTCCACAGAAGTGACCAGCAAGATGCCTCAAGAGTCCCATAGTCTTCCTCTAACGACAACATCAATATTGTAGTCCACAGAAGTGACGAACAAGATGTCTCAAGAGTCCCATAGTCTTCCTCTAACGACAACATCAATATTGGAGTCCACAGAAGTGACGAACAAGATGTCTCAAGAGTCCCATAGTCTTCCTCTAACGACAACATCAATATTGGAGTCCACAGAAGTGACCAGCAAGATGTCTCAAGAGTCCCATAGTCTTCCTCTAACGATAACACCAATATTGAAGTCCACAGAAGAGACGTAAAGGCTGTCTCCTCAATTCTCCAACAATATTTGAGTCATCGTTTCTGAAATCACCAGAAGTTTTGAGCCACTAGAGTTCTACAGTTTTTTCTCAGACGACCAAGTCGTGTCAAACATCAATATTGAAGACCACAGAAGTGTCAAGCAGTCTTCCAATGAGGACATCAATGTCAAAAGAAGTGACGAGAACCTCTCTCTCTCTCACGCCGCACCTCCAGAAAATCAATCGTTCCCTGGGGGAAAGGTATCAGAGTGGCAAAATCCCCAGCGGGGATCATTCAATCTATGGAAATTCCCCCGTCGTTGAGATGATAGAAATCCTCATTGACTTGTTGTCATTACAGCCCACGTCCCTAGCAGTCATTGCTGATATGAAGAACGACCAATAGTGAATGACACCAGATTTAAGACTACATAGCTATCATGACTTATTGCTAGTACACGAAAAGTAAAACTGTTTCTTTTATTTAAATAATTTCTATCAATATTTTCAGTATCAGTATGTTCTGAAAAACGAAGCAAATAATACCTTCCTAAGCTCTTTTCCCCTAGAAATCCCTAAATACTTTCGTCCAAACTTTTATAATACACAATTTGTTACAAACCACGGAAATTTCAAAAGTTTTTTTTTAATAGAATAAAGGCAGTGGAGGATTCAAGTTGTTTTTGTGGTATTGAGGAACAAACTTCAAGACATCTACTGATCGATTGCCCAGCATTTCAAGATTATAGAATGAAGAATGAACTAGTTGTTTATGAACTTAACGATTTGATTTTCCGATAAAAAATCATATTTAAAGTTTAATTCATTTTGTAAATACATTCTAAACTTTCAACAAAATCTGGATCTCTAGTGTTTTCATGTGTTGAATAATGTAAATAACTTATGTAAATAAACATTTCTCCTTGTTTGGCGCAAATATCCCTTGCGGGATATAGCGCTTTGGAAATTAAATAATTGTAATTGTAATCAATATTTGAATGAGTCATAAGTATAAGGTTTTATCGAGGAAGAGAAACCAAGTTGAATATAAAGCCAAACGAATTTGTAGTAGTAGTTTTCTATACGTACTTGTGCTTAAATTGTTTAGCAAAATGACAATGTCATCTTGCAGGACTCTGTGAAAGATTTGCCATTCTTTGAAAACTTCATTGATTTCTTCCAACATTCTCTATGGTAAAGATTTGTTTAGGAATCTGTCTACAAGGTTGTCCCAAAAGTTCGTAAACATATTATGATTTATATTTTACAAGTGTTTACAAACTTTTGGGACAACCTTGTAATTCTGAAACTTGGCCCACCTGCTGATTGGCCACCCTTGATATAGAACAAGCATGTCAAACTCGCGGCCCGCGGGCCTCATGCGGCCCACAACGAATAAATTTGCGGCCCACCAGACAATATATTTTAATTAAAAAATTTTTATAAATTAAAAAAATAATAATAAAAATGTGTAGTCTAATTTTTAAAAATTGTAATTATACATCATTTATTTATTAATAACGAACCACTGGTCGCCATACATAAGTCGTAAGGACCGGCGGCAGTGCCTCCAACACCCCCACTGCCTGCGCCTTGGCCTGCCGAGCCAGCACCACCCGCTCCCCAAGAGAGGGAGTCGACGCCGGCCATGGCCAAACGTTGCGATGAATTGCAACTTTTAACCATCCAATTGATGAAGGAACTCAACCTCTGGCCACAACTGGACTCTTTATACCCTGACCTCGTGGAAGCGGTGCTATACCCTGAGGATAGGAAGGGCTTCCTCAGGAGACTTTCGCCGGGGAACAAGAGAGCTATCATCCAAGTCCTGGACAAGCTTTCCGAGCACACTCGGGACTTACACTCCCTTACTCTCAGGGACCTATCTGAGCTTAGGGCCGCCTTGCCGTCCGACCTCCTGTTGAAATAATTGTAAAATAATTGTAAATATTTAAGCTTTCTCTCCGGAGTGTACTAATTGACTGTGCAGTCAATAAAATCTGTTTAATTGGGTACATAAGTCGTAAGTTTTGATAAAATTATACCTACATACATAACGTATGTACATCGCCATAAGTATTGTGTGCCTTAAAGTTTCCTATGAAATTATGTCCATGTTTGGAAGTACTTATCGGTGCGAGCAGTTATTTTTACTTATGAAAGGAAATAAGTCTCCAATCAGATCGAGAATTACTGAAGTTCACCTTGGGTCAGTTTAAAATTAATCACTGCGAACAAGATTTCCCCCGAATTAGGAAAGATGGTAGCAGAAAAGAGGTTCCAAATATCAGAGAGAAAATATTAACTTTACTTTCTTTTTTCTTATTAGTATTTTTAAAAATAAACCTACATAGATGTTACTATAAAAATTTAATTACTTGCTTTCTTTTTTTTGCGACCCACATAATCTTATTACTTTTTTATTTGGCCCGTGTTAGGATTTGAGTTTGACATGCTTGGTATAGGCTGTACAATTCGTCATGTTAAACTTAGAAACACACCTCAGCAAGAAGTTAACTAAATAAAAGAGGATGTCACACAGCCGGTCTGGGAGGGAGCAATATCTGGGGATTACCTCGCAACCAACGGCTGAATGCCACCGGGAAATGAGACCACGGGCCGTTAACAGATGGTCCTTTAATATGACTTCTGTCAAGCGTGAAGACTGGTCACTCGAGCTAATCATCCTGCCCCCAGATGTGACTGTCCACACATAGAATGAACGGACGCTCATTTGACTTGGTAATCACCACATGCATGAAAAACACTGTAGTGGCCACTTCAACAATATTACACAGAGTTTAATAATCTATTTAATTCTCCTGAACATTAATTAAACACAAAGCAATAACGCGTCATCTATACACATAAAATGAAATAATTTAAAAGTACGAATGTTTCTTTTATACATAATACAAACTTCTACTGTCCTTACTGCGATGAAAAAATATATTGGGAGGGCTTGGCTCATCAGTGGTGAACCCTCCCTGCGGTTTCGCCAATTTGCGGAAGAGCATTGCTCGATGCAAATATTTGAATGTAATTCTACTATTCTATAAGCTTATGTCCATAGCGTTCTTGAAACCCATTTCTGAGATTCCACCCTTCAGTGTAGCATATATAAGCAGAATCGTCCAATACAGTATTAGAGCTCTGAGAAGCGGTCTGGTGGATTAAAATTGGCGAAACCGCAGGGAGGATTCACCACTGATGAGCCAGGACCTCCCAATATATTTTTTTCATCGCAGTAAGGACAGTAGAAGTTTGTATTATGTATAAAAGAAACATTCGTGCTTTTAAATCCTTTCATTTTATATGTATTAAACAATTTAAAAAGTTTCCAAAGATGAGTATCTTTTTTATTTTAAAACCATCTCAAACTTGCAGACATCTCTGTCCCTCTACAAGAGAATTTATATAATGAATAAAACACTGCTTGATGACAAACTATTACAGATATATATATATATGTTGTAATATATTCCAATATATCTATGTCTCCATGTATTATAGTTATAATGTAATTGCCAAAGTGACAAATAAAATTTCGAGTGAGTGACAGTCGACGCCAGTAGGAGGAAAGAGGTCCGAAAAACAAGTCGGGTTCCTGGGTGTGCCCTTTCTTACTCAAACAGATTAGTCGGCTTTGAGACAATGCTTACAGACCCCTCTAGACAGCCCTCCCCTGACTGGCGTCGGCTACATTTGCTCTCGCCATCTCTATGGTGCCATCCGACATGCCTCGTCCTTTTGTGTAATCCCAATCACGCCTGAACCCACTCTAAACATTGTGGCCACCACGACTGCAACCAACATGCCACACTACAGGATACAACAACTATACATTACTACATATATATGTAGTAATGTAGATTATGCTTTTGGATGACTGTAGTGTAGCATGTTGGTATGAAGCAGTCGTGGTTGTTGAGTGATGGGTGGTAAGGACACACAGGAGACAGAGGTCCCGTGAGGAAATAGAACGGGGAGGAAAGATAGAAGAACAACCCCTAGAACAACTGGTGTCGAGACCACCTCGGTGAGAACTGAACCTTGATCATCCCGTCTAGCCGCTTTAAATAAGATAAATCCCCTAGGGGAGAATGAAGTCGTGATACTTGTTTACCAAGGGGGTTGTTTGTTAACCTGGCTATCTTCCCTTGTACTTCCACACAGGCCATTTTATTTTACGTATTTCCAAATATTATTAAAATAAACAAGTATCAGAGTCATCAGTCAACAATCAATTCTGTCATCGTTTGCTTTTGTAAATGGAATAAATACCCAAATATGGCCATTTCTTATAAGCATCGGTGGTTCAGTGGTAGAATGCTCGCCTGCCACGCGGGCGGCCCGGGTTCGATTCCCGGCCGATGCATTTTTTTTTTTTTTTACAATTTTTAAAACTCATTTATATTATTAAAATATACAAGTATCAGATTCATCAATTCTGTCATCGTTTGCTTTTGTGAATGGAATGCTTTTATGAAGGGATACGTAAAATACGTAACTAATATGACTGAAATTTTAGCAGTATGAATAGTAGAATCTGGAAAAAATTATATTGAATATTTCAGGTCTCTATCCCGAATATTCTTCGAGTTATTTGCAAATTTGAGTTGCAAATTTGCTCTTTCGCTCGCAAGCAGCGCCTCTAGCGGTGAAGATGGGAGGTAATATCAGCTGACCTAATATACATGTAAAACGTGTTTTAACAGGACATGGAAAAAAATATGGAAGAGATATTTGTCGCATTTTTAGCCAAGAAAATTTGAAATTGACAGGTTCTGGGCAAAAATAGTTGTTCTTCTTAGTCAGAAAATGATTATGACAATATTGCTGTATCATATTTGATTATCAGATACAAAATTATATCCGGAAAAATTCCAAAAAGCACAGACCAAGGGTGAAGCCAGTTCATTTTAAGTATGCAGGAACAAAATTCTAACAGAAAAGCATTCATTCGAGCAGAAGACACAAAGCCAGATCATCTCTTTATAAAAATATCGCTTCTCAGACACAAAGTTTGGAGCGGGACGTTTCACAAGAATGACATCCACGGCGCCAATTTATAATTGTAACGAATAGTATTTGAATAAAAGCATTTAATCGGGTAAAACCCGGGCGTTGCCCGGGTCATTCGGCTAGTTATATATATAAAGGTTTATATTGCTTAAAGAGATAGAGAGACATTTCTAGAAATATTTGATGTCTTATTAAAGGTATAATGACAGTATAGCAACTAACTGTTCTGCTACAATGACACGTAACTGCCAATGCTGCAGCGTGAACTTGTTATAGTTTATTTTTATACCTAATCTTCAGACAAAATTTATTCTTTTGATGGTAACAATGCTGTTACCGAAACGACACACACTATTGAATTATTTGGATTAGGTGTTATTTTGTTATGTCAGGTGTTGATAGTTAAAACAAAAGAGAATCATATCTTGACAGTTCGTATGAGCATTTTTAGATAGCAGAGCGCCATCTATTGGTGCAAAAATCAACTAAACGTTGATTTAACTTGTTCCATGATATATGGCTAACTCAATTTCTTGATATATCAAGAAAAATTAAATATAAATAGCATATATAACTAGAAACCTGAAACAGTATATGTTTATATAAAAATAATAATTTAAAAGTAATTTTAGACAATGATATTCATGATAAAAATTAATACTAAAACATTCAGTACGTTTGTTTGATAATGTTAACAATGCTGAAACGTCACATATTATTTATTTATTAGGATTTTGTCATATTACCTTGTGTTTATTATCTATAACACACTATTTATTTGGATTTGGTCTTATTACCTTGTGTTTATAATCTATAATCCCCTAATTGTGTTTTATCAAACCATAAAAGTATAAAAAAAAGTTTAAAATTAAAGAAACAAACATGTTGAACATAAATTGACTACCGAAGAAGTTCCTTAACGTCCCAAGACATATTGTCATCATTAAGCCATTCTATAATAGCAGGATAATTAGCACAAAAAAAAAGAAGTGAGAAACACAAACACGAGTGTCAGGAATTGAATCCGTTTATTTTTTTACAGCCAGTAAAGGAATAATTAACTCGCCCATGATTAGGTGCTAGAGGTTAATCAAGAACTTCTGCTCTCCGAGTTATGGCCTCTGCCTCCATTTCATTGACCTCCATTGCCGAAATATTAGATGGATACTGTAATAGGAGGTATAATTAGCTCAATCGAGAATACTATTTTACAGTCTTAAAAAAAACACGTTCTGAAGTTTGAAGCCAAAAACTTAATATGTACACTGTGTGACAAGGAAATTACTGAAGAACTCCCCCATTACCTGCTTAATTGTACAGCCCTTGATGTAGGGAGGAAGGCCCTATATCAACAAATTAAATGTACCAACATTTCACCCTACGTATTGCTTTCAAAATATCAGCAAACAAATCTAAGGCAATAGCTTACTATAAATATTTCAGATCATCATTATGTAAGGACCAGTCAACAAGTGAATGACTTTGAGACGAAGAGTAAAGCCAGTTCAATTTCTATGTAAACTAGCCGAATGACCCGGGCAACGCCCGTGTTTTACCCGATTGAATGTTTTGATTCGAATACTATTTGTTACAATTATAATTTGGCGCCTTAAATAAATGCATATATTAGTTAATAACTATAGCCTATGTGCTTTATCTGTCTATGTACTGTTGGCTTCCATAGGCGTCTCTTACTGGGTAAAAGAAAGGGAGGATTCCATTTGGTTATTAACTTATATATGCATTTATTTAAGGAGCTACCCACTCCAACACAATAGTTACAAAAACCAAAAAGCGAGTGGGGGGGGGGGGGGGGGCAAAGGTGGCGTGATCGTAGCCAACCAATAGGAGAGCGCATTCCAAAAAAAAAAGCAAACGGTGACAGAGATGAAAAATGAAGAATTTAGAACGCATGACCTCGTAACTGTATATAGAATAACACAATTATTACCTTATCCAATTGGGAGAATCTGTATGGGGAAAGTCCCTAATAAAGGCTTTTGTGTGTATGTGTGTAATAGGAAGTATAATTGGGAATCTATATTCTCTCTTATCTTTTCTTTCATACCGATTATACAAATTTAACTGTTATATTTTGATATAATTAGTAAGGTATTTAGGGTTTGGTATTTGGTAAGCTGAGACATTGGAACCTAATGGAGATCGTTTAAACGACTTGAGGACTAAGCAACCACAGAGTTTGGTTTCTTTTATTTATCGAGATTGTGCGGGCTAACCTTTATTTATTTATTTAACAGTTGGGAGAGACACGCCATATCCACAATTAGGATAATTACGTGTAAATCTTAAATTATATACAATTAACACAATTTAACATTATGGAATCATGAAAATTCAACGTTCAATGTCAAATTTTGCATATAGTAATTCGAAATAGTAGCTTGAATTATATAGTCAACACTTTCGCCTTAAAATATACATCCTGCAGAATCTATTAAACTAAATGTATTGGTCTTTATTGTAAACAACTTGTTTTGTATTAGTCAGGTAAAGTTGGTTTTCTTCCCTTAGATCAGAAGTTAATGGACAGTTTATCAGAAGGTGTTCAGGGGTTTGTTTTTCGTTTCCACAAGTGCATGCAGGTGAACCAATTTTTCCAATTCTAAACAAATATGTGTTGAAGTCACCATGTCCAGTAAAAAATTGAACGTTATAGAAGTTGGGTTGAACATAGTTAGGAATTCTTGAATACATGCTAGCATGCTCTTTAACGTGGAGAAGTATATACTATAAGTAATACTTTCTATAACTCTTTCCCTTCAACAGCTGTCAGTAATGTCTTTCCTGCTGATCCTCGCATCACATGTCTAGCAAACATCAGTTTTCTGAAAACTTTATCATTCATATTTACCGATATGTTTTAAGGCATGTATACACTCAATTTTATATGTAATAAAACCTCCCGATATAAAATCGACCACAAATAATAACTTTTGCATCCTTCCCCATTCTAAAACTTTGAAATCTTTTGATGCGCATAATCATATCATGTTATAAAACTATCCAGAAAGAGGTAAAATTAATTCTAATCAGAAAACATGAAAATTGGATAATAACTTTTATGAGGAGAAAGGTATGATAATATATTATTAGGAAATAATAAGATTTTCTACTGATTTTTGATTATCTTGAGGAATAGTTTTGATCAGTAATTGCTTCAATTGAGCTAAAGGAATATAAAAAAACCATAAGGTACTGCCTGGATTAAGGCGTAAGAATAAAAATATTAACTTATTTACATAATGTACTTAAAGTTTGAGCCGGCCATCGGGAAAAAAACAACAATAGAGTTTATATAGTGGAAAAGGCGACCTCTGGTGGTCGATTTAACAAAGTATTTGCATCTATGAAATGTATTTGAGACAGAGAAAATAATATAACAAATAATGCCTTCATATAACATATACATATAATATTATTTTTTGTTTATTTGACATTTCGAAATCCCAGTTTGGGATACTTGCGCCTAAATACATTTTAGCAGCTTATAAAAATTCATTTTATATACAACTCAATACCAGGACTAAAAACAAATTAAAAACTGAAAGATTGGTTTTATCTCAAACAGAAAAGAAAATCTAAAATAAATTTACAAAAATTATTGAATTTCACATAAATGTCTTTATTATATACAAATTCTCAAATTTCTTCGATGGGATAAAAAAATTATTACTTTTGTATTTGTGAAAGAATGGACATTCTATTAATAAATTTATTGAGTTTTTGGGTTTTCAAATAAATTTTCCGTAACTCTGATGAATGATAAAAATGAAAAAGAGAAAGGTTTTAAATAGAAATGTTGAATATCCTTTTATTCTGTGGATATTTATATCAATGACAACTAAAATCCAAAAGAAAGATTTAATAGCTTCGATCCGTTAAACAAACAAACATCAAGGTGATTCTATCGAGAGAGGGATCAAACTATGTACAGACTAAACATGAGAAAAACATCAGGGAGGACTTAGAAGATCACCCTGATATTGACGCAGTGGGATTTACGAGAGCTCTTAAAGGAATTAATCTGTGACTTTGTCAGCCGCTTCTCACTTTATGACGGCAGTTACTGGACGCTCAGGGCCTCATTCTATCGTCTTATGTAACCACAAGTAGCTGAGTAGGTACCTCTAACTGTAACAGGTTCTGTTTCACTTTATGACTGCAGTTACTGGACGCTCAGGGCCTCATTCTACCGTCTTAAGTAACCACAAGTAGCTGAGTAGGTACCTCTAGCTGTAACAGGTTCTGTTTCACTTTATGACGGCAGTTACTGGACGCTCAGGGCCTCATTCTACCGTCTTAAGTAACCACAAGTAGCTGAGTAGGTACCTCTAACTGTAACAGGTTCTGTTTCATTTTATGACGGCAGTTACTGGACGCTCAGGGCCTCATTCTACTGTCTTAAGTAACCACAAGTAGCTGAGTAGGTACCTCTAGCTGTAACAGGTTCTGTTTCATTTTATGACGGCAGTTACTGGACGCTCAGGGCCTCATTCTACTGTCTTAAGTAACCACAAGTAGCTGAGTAGGTACCTCTAGCTGTAACAGGTTCTGTTTCACTTTATGACGGTAGATACTGGACGCTCAGGGCCTCATTCTACCGTCTTAAGTAACCACAAGTAGCTGAGTAGGTATCTCTAGCTGTAACAGGTTCTGTTTCACTTTATGACGGCAGTTACTGGACGCTCAGGGTCTCATTCTACCGTCTTAAGTAACCACAGGTAGCTGAGTAGGTACCTCTATCTGTAACAGGTTCTGTTTCACTTTATAACGGTAGTTACTGGACGCTCAGGGCCTCATTCTACTGTCTTAAGTAACCACAAGTAGCTGAGTAGGTACCTCTAGCTGTAACAGGTTCTGTTTCACTTTATGACGGTAGATACTGGACGCTCAGGGCCTCATTCTACCGTCTTAAGTAACCACAAGTAGCTGAGTAGGTACCTCTAGCTGTAACAGGTTCTGTTTCACTTTATGACGGCAGTTACTGGACGCTCAGGGTCTCATTCTACTGTCTTAAGTAACCACAGGTAGCTGAGTAGGTACCTCTATCTGTAACAGGTTCTGTTTCACTTTATAACGGTAGTTACTGGACGCTCAGGGTCTCATTCTACCGTATTAAGTAACCACAAGTTAATGTTAAATGAATGGAAACTTCATGCTGGCTATTTAGGGATCTTTCTATGCACCTTTAAGCCTAATCTTTGTTACCTAAAATTTAGAAATCTAAATCTATTCAAAGATTTGATTATTAAATAACGCTAAGTGAAGATCAGAGGTTTCTTTAGTTATATAACTTTAGATACGGTTACGTCGTACCCAGACCCTATTCGTGTACTTTGTCTACTCAGGATGCCACAAAGATACACATGTGAGTTCGAAGGGATTGCAGCTAAAGTTAGCGCTTTATTGTATCTCACTTAACAGAAGGAATACACTCAGTGGGACTTGTCTTCAACCTCCCCGTCAGAAGAATCCTTGGCGCCGTGGATGTCACTCTTGTGTCCCGCTCCACACTGTACATGTCCAGCCTGGACTACACCGTCTTGTAGGCCGCTCCGATGTCAGGCTCTCCTGGCACCGTCTTGTAGGATCATCCACACGCCCGGAGACAAGTCGCCACGTCTTCTCCTCGCCGCAGATGTCACCAGACTCTGTCCTCCCCCACACAGGAATGCTGTTTTTGGCTCCTCACACTTGGCCGCTAGAGTCCACCCCTCTTTCCCTAACTTTACTCCAGTATCTTGGCCTTGTCATCCATGTAACACTATGATTAAGAAATTATTATGATTTTATTACATTTTTCAATATACAGTTAAACCAGTCTATATTTCCCTCTCTAAATAGCGCCTCCCTCTCTATAGCGCCCGATTTCAAATACGTAGTACGATGCGATTTACATTAAAAGTGACCAGTCTATAGCACCCCATCTCTATAGCATCAAATTTTGGGGAGTCTAAAGAGAGTGCGCTATAGATAGGTTTAACTGTATATATATTTTTGAGCATTCTTCAAATACCACTTTGTATATCATATATCAATTCCAATGTTAAGAATGGTTTAAAAATACCTTACTTATCATTTTACTGAGATCTGTGAATGTCAAATTGGCCTTTTCTCAATATACTTTTCTTGAAAAATAAACATTGGGCATTCGAATGAATTCAATTCAGTTCAAAATCACATTAATAGGTACCGCTCAACAAGACAACCTAGTTCATGATAATTGAAACAGTGAATAATATGTGAAGGTTATTCTCATATTAAACAAATTTTAACGCGGGATTCAATCCCGGTTCATGACTGTCGGGAATCGAGCGTGTTACCCTGTCATCCACCGACGTAAAACAAAGTAAAAAAGTTACATGTAATAATAAGAATATACAGATGGTATCTACATATAATTAAGACATGAACAATAATACAAAAGTGAACTTGTACAAGGAAAAGGTTGATAAATTAAGAAAAAATAAGGAATTAATATATACTGTTATCAGAGTCATCAAGCAAAAATTCTTACTAATCAATTCTGTCACCGTTTGCTTTGTTAATGGAATAAATACCCAAATATGGCCATTTCTCACAACCATCGGTGGTTCTGTGGTAGAATGCTCGCCTGCCACGCGGGCGGCCCGGGTTCGATTCCCGGCCGATGAATTTTTTTTTTACAACTTTTAAAACTCATTTATTTATTATACAAGAATGACATTCACGGCGTCAATTTATAATTGTAACGAATAGTATTTGAATAAAAGCATTTAATCGGGTAAAACCCGGGCGTTGCCCGGGTCATTCGGCTAGTCTACACATAATTTAGACATGAAAAATAATACAAAAATGAACTTTTACAAGGATAAGGTTGATAAATTAAGAAAAAAATAAAGAATAAAAACACGAACCTACATATGAGACATACATCGATAAGACTTTATTAAGATCTTCTATATCTTCCCTATTTATATCCATAACTTCACAAACTATGTGTAAATCGTTATGAACTATATGAAAATCTATTTAAAATGAATATTAAGAGAAATAAGAATTGTATGTGTATTAAATAATGATTTTTAAAAGTGTATTACACACTTTAATGTATTTAAAATATAGCAATCCATAAATAGATCTTATACAGAGCTTCTGTTTAAAAATGTAAATATATATAGCCGGGTTATCACGTTTTGTGTGTTGAAATAAATAAATAAATCTTTAATCAAAATGGCGATATTGGATCAAAATATAATTTAAATTACCAATATTTCAGTTGACTGAAAGCCAACCATTTTTAAAGTTGTTATACACACATTAATATGTTATAATACCTTGAAAATGGTTGGCGTTCAGCCCACTGAAATATTGGAAAATAATTCATAATTTAATCCAATATGTCTTTTTAAGTAAATATCTATTTATGGATTGCTGTATTTTCATATGGTTATATACATCTAATTATTTTAAAATAATGCATTCTGTGATTTTTCATGTATTAAAAATATGTCAATAAATATATTGGCGATCAACTAACTGAAATATTGGCATAATAAATTATATTTTGATCTAATATATGCCTTTTTAATTAAATACTTTAATGTAATCAGCAATTTATTTCAAATTTAAAATAAGAGAGAGATAAAAATATATTATATAGGTATAATCAGTGAAAAATAGCAAGAAATAAAAAGCATTCAAAACAAATAGATTATATAAATTTCTACCAAAAGATACATTCTTCCATCACGCTATTTTAAGCTGCCTATTTTAAACCCTTCTCTTGAAGACGATTAGCAGAAGAAAAAAAAAAGTTTTGTCCCATTTCTCTCTATAAAAAAAAGGAGAAGACAGATAAAAAAAAAAGAGAATTGCAAATTAGTTTTTAGACGCCGGCAACCCTGAAGTTGATTAAGTCGTAATGCGGGAGATATTAATGACGTCATTATAAAGGCAGACGAATGGCTTATTTAAATTAGTTCTGATTTATGGAGATTCTTAAGGTAATTGGGCCCAAACGACTACATCGCCCAACATTTACATCGAATTAAAATTTCACTGATTGACAGAATTGTTAGAATCTTTCAGCATCGCCTTTTGATATTCCTTTCTTTTTCCATCTTCGAATTCTAATTGATATTAAATTAGGCTAACCCTAAAAAGGCGGGAAAAAAAGAAAAGATTTTATTTAATCACCCCTTTTCTTGGATGTGACACTTTAGACACCCTAAAAAAAGTCAAAAAGAATATAGAGAAATGTCTGTGAGAGGCAATTATTTTAAATTCTCTAATCTAAAGTGCGTTTTAAAGATTTCGCAAATTGGAATGAGTTTAAAAGGTATTTAAACTTCATCTTTGTGGATGGCAAATTAAGTTTTAAATTGAAGTCAATTAGAATAATAAGGTGATCTTCGAATATCAAAATTGAATAGAAAATTTACTAAATTAAACTAATACATTTTGATTTATTTGAAAACCATTTTGTGCTATTAAAACATAAAAGAACTTCCTAATTTTTATTTTAAAATCATATATAAAATGCCATCTTTTTTATCCACTTTTAGAATTAGATAAAGAAAATTCTGGGTATTTTTGTTTTATAGTTTTATACTTTTATCTTAAAATATTATTAGAATCACTTTAAATTCAAACCAATTAACTAATTTGAAATAGGTTTTCTTTTACTTCTGATATCTTTTGATTAAAAATGTATTCGTTCATAATGTTGAATGCTTGTTTTGGTAAATATAAAAATATATATATATGTTATGATTATTTTGTTTTGTTGTTGAAAAAGATAGGGAATTGAAGGTGCAGTCGTGAAAATAGGAAAGATAATCTATATATATATAAAATTGAATGTCTGTGTGTGTGTCTGTGTGTGTGTGTGTGACAATTAAACATTATTTATTGTCTTCTAGACAATGTTACATATCAAAGAGAGAGAGAGAAGAAAATATATACAAAAAGAATTAAATATATACATATATAATATACAAATTTACAAGGGGGCTAAAAGTAGGAGACCTCGGCGCTGGAGGGTCCTGGACCAGGCGATGAGCGGGTCCTCCACCGCTTCTCCGAGCCCAACCTGGACAAAGTAGCGATAGATTCGCAACTTTGCCGACGCCAGGATGGAAAGGGCATCGTCCTCAAGGCCGGACCCGCCGAAGATCCAAGCCTGCAGGTCAGGGGGCCGCCCTATGATGTTGAAGGCCTCTCTGATGAGAGGCCTGATGGAACGGCAGCACCAGTAACGGTGGCCGAGGGAGCGGTCGATGGACCCGCAGGCAGGACAGGAGGGGCCGACCGAGGCAGGATGGGCCGGATGGGGCAGGGCGTGGAGGGCTAGCTTGAGAGCTGCGTCGGCCTCGTGACCCGAATAGGCGCAGCGCCGCAGCGAGGCCCAGTCGATCCTGGATGGTGGATTGATGGTGGGCGTCCATATCGCCAGGAATCTGGAGATGGGCGTGGCGGCGAGGCGCGGACGATCCAGGGCCATCGGGCCGAGCGGGTCGTGAGGCCGTTGAGGAACGGCGTAGCCGTCCCTCGCAGCACCACGGCCGCAGCTAAAGAGCTAGATGAGGGTGCAGACTCCGCCCCGAAGCCCACGGCGTTCTCGGAGGTCAGCCTCCGACAGAAGGCGCCCAGGGCCGCGGCGTCAGTCAGGGCCGAGCGCGTAGGGCGGGCGATGAGGTGTTCCTCCTCGATGAGGTCCCGGACTCGGGCTCCGCTCCAGCGGGCGGGGGCCAGGAGGTCGGGAGGGCGGAGGAACCGGCAGCCGCCGATGATGGGGAGGTCCAGCAGCTGAGCCGTGGGGACCGCCCGGTGGTTGAGGCCCAGGATGTTGGAGGCCTCCTCCCATAGCTTCAGCAACCGGAGACGGCGGGGCTGGAGACGGGTGCCGTCCGGTGGAGGGTGGATCCAGGCTTCCCCGCTGTTGCTGCCGACCAGCCAGCTGAAGGCATTTCTGCCCCCGCGGAGCGCGACCTGCACCCCCTTGAGGCAGGCGAGCTGGAGCTGGGTCGCGAGGTCGAGGAGGCCGAGGCCTCCGATGGCAACTGGCCTCGCCATGACATCGGCGGGAAGCCACGCCGTGTGGTCCTGTCCCCAGACGAATCTCGCCAGTCGGGCCTGCAGCTTGGCGATGGTCGGGGGTGATGGTAGGTAGCCATGCAGGTGGTGCTGGATGACAGAGCCCACCAGCGTGTTCGCCGCTCTTGCTCGCCCGACGAGGGAGAGGCCGCGGGTGAAGGGCGTCCATTTGCGGCATGCAGTCTCCAGGAGGGCCAGGAGATGCTGCTCCCGGTGGGCGACGGTGCTCCTGGGGGCGATGTCGAGCCCGAGGACCCTGATGGAGGTGGTCGACCAGGAGGCGCCGAGAGGGGAGTCGCCGCGGTTGCGCCAGGCGCCGCACCAGAGGCCAGCGCTCTTCCGGAGGTTCACGCCAACTCCGGAGGCCTGCTTGTATTTTTCGAAGACGGTCGCCACCCGTTCGAAGTCACCGTCGCGATGAAATAGGAGGACGATGTCGTCGGCGTAAGCGATGACATTGCCCACGCCGAGGGTCAACTCCAGGAGACGTAGCAGCGGCCCCGTGGCAATGCTGTGTGTGTGTGTGACAATTTTGACAATTAAAAAATATTTATTGTCATCTTAGACAATATTACATATTTTCAATCATAGGGAGAGAAAAAGAAAATAAGAAGAGAGAAGAGAAAATATATACATATATGAAACAAATTTTACAAGATGGTGATGGGAGATGGAGGAAGAAAACCTCGGCGCTGGAGGGTCCTGGACCAGGCGATGAGCGGGTCTTCCACTGCTTCTCCGAGCCCAACCTGTACAAAGTAGCGATAAATTCGTAACTTTGCCGACGCCAAGATGGAAAGGGCGTCGTCCTCAAGGCCGGACCCGCCGAAGATCCAAGCCTGCAGGTCAGGGGGCCGCCCTATGATGTTGAAGGCCTCTCTGATGAGAGGCCTGATGGAACGGCAGCACCAGTAACGGTGGCCGAGGGAGCGGTCGATGGACCCGCAGGCAGGACAGGAGGGGCCGACCGAGGCAGGATGGCCGGATGGGGCAGGGCGTGGAGGGCCAACTTGAGGGCCGCGTCGGCCTCGTGGCCCGAGTAGGCGCAGCGCCGCAGCGAGGCCCAGTCGATCCTAGATGGAAGTGGACCGATGGTGGGCGACCATCTCGAGGTGAACCTTGAGATGGGCGTGGCGGCGAGGCGCGGGCGATCCAGGGCCCGTCGGGCCGAGCGGGTCGTGAGGCCGTTGAGGAACGGCGTAGCCGTCCCTCGCAGCACCACGGCCGCAGCTAAAGAGCTAGATGAGGGTGCTGACTCCGCCCCGAAGCCCACGGCGTTCTCGGAGGTCAGCCTCCGACAGAAGGCGCCCAGGGCCGCGGCGTCAGCCAGGGCCGAGCGCGTAGGTCGGGCGGTGAGGTGGCCCTCCGCAAGAAGGTCCCGGACTCGGGCTCCGCGCCAGCGGGCAGGGGCCAGGAGGTCGGGAGGGCGGAGGAACCGGCAGCCGCCGATGATGTTGAGGTCCAGTAGCTGAGCCGTGGGGACCGCCCGATGGTTGAGGCCCAGGATGTTGGAGGCCTGTGTGTGTGTGTCTGTGTGTCCTCTATGGATTCGAAAACCATACATCCAATCGCCGTGAAATATTGGGATATTATTAGGTGTATCTCCGGAAAGGTTTACGAAAAATAATATCTTGAATATCTTTAATATCCTTAGAGTTATTTGCAGATTTGTAGCTTTAACTCGCAAGCAGCGCCACCATTGAGACGGAGATAGGCTTTTTCAAGAGGGGGAGTAATGTTAGGAGAGAGGAGCGCGTCTCGAGGCGGGTGCTCACGTGTCACTGTTAAAAACCTATTTGTTTTGGCTACATCTTTTCCCGTGGACTTAATGATAACTTTTCTAAAACTTATTTCAAATTTCATGTATAATTATTTACTATAATTTCCTATCGTTCAATTATTATACTTTTTGTTTTTAAAGATTATTTAAGACAATAATCTTTAATTAGAAAGTGCTTTGCCAAAAGTTTGGAGTGGGGCAGACCCCGTGCGAGAATGGATTCGCCCGGCCGCCGGCCGACAGTCAAAGTACCCACCGACCAATCAGGGCAGAGTTGGTGACACAGCTATGCCAAGTAGACAAGAAAAAAAGCCTCGCGGGAGCTTGCCCAAGATGACCTCCGGGAACTTCGTCCATCTTCCATAAACGACCATGAATTTATTCAACCTTATCGAGTATTTTTCAAGGGACCGGGAAAAAATGTTCACTAGATAAAACGATGATTTTGTAATGTAGAAAATTAGGAAAGACAAAATTCAGAATGACACGGCACACAGGGACCGGGAAAAAATGATCACTTTATCAGTTTCAAATTATCAAAATATATCTATTTCTTTTTATAAGTCTATAGAGAATTGTTTTAACAAATGTTCGTTAGACAGACCTTTACTCGGGTACTGATTAATATTGAATTTATTCAACTTATCGAGTATTTTTCAATGGACCGGGGAAAAATGTTCACTTTATCGAGAGATTCGTTAGACAAACCTTTACTCGGGTAAAACACGGGCAAATGTTCGTTAGACAAACCTTTACTCGGGTAAAACCTCGGGCGAAGCCGGGTACGTCCGCTAGTATATATATATATAAGATAATACTCATCAAGTAGTTTTTATTTTGAATTACTTGAAGTATATTACTGTTGACTTTGCTTAGAATATTTAATGAAACTGATTCCAAGAATTATTAATTAAACATTATATTTATTGATTTACAAGAGAGAGAACAAAATATAAAAGGGAAACTAATATTAAACAAAGGAACTTTTTTCTGTTTCGGTTAGCGCCTATTTACCTGTGAGCTTACACACACTCTGTGGTAACAATTAATTAATATATTTACAACAATTACACATAAAATTGTTTTTCACAGTAATATAGAATTTATAAAATGAATTCTATATTCGTGAACTAAAAAATAGGTAACTTAACTATACATATTTACAACAATTATCAAAAAGTGGTATGTTCTAAATCTATGGTAAAAAAAATGTAGAACAATCAATGAATGAAAATATATGTTTTTAAAAAAATAGAATAATTGCATTTTAGATTATATAAGATATAAATATATATGTTAATTTAAACCAACAACCCCATATTGTATATAACTTATAACAAGAATTTCATGTTGTATAGTAGAAACACATCTGTAAATGATTATACGCATGATTGACATGTGTCATTACATCATCATATGTAATGTACTTTGTACAAACTGAGAATAAATAAATAAAACTCTTTAATAGATTAAAAGTTGAGCTAAAGCAAAAGGTCTAAAGATGGAAACTGCCACGGCGCCAGTTTAGAATTTCGCCAGACGATCCACGCTCTTCACATCTGGCGAAATGCAATACTCCCTTTCTCGGAAAAGATATAAAAGGCCTCCGTCCTAGCCAAAAATATAGTCACTTCACCATCACCGTGAACCCTCGTCGGTTGTCACCAAGGTCCTCCTCATCCACCATGTAGACCAGTAAGAACTCTTTTATCTCCATCTTTCGCTCCTAGCTCAACTTTTATCTGTTCACGGAACTTTCTTAGTGCAACTGTGTCTTCGTTTTTTGTGTGGACATTCCCAAGCTTTCCACTCTGCCTCGACCACGACTGCCTGTACTCTGTGAGAACTGTTAAAGGTCTCCCAAGGTGCAGAGAGGTACTGGAAAACTCCCCATCCTGACTGTTCCTCTCGGTTAACACAGTATAGCGAGAGTTACAGGGACTCACACCATAGTTTAAGTCGACTGGATACCTCACCACAGTTTTCTACAAGAGTAACCCTTCAATTTAATGAAATAATTTGAACATTTGAAGCCTGTTTTGATAAGAATAAAATGTTTCTATTTAAAACTCGAATTTAAGAACCCATTTTACCTTAAAATAAGGTATCATTGGCATGGTTAGAATTTGATTAATACGTAACATTATATTGCAACTTTTTTTACTGAGATAATTTATACTTTTGAAGTTATTTGAAATAATTTTAAATAGAAAAAAAATGATTTAATTTATTTTCTTGTATAATATGTTTATAACTGATTCAGTTTAAAAATGTAAATCGACGCAATTATATCTCTAGCCGGTATATCGCGTTTTGTGTGTTGAAATTGAAATAAAGGGGTTAAATTCTTTGGATATTCATAATTGCGCAGAAATCATTGTGTGAAAATAGTCATGTTTCTCTTAACATCTTGATACCCTAATATGATTGAGTGGAGATAAGAAAGAAGAAGACATTATTGACTGCATTGGCTCATCCATTGGTGAGTTCTACTCATCCCCAGCAGACACCATCAACAAGCTCTACAAGCTTGATACCATAATATGATTGAGTGGAGATAAGAAAGAAGAAGACATTATTGACTGTATTGACTCATCCATTGATGAGCTCTACTCATCCCCAGCAGGCACCATCAACAAGCTCTATAAGCTTGATACCATAATATGATTGAGTGGAGATAAGAAAGAAGAAGAAGACACATCCCCAGCAGACATCATCAACAAGCTCTACAAGTTTGATACCATAATATGATTGAGTGGAGATAAAAAGGAAGAAGAAGACACATCTCCAGCAGACACCATCAACAAGCTCTACAAGCTTGATACCTTAATATGATTAAGTGGAGATAAAAAAGAAGAAGAAGACACATCCCCAGCAGACACCATCAACAAGCTCTACAAGTTTGATATCCTAATATGATTGAATGGAGATAAGAAAGAAGAAGAAGACACATCCCCAGCAGACACCATCAACAAGCTCTACAAGCTTGATATCCTAATATGATTGAGTGGAGATAAGAAAGAAGAAGAAGACACATCCCCAGCAGACACCATCAACAAGCTCTACAAGCTTGATATCCTGATATGATTGAGTGGAGATAAGAAAGAAGAAGAAGACACATCCCCAGCAGACACCATCAACAAGCTCTACAAGCTTGATATCCTGATATGATTGAGTGGAGATAGGAAAGAAGACACATCCCCAGCACAGACACCATCAACAAGCTCTGCAAGCTTGGTACCCTGATATGATTGAGTGGAGATAAGAAAGAAGAAGAAGAGACTCATCCCCAGCAGACACCATCAACACGCTCTACAAGCTTGATACCCTAATATGATTAAGTGGAGATAAGAAAGAAGAAGACATTATTGACTGTATTGACTCATCCATTGATGAGCTCTACTCATCCCCGGCAGACACCATCAACAAGCTCTACAAGCTTGATACCCTGATATGATTGAGTGGAGATAAGAAAGAAGAGACTCATCCCCAGCACAGACACCATCAACAAGCTCTACAAGCTTAATACCCTGATATGATTGAGTGGAGATAAGAAAGAAGAAGACACATCCCCAGCAGAGACACCATCAACAAGCTCTACAAGCTTGATACTCTGATATGATTGAGTGGAGATAAGAAAAAAGAAGACACATCCCCAGCACAGACACCATCAACAATATTTACAAGCTTGATACCCTGATATGATTGAGTGGAGATAAGAAAGAAGGTGTCCTGGTGAGTGTATACCGACCACCAGAGACCTACATATCAAATTACAATGACCGTTATAATTACGTGGCTGCTAGGTGACAATTAAATCTTGGCGACAGTGGCGGCGGCTTCTTTAGAGATAGGACGCCATTGTCAGGACAAAACACGACGATGGCCCTCTTTGATCCAGGCCACGTCTGGAGCTGTCTGGTGCTTGATAACCAAGGGTTCAAAATCCATGTTGACAATTGACATAATTCTATTGACATCTTGTCCATACATGCAAAAGTGCACAGTGTGAACTATTATTTTATATACAGTAGAACCTCCCTTTATCGGACACCCCGCTAGCGGGCACCTCTCTATACAGGACAGTTTTCATTTGCAAAATTACCATTTTTACTATTCAGCAACTCTCCGGTAAGAGGATACTTCTCCCTAAAAGACAGTTTGACTCTGTATTTAGGTGTCCTTTACAGGGAGGTTCTACTGTATTTAGCAACTCTCCCGTAAGAGAACACCTCTCCCTAAAGGACAGTTTGACTCTGCAATTAGGTATCCTTTACAGGGAGGTACTACTGTATTTAACAACTCTCCGGTAAGAGGACATCTCTCCCTAAAGGACACTTTGGCTCTGCAATTAGGTATCCTTTACAGGGAGGTTCTACTGTATTTAACAACTCTCCGGTAAAATGACTATCTTCCTAAAGAACACTTTGGCTCTGCAATTAGGTTTTATCCTTTACAGGAAGGTTCTACTGTATTTAACAACTCTCCGGTAAGAGGACATCTCTCCCTAAAGGACAGTTTGACTCTGCAATTAGGTGTTCTTTACAGGGAGGTTCTACTGTATTTAACAACTCTCCGGTAAGAGGACATCTCTCCCTAAAGGACAGTTTGACTCTGCAATTAGGTGTTCTTTACAGGGAGGTTCTACTGTATTTAACAACTCTCCGGTAAGAGGACATCTCTCTTTAAAGGACACTTTGGCAATGCAAATTGGTGTGCTTTACAGGGAGGTTCTACTGTATTTAGCAACTCTCCGGTAAAAGGACACCTCTCTCTAAAGGACAGTTTGACTCTGTATTTAGGTGTCCTTTACAGGGAGGTTCTACTGTATTTAGCAACTCTCCGGTAAGAGGACATCTCTCTTTAAAGGACACTTTGGCAATGCAAATTGGTGTGCTTTACAGGGAGGTTCTACTGTATTTAGCAACTCTCCGGTAAGAGGACATCTCTCTTTAAAGGACACTTTGGCAATGCAAATTGGTGTGCTTTACAGGGAGGTTCTACTGTATTTAGCAACTCTCCGGTAAGAGGACATCTCTCTTTAAAGGACACTTTGGCAATGCAAATTGGTGTGCTTTACAGGGAGGTTCTACTGTATTTAGCAACTCTCCGGTAAAAGGAGACCTCTCTCTAAAGGACAGTTTGGCTCTGCAATTAGGTGTCCTTTACAGGGAGGTTCTACTGTATTAAACAACTCTCCAGTAAGAGGACATCTCTCCCTAAAGGACACTTTGGCTCTGCAATTAGGTTGTCCTTCACAGGGAGGTTCTACTGTATTCAGAAACTCTCCGGTAAGAGGACATCTCTCCCTAAAGGACACTTTGGCTCTGCAATTAGGTTGTCCTTCACAGGGAGGTTCTACTGTATTAAACAACTCTCCGGTAAGAGGACATTTCTCCCTAAAGGACACTTTTGCTCTGCAATTAGGTATTCTTTACAGGGAGGTTCAACTGTATTTAACAACTCTCCGGTAAGAGGACATCTCTCCCTAAAGGACAGTTTGACTCTGCAATTAGGTGTCTTTTAAAGGGAGGTTCTACTGTATATATATGCATGGTACTATGTACAAAGAACATGGCGCCTCTGCCACCGCTGAAGAGTTTGGTGGAGAATCACCAGCGGGTCTCCAGCGACACCAAGCATTTCGTGATCTACCGTTTTGCAGGATCATCCACACGGTTACATTCCCCGGAGACAAGTCGCCACGTCTTCTCCTCGTCGCAGATGCGACCAGACTATGTCCTCCCTACACGTCTATCCCCACTGACAACATATGGCCATACCCCACTCATCTTCCCCTAACTTTACTCTGGAATCTTGACCTTGTTATCCATTCTACAATATGCAATACTGATGGAAATATTTGAAACATCACTCTTCTGAAATTTAGGCTTCAAGCTAACTAACAAACCAATTTGAACTTATAAATTACGAATCATAGAGGCGTAGAAAACATACTGCGGCATTGTCTGTCTGAATATCGTGTATTTAAAAGGTAATGATATATTTAGAACAAGATAGAAAAATTTGAAATTGATCAAGTTTCAAATATTAAATTAAAACATGGCATATGTAAAAGCGCAACAATAATCAATAATAAATTTGCATCGGGAAAGGTTCGATCAGAGAAACACAGCTATCCTCGCTAGATTAAGACAAAAAGGGAGACAAAATAATCAAAGGCTTCAGCGGATGTGGTAATTAATTTAAAGGGTGAGTCAAGGGGGTTACTCTTATCTGTACCGGCACACTCACAAGGGAGGCTGCACCGCAGAACAGGCGCTAAGCCCGCCTCTATGACCTATAAATAAAAGATTTGACCAAAGACCAGAGATAATTCGCAAGTAATGGGCGGCCGTTCGTGTCTGAGATTAGGACGCACGCCCTGTCCGACACTGGGCGATGTGTTTTATGGTGGTGCTTAGCCGGCACAACTTGATTTAATCTCCTATTTATTTCCCTCGTCCCAATTGGAGCTGTTCCTTCCTTTGTTACTTCTTGCCTCGGAACACGCGGGTGTCTTCCTTTGTTACTTCTTTCCTCGGAACACGCGGTGTGATCACATAGGTATATTCCTTTGTTACTTCTTTCCTCGGAACACGCGGTGTGATCACATGGGTGTCTTCCTTTGTTACTTCTTTCCTCGGAACACGCGGTGTGATCACATAGGTATATTCCTTTGTTACTTCTTTCCTCGGAACACGCGGTGTGATCACATGGGTGTCTTCCTTTGTTACTTCTTTCCTCGGAACACGCGGTGTGATCACATGGGTGTCTTCCTTTGTTACTTCTTTCCTCGGAACACGCGGTGTGATCACATAGGTATATTCCTTTGTTACTTCTTTCCTCGGAACACGCGGTGTGATCACATGGGTGTCTTCCTTTGTTACTTCTTTCCTCGGAACACGCGGTGTGATCACATAGGTATATTCCTTTGTTACTTCTTTCCTCGGAACACGCGGTGTGATCACATAGGTATATTCCTTTGTTACTTCTTTCCTCGGAACACGCGGTGTGATCACATGGGTGTCTTCCTTTGTTACTTCTTTCCTCGGAACACGCGGTGTGATCACATAGGTATATTCCTTTGTTACTTCTTTCCTCGGAACACGCGGTGTGATCACATGGGTGTCTTCCTTTGTTACTTCTTTCCTCGGAACACGCGGTGTGATCACATGGGTATCTTCCTTTGTTACTTCTTTCCTCGGAACACGCGGTGTGATCACATGGGTGTCTTCCTTTGTTACTTCTTTCCTCGGAACACGCGGTGTGATCACATAGGTATATTCCTTTGTTACTTCTTTCCTCGGAACACGCGGTGTGATCACATAGGTATATTCCTTTGTTACTTCTTTCCTCGGAACACGCGGTGTGATCACATGGGTGTCTTCCTTTGTTACTTCTTTCCTCGGAACACGCGGTGTGATCACATAGGTATATTCCTTTGTTACTTCTTTCCTCGGAACACGCGGTGTGATCACATAGGTATATTCCTTTGTTACTTCTTTCCTCGGAACACGCGGTGTGATCACATAGGTATATTCCTTTGTTACTTCTTTCCTCGGAACACGCGGTGTGATCACATAGGTATATTCCTTTGTTACTTCTTTCCTCGGAACACGCGGTGTGATCACATGGGTGTCTTCCTTTGTTACTTCTTTCCTCGGAACACGCGGTGTGATCACATAGGTATATTCCTTTGTTACTTCTTTCCTCGGAACACGCGGTGTGATCACATGGGTGTCTTCCTTTGTTACTTCTTTCCTCGGAACACGCGGTGTGATCACATAGGTATATTCCTTTGTTACTTCTTTCCTCGGAACACGCGGTGTGATCACATAGGTATATTCCTTTGTTACTTCTTTCCTCGGAACACGCGGTGTGATCACATGGGTGTCTTCCTTTGTTACTTCTTTCCTCGGAACACAGGACACAGGGAGTCGTTGTTCTGTTCCTTTCTCCCAATCCACTGCTCTACATGGCACGCAGAGATCCCTTCTTACCTATATCATTATGTTACGAAACCTTCTCAATTAACGTTGATATTTTATGGTGATTTATCCTTTTTAACAGATAGAGTGCACTCATAGGAATTGCTCAAATAAGGTTTCAATTAATAGGCTAATATGTTTTGTACTTGTCTTTCAAGAGATGTGTACAAATCTGACAATATCTATAACCTATCCCGCTTTAAAAACATAGATCAATACCTATACTGAATGAAGACATTAGACGTGAATGTTTCTTTTCACAAATATAACAAACTTCTACTGTCCTAAATGTAATTCTACTGTCCTAAAATCTTATGTCCATAGTTTGCTTAAATACCATTTCTAAGATTCCACTCTTCAGTGTAGCATATATAATCAGAATGATCCAATACAGTATTAGAGCTCTAAAGAAGCAGTCTGGTAGGCTTATATGTAATTCTACTGTCCTAAAATCTTATGTCCATATAGTTTGCCTAAATACCATTTCTAAGATTCCACCCTTCAGTGTAGCATATATAAGCAGAATGATCCAATACAGTATTAGAGTTCTAAAGAAGCGGTCTGATAGATTAAATTGGTGAAACCGCTGGGAGGGTTCACAACTGATAAGCCAAGCCCTCCCAATATTTTTTCATCGCAGTAAGGACAGTAGAAGTTGATTTATTTGTGAAAAAGAAACATTCGCGTTTTAATGTTTTCATTCGTTATGTATAGATGGTACGATATTTCTTTGTATTAAAACTTTTATACTATTCGCCATTTTCTTTATTAAATAATAAAATGCAGACGATATAAACACAAGTTGTGATGGTCTAGGAGATGAAAAAGGTCGAACTTTCACAATGTGCTAATATTTCACATTTTCTGTTTAATTTTGTTAGAAATATATCCATTACAAATATAGAATAAATTTCACTGCTAATTATATATTTTTCATATTTTTTACAAATATATGCCATTATGTTTTAATTTATACGGTTGCCCCAAAAGTTCGTAAACGTATTATGATTTATATTTTGCAAGTGTTTACGAACTTTTGAGACAACCTTGATAATATTGGTAACCTTTGTAAAATTATAACAGAATTCTTATAGAAGAATGATTTAATCTCTGATGTTCTATATCAAGGGTGGTCAATCAGCAGGTGGGCCAAGTTTCAGAATTACAAGGTTGTCTCAAAAGTTGGTAAACAATTACAAAATATAAATCATAATATGTTTACGTACTTTTGGGAAACCTTGTATTATTGATATAAGGAAACTACTTACATGTGAATACTATAATTTTATTCCATATTTACATTTGAATGAAAGATGAAGGCAATATGAAATATTTCTTAATTGAAATTTCATATATATAATTCAATAACTATCAGAAATATATCAATTGATATATAACATGTAATTCATATATTTAAATATAAATAAAAGCAATAAAAATATATATCTATTTATAATATATAAATGTATTTTAAATTCAACCATATTTATTTAATATATTTGAAATATATTTTTTTAAATAAAAAAATTTCCCAATAAATATTGAATTTCAGTAAAAATAGATTCAATATGCAATTTTTTCCTTCAACAAAAATGCATAAAATACCAAAGTTTGCATTTAGAATCCAACTAAATTAACAGGTAAAAATATTTTTTAAATAACAGACGAATATATTTGAAAAATATTTTATTAAAGGGAGGGAAAAAATGGCGGTTTGCATGTATTCTGCAGACGATTTTTTTTTATTTTTAAATAGGAAATCGAACATGGAAAAAGTTGATCGGAAATTGAATATATGCTTCTATAAAGAATAAAAATTTTAATCCTAGCAGTTTTTTTCCATCAATTTTAGGCCTTTTTTAAGAGGCCTAAATCCCAATGATCGGTGCCAAGGTGGTTGTAATAAGATGGCATTTCCATACTACCCCTCTCATGCAGATAGCGGCCATTAAAAGGAAATGGAAGAGGGTGGTGAGCTGGTCCGTAAAATTGAATGCAAATCAGGAGCGCTGACAGCTCGGAGTGAAATTGAGTGCCTAACTTTAGGTCAGTTCGGGGTAAACACAGATTTATCCAACTTGATATATGTGTGACTTCCAATCTCTTTAATTGGAAATTTGTTTTAGAAACTTAGCGATTTACTTAGTTGACCTGAGATTTTTCTACTCGATTTTTCTACCCATTTTTGAAAAGTTAAATAATAAAAAGTATTGATATAAAATATTGTAAAATATATATTATAAATAAGAATATTTTCTGCTGTTTTTTTGAATATTATTGAAATAAGCTTTTATTTAGAAGCTTAGCAATTTTCTTATTTGAGCTGAGATTTAATACCGATTTTTAAAAAAAGATAAATAATAAAAAGTATTCATATAAAATTGTAAAAAGCATATTATAAAAAATAAAATTTTCTGCTGTTTTTTAAATATTATTAAGATAATATTTTATTTAGAAACTTGGCGATTTATTTGGTTGACCTGAGATTTTTCTAATTGATTTTTCTACTCATATTTTAAAAAAAGTTAAATATTAAAAGTATTGATATAAAATTGTGAAATGTATATTATTTCTCCTTAAAATAAATTTTGATTTTTCGTTGAAAAGAAACACATGCGGGATAATTTTCAAATGTCGTTTTGCAATCACAAGCCGCATTATATTATTTTGGAAAATGTATATTATAAATAAGAAAATTTTCTGCTGTTTTTTTTATATTTTTGAGATAAGCTTTTATTTAGAAACTTGGCAATTTATTTATTTGATCTGAGATTTTCTACTCATTTTTTAAAAAAAGTTAAATAATAAAAAGTATTGATATAAAATTGTAAAATGTATATTATATAAAAGGAAATTTTCCTGCTGTTTTTTTTTTTTAATATTATTGAGATATGCTTTTATTTAGACTTTGTAATTTAATTAGTTGACCTGAGATTCTTCTACTTGATTTTTCTACCCATTTTTTAAAAAGAGTTAAATATTAAAAAGTATTGATATAAAATTATGAAATGTATATTATTTCTCCTTAAAATAAAATTTGATTTTTCGTTGAAAAGAAAAATAAGCGGGATAATTTTCAAATGTCGTTTAACAATCATAAGCGGCATTATATTATTTTGGAAAATGTATATTATAAATTAGAAAATTTTCTGCTGTTTTTTGAATATTATAGAAATAAGATTTCATTTAGAAACTTGGCAATTTACTTAGTTGTTAGTTGAGCTGAGATTTTCCTACCCATTTTTAAAAAAGTTAAATACTAAAAAGTATTGATATAAAATTATAAAACGTATATTATGAAAAAGAAAATTTTCTGCTGTTTTTTAAAAATATTATGTTGGGAATCTCTTATGGTTCAGACAATGAAACAACAAATAACAAGTTTACTTACAGCTGAAGTGGTTTTAAAGAATTAGGCAATTTTACCTTTTAAGAAAGTATTTTAAATTTATTATTTTCAAAGAGAGAGAAAAAAGAACATTTAACAATTTACATTACAATTACTAATTTTGTAAAACAAAACACTCCTTTGTTCTCGTTTTTATATTACAGTGTTGTCAGTCTAAAGGTATTTCAAGATCATTGATTTACTATTCTTCTTTTTTTCCAACAAATTATTGAGATAAGCTTTTATTTGCTTGTTGAGGAATTATTGGTCATTTGCTTGATCTTGGAATCCATGAGTATATGATATTGCAGTCGTGTAAGAAATAATAAAACTGTTTAAATCATTATTTGCTAGTTTGTTTTGATTGAGCTAATGAATAATATAAAATACATATTCTGAGAAAGTATTGCCTGATTTAAGGCGTGAGAATAAAGAAAACAAAAGACATATTTACATATGTACCGAAAGGTTTGAGCCGGCCAATGGGAAACAACAATAGGTTTATATAGTGAAAGCCGCGGCCTCTGGCGGTCATCTTAACAAAGTATTTTATTCTAGAAATTCTGATTTTAAAATTAAATAATACAATTATATAACATATATATTGATATAAAATTCTAAAATGTATATATTTATTAACATATTTTTTTTTACAAATGTATTTTATAATTTAGACTTAATGATAAAGCCAAATTTGGATCATAAATTATAGATACAAGGTAATAAGACCTAATCCAAATGATTTAATAGTATGTTATGTTTTGGTAATAGCATTGTTACCATCATCAGACAACTCTGTTACAACACCCAACTCACTCCGGACCATATATACCCGGCCATCCTTGCAGCCCTCTATATGGCAGACATCAATCCAGAAGAGGACATCCATACGATCAAGGTACCTTTGTTGGCCGGTATTGTGATCAGGGTGCACGGACAGATCTGATCTGCTTCATGGACAAGACACCACCACCACCATCAATCCAGAAGAGGGCATCCATACGATCAAGGTACCTTTGTTGGCCGGTATTGTGATCAGGGTGCACGGACAGATCTGATCTGCTCCATGGACAAGACACCACCACCTCAGTTGGCCGGTATTGTGATCAGGGTGTATGGACCGATCTGATCTACTCCATGGACAAGACACCACCACCATCTCAGTTGGCCGGTATTGTGATCAGGGTGTATGGACCGATCTGATCTACTCCATGGACCAGACACCACCACCTCAGTTGGCCGGTATTGTAATCAGGGTGCATGGACCGATCTGCTCCATGGACAAGACACCACAACCTCAGTTGGCCGGTATTGTGATCAGGGTGAACGGACCGATCTGATCTGCTCCATGGACAAGACACCATCACTGAATAGCTATCTTCTGCTATATAATCTATCACATCTGTGTTATTTAAGTGGCTTAAAACAAATTGATTCAATTTATAATCCGACACTGTGATAATTAGGACTAGAGAATGCCAGAAGTTGATGTCACACTCCATTTATGTTCTTCCAAATTGGATCGAGGCAGAGATGCCTGCGGGCGAGAGGACCCTGATTGGATCTGTGTAAATGCATCATCTCAGTGATCCCTAAATAATGTGTTGACAGCCATTTCTGTCTTTAGCAAGCCTATTGATCTGCACCTTACACATTATGTAATTTCTTTTACATATCCCATTGTTTTGAAAATAGAGCAATCCATAAATAAATCTTTAATTAAAAAGGCATATATTGGATCAAAATATCATTTATTTTACCAATATTTCAGTTGGCTGAACCGCAACCTTTATCAAGGTGTTATAATATTTTAAAGTGTTATATTAATATGTTATAATACCTTGATAAAGGTTGGCGTTCAGCCAACTGAAATATTGGTAAAATAAATTATATTTTGATCCAATATATGCCTTTTTAATTAAATATCCCATTGTACAAGTTCATGAAAATTTTCGAAAATATTATAGACATGTATGATTCTTTCAAAAATCAAACAATATATACTGCCCTTACTACAATGGAAATATTAATGGGAGGGCAGTAGAAATAATAATAATTTTAAAAAGAATCATACGCGTCTATAATAGTTTCAAATTTTCATAAGAAATGAAGCGCTAATGCATTATAATATGTTGTTTATAATGAATTAAATAAAGGTAAAGAATAAAAAAAGGCTTGAGGTTTAAACTTATGAAGTGGTGAGAAAAGAATGTGTTGAATGATACTGATTTTTCATAACAAATAACACGCAAATGCATCATAATACACCTATCCCCCGATTTACACGGTACTTGTTTTACACGTTTTCGATTTTACACGGTTTCCCAAATAAGTTTTTTTTTTGTTTTTATCGCACTATACTAAATGCTACTGCGATTGAACACATGCGCTGTGTACACATCTCACGAGGAATCGCGAGCTTATGTGCTGACTACATATTTTAACCTGTCAATGCATTTTATTTTTATTTCTGTGTACACCTATCCCCCGATTTACACGTTTTTATCAGGAACGTATCTACCGTGTAAATCGGGGGATAGGTGTATGTTGTTTATAATGCATTAAATAAGCGAAAAAGAAAGAAAATGATTGAGGTATAAACTTAAGAAGCGGTGAGAGTGAATGGTGTTGAATGATACATATTTTTCAAAACAGATGACACTCTAATGATTCATAATATGTTGTTTATAATGCATTAAATAAGTGAAAAAAGAAAGAAAAGGATTGAGGTATGAACTTAAGAAGTGGTGAGAAAAGAATGGTGTTGAATGGTATTGATTTTTCATAACAGATGAAACGCTAATGCTTCATAATATTGTTGCATCATGATTAATGCGCGTATTTTCAAAATTATTTATAATATTATTTTTAATATATTTAAAATTTAAATTATATATTTATTTATTTTTATAAAACAGATTATTACTATAAAATATTATGTACTATAAAACATTTGTATTTTGATACACTAAATATCCCACCTGCTTTAAACTTTGATGTGATAAATAAAGAGAGATTATAGGTGCTACCTAAAAATATAGTTGTCTTATTATTGACTGGTTTAACCTTGTAGAATGGTTGAGACACGTTCTGGAAAGATACAAGACGTGTCTGAGAAGAGAATCAAGACTGAAGAATCTGCCAAACCGCAGCTTGGTGCAACAATATAAAAGTTGTTTATAATGCATTAAATAAAGGTAAAGAATAAAGAAAAGGATTGAAGTATGAACTGAAGAAGCGGTGAGAATGAATGGTGTTGAATGATACTGAAGGATTTTATGGGGATGTCATCCATGCTGGAACCAATCTCAGCGACAGCGATAGCCTGCTGGTGAGTCAGGAGCTGATAGCTTTGTCAAGTGCCCCAGGGACGGCGTTCTCCAGATGAATTAATCTGCTCTCTCGAAGTAATTGTTTTTTATTAGCGCTCCTCCAACAGCTAAATTAAAGATCACGGAGGTCTTTCTAATTGTGGCTAGGCTTGTTATTCTTCCTTCACATCTTGTCGCCACATACCGTCAGAATATCTCTTTTACTTGTTCTTACTTCCTTTTTAATTAGCACTTATAGACACTTGTCTTACCTAAATACACCCCACAATATCTTTCCTTACTTTACCCATTTATTCCCGTCACATTTTATCAATAAAGATACTTCACCCATCTTTTTATTACCTCGACGTTTCGACAATTTTGTTCTCGTCAGGAGAAAACAAAAATTAAAAAAATACTGGTCGGAGTATCTTTATTTTCAAGAAATATGAATACCGGCCAGACAGCCTCTATCTTTACGACATTTTATCAAGTTTATCTCTATATATAAAAATCAATGTTTGTATGTTTGTTTGTTTGTATGTCCGGTATACAAATTCGCAGTAGTTCACTAATTCAAACCAAAATTTCCATACATAGGTAAAAGAATACGGGGAAGACGATAGGCTATTTCAAAAAATATATAAATAAATTATTAAAACTATATATTCAAATTATTCTACTTAGCTCACGAACAGCGCCCTCTATCAAAGATTAGATTAAATTATGCTGATGCAAACAAATAGATAATGCTAATAACAAACAATTATAAAAAAAAATCTTATCTAAATATATATCACTCGGGTAGATATGCACACGGGTCAATCCCGGGGCGAAGCCCGGGTCACCCGTCTAGTTTGATTATAAAAAAATGATTTAAAAACACTTATTTACAGTTAAACTTGAATAATTTGTAACCCAAGGGACCAAAAAAATCGAATTATTCAAAAATACGAATAAAAAACGGAAATTCTATTTATAGTAAATTATAGGAACCAAGAATAAATATTCTAATTAAAGACGATTGTCCTCTATCTTGGGTGTGTGTGTAAAGCTGCTGCTCTGGGTCCATGTCAATTTTCTGTTGTTGTCGTGTCCAATGAAGAGCCTCAGATGTCTCCATGCATCTCTATCACAGCAGTTGCAATGTCCTCTATCTTGGGTGTGTAAAGCTGCTGATCTGGGTCCATGTCAATTTACTGTTGTTGTTGTCCGGGTCCAATGAAGAGCCTCAGATGTCTCCATGCATCTCTATCACAGCAGCAGCAATGTCCTCTATCTTGGGTGTGTAAACTGTTGCTCTGGGTCCATGTCAATTTTCTGTTGTTGTCGTGTCCAATGAAGAGCCTCAGATGTCTCCATGCATCTCTATCACAGCAGCAGCAATGTCCACTATCTTGGGTGTGTAAACTGTTGCTCTGGGTCCATGTCAATTTTCTGTTGTTGTTGTTGTCGTGTCCAAAGAAGAGTCTCAGATGTATCCATACATTTCTATCACAGCAGCAGTAATGTCCACTATCTTGGGTGTGTAAAGCTGCTGCTCTGGGTCCATGTCAATTTTCTTTAAGACTGCGGTCATTTCTGGGCATGAGAATATGTGAGTAGTTGTTAGTTCCACACTAGAACAGTTGTTACATGTCTTATACGTCCTCTATATGGGAGAAGGGGTGCTATAAACAAGTCACTTTTAATGTAAATATCGCATCGTACTACATATTTAAAATCGGGCGCTATAGAGAGGAAGGCGTTATTTAGAGGGGGCGCTATAGACAAGTTTAACTGTATATGGAAAACCTATCAGGAAACATATAAGACACAAAGAAGAAGATAATCAAGGTAGATAACCATACAATATTGGAACACGCTATAACAATGTAAAATTATATTACAGATTTGATTTGTATTTGTCTATGAATATTCTTCTTATTTTTTACTATAAAAACTCTGTGATGATGGCAAAACTAGATCTAGATTGCGCCACTGTAACTTTATAAATCCATTGTTGTTCTTTATTTCTGGCATATCACATTTTGGTGAATATGCAAATTGTTCTAAATAAATATGCAAATTGAACTACCAAGTTGATCTTCTACTGCGCAGGTAAATTTATTTTATCTCTTTAATTTGACCCAAATCTTAGTACGAATACTAAGATTCAATATTTGTTTTTGTATTTGATCTCTTTTGTTGAAAAATCTGCTATTTTTTATACAGTTAAATCTGTCTATAGCGCCCCCTCTTAGGACTCACCAAAATATGGTGCTATAGAGAGGGGATGCTATAGACAGGTCACTTTTAATGTAAATCGCATCGTAGTACGTATATAAAATTGGGCGCTATAGAGAGGGAGGCGCTATTTAGAGGGAGCGCTATAGACAGATTTAACGGTATATGATATTATGAATAATTTATCCATTTCATTCATAGATCTCTTTCTCTGCAGTTAGTGATAGCGTGTCTCTTTTATCCAGTACATAGTTCTATATTCTGCTAATGGAGTGGTGGAAGGATGGTCTAGACCGTTGATTTTCGACCGCAACGACCCAAGTTCGATTCCCGCATTGGGCACTTTTTTTCTGATTAAAGAAAATGCTCCAATGACCTCCGATTCTTGTAAAAGTTTAATCCCACCAGCGAGTAAAAGTAACCAATACGAATCTCTGATACATTTGTAAGTGTAAAGTTGAATTGCTTTTTATATATGTAGACATGTAGTGTAATTACAGTAAAAAGCAATCACCAACTTCTATCCACCATGATTATAATGGCCTGTACCATGTGTACTAGGGCATATTTGTAAGTGCAAAAGTCGAACTGCTTTTTACATATGTAGCCATCTGGTGTACTTACAGTAAAAAGCAATCACCAACTTATATCCACCATGATTATAATGGCTTGTACCACGTGTACAAAGGATAGTACTCTGGCACATTTGTAAGTGCAGAGTCGTACTGCTTTTTACATATGTAGACATGTGGTGTACTTAAAGTAAAAAGCAATCACCAACTTCTATTTTCCTTAAACCTAATCCACAACAGAAAAGACTCCGTCACCAGTGAACCACGAAAGTTTTTCAACAACAGATTGGGATGATCGATGTGGTAGCTGAATTTTCCCGATTTAAGAACAAGATGGTACTTGTAGATGGTTGCCTTCGTCACAGCTGTTGGTCTTGAGATGAAGGCCAATGCCTAGGATCTTGAAGATCCACGGGGCAGTTTAAAGAATGCGCCTGAGTTGATATTGAGATTAAAACTGATTTATTACAATGTCCATATAAGATTATATAAGGTTAAATACAGAATGTGGGTCGGTGGAAGGCTGGTTAAACCGTTTGGTTTTCGACCACTACGACCCGGGTTCGATTCCCGCATTGGACACTTTTTTTATGTTAAAAAAAAAAATGCTCCAATGGCCTCCCGATTCTTGCAAAAGTCCAACCCCACCAGCGAGTGCAAGTAACCAAACGGGGCTCTGGCACATTTGTAAGTGCAAAGTCGAACTGCTTTTCACATGTGTAGACATGTGGTGCGCTTACAGTAAAAGCAGTCGCTAACTACCCACCATGATTATCATGGCCTGTACCACGTGTACTAGGGATAAGCAAAAAAAAAAAAAAAACAGAATAAATAAAAGGTAGATGTGGTAGCTGAAATTTCCCGACTCAAGACCAAGATGGTACTTGTAGATGGTGGCATTCGTCACTATTGTTGTCTTCACGGCCTTGAGATAAAGGCCAACGCCTAAGAGCTTGCAGATCAAGGGGTAGTTTAAAGATGGCGCCTGAGTTGAACGGCTCAAAAATTTGAAACCATAGGCCTCACACACCTCTAAACTGGTCAGGATGAGGTAGTGTATGAAGATGACTAGAAAGGGAGCGTACAAGAGAGATAGATACTACAGTAGTGCATAACCTAAACTAAAAAGGTAATGAAGGTATATATACACCAATACCTCGCTTTACGTCGTTTCGTTTTGCGTTTTTTTTTTTTTTTTTTGAAGTTGCGTCGCTGCTTAATTTTTACTGATTTTCACTGTAGGTCGTTAGATGTTCGAAGTTGCATTGTTTTGGATTCGAGTCTTTAATTTTTTTTTTCCTAAAATATGGCAACACCTTTGTTTTTGATTGCGCCTTCACATATTTTCACTTTACGTCGTTTCAATTTGCGTCGTGTTTTTTTGGAACGTAACCCCGACGCAAAGCGAGGTATGGGTGTACCAAGATTTTACACTACACCACACACATACCCGAGTTTTCAAAAATTCTAAAAACTTATAATAAAAAAACCTATAGTGTATTTGACCTATCAGTGGGTAGTTAACCATGCTTATATGACCATGTTTATGAGAAAATATACCTAAATATATTTCAAAATTTTACTATAATCACTTCCCGAGGGGATGAAGATCAGAAGTGAGACGAAGACTACCATCTACAAGTACCATCTTGGTCTTAAGGTGGGTAACACCAGGCAACACCTAGACCTTCCCACTCTGTGAACTCTCGCAGTTCATCGGTAGCGGAGTTATTCCCGCGGTTGGCGACACCAATAAATAACTTGTATATATTTTTGTATATAGGTATATTTGTCAATCATTTTATATATTTACATTTATTTATTCATATATATTTATCATTATATAATCTTATTTACTCATATTTAGGTATAATCACTTAGAATTGTCTTTCAATGACAATATAAGAGATTAGGAAGCAACGCGACCAGCCATGTGTACCCTAGCCACATGTCCGAGGAGACGAGGAGATATTGGCCGCTACCAAATCCAGTATTTCCCCATCAGGCGAGGACGTCATTTCCTCCAGCATAAATCTCGAGCACCCCACGACCAATATCGGATCCTTTATGACATGGAGGAGATGTCCTCTTCCAATATCTCTTACCGCTTCCCTCTTCTTTTTCATGGATGGGGAGGATGGACGTAATCAGATGTAGCTTCACGCAAATGCGAACAGTTTTTCTAAAATATGAGGAGTAATAATTTGTAATGTGATGTTATTTATTATATACATGTCAACTATAGAAATACTTCATTAAAATGGTCTTTAAGGTGATGGGTAAATGTAAGTCTGATGACAAATCAAAGAATCTTAAGGTCAATTGTTGTTGTTGTGTACAATGAGGAGCCTCAGATGTCTCCATACATCTCTATCACAGCAGTCGCGTTGTCCTCTATCTTGGGTGTGTAAAGCTGCTGTTCTAGGTCCAGGTCAATTTTCTGTTGTTGTTGTCGTGTCCAATGAAGAGCCTCAGACGTCTCCATACATCTCTATCACAGCAGCAGCAATGTCCTCTATCTTGGGTGTGCATACTGTATTGTTGTTGTCGTGTCCAATGAAGAGCCTCAGATGTCTCCATACATTTCTATCACAGCAGTCGCAATGTCCTCTATCTTAGGTGTGTATACTGTATTGTTGTTGTCGTGTCCAATGAAGAGTCTAAGATATCCCCATACATCTCTATCACAGCAGTCGCAATGTCTTCTATCTTGGGTGTGTATACTGTATTGTTGTCGTGTCCAATGAAGAGCCTCAGATGTCTCCATACATCTCTATCACAGCAGTCGCAATGTCCTCTATCTTAGGTGTGTATACTGTATTGTTGTTGTCGTGTCCAATGAAGAGTCTAAGATATCCCCATACATCTCTATCACAGCAGTCGCAATGTCCTCTATCTTGGGTGTGTATACTGTATTGTTGTCGTGTCCAATGAAGAGCCTCAGATGTCTCCATGCATATCTATCATAGCAGTCGTAATGTCCTCTATCTTGGGTGTGTAAATCTGCTTCTCTAGGTCCATATCAATTTTCTGCAAGGAAAGAACAACAGTGGAAGTTTGAAATTACTTTAGATTAGGTCGTTTCTAACATGGAGAATAGACAACTTGACTACTGACTAACATAGAGTCATATGCAGCTGTCAATTAACATTGTTTATTTTCAATAGCGGCTCATAGTTTCAATGTTCACTTAGTTTTTTATTTATTGTTACAAAAGCACGAAGTCCAAAGGACTATTGTGCTGTGCTAGTATTATTTATATATATATTATTAATTATTTACACGATGGATTAGTATTGTTTTGTAAATTATTGTACAAATAGTTCTAAACTTAACAAAGTTCTCATAAGATAGAGTATATACACAAAGAGAATTTGGTAATGTTTCAAAGTATCTACATACAATTTGATTAGTCAGAGGGCAAGATAAAAGAAGATGCTCTGGTGATTCAACATCTAAGCGGCATTCACATGTTGGATCATTGATAGCATTCAGTTTGAATAAGAAACTTAAGAAGGGTCTTTTGCCAGTTAAGAATAAAGTAGTGAATTTATCAGAAGAAATGAAATTTGGGACAGCAATTGGAAAGAATTTCTTGAACAGTTCATTAGATTGAGAAAGATAAAACTTAAATTTTAGATCCAGATATAGTTTGTTTTATTCTTTGTGAAGGGGTTTTTTGAGTGTTCGATCTGTGAGAGAATTTGTCATATTATACTTTGTTTGTAATAATTCAAGATAATCGGACAGTAAAGGGGTTTTCGCTAGTATATGTGTGATGTAAGAAGATGAAGTCCTATAAGCATGAATGCATCTAATAAGAATTTGATATTGTATAGAATTCAACTTGGATCTTTTTGCTGCAGTGATAAAAGGAAACCAAATATTTGATGCATAGCTTATTGTAGAGCGTATCATAGCTTTATATAAGATCAATCTACGTCGAGTATCAATGCCCCAAGTACGTGCACATAATGAGAATAATATATTCTTAAGTTTCGTAGCTTTCATAATTATATTGTCAACATGTGTTCCAAAATTAATCTTATTCCTTTGTCTATGATTTTTAAAAATAACTCCCAAAATTTTAACAGTTTCTGATTTATATAGGTCTGACTTTATACCATAGGCTAGTTCATCACATGATGCTGATGACTGGGACTTTAGGACCGAGAATGCTTAGGTATTCACAGATACCATCGTATCTCATGGCCTATCCGCCTCTTGGAGAACTGCTTTGTAAGATTCAGATCTCCCATCATTGGAAAGGACAAAAGATCCCTGTACAGAGAACCAAGAAGAGTTTTTGAGCTTCTTTACGAGCACGACCTCCAAGATCTTGTCTAATTTAGACTAAAAGGATAAGTAAAAAATAATAATAATAAAAAAAGATCTCTCACTGGGGGATACGGTGAAATAGCCAACTAGTGGCTTGTTTATCTTCCTGGAACGCTTCAATACAGAGTCAGTATTTGAGGATAAAACATGTGTCGTGATATCGAAGTAGTGTAAGCTATATCTCGGTATATATGTAAATATATCCATGTGCATGTGAACATAAACAGTATTATACACCTATCCCCCGATTTACACGGTAGATACGTTCCTGAGAAAAACGTGTAAATCGGGGGATAGGTGTACACAGAAATAAAAATAAAATGCATTGACAGGTTAAAATATGTAATCATCACATAAGCTCGGGAGATTCCTCGTGAGATGTGTACACAGCGCATGTGTTCAATCACAGTAGCATTTAGTATAGTGCGATAAAAACAAAAAAAAAACTTATTTGGAAAACCGTGTAAAAGCGAAAACGTGTAAAACAAGTACCGTGTAAATCGGGGGATAGGTGTATTGTGAAAAGCGAAAATAATATTCAGTTTGTCCTTTTTTCGGCGAATTTTCGAAGAGAATTAACGAATTCTCTCGTATTACATTCCTTCTTGCACACAACCTAAGTAAGATTCCTCTATTATGGTCTAATCTGATATGAAATGGAAAAATCTATGCTTTAGCTCTTTTAGATCAAGGAAATACTAAGAGATAAGAAAGAAGAAGAGGAAATACTAATATGTAATCCTTAAAATTTATGATTTTGAATGGAAATGTGTCTTTTGATTGTACAAAGGTAAGCATATTATGTTGTGGTTGGTTATATTATGGGTCATTTGGTGCATATATAGAATTATTTGAAATATGTTTCTGGTTTAAAGTATATTGAAAGTGAAATTTGAGATAAGTCGTTACCACGATCAGTCAAAGCAGCACGTTCCACACCTGTGTAAAGGGTAAACCCTCCATTACACAAACACATCTAGTAAATATCTTCAAATAGCTTCCTTCCTAACTTGCCCATAAATCTCCCAGCGAGGACAAAACGTGTCCGGACAATTAATATTTGGCTCGCCCGGCCACTACCATATTGTGACAGCACAAGAATTGGTGGGAGGAGTGGTCGATAGGGGTTTCCATTGCAGCTTGACAGTGGGCCCGCCCCTCACACAATGGCCGAAGCACATTTTGCCACCCGAACAAAAACAGTCACTCGGCGCGTCAACTGAATTACGAGAGGGCTAAAGGGGGGCAGGGGCTCCCCCTGAATGCTAATATCCGGAGAGAGAGAGAGAGGGGATTGGCATAAAGACCACCAATCTTAAGACCACCCGACGCGAGCGAGACGTTCCCATGCTTGAGATGGCTTTCATGCGTTGAAAAGCGTTTAGTTTCGCCAACACAATTCCCCCATTCTTCTACCCTCTTACAGGGATAGACAGATATACCCAATCCCCATTGCATTTGCTACGCTATTCTCCCCCCTCATTGTGTCTGGTGTCAACACGGGCCCACAGCTGTTGGCATTTTAAACAAATAAGGCCTCAGGGGGTCCTCTCGGGTCTAAGATTGATTCTGCTTTGTCCCCAAACGTTTAGCGTGATTGATGCTTCCATTAACATTGTGCAGGTCGTCTATAAATTGTACCACGACGTCCTATCCTCAGCACATTCCCACCTCTGAAGATATAAAAAGCGAAGACATCAAAAAAGTGTAAAAGCTTTACATTCCGATCGTCCCAACTTGAAGAATAGTTATTGCCTGCTATCTCGCTTAGTTGGCCGTGATCTTATTGGAGCTCGGAGTCGGACAAATAAGCTACACAATAAAGAAACATTTTAGAAAACTCCTTCAATGTTCCAGAAGGATTGGCTATTGGAGCGGAAGATGATCGATGAAAATTCACCAACAAGGATCTAGCCTCAAAACGTGGATCGGCGCACCATTGTTGGAGTAATCCCCGGAGAATTCGGCAGGAGATGATGCAGGTTGCTTTTATTACTCCGTACCACTTTCCCTATGCGCTCTGCACATAAATACGCTTTTATTGGACAGATTCAAGTCCTGTAATGGCTTGGATTTTAAAATCCTGACGTCAAGTTATTTCACCCGTTCCGTCCTTTAATGTTTGCTTCGCAAATTTGTTCAAATAAATTTACCAAATTTTATGCGACGTCTTTTTATTTGAGAATAAAAGTTCTTTCGGATCAGTGAGATGTAATAATTTGTTCCAATACAGACGAACATAGACTTAGCACCGCTCGGCTATTAAACCTCGTTAGGAAAGGCCTTTTTTCCCCCCTTTGGAATAAAATATTTTTATATTTGTCATAAATTTCTTTTACACACTTTCTCAAAGCTATCTTAGATCAAATACCTTCAGTAGTTGTCTAAAATTCTTTTGAATGTTTAGATATTCTATTTGTTTCGATTGATGGCTTTTTTGAAATTTAAAAATCACGAGTTCATACAAAAATAAAAAATGAAACGGCGTTTCATAAGGAACTCCGTCCCGCGATAAAGAAGCTGAACAAACCTGGACTTATCCGGTCATTTCTATCTACAGACAAAGTTTGAAGTGGAAAATACATTCTACATGCTATTGGTCACCTAGATTTTATACCTACTTGTTGTCTGTTTCTTGTATACTTCTCAGAAAGTTCTTCAGTTAGCCACCTTTTGTATACTTCTTGGAACCCTATTGTATACTTCTCATAGACTTCTTTAATACTTCTTGTGTACTTCATGGCTAATTATCGTATATTTCTTGGCTACTTCTTGACTACTTATTGTATATTTCTTGGCTACTTCATGGATAATTATCGTATACTTCTTGGCTACTTCTTGTGTACTTCATGGCTACTTATTGTATACTTCTTGGCAACTTCTTGGCTACTTATTGTATATTTCTTGGCTACTTCTTGTGTACTTCATGGTTAATTATCGTATACTTCTTGGCTACTTCTTGTGTACTTCATGGCTACTTATTGTGTATTTCTTGGCTACTTATTGTGTACTTTTTATACTTCTTGGAAACCTATTGTATACTTCTCATAGACTTCTTGGCTACTTCTTGTGTACTTCATGGCTAATTATCGTATACTTCTTGGCTACTTCTTGTGTACTTCATGGCTACTTATTGTGTATTTCTTGGCTACTTATTGTGTACTTTTTATACTTCTTGGAACCCTATTGTATACTTCTCATAGACTTCTTGGCAACTTCTTGTGTACTTCATGGCTAATTATCGTATATTTCATGGCAACTTCTTGTGTACTTCATGGCTACTTATTGTGTATTTCTTGGCTACTTCCTGTGTACTTTTTATACTTCTTGGAAACCTATTGTATACTTCTCATAGACTTCTTGGCAACTTCTTGTGTACTTCATGGTTAATTATCGTATATTTCATGGCAACTTCTTGTGTACTTCATGGCTACTTATTGTGTATTTCTTGGCTACTTCCTGTGTACTTTTTATACTTCTTGGAAACCTATTGTATACTTCTCATAGACTTCTTTAATACTTCTTGGCTACTTCGTTGTCTTTTATTGTGGTTTTCTAGTGTATATACCTAGCGCGTATGCCCCATTTGATACCTATACATAGTTGACAACGTTATTATTTTATAGAGTAATCGTAGCCCGAATGTAACGTCAAAGATTAGGAGATTACAGGTTCGAATCCGGGTGGGTCCATCTTTTATAATATACAGTAGAACCTCCTTGTAAAGGACACCTAGTTGCAGAACCAAAGAGTCCTTTACAGAGAGGTGATCTTTTATCAGAGAGATGCTAAATAGTAAAAATGGCAATTTTGCAAATGAAAACTGTCCTTTGTAGAGAGGTGTTCTCTAGCGTGAATGCCCTCTCATGGAGGTTCTACTGTATTGACAATGAAATCTGTCCTTTATAGAGAGATGTCCTCTAGCGCGAGTGTCCTCTCATGGAGGTTCTACTGTATTGACAATGAAATCTGTCCTTTATAGAGAGATGTCCTCTAGCGCGAGTGTCCTCTCATGGAGGTTCTACTGTATTGACAATGAAATCTGTCCTTTATAGAGAGATGTCCTCTAGCGCGAGTGTCCTCTCATGGAGGTTCTACTGTATTGACAATGAAATCTGTCCTTTATAGAGAGATGTCCACTAGCGCGAGTGTCCTCTCATGGAGGTTCTACTGTATTGACAATGAAATCTGTCCTTTATAGAGAGATGTCCTCTAGCGCGAGTGTCCTCTCATGGAGGTTCTACTGTATTGACAATGAAATCTGTCCTTTATAGAGAGATGTCCTCTAGCGCGAGTGTCCTCTCATGGAGGTTCTACTGTATTGACAATGAAATCTGTCCTTTATAGAGAGATGTCCTCTAGCGCGAGTGTCCTCTCATGGAGGTTCTACTGTATTGATAATGAAATCTGTCCTTTATAGAGAGATGTCCTCTAGCGCGAGTGTCCTCTCATGGAGGTTCTACTGTATTGACAATGAAATCTGTCCTTTATAGAGAGATGTCCTCTAGCGCGAGTGTCCTCTCATGGAGGTTCTACCGTATTGACAATGAAATCTGTCCTTTATAGAGAGATGTCCTCTAGCGCGAGTGTCCTCTCATGGAGGTTCTACTGTATTGACATTGAAATCTGTCCTTTATAGAGAGATGTCCTCTAGCGCGAGTGTCCTCTCATGGAGGTTCTACTGTATTGACAATGAAATCTGTCCTTTATAGAGAGATGTCCTCTAGCGCGAGTGTCCTCTCATGGAGGTTCTACTGTATTGAAAATGAAATCTGTCCTTTACAGAGAGATGTCCTCTAGCGCGAGTGTCCTCTCATGGAGGTTCTACTGTATTGACAATTAAATCTGTCCTTTATAGAGAGATGTCCTCTAGCGCGAGTGTCCTCTCATGGAGGTTCTACTGTATTGACAATGAAATCTGTCCTTTATAGAGAGATGTCCTCTAGCGCGAGTGTCCTCTCATGGAGGTTCTACTGTATTGACAATGAAATCTGTCCTTTATAGAGAGATGTCCTCTAGCGCGAGTGTCCTCTCATGGAGGTTCTACTGTATTGACAATGAAATCTGTCCTTTATAGAGAGATGTCCTCTAGCGCGAGTGTCCTCTCATGGAGGTTCTACTGTATTGACAATGAAATCTGTCCTTTATAGAGAGATGTCCTCTAGCGCGAGTGTCCTCTCATGGAGGTTCTACTGTATTGACAATGAAATCTGTCCTTTATAGAGAGATGTCCTCTAGCGCGAGTGTCCTCTCATGGAGGTTCTACTGTATTGACAATGAAATCTGTCCTTTATAGAGAGACTAGCGGACCCGCCCGGCTTCGCCCGGGTTTTACCCGAGTAAAGGTTTGTTTAACGAATCTCTCGATAAAGTGAACATTTTTTTCCCGGTCCCTTGAAAAATACTCGATAAGTTGAATAAAATCAATATTAATTGGTTCCCTCGGTAATTGGAAGTTAAAGGAATAGTATCTTGCCTTGGAATTGTATCATTATTCTTGTATGGATGTACCCGGCTTCGCCCGGGTTTTACCCGAGTAAAGGTTTGTTTAACGAATCTCTTGATAAAGTGAACATTTTTTCCCGGTCCCTTGAAAAAATACTCGATAAGTAGAATAAAATCAATATTAATTGGTTCCCTCGGTAATTGGAAGTTAAAGGAATAGTATCTTGCCTTTGAATTGTATCATTATTCTTGTCTCAAATAAATTGCCGTGTCATCCTGAATTTTGTCTTTCCTAATTTTCTACATTACAAAATCATCGTATCATCATGATAATATTTAGAGCAGATTGTTGAATTATAACAGTAAAATTAGAATAATTATCTTGATTATTTCTAGGCGAAAAGTTATTTCAAAAATTTTATTTGCTAGAAACCTTCACAGTACTATACTAAATAACTTCCCAAAGTTTCATGGCGATCTAATGAGTGGTCTGGTCAGGCATATAGGACAAACAGACATACATTCATTTTTATATATATAGATATGTAAATAGAGTCTCTTAAGAAAGACCACCTAAAAACATGAATCAACTTGTTTCTCCTGTTGGTGGTCTCTCATTGAAGATTCTAATTGCTATTAAAGAATCTCTAATAGACCTTTAATAAGAGACTGCCTCTTGGAGAGACGGTGTAGCTACGAAATGGATATTCCCGGCTTCGCCCGGATTTTACCCGAGTAAAGGTTTGTCTAACGAATCTCTCGATAAAGTGAACATTTTTTCCCGGTCCCTTGAAAAATACTCGATAAGTTGAATAAAATCATTATTAATTGGTTCCCTCCGTAATTGAAAGTTAAAGGAATAGTATCTTGCCTTGGAATTGTATCATTATTCTTGTCTCAAATAAATTGCCGTGTCATCCTGAATTTTGTCTTTCCTAATTTTCTACATTACAAAATCATCGTATCATCATGATAATATTTAGAGCAGATTGTTGAATTATAACAGATAAATTAGAATATTTATCTTGATTATATCTAGGCGAAAAGTTATTTCAAAAATTTTATTTGCTAGAAACCTTCCCAGTACTATACTAAATAACTTCCCAAAGTTTCATGGCGATCCAATGAGTGGTTTGGTCAGGCATAAAGGACAAACAGACATACATTCATTTTTATATATATAGATGTCCTCTAGCGCGAGTGTCCTCTCATGGAGGTTCTACTGTATTGACAATGAAATCTGTCCTTTATAGAGAGATGTCCTCTAGCGTGAATGCCCTCTCATGGAGGTTCTACTGTATTGACAATGAAATCTGTCCTTTATAGAGAGATGTCCTCTAGCGCGAGTGTCCTCTCATGGAGGTTCTACTGTATTGACAATGAAATCTGTCCTTTATAGAGAGATGTCCTCTAGCGCGAGTGTCCTCTCATGGAGGTTCTACTGTATTGACAATGAAATCTGTCCTTTATAGAGAGATGTCCTCTAGCGTGAATGCCCTCTCATGGAGGTTCTACTGTATTGACAATGAAATCTGTCCTTTATAGAGAGATGTCCTCTAGCGCGAGTGTCCTCTCATGGAGGTTCTACTGTATTGACAATGAAATCTGTCCTTTATAGAGAGATGTCCTCTAGCGCGAGTGTCCTCTCATGGAGGTTCTACTGTATTGACAATGAAATCTGTCCTTTATAGAGAGATGTCCTCTAGCGCGAGTGTCCTCTCATGGAGGTTCTACTGTATTGACAATGAAATCTGTCCTTTATAGAGAGATGTCCTCTAGCGCGAGTGTCCTCTCATGGAGGTTCTACTGTATTGACAATGAAATCTGTCCTTTATAGAGAGATGTCCTCTAGCGTGAATGCCCTCTCATGGAGGTTCTACTGTATTGACAATGAAATCTGTCCTTTATAGACAGAACTCTTTCCTCATAAAGTATTTCGTTCTTAAAAAATAGAGAGATGTCCTCTAGCGCGAGTGTCCTCTCATGGAGGTTCTACTGTATTGACAATGAAATCTGTCCTTTATAGAGAGATGTCCTCTAGCGCGAGTGTCCTCTCATGGAGGTTCTACTGTATTGACAATGAAATCTGTCCTTTATAGAGAGATGTCCTCTAGCGCGAGTGTCCTCTCATGGAGGTTCTACTGTATTGACAATGAAATCTGTCCTTTATAGAGAGATGTCCTCTAGCGCGAGTGTCCTCTCATGGAGGTTCTACTGTATTGACAATGAAATCTGTCCTTTATAGAGAGATGTCCTCTAGCGCGAGTGTCCTCTCATGGAGGTTCTACTGTATTGTACAATGAAATCTGTCCTTTATAGAGAGATGTCCTCTAGCGCGAGTGTCCTCTCATTTAAGTTCTACTGTATTGACAATGAAATCTGTCCTTTAAAGAGAGATGTCCTCTAGCGCGAGTGTCCTCTCATGGAGGTTCTACTGTATTGACAATGAAATCTGTCCTTTATAGAGAGATGTCCTCTAGCGCGAGTGTCCTCTCATGGAGGTTCTACTGTATTGACAATGAAATCTGTCCTTTATAGAGAGATGTCCTCTAGCGCGAGTGTCCTCTCATGGAGGTTCTACTGTATTGACAATGAAATCTGTCCTTTATAGAGAGATGTCCTCTAGCGCGAGTGTCCTCTCATGGAGGTTCTACTGTATTGACAATGAAATCTGTCCTTTATAGAGAGATGTCCTCTAGCGCGAGTGTCCTCTCATGGAGGTTCTACTGTATTGTACAATGAATTCTGTCCTTTATAGAGAGATGTCCTCTAGCGCGAGTGTCCTCTCATGGAGGTTCTACTGTATTGTACAATGAAATCTGTCCTTTATAGAGAGATGTCCTCTAGCGCGAGTGTCCTCTCATGGAGGTTCTACTGTATTGACAATGAATTCTGTCCTTTATAGAGAGATGTCCTCTAGCGTGAATGCCCTCTCATGGAGGTTCTACTGTATTGACAATGAAATCTGTCCTTTATAGACAGAACTCTTTCCTCATAAAGTATTTCGTTCTTAAAAAATAGAGAGATGTCCTCTAGCGCGAGTGTCCTCTCATGGAGGTTCTACTGTATTGACAATGAAATCTGTCCTTTATAGAGAGATGTCCTCTAGCGCGAGTGTCCTCTCATGGAGGTTCTACTGTATTGACAATGAAATCTGTCCTTTATAGAGAGATGTCCTCTAGCGCGTGTGTCCTCTCATGGAGGTTCTACTGTATTGACAATGAGATCTGTCCTTTATAGAGAGATGTCCTCTAGCGCGAGTGTCCTCTCATGGAGGTTCTACTGTATTGACAATGAAATCTGTCCTTTATAGAGAGATGTCCTCTAGCGCGAGTGTCCTCTCATGGAGGTTCTACTGTATTGTACAATGAAATCTGTCCTTTATAGAGAGATGTCCTCTAGCGCGAGTGTCCTCTCATTTAAGTTCTACTGTATTGACAATGAAATCTGTCCTTCAAAGAGAGATGTCCTCTAGCGCGAGTGTCCTCTCATGGAGGTTCTACTGTATTGACAATGAAATCTGTCCTTTATAGAGAGATGTCCTCTAGCGCGAGTGTCCTCTCATGGAGGTTCTACTGTATTGACAATGAAATCTGTCCTTTATAGAGAGATGTCCTCTAGCGCGAGTGTCCTCTCATGGAGGTTCTACTGTATTGACAATGAAATCTGTCCTTTATAGAAAGATGTCCTCTAGCGCGAGTGTCCTCTCATGGAGGTTCTACTGTATTGTACAATGAAATCTGTCCTTTATAGAGAGATGTCCTCTAGCGCGAGTGTCCTCTCATGGAGGTTCTACTGTATTGACAATGAAATCTGTCCTTTATAGAAAGATGTCCTCTAGCGCGAGTGTCCTCTCATGGAGGTTCTACTGTATTGACAATGAAATCTGTCCTTTATAGAGAGATGTCCTCTAGCGCGAGTGTCCTCTCATGGAGGTTCTACTGTATTGACAATGAAATCTGTCCTTTATAGAAAGATGTCCTCTAGCGCGAGTGTCCTCTCATGGAGGTTCTACTGTATTGTACAATGAAATCTGTCCTTTATAGAGAGATGTCCTCTAGCGCGAGTGTCCTCTCATGGAGGTTCTACTGTATTGACAATGAAATCTGTCCTTTATAGAAAGATGTCCTCTAGCGCGAGTGTCCTCTCATGGAGGTTCTACTGTATTGACAATGAAATCTGTCCTTTATAGAAAGATGTCCTCTAGCGCGAGTGTCCTCTCATGGAGGTTCTACTGTATTGACAATGAAATCTGTCCTTTATAGAAAGATGTCCTCTAGCGCGAGTGTCCTCTCATGGAGGTTCTACTGTATTGACAATGAAATCTGTCCTTTATAGAGAGATGTCCTCTAGCGCGAGTGTCCTCTCATGGAGGTTCTACTGTATTGTACAATGAAATCTGTCCTTTATAGAGAGATGTCCTCTAACGCGAGTGTCCTCTCATGGAGGTTCTACTGTATTGTACAATGAAATCTGTCCTTTATAGAAAGATGTCCTCTAGCGCGAGTGTCCTCTCATGGAGGTTCTACTGTATTGTACAATGAAATCTGTCCTTTATAGAGAGATGTCCTCTAGCGCGAGTGTCCTCTCATGGAGGTTCTACTGTATTGTACAATGAAATCTGTCCTTTATAGAGAGATGTCCTCTAGCGCGAGTGTCCTCTCATGGAGGTTCTACTGTATTGACAATGAAATCTGTCCTTTATAGAAAGATGTCCTCTAGCGCGAGTGTCCTCTCATGGAGGTTCTACTGTATTGACAATGAAATCTGTCCTTTATAGAGAGATGTCCTCTAGCGCGAGTGTCCTCTCATGGAGGTTCTACTGTATTGACAATGAAATCTGTCCTTTATAGAAAGATGTCCTCTAGCGCGAGTGTCCTCTCATGGAGGTTCTACTGTATTGTACAATGAAATCTGTCCTTTATAGAGAGATGTCCTCTAGCGCGAGTGTCCTCTCATGGAGGTTCTACTGTATTGACAATGAATTCTGTCCTTTATAGAGAGATGTCCTCTAGCGCGAGTGTCCTCTCATGGAGGTTCTACTGTATTGACAATGAAATCTGTCCTTTATAGAAAGATGTCCTCTAGCGCGAGTGTCCTCTCATGGAGGTTCTACTGTATTGACAATGAAATCTGTCCTTTATAGAGAGATGTCCTCTAGCGCGAGTGTCCTCTCATGGAGGTTCTACTGTATTGACAATGAAATCTGTCCTTTATAGAAAGATGTCCTCTAGCGCGAGTGTCCTCTCATGGAGGTTCTACTGTATTGACAATGAAATCTGTCCTTTATAGAGAGATGTCCTCTAGCGCGAGTGTCCTCTCATGGAGGTTCTACTGTATTGACAATGAAATCTGTCCTTTATAGAGAGATGTCCTCTAGCGCGAGTGTCCTCTCATGGAGGTTTTACTGTATTGACAATGAAATCTGTCCTTTATAGAGAGATGTCCTCTAGCGCGAGTGTCCTCTCATGGAGGTTCTACTGTATTGTACAATGAAATCTGTCCTTTATAGAGAGATGTCCTCTAGCGCGAGTGTCCTCTCATTTAAGTTCTACTGTATTGACAATGAAATCTGTCCTTTAAAGAGAGATGTCCTCTAGCGCGAGTGTCCTCTCATGGAGGTTCTACTGTATTGACAATGAAATCTGTCCTTTATAGAGAGATGTCCTCTAGCGCGAGTGTCCTCTCATGGAGGTTCTACTGTATTGACAATGAAATCTGTCCTTTATAGAGAGATGTCCTCTAGCGCGAGTGTCCTCTCATGGAGGTTCTACTGTATTGACAATGAAATCTGTCCTTTATAGAAAGATGTCCTCTAGCGCGAGTGTCCTCTCATGGAGGTTCTACTGTATTGACAATGAAATCTGTCCTTTATAGAGAGATGTCCTCTAGCGCGAGTGTCCTCTCATGGAGGTTGTACTGTATTGACAATGAAATCTGTCCTTTATAGAAAGATGTCCTCTAGCGCGAGTGTCCTCTCATGGAGGTTCTACTGTATTGACAATGAAATCTGTCCTTTATAGAGAGATGTCCTCTAGCGCGAGTGTCCTCTCATGGAGGTTCTACTGTATTGACAATGAAATCTGTCCTTTATAGAGAGATGTCCTCTAGCGCGAGTGTCCTCTCATGGAGGTTCTACTGTATTGACAATGAAATCTGTCCTTTATAGAGAGATGTCCTCTAGCGCGAGTGTCCTCTCATGGAGGTTCTACTGTATTGACAATGAAATCTGTCCTTTATAGAGAGATGTCCTCTAGCGCGAGTGTCCTCTCATGGAGGTTCTACTGTATCGACAATGAAATCTGTCCTTTATAGAGAGATGTCCTCTAGCGCGAGTGTCCTCTCATGGAGGTTCTACTGTATTGTACAATGAAATCTGTCCTTTATAGAGAGATGTCCTCTAGCGCGAGTGTCCTCTCATGGAGGTTCTACTGTATTGATAATGAAATCTGTCCTTTATAGAGAGATGTCCTCTAGCGCGAGTGTCCTCTCATGGAGGTTCTACTGTATTGACAATGAAATCTGTCCTTTATAGAGAGATGTCCTCTAGCGCGAGTGTCCTCTCATGGAGGTTCTACTGTATTGACAATGAAATCTGTCCTTTATAGAGAGATGTCCTCTAGCGCGAGTGTCCTCTCATGGAGGTTCTACTGTATTGTACAATGAAATCTGTCCTTTATAGAGAGATGTCCTCTAGCGCGAGTGTCCTCTCATTTAAGTTCTACTGTATTGACAATGAAATCTGTCCTTTAAAGAGAGATGTCCTCTAGCGCGAGTGTCCTCTCATTTAGGTTCTACTGTATTGACAATGAAATCTGTCCTTTAAAGAGAGATGTCCTCTAGCGCGAGTGTCCTCTCATGGAGGTTCTACTGTATTGACAATGAAATCTGTCCTTTATAGAGAGATGTCCTCTAGCGTGAATGCCCTCTCATGGAGGTTCTACTGTATTGACAATGAAATCTGTCCTTTAAAGAGAGATGTCCTCTCGCGCGAGTGTCCTCTCATGGAGGTTCTACTGTATTGACAATGAAATCTGTCCTTTATAGAGAGATGTCCTCTAGCGCGAGTGTCCTCTCATGGAGGTTCTACTGTATTGACAATGAAATCTGTCCTTTATAGAGAGATGTCCTCTAGCGCGAGTGTCCTCTCATGGAGGTTGTACTGTATTGACAATGAAATCTGTCCTTTATAGAGAGATGTCCTCTAGCGTGAGTGACAATTAAACCAACTTTATTGACATCTCGTCAATTATGTACACTCAAAGAGAGTTGTAATAATAGTAAATATAATAATAAGTGGATGATTAAAATATGTACAACAATTATACATTGGAAGATGAAGGGAGGCATCCGCGGCGCGCGAGTGTACTCGCCCAGGGGATGAGCAGGTCCTCCACGCCACCGAGCCCAACCTGAACAACGTGGCGGTAGATTCGTAACTTTGCCGACGCAACGATGGTCAGGGCGTAGTCCTCAAGGCCGGACCCGAAGATCCAAGCCTGCAGGACAGGGAGCCGCCCGATGATGTTGAAGGCCTCCCGGACGAGGGGCCTGATGAACTGGCAGCTCCAGTAACGGTGGCCCAGGGAGCGGTCAACGGACCCCCAGGCAGGACAAGAGGAGCCGGCCGACGCAGGATGGGACGGGTGGGGTAGAGCATGTAGGGCCAACTTGAGGGCGGCATCGGCTTCATGGCTCGAGAAGGTGCAGCGCCGCAGCGAGGCCCAGTCGACCCTGGCCGGTGGGCTGATGGTAGCTGTCCATCTCGCCAGGTACCCGGAGATCGGCGTGGACGCAAGGCGCGGCCGTTCCGCGCAGCACCACAGACCCAGCCAAGGTAGTCTCCCGGAAGCTCTCGTCCCGCACGTTCTCGGCCACCATCCTCTGGCAGAAGGCGGCGAGGGCCGCGGCGTCAGCAAGGGCGGAGCGCGTAGGGCGGGCTATGTGGGGGTCACCTAGGTCCTGGACTCGGGCCCCGACCCAGCGCGCGGGTGCCAGTAGGTCGGGAGGGCGAAGGAACCGGCAGCCGCCGACGATGGGAAGGTCCAGCAGCTGGGACGTGGGGACCGACCGGTGGTTGAGGCCCAGGATCTTGGAGGCCTCCTCCCAAAGTCCCAGCAGCAGGAGACGGCGGGGCTGGAGTCGCGTGCCGTCAGGTGGAGGGCGGATCCAGGCCTCGCCGGCGACCAGCCAGTTGAAGCCGTTCCTGCCTCCACGGAGCGCGACCTGGACACCCTTGAGGCAGGCCAGCTGGAGCTGAGTTCCCAAATCGAGGAGGCCAAGGCCTCCGATGGCCACGGGTCTCGCCATGACGGCGGCGGGAAGCCACGCCGTGTGGTCGGGCCCCCAGACGAACCTCGCCAGACGGGCTTGCAGCTTGGAGATGGTCGCCGCTCCGGGCAGGTACCCGTGTAGGTGGTGCTGGATGGTAGAGCTCACCAGCGAGTTCCCGGCCCTAGCTCGCCCGACAAGGGAGAGGCCGCGCGTGAAGGGCGTCCACTTTCGGCAGGCGGACACCAGTAGGGCCAGGAGGTGCTGCTTCCGATGGGCGACGGAGTCCTGTGGCGATGTCCATCCCTAGGACCCTGATGGAGGTGGTCGACCAGGAGGCACCGAGAGGAGAGTCGCCGCGGTTGCGCCAGGCGCCGCACCAGAGGCCCGCGCTCTTCCCGAGGTTGACGCTGATGCCTGAGGCCCGTTTGAAGTCCTCGAGGACGGCCGCCACCCGCTCGAACTGCTCGTCGCGATGGATCAGGAGGACGATGTCGTCGGCGTAGGCGATGACATTGCCTACGCCGAGGGTCGACTCCAGGCGACGAAGCAGTGGCCCCGTAGCGATGCTGAACATCGCGGCGCTTACGGCGCAGCCCTGCCTAAGGCCGTTATGGAGGAGGAAGGCGGTGGTGTGGTATCCCCCAACCCGGATCGTCGCGTCCGCCCCGGCGTATAAGATCTTGATCCAGTTCATTTCCTGGAATACCGCTGTGGCCTTTGATCCAGCAGAGTTGCACATTTGGTGAAAAATGCAGGTTGTAGATTATTTCCGCAATTAGTTGTGTTCTTGGGGGCCAAGACCTACATATGGCTGATAGAGCTGATTGGCAGTCTGAGGCAATGATAAAGTGTTCTTTCGGGAAATTCATGGTGATTTTTGTTGCGTAGAGAATGGCAAGCAGTTCAGCTTGGAACGCTGAGCACTCCTGGTGGAGTTTAAGTTGTATGGTTTGTAGAGGAGGTGGTAGGATGACTCCAGCCCCAACTCCTTCTGATGATTGGGATCCGTCTGTGTAAATGGTGGTGACATTTAGTTGTAGTGATTTGGTAAAATATATTATCTTCCGTAATGGGGGATAGGGTAAAAAGGAAGGACTTGGGCGTGATTCGTTGTGGCCCGTTTTCAAGGTTTTTAAATATTCTATGTGAGCCTTTATAGAGATATCGAGTGGGGGACAACCCGTCAATGAGATAGCTGGTATTGTCGGTGTGCATGGACCACCTCTTATTATTGCTTTCGCATATTGGTAGTGGAGACTACGTAGCTTGCGAGCCCCATTTGTGTCATATGCACGTTTTCCCCAGACACCAGAGACATATAGTAGCGCTGGGAGAACGACTCTCTTGTAAATTTTGTGTCCGGAACTGAAGGTTGAACCAAATTGTCCTTTTATGGTGCTAGTGAGCCTTGGGAGTATCCATCGGTATTTGAGTAAACTGTTATTGAGATGTTTAATAAATTGTCTCTTTGAATCAAAGGTAATACCAAGGATTTTAATTGTTTTGTTGATTGCAATGGGCTGGTCAAGAAGTCGGATGCTGTCCTTGTTTGGCCATCTTGGTTTGTTTCTGTAAAACATGCATGCTTGAGTCTTGTGGGGATTTACCAACATTCCATGCCTTCTGCACCATTGTGAGAAATTTTCAAGAAAATTGTTTATTTGACATTTAGGAAGCTTTGGGGCCACCTGCACCATTAGTGTGAAATCATCTGCGAAGCCCACTAATTCGCTCTTTCTAGGTTTCTTCAAGGTAAATGCTTTTCTTGCAATCATATTGAAGAGGAAGGGACTTAATGCCGCTCCTTGTGGGACTCCACGGAGTGACAGAATGTGAGCAGTGTGTCCCCATACGCTATAGGCCATTTTTCTATTTATTAAATAGCTGGTAATTAGTTGTAGTAATTCCTCACGGCAGCTAGCCTCTCGTAGGGCTTCAATGATAGAATACCTATGTACGGTGTCGAAGGCTCTTCTAATATCTAGACTGATAACTAGTGTTTTCTCCCCCTCTTCCATGTCCCTGTCTATGAATTGGTTTATTGCAGCTAGGGCGTTTTCGGCCGAACGGCAAGGAACAAATCCAAATTGGAGGGGTGAAAACCAATTGTGCCGGTCTGCTAGCCATTGTAGTCGAGCCAAAATGCAACGCTCAAATACCTTGGCTAGGGTGTTGAGGAGAGCAATTGGGCGGAATCTTTCCAGTGGGTTTTCTGCTGTGCTGTCCGGTTTGGGTATGAGGACTAAAAGGCCGATTTTCCAGGGTGATGGAAAATGGCCGAATCTTAAACACTTGGTAAAAAGTCTTGCAAGTAGTTTATGTAGGGGAGGACCTCCTAATTGAAGGCACTTTGCTCCAAGTCGATCAGGGCCTGGAGATTTCTTGAGTCCACAGCATTTGATGGCCCGAAGTACTTCAGCGTCGGTGAAGTCTGGCTCAATGAGGCCAGAAAACTGTATTAAGGGCCGAGGCTGAGATATTGGTGTGTCAGGCAGACAAAAGTGCTGCAAGATTTTTTCACAGGTTTCCTCTGGTGTATAGGGGGTTCCGTCAGATTTTTTGAGCAGTGGAGGTCCTCTTTGGGTGCTTCGTCCTTTGGAAATGTATTTGTCGACAGAGCTCCAAGCGGCTGAGGATACTTCTTGACAGAGGTTTATCCATGATAGGTGTTTGGCTCGTCTTATCTCGGCTCTCAACCTGTTGTGACATGCTCTGTAGAGCCCTTTGAAGAAGTTTCTAATGGGCGTGGATGTGCACTGCGAAAAGCGCCTTAGAGAAACTACTACATTGCGGAGTTTTGCTAAGTCTTTATTCCACCAGGGTTTTGATGGTCCGTTGTCTTTCTTTTCATGGATATGTTGCAGGCCTCTTGAAGGATTTTAGTAAGAATATGCACCACATCATCTATATCCTGGTGTGATGATGCGGCATGGAGACGTGAGACTGCATGTTGCAGAGAGGAGCCAAGGAATGCAGTGAAGGCGCTTTCCACACACGTCGATTCAGCCCAGGAAGTATTTTGCGCTGGGGATATTGTATCTTGGATTGTAGTGAGGATCGGTAGATGGTCTGTGAATGCCATTTCAGGGAGGCATGTCTAGTTGCTCGGGCGGCTAGGGAACTGAAAGCCAAGGTTACATCGATGGAGGTAGACTGGTGTCCGTTGCTCCAAGTGTATTGCACAGGAGCTCCCAGAAAGTGTAAGTTTGTGAGCATAGAAGATGCTTCCAGACTAGCGCCTCGAGCATCACGGACTGCACCGAGACCCCAGGTAGGGGAGTGGGCGTTGGCGTCCATGCCTAAAACACTTGGTATGGCACATGTGGTAATGATGGATTCGAGGGTCGGAAGAAAGACATATTCTGTTGTATCATGGTGCCAGTAGGCTGAACAAACTAAGAGGGCTTGTTTGCCTAGCCAGACCATCGCAGCAGTGATGTTTGGGTCGGAGGAATCAACCTGTACAGGATGAAGGCTGGCGCGAATAACTAATCCCGAGGGGATGTAGTTACCAGGTGGAGCAAACGTTAAAAATGTGTTATTGGGCCATCTGAAGTTTCGGGGGAGTTCCTGGAGCAGGATTACGTCTGCTTGTGTTTTGATTGCCATTTGGGAAAGTTCCAGAACAGCATCTGGTGACTTTCTGAGGTTGGCCTGTAGAACTTTGAGGGGTTTAATCATATTTTCTAATCTTGGATATTTGTGCCTTAACCAAGGGACATGCGCGGGATGTGGCTTGGTGGGTTAGTGCTTCAGATGAGATTCCTGCCTTTTTGGAGCAGTTATGACATTTCAGTGTGTTGCTTGGGCATTCATGTCCCTCGTGTCCTGTTGTACCACATTTGTAGCATATGGGGTTGGCGGCTTGGCAGGTCGATGCGCGGTGGTTGAAACCGCAGCATCTGTAACACTGCTTCAGAGAATAGCTTTTCTCATAACGGTGTATTAAGCTTGCGATGGTGATCTTACCACGTTGTTGCAGAGTCTTGGCGGCGTCATCGTCCACTTCGACGAATACTGTGGTGTAACCTTTTGGATTGGGTTTGGGTCGATGTGCAATTCTGAAATGTCTTTTCCCTGGTAGATTCTTGAATGATGGGTTGTTTTCCAGACTTTTAAGGATTTCTTCATTTTTGGTGCTGTCTTCTACCCCAAAGATACAGTATCTGGGGTGGATCGTTGGACGTTCCTGACAAGACAGTTCGGATGGCATTGCATTGTTCAGCTTGGATGCTAGCTCAGCGGCAACATGTTTGGTTTTAGTGTGGATGACCAGCTTCCCTTTACCTTTCACTGAAGCAGCTACCTCGTTTGAGGAAAAGAGAGAAGGGTTTTTTGACTTTACTTCGCGGCGGATTTCTCGAGATTCCTTAGTAGGATTTATGGATTTAATTACGACATGGGATTCAAAGTCTCTTGCCAGGTTGTTATAGGTTGGTTTAACCTTCGAGGAGACAGGCGCTGGGGGTTTGGTCATGTCTGCTGTTTCAGCATATGAGGGTCTGGATGGTGTCTCTGCCATTGGCTTGGGGCGAGACTGTGCGAGGTTGATACCAGTGTAGGCATCCTGGAGAGCCAGCTCAGCGCAGGTCAGAGCGGAGTGAAGAGTTTTTATGAGGCTTCTGCGTAGATCTTCATTTAATTTAGCCTTGGTAGCGAGCGTATTTATTTGATTCACGCCGGTGTTGAAGGCGCAAGAGATTTGACCGAACTTGAAATCGAGATGTTTAGGGTCAGAGTCCATCTCGGAGCGATATCGTTTCACGCCTGATGGCTTGTTACTTGACATCATATCTTCTTTTTTGTTTTTTCTTTTTTTAAGGATCCTAGAACCAGTATTTATTTCTCACATCAAAGAGAGCAGTGAAGTCACACAGTGTGCCAAATTACAAATGATGATTTTATAATACATAAATCTGTTTATAATACATATATTCTGTTTAATAAAATAAATAAATATAAAATATAAATTTGAATATAAAATATATGAAAAATAATATAACAATAATAAATAAAATAGGTACATTATCCATGATGCAACAATATACTACTTTTTTAGGGGGTCGGTGGAAGGATGGTCTAAACCGTTGGTTTTCGATCGCTACGACCCGGGTTCGATTTCAGCATTGGGCACTTTTTTTCAGATTTAAAATAAATGCTCAAATGGCCACCGATTCTTGCAAAAGTCCAACCCCACCAGCGAATGCAAGTAGCTATACGGGGCTCTGGCACATTTGTAAGTGCAAAGTCGTACTGCTTTTCACATGTGTAGACATGTGGTGCACTTACAGTAAAAGCAGTCGCCTACTTCTACCCACCATCATTATCGTGGCCTGTACTACGTGTACAAGGGATAAGCAAAAATATATATATACAGTTAAACCTGTCTATAGTGCCTTCTCTTGGGACTCACCAAAATAGTGTGCTATAGAGAGGAGGTGCTATAGACAGGTCACTTTTAATGTACAGTTAAACCTGTCTATAGCGCCTTCTCTTGGGACTCACCAAAATAGGGTGCTATAGAGAGGGGGTGCTATAGACAGGTCACTTTTTATGTAAATCGCATCGTACTACGTATTTAAAATCGGGTGCTATAGGCAGGTTTAACTGTACTACCTTTTTTAAATATATACATTTTATAAATATACAATTTCAATATACCAGACCAAAAATGTCAAATAAGGTAACAACGAAAAAAAACTATCTATAAAATGTAAAACATGTCTGTCTAAAACATTTTACGACCAAAATTTTTACCCCAAAATATAAAAAAAAGCTCAAAAATAAGCTCCAAATATGCGGGCGTAAAATATTCAGACGATGCGAGGTTGGTAAATCCATTTTAGAGGTGGGTTAACCGGTGTTGGATTGTTCTCCAAACATCCTTTTAAATTTTGACATATGTCAGAAATGTTAAGCGTTCGCAGTTTAATAATCCCGTTTGGGACTTCAGGCGCCTATACTTTCCCTCCATTTAGACGTGGGGGGAGGTTTTGACCTGTTTGTTTTCTCACCCGCAATCTTGTTTGCATCGATGTGGGCTCTTATTGAATTTGCTGCAGCTCGGGAGCTTCCTGAAAAAGAGGGAAATTTTCCTTTGCTTTTTTTATTTGAAGGGATAAAAGCCAGATTTAAAATTTTAATTAGATATAGTATGTATGTTGAATATCATATTTTATAGTTATTTAATAAAGAACATTATATTTTTAAGTTTTTTAAAATAATATATACACATTTGAGAAATATTGATAATACAAGTACAGTAGACTCTCCTATAACGCGAGTTTTTACAACGCGATTTCGTACAACGCGATAAAAAAAATTGCGACAAATTTATTTATACAACGCGAATTTTCGTATAACGCGTTATAAAATAAAACAATTTACCCTAACAACATTCGCGTTATACAAGTTTTATTTTGTACAACGCGAATTCCTATAACGCGATTTCATACAACACGGAACACATTAATCGCGTTATAGGAGAGTTTACTGTATGATAAACACAACAGTTATTCAAATTAAAGACAATTCGGCCAGTAAATCTTTTTCAAAAATATTTACTGGCCGAAGTGTTTTTAATTTGAAGATCTATGAATATCGGCCAGGCAGCCTATATCTTTACGATAAACACAATAAGTATTCAAACTTGAACCTATTTGCAGAGGTTTTTTGTTAAAGAATTGACCTAGATACCTTTGCGTCCCAACTAAGCACCTATTCAAAGAAAATTTCATGAGTTTCTTGTGGATCTCATGGAATCAAAGCTTGCTACAGACCAGGGATCGGTAACCTTTGGCTCACGAAACACATTCAGCTCTTTGACAATTGGAACAAATTTTATTGACTTCATGTCAATAATTTACATTAAAAATTGAAATAATGAATAAATCAATATACAGATGATAATGAGGGGGATGTGCCCGGCGAGTGAGCCTTCTTTCCCAGGTGATGAGCGGGTGGTCAGCCCAACCTGTACGAAGTACCGGTAGATGATGGATTTGGCCGACGCCTGGATGGCCAAGTTGTCATCTTCGAGGCCAGACCTGAAAATCCAGGCCTGCAGGTCAGGGGGTCACCCGAGAACACTGAAGGCTTCGATGATGAAGGGCCTGATACGCCTGCAGCTCCAGTATTAAGCTCTTTGGACGGTTACGCCGTGGTGAGGAGTAAGAAGAGACGCCGTGATTCGGCGACAGCAAACTCAACGACGCAGTTCAACAGCACCAGTACCAGCGGAACCACAGCGCAACTCCGCGAAGACGAACACCAGGAAAGTGGTCACCACAGGTCCAAGATATCAAAGCCTGGTGCCAATATCGCGGACACCAGAGAGCGGCAGGCGTTTTCCACCCAAGAAGAGTGCGTCTACATCGAGCACTGCCCAGACTTCACTCCCTACCAATAACTCCAGGTGGAACTCCGCCTTTGCCGGTCCCAAGCCCGGATGAAAAAGGAGGAGGGGGAGCAGTAACAAGCTCACTAAAAAGCCTGGGTTCAGCTGGCCATGCTGATAGTACCCTGTAAAGACTCCAGGGATACAGGATGAGCAGCGTTTGTACTCCATGTTAGGAGCGGCTGCACATGGCATCTGTTCCTCATGTCAAAGGCGGCCATTTATTTTGGAGCTAATTCGGCCTGCTACTGATTAGTGCCCCCAGTCTCAATGACAAAGGCATTCTACTTCACCCAGTGTGACAATTGACAATTAAAACATTTTTATTGTCATCTCGACAATATTACAAGTTCAAAGAAAACAACAGTTTAAGGAAAGAAATAGAAATAATATACAAAATTGAAATATATACATATTTATATAGTGATGGGGGTTGAAAGAAGGCATCCCTGGCGCTGGAGCGTTATGGTCCAGGCTATGAGCGGGTCCTCCACTCCACAGAGCCCAACTTGGACAAAGTGGCGATTGACGCGCAACTTTGCCGACGCCTGGACGGCCAGGGCGTCGTCCTCAAGGCCGGACCCGCCGAAGATCAAAGCCTGCAGGTCAGGGTACGCCCGATGATGTTGAAGGCCTCTCTGATGAGGGGCCTGATGGAAAGGCAACTCCAGTAGCGGTGGCCGAGGGAGCGGTCGACGGACCCGCAGGCAGGGCACGATCTCCACCCAGTGTGGAGATAAGAAAGAAGAAGAAGAAGACTCCAGGCGGTGAATAAAGTGGTCTGCGAGGCCAAGAACATCGTTCAGCTCACCAGAATGAACGACCACGTCCAGGTAGACCTTACCACTAAGGCCCTTGCAAAGCGCCTCATCGATGGAAGCCTTGAGATAGAGGTCACAACCCTCAGGACGTGATTTTAACCAAATAACACAAGGAATTCAAACAAAGATGTTTTCCAACGCCTACTCATCTTCAATCACGCTTGTTCGGCGGTACATATACTAAAATTGGAACGATAAAGAGAAGATTAGCATGGCCCCTGCGCAAGGATGACACGCAAAATCGTGAAGCGTTCCATACTCATCTCCAATCTAAGTTTCAAGTGTACAATGGTGCAAGTTATCAAGCTAGGAAATAGGGAGCTGTCAATCACATGTGAAGTAGAGAGATAATGATATCAGAATGGATGGGATCAGACGAGATGAACAATTAGTACTTACTTCATGTCAGTTTGTGTGACTTTCACAATGTTCTACAGATAACCTGAAAACGATTTTATTGAATCCAAAAATATGAAATATGAATTAAATAAATTAACTTTAGAATAAAAACAAAAATACAATTTAGATATCCCAACCATAATAACGGATTTTATTGAATTTAAAATGGCTACTTTGAAGAACAATACAAACGAAACTTTTCAAAGCTTCTTCCCTAACAACATACCAAAATATTTCCAACCAAACTTTCATAATTCTCAATTCATTTCTAATCATGCAAATTTCAAAAGTTTTCTAAAAAGAATTAAAGCGGTGGAAGATTCGAGTTGTTTTTGTGGACATGAGGAACAAACCTCAATACATATTTTACTAGATTGTCCTGTTTTCCAAGATTATAGAATCGACAATAATTTAATTGTAACAAACCCAAGTATTTTCATTTCCAGTAAAGAAATGTATATTAAATTTAAAGCCTTTTGTATATATATTTTAAATTATATAGCAACAAAAATCTCTTTAAAAACTGATAATTTATTATGTTAATTGTAGATATATTGCCAGACATTCCTTTCTTTTGTACACAGTTATTTTTTTCTCGTTTTTTCTCTCTCTTTCTCATTGTTAATATCATATGACTATTCTATTCACGGCCTAAAATTATTGTATATATATGTATAGACAAATGTAAAGACATACATGTATGACAGCGTAAGTGTCCCTAGGGGGACATAGCGCTTTAAATTGAAATAAATAAACTGGAAAACTCCATATAATTAGATCTAAAACTACACTTTCTTAGCTTTTACTTAGTTTCCAGTGAATTTCTACAAACAATTACATAATTTCATTTTAATTTTTAGATTTAAATATAAAAAATGTATTGAAAATAGAACAATCCTTAAATAAATCTTTAATTAAAAAGGCATATGGTTGTAAAAGGACATTTTAAAATTATCCCGCATGCGTTTCTTTTGAACGGAAAATCAAAATTTATTTTAAGAAGAAATAACGATTATTTCTAACCTTAGGAATGAGGTATGAAAGGATAAATTGTGAAGAGTAATGATAAACAGAAAAATAAAAGTGTCCAGGGATGGGAAATATACTATATTGTATTATAAAAAGACATATATTAGATCAAAATATCATTTATTTTACCAATATTTCAGTTGGCTGAACGCCAACCTTTATCAAGGTGTTATAACATAGTGGCGCTCAGGTTATTGTTGACACACATTAATATGTTATAATACCTTGATAAAGGTTGGCGTTTAGCCAACTGAAATATTGGTAAAATAAATAATATTTTGATCCAATATATGCCTTTTTATTTAAAATGTATTTCTAGATATAATTACCCCTTGCTCTGTTTTATATTTTATGTCATGAAATTTATTTTTATCTTTTTTAAAAAAGATATGAATTTAAAAAGAGTAAATATGTACATCTGTTTATGCAATATAGATTTGCATTGTCAAAATCATGTTGATTTCATTTTTGATATTCTTTTCATTATTAAAATCGAAATTTTACCAAAAGATTGAAAGATTTTATAATATTGTATAGGTCTAAATAATTTCTTGTGTATCAAATAAAGACTTGATTTACATCAATGTAAATAATTAATATTTTACTTTAGAATATAACTAATTGTAAATAACTCAACTTTCTCTCTCCACGATACTAATTATTACAAATAACTTCATTAAATCAACTTCCATCATTGCTTAACATACTGTAAATAACTACCTTGCGGTTTCTTCTATCTGTTTATGTTGTTGCTTATTTGTTTAATGGATATGTTTATTTAATGCTCTTTTTCTTAATTGTTTATTTTCTTTTTAAAAATTCTGTTACCTACTCTACTACAATTATTGTAAATAGTTTCATGCGTAATTATCCAGATCGGATATAGCGTGTTTTATTTGAAACTGGTAAATAAATAAATAAATATATGTAATAATTGACAAAAAACACAATATATATATGTAGTAATGTATATGTTGTATCTTGTTGGATGAATGTAGTGTGTCATTTTGGTTTGCAGTCGTGGTGGACACAATGCTTACAGACCGCTCTAGACAGAGTTCTCCCCTGACCGGTGTCGGCTTCACTTACTCTCTCGCCATCTCTATGGTGACATTCAACATGTCTCGTCCTTTTGTGTAATCCCAATCACGCCTGAACCCACTCTAATCATTGTGTCCACCACGACTGTAAATCAACATGACACACTGCATTCATCCAACAAAAGACAACAACTACAATACTACATATATTCATTTATTTAATCAAATGGTTAATTAATTATATACTCCTTTAATTATTATTATTATTATAACAATAGTACATATATTTTATATACAGTGAAATTTTCATCAGATAGTTTCTTACTTTGATCTTGTATAGCATGAGTGGAACCCACGTGATTTAGTTTAAATCAAAGCCTTGATAAAGAGAGGTGTTTTGCCCCTAGAAATATTGGTTGAATAATAAATTTAGATCCAATATATGTTTTTTATTTATTTATAGATATTATTATGGATTGCTCTATCTTTAAAATATATTTAGATATATTAGATATTAAAATGGCATATATTTGAATTTAATAAATTATTTATTTGCCAATATTTCGGTTGGCTGAATGCCAAACCTTTATCAAGGTATTACATTTTTGTATAAACAAACTCAGCGCCGCATAGTGTTATAATATCACAGTTTTATATAATTTTTAAAAATATAACACTATGCGGCGCTGAGTTTGTGTATACAAAAATGTAATGCCTTGATAAAGGTTTGGCGTTCAGGCAACCTAAATATTGGCAAATAAATCTTTTATTAAATCCAATATATGCCTTTTTAATATCTAATGAATTAAGTATGGATTTCTCTATTTTCAAAATATATTATTATGGATTGCTCAATATTTAAAATATATTTAGATATTTAATTAAAAAGGCATATATTGGATCAAAATATCATTTATTTTACCAATATTTTAGTTGGCTGAACGCCAACCTTTATCAAGGTATTATAACATATTTAATGTGTGTCAATAATAAACTCAACGCCACATAACCTCAACAGAATTCAGTTTTAAAAATATTTTGTATATTCAAGGGGGGGATTTGATATATATATTTATATTATGGACAAAATATATTTTGTAAAATATGGGTGTGAATATTTTGAAAATTAACAATAACGCATATTTTATATTTATAATTATTTGAACAATGTGTAAAAATATTTTTCGTATTGTTAATATTTAAAGATAAACTTATTATTAGAAAAATAAATTAATTTATTATCAACGTAAAGAATTTATTTGGTAAATATTTTGGAAGGATTTCGTCCCAAGTAATTAGGCTTACCAATCTATCAGTTTGATCACGTGAGCACTTGACCAAATTGGTTAAGAGCCAACTCTTGGGAGAGAGAGAGAGAAGAGGGAAGGAAGGAAAAAAAGAAGAAAAAAGTTTACTTTAATAAAGTGTGCGAGGTTCCTGTAACATAAGATGAAAACAAATCAAAGGTTTTTAACAAAAAAAATCCGTTAAAAGAGGCGAAAATTCAATCCGAAGAGATGGAGATAGGGAATGGAAGAAAGACCGGCAGGGAAAGACCAATAGTTCTAAAGTACATTATTATCTTCCAAGAGGAGAAATATTTTAAAACCCCCATCAATCCGCTTGAAAGAGATGCTTTAAACTTAACAAGTTTGTGAAAAATCTTTTGAGACATTTAATGTGAGAAAGTTTAAATCGAAACCTCCTGAAAACAACTTTCTTCTCCTTTTCTCTCATTTTTAGCTGTTTTTCTAAACCTTTATTATCCTCTTTTTCTACTTTTTTAATCCACCAAACTTAGCTTGAAGCTTCGGTTTGAAAAAAGACTCAATCGCCACCACCTTTTCAACGAATCGGATCATTTCCCAAAAGAAGTGGCTGCTTGGGGAGAGTCCCGATAATTTTCAGTCAAACGATCGGCACATTGTGGATATAATCCACATAGCACTATAAGCTATAAAAGACCGTTTGCCTTTTATCCTCGGACCCTCTATCCCTGAACAATACGTTGGAGTGAGCAGATCCCAGTTAAGAAGGGGCTTTTACAATGGACTCCTCCCCAAAATGACTCGTGCTTTGTACATATTGTCAAATTGGTTCGGGCCACCCGATTGGTTGATTCAGGTAGGCAGGACCTAGCACTTGTCAAACACCATAATAAGATGCAGATTTTTTTGTATGGGCATGGCCCTGTGAAGCTGTTAATTTGCCATATGGTACCAGAGTGTGATTAGCATACGAGGGTTTGTGGCCTGCTCATTGTTGTATCACCCACCCCATGGTTGGTAGGCCCTGCATGCATACAATTTATGATCGGCCTATGATACAACCGTCTCTTTGTGAGAAAACATCCGGGGATGGGATGTTTTGCAAGAATTCTTTTTTGGTTCCTCCCCTTTGATGAATTCTATGGAGGAGATGTCTCCCCTTGTGTGGCCCTGATAATATCCCTTTGAATAGCCAATCGGATCACACATTTACAGTTCAGAACGTCATCAGAATCCATCATTTAGACACTATTAAAGATTTTCCCAGATGTCCAATTCGTTTAACATTTATATAGGGATTCCTATTTACGTATTTTTGAATGCTGTCTAGATGTTAAATCACCATCTTTTGTTGGCTTGTCCTCTAACTAACCAAATTGTACTTGCTTACTTTGACATAATGCCATCTTTCTGTATATACTCAATCTTATGAAAACTTTGGCAAGTTTAGAGCTATTTGTACACAGATTTATAAATCACTACATCGTGTAAATAATTAAATATTTATGTAAATAATTCTAATATACCACAATAGTCTGATAGACCTCGTGCTTCTGTAATAATAAATAAAAAATAAAAAATATTTACGCATTTAGAAGAGAAATAAATAAGAAATTCTAATAATAACAGCTTTTTTTAATTAATAAACAGCAGGTCTCTCTTCCCCAAAGAACCCCACTCTTTCCTGAATTATAAGGTTATCCCAAAAGTTCGTCTTTCTTAAAACGTTGTTTTTTTTATTACATGGCGAATTATATTATTACGACGAATACATAATAATACATAATACAATTACTTTATACATAATATAAAGACATACATAACGGCGAATAATATCGGTATTTCAATTTTTTTGCAAGTGTTTACGAACTTTTAGGACAACCTTGTAATTGATAGAACATATATTTAAGAACATAGAGTATCAATTTTATCAGAACAGAGAGAAAGTTGTAGAGATTCTAAAATTTGCTTAATTTTCCTAATGAAGACAGTCGATTATAGAGAGAATAGAGAACACTCTAGATTAATTATGTTCTATTTTATAATTCCCTTTTTAGGAGAGAATTCAAATTATAATGTTTATTCGAATGCATATTCCTTTAATTCGACTTAGAACTCTATGCCCTCCTAGGGACACTTGCACTTTAAACATAAACAAAAATTTTGAAAGAAAATAAAGATATTTTAAATATGTACATAATTAGTATGCAAGTTAGTTAGATGAAAAGATAAAACCTCTGATCAAAACCATTATTATTTTTATTTCACAATTTTTAACCACGACTGCATCACCATTACAATAATCCTCAACATGATCTAAATTCAAGTAGAAAATCTCTTTTTAATTTTTTTTTAACAAAATTGATATATATACAAAGGGTTGGAAAATGAAAAATAGTTATGGAAAATTTGTAGTTGGGTTTGAGACAGATTTGACGGTTCTAAATGCTTTCATTGTTAGAAAATAATTTAATGAACCTGTCTATTCACAGCTTGACTTTTAAGATAATCTAGTGTCTGCATAGAGCTTTACTTTCAAGATAATCGTATATGTATATATTTTAATATTCAATTAAAAAGACATATATTGGATCAAAATATCATTTATTTTACTAATATTTCAGTTGGCTGAACGCCAACCTTTATCATGGTGTTATAACATATTTAATGTGTTTCAACAACCATTAAGTACAATATGTTATAACACCTTGATAAAGTTTGGCATTCAGCCAACTGAAATATTGGTAAAATAAATAATATTTTAATCCAATATATGCCTTTTTAATTAAATATTTATTTATGGGTTGCTCAATAAATAAATTTTCAATTAATGTTTCTATATATTCTGTGAATTTTTCTTCGGGTGTAAAACCATAAGTTCTGTTGAGACTAAAGATGGAATTGGCTGAAAACACACAGGTACGTTATTGTTGTTTGCCATACCTTCCATAGTGAGATGGTAGAAGTGTGATACAAACAGATAGGTGTCCTCCACCAGAACATTCAGATTAAAGCTGTTGCGTCTAAAAAAGTCCGGCTCTATTACAGCTGAGCAGTATCACACATTCACTTCAGATATAACCAATACGCCCTACATCTACGGACTGCCCAAAATCCATAAACCTACCGTTCCCCTTCGCCCCATCATAGCCTATCACCTCTCCCCGGCATACAAACTTTCCAAGTACCTTTCATCCTACTTAACACCCCTTGTTAAAACCCGGCCACAGTCTTATTCCATAACAGACATCCCGGCCTTCATACAGTTCATCCAATCTCTCACCCCAATTCAGAACTCAACCATGGTTTCCTACGATGTAAATTCAATGTATTTATCACTTCCCCATCAACTGATCATTTCAGAGCTTACAAAATTCCTGCAGGACGCCCAATTGGAATCTGACACAGTTGCCACAATAGTAGCGCTCACCTCCATATGCTTAAACACTACAGATTTTACCTTTAATAACCTATTTTATAAACAGATTAGGGGCTCACCCATGGGCAGCCCGTTATCATCACCCTTGGCCGAGATAGTCATGTCTACACTTGATACCTGGATCCAACAGCAATTCACACCGGGCATTCACATATGGAGGAGATAAATTGATGATATCCTCTGTATATGTGAAACCGGACAGGAGAACAGTATCTTATCTGTTCTAAACTCCTTCCACCCAGACATTTCCTTCAGTTTTGAATCAGAAGCCAATAATGTAATACCTTTCCTTGACATACTGATCATCCGTACCCCATCACACTACCACACAACAGTATACCATAAAATCAATAACCCAACTTTCTACACTAATTTTAAGTCTTTCTGTCCCTTATCCCATAAAATTAATACAGTTAGAACGCTTACCAAGAGATTGGTTACACATTGCTCCCTGCCCATATTCAGATCAATAGAGTTCTCTAACATTAAGAAACAACTTGCCCTCTCCCAATATCCACACCATTTCATATATAAATATCAATACAACCCGGCCCATATGAAACCCAAGTTACCCCATAGAAATACCTGCATCTTACCGTACTCAACACAATCCGCTGCCATATCTCACCTTCTTAAGCCTCACGGCATCAACACCTACTATACAAACAATAAAAGCCTGGCCACCATTCTTAGACATCCTATTACCCGATTGCCGAGACCTGCCAGTGTTCAATCATCGGGTGGCTCGGTCTACTCAGTCTCATGCAACGATTGTAGTGCAACCTATATAGGTGAGACTGGTAGGTCCGTGGCCATCAGGATGGTTGAGCATGGCAGGTGCGTCAATAACAAAGACAACAAATCCCTCATCTACAACCATATTCTTGACACAGGCCACTCTTTCGATTTAACTTCACCCACCACCTTATACAATAACATCTCCAATAAATACCAAAGACTGATCATAGAGGCCATTGTATCCATATCAAAAAATAGCATTAACCGACATATAGATTTACCTGCACAATATCAGGATATATGTAATAGCTTGAATAACCGTTAAACCCCCCCCCCAGTATAGTTCCAATATGGCCGCTGATGGCGGGTTGAACAGTCGATATCCTAATAATAGTCTCTCTTCATTATATAGTCACATGTTTTAGCCAATTACTAACCTACCATTTATTTGTCAACCGGCATTACAGGATTAGCATAGTCACATAAATATATTATACAATAGCTTAGATTTGCAAATATTTTTTAACTAAATTGTTTTTTAGCCGTCCTATATTATTTTTCTCATATGTAAATATATCTTAAAAAACGGAATCCTATTTAAGGCCTATTGCCATCATGTATCATTACCAGTTGAAGGGCGTGACTGCCCGAAAGCTCGTGTAGTCGATTATTAAAAAAAAAAAAAAATTATTTTCTCCAAACCCCATATTTTATAGTATTTATAATTCAAGGAGAAAGTTTCCATGTTTAAAAAAGATAGGTGTCGTCTAGATGGAATTCTTAAGAGAGATACGCAATGTGATTTCTTAAAGACCATTTAACCGATCAAAATAGAATTTATATCGGATAATTCATGAAAACCCAAAATCATGTTTCAAACAACTAATAAGACCGCTGGTCTTAATAAAGCTTTGTGTGTGGGTTTCAAACAACTAAAAAACATATAAAATGAGATAAAAAGACACTAATATACAAAGGTGTTAAGAAGCTTGGCTACAAATGGAATCAGGATGAAGTGTCTCCTCCACTCCAAGTCTGCCACGGCCCGGCGGACATTATGTCTCTGGCAGCTCCTAAACTGATGGATCGACGCCATCGAATCTGACTTCCAAATCAAATTTCCCCATATTTATTTCCATGTGGCAGCGCCTGTAATTATCCGCGTGTTTCTCCTTTGTTTTAGAATAAATTCAACATTCAAACAAATCGAAACACCTTAATGTTCTAGTCGCTTTTTGTTTCTATTTACATACTTTGGAGATCGTTTTAATTCCGATTTCTGAGAAAGAGAGAAAATTCTATATATCTTCTCTTTGGTGTTAACATTATTGATGTTTTTCTTTGATATTTCTGGTGATATTGTAGTCTTTGTCTGCGCTTCATGCACCTGAGTTATAAATATCTGTTTATCTTCTTCTTCTTTCTTATCTCCACTCAATCATATTAGGGCATCAAGTTGTGAGCCTTGATTGTGTCTGTTTGACAACCATCATATTTGGGTGAAGTAGAATGTGTCTGCCTTTTTAATCAAGACTGGGAGCACTACTCAGTGGCAGGCCGACTTAGCTCCAAAAGAAATGGCCGCCTCTGACATGAGGAACAGACGCCATGTGCAGCCGCTCCTAACATGGAGTACATCCTGTATCCCGGGATCAGGAGCCCTTACAGGGTACTATCAGCATGGCCAGCTGAGCCCAGGTTTTTTAGTGAGCTTGTTACTGCTTCCCCTCCTCCTTTTTCATCCGGGCTTGGGACCGGCAAAGGCGGAGTTATAACAGAGTCATTAGTGAATAATCTCATGGTAAGTTTGGAAATTGTAATTCAAGGTGCTTCCAACCAAGTATAGATTTCCTTTCAGAAGACATCAATGCCATTCTCAACTTATACAAGCGTAGACTATATCTTGTTATGGGAATGGTAGATATATATCTTTGACTGATCTCAATATAGAATCAATTAGAAAGAAGACACATGTATTCCAGCATAGGTATTTCTGAAGTTTGCTAGAATGCCTGCGTTCACATGTAAGCTCAACCCAGCCGTGTCTTAAGAGAATTTAAGTTGGAAATTTGCTTATGTGAAGATTCGAACACGCATAAGCAGGTAGCTTCATTGCGGTGACTTAGAACGTCATGCCCTCAACACAGCTTTATTTTCTTGAATATATTACTTGGTATGTAATTAAAGTAAGTAAGAAGGACGTAACCAATTTAACTTTACATATTATTTATTATTAATAGCAATTATACAAATCTTGGTATATATGTCTACATGAAAACAACAAAAACAATAAACATTATATACATACAAGTTCCTTTTCAAACACAAGCTCATCTATAGCCATTGTCACTCTGTGTAATATTCCAACATTCCTAATAAAAGAGCTCTGGTATTGTGACTCCTACAAAATACACTGATATCCAATTCCCCTCATAAAGATTCTACATTAGACAAGGCGTAGTTTACCATTTCTTCATCTAAACTCATGGACAAACACTTATGTTTCATATTTTGATGACGCCAATCGTATGTTTTGTTCAAGGAGACAGAGGCAATTTTATTCAAACTTGGTTATCTCGTGTGTCTTCAATAAAAGTCACTGTGTATCAAATATCTTTCTGAGTTACTGTCTGAATCCCGATATACATGCTAAAAGGTACAACTTCCTTAAGTTTTGTCAATGAGTGTATCCTTCAGAGTTATTTTCTGAATCCCGATATACATGCTAAAAGGTACAACTTTCTTAAATTTTGTCCATGAGTGTATCATTCAGAGTTATTTTGTGAATCCCGATATACATGTTAAAAGGTACAACTTCCTTAAGTTTTGTCCATGAGCGTATCTTTCAGAGTTATTGTCTGAATTCCGATATACATGCTAAAAGGTACAACTTTCTTAAGTTTTGTCAATGAGTGTATCCTTCAGAGTTATTTTCTGAATCCCGATATACATGCTAAAAGGTACAACTTTCTTAAATTTTGTCCATGAGTGTATCATTCAGAGTTATTGTGTTAATCCCGATATTCATGCTAAAAGGTACAACTTCCTTAAGTTTTATCCATGAGTGTATTACTCATAGTTATTGCCTGAATCCCGATATACATGCTAAAAGGTAAAACTTTCTTAAGTTATGTCCATGAATGTATCTTTCAGAGTTATTGTCTAAATCCCGATATACATGCTAAAAGGTACAACTTCCTTAAGTTTTGTCCATGGGTGTATCTTTCAGAGAGATTGTGTGAATCCTGATATACATGCTAAAAGGTACAACTTCCTTAAGTTTTGTCCATGAGTGTATCTTTCAGAGTTATTGTCTGAATCCCGATATACATGGTAAAAGGTAAAAATTCCTTAAGTTTTGTACATGAGTGTATCTTTCAGAGTTATTGTCTGAATCCCGATATACATGGTAAAAGGTAAAAATTCCTTAAGTTTTGCCCATGAGTGTACTTCGGCAGGAACAGTGTATTATTACCAGAAGTGAAGGTCCTATACCTGGCTGTGATAGAAGACCATTTAGGGAAGCATATTCCAGTACGGATGTTTAGAATTAGTTTTAAAATCTTTGGTATAAGCTCAGAACTTCACCATACCTAATAGAGTTACCCAGAAATTATTTGAAAAAAGAAAAATAAAAATCAGGTAAAAAGTTTTTTTTTTTTTCCGTGTATATATATATATATTTCATCCCAGTATCATATCTATTACTTTAGCTGTAAGCAGTCTGATGCACGCCCACACATGCCAATAACAAAAGTTTTCAATTATTTTGTATAAAGATTATTAAGAGATTGTACATAGAGTATCAGCCCGTTGAAGAGAAGTATATTTGCTTGAAAGCTTGCAAATTCAAAATTTAAAGAAACTTTTTACCTGATTTTTATTTTTCCTCTTTCACATAGCAGAGTAAAGTTCCGAATTGACATGTTAAGCAAAGTTAACTTCTTTAGTCAAATTCTCTTTCCCGTTTGTAATTCCATCATTTTTCCATCTAACTTTTATAATACCCAGTTTACAACGAACCACGGAAATTTTAGGTGATTTTTATCAACAATTGGAACGGTTGAAGACTCTAGCTGTCACTGTGGCAAGGAAATCCAGGACTCGAGACATCTACTACTGGAATGCCCACTCTTCTTTACCGCTAGACAACAGACAATGTTGTAGATCTATATCAATTTGTAAATAGCAGAGATAATTATCATAGGTTTAACCATTTTTGTAAATATATTTATGATTATCTTTCTAACCTGGAAGGATCAGGTTCCTAATATATTGTAACAAAGTATTTATTAATTTTATTATTTTTTTTAACAGACTGGTCATTTTTATGTTTACATTTTGCAACTCTGTAAATTTCTTTCGTGGCTTATCTTTTGTTTATTATTCATAGTTTGTCCTTGCCTGAAATAAATTGTTGTCTCATCCCGAAGTTGGTCTTCTCTAATTTTCCACGTGGCATTTTCTTATTGTTTCTCTTTATTTTTTCTTGTATATAATATGTTTATGATGTAGACATCAACTTTTAATTACCATAACTATATTGAGAGATTTTTAACTCAAAATGAGTTTCTTCTATAAAAAAACTTGTTTATTTCGCGTTGTAAGATTATTAACTCAAAAGGAGCTTTAACTTGTTCCATAGAAGACGCTTCCTTTTAAGTTTATAATCTTACAATATAATTAAAATATACAAGTATCAGAGTCATCAACAATCAATTCTGTCATCGTTTGCTTTTGTGAATGGAATAAATACCCAAATATGGCCATTTCTTATAAGCATCGGTGGTTCAGTGGTATAATGCTCGCCTGCTACGCGGGCGGCCCGGGTTCGATTCCCGGCCGATGCATTTTTTTTTTTTTTACAATTTTAAAAACTCATTTATATTAATATTATCTATATATATATAAAAGTCAGTGTATGTATGTATGTATTTGCTCTTTCGCTCTCGAGCAGCGCCTCTAGCGGTGAAGATGGGAGGTAATATCAGCTGACCTAATGTACATGTAAAGTTTGGAGCGGGACTTTCACAAGAGTGACATCCACGGCGCCAATTTATAATTGCAACGAATAGCATTTGAATAAAAACCCGGGCGTTGCCCGGGTCATTCGGCTAGTATGTTTATAACTGCTTCTGTTTAAAAATGTAAACAATGCAATTATTCCCAGCCGAGATATCACGTTTTGTGTGTTGAAATAAATAAATAAATAAATGGAGGTACAACTTTGAAAATAAATATATATACGCAAATATAAATTTGCATGAATATATACCGGTAAAACCCCACCATACATTACAGGCACATACATATCTTACACCAAAGACTTATCCTTGAATCTATAGTATTTCCACAAACTGAACAGCATTAATAGAAAAATAGAGCTTCCAGAAGCTTATCATCCTCTCTTGTCCTTTATTTAACTAAGTTTAATATATTTAACTAAGATTAACATATATAAATAGTTTATAATAGATATAAATTTAACATATTTAATTAATATTTACATATAGTTTAAAAAATTTCCTTTGCGTATATATATATTCCTTCCTACCATTTGTACCAAAGTTCTTATAAGTCGCGCTCGCCTGTTGAAGGGTTTTTACCCGAAAGCTTGCACCTATTTGTCAATAAAAGAAACTCGTCTTCCTTCACCATATTTTTCGTCTAATATACCGGTATGTAAAATACATTTATATTTCCCTCGTGTAGATTCGTGTACGAGAGAAATTCGTACGAATGAACGTTTCTAAAGAACAATTCGTCAAGAGAACACTGTGGAAGACTTGTAGGGAATCATATCATTTTATTTCTTATAATTTTAAATCATATTATTTTATTTCATATAATTTTATTTCTTATTATTTTAAATCAATAATTGTAAATACCAAAATAAAAAACAACAGCTTTATTCTAAAAAATATTATCATCATCAATTCTCATGTCATTGTTGTAGACAAAGAACACGCTTGTTTTCGTATAAAAACGATAATAAAATTACTAACTAAATTTAATGTGATTTAGTAATTAATTCTTGAATTATAAATACACCTATCCCCCGATTTACACGGTACTTGTTTTACACGTTTTCGCTTTTACACGGTTTTCCAAATAAGTTTTTTTTTATTTTTTTTTTATCGCACTATACTAAATGCTACTGTGATTGAACACATGCGCTGTGTACACATCTCACGAGGAATCCCGAGCTTATGTGCTGACTACATATTTTAATCTGTCAATGCATTTTATTTTTATTTCTGTGTACACCTATCCCCCGATTTACACGTTTTTCTCAGGAACGTATCTACCGTGTAAATCGGGGGATAGGTTTATATTGTAACACGCCTGAAGCCGCCCCAACAGACTATAAACGAAAGTAAAAATCTTGCTAAATTTGCATAAGTCGGATAAGGAATTACTGTGCTTGATAAATGAGCCAAAAAGATCCATTATCAATAGGCTTTCACACAATTTAACCATTCGCTGGATATGTTCCGAGAACAAATCTATGTAAGAGAAACCAGTAAGAAAATAGAGACCAGATTAACAGAACACGAAAGAATGTATGAAATGGATGATAAGCTATTCAAACATGGCTATTTCTTTTGTGAATAATTGCATATAATTTCTTAGTTTCCTTGAAAATACAATACACCTATCCCCCGATTTACACGGTCGATACGTTCCTGAGAAAAACGTGTAAATCGGGGGATAGGTGTACACAGAAATAAAAAAAATGCATTGACAGGTTAAAATATGTAGTCAGCACATAAGCTCGGGATTCCTCGTGAGATGTGTACACAGCGCATGTGTTCAATCACAATAGCATTTAGTATAGTGCGATAAAAACAAAACAAAACTTATTTGGAAAACCGTGTAAAAGCGAAAACGTGTAAAAAAAAAAAGTACCGTGTAAATCGGGGGATAGGTGTAATAAAATAATAAATTGATAATTTTATCATTGCAATAAGGGCATTAAGAGAAATAGCCTAATATTATGAAATGAAAAGTATATGCATGCTTAAATAATTTCTATTTCAATATATTGCCAGGTGGAAAATTAGAAAAGACAAACTTAAGGATGACACAGCAATTTATTTGAGGCAAGAACAAACTATGAATGATAAACAAAAATAAGGAATAAAGGAAGTTTACAGAGTAACAAAATATAAACATAAAAAATGATACTCTGTCAATAAAATAATAAATACTTTGTTACAATATTGATAGCACGTTTTTGTTTATAATGAATAGATGAATTTAATTAATATTGTGAATGTGATAGAAGAAGCGCTATGGAGAAGGAAATATTGATAAAGTATGAAAAATCTTCAAATAAAAATTAAAGGATTGAAACTTTATCTTGAGAGATTTCAGAGAAAGATTTATTTCAAGCATTCCAGCATATCCTTCGCATATTGTCGGGCTCCCCACTTATGATATTATTCTAAAATCCCTCCTTTAAATATAAAAAATATCCATCTTATTTCCGATTTGCAATTTGGAATCCTTATTTTTCAAATCATCAATTTTACTCTTCATCATTCGACCATCAATTCCTAAAGCTAAAGTCTGAATAGAAAAGGGAACGCTATGACGTCTTCGATAAAAATAGATCTTCTTTGAAGGATAAAAAATAAAGTGTGTGGTGCACGCTATGCAGATAACTTGTGATTTATACTTGGCCACGTGAAAGGATCTTAATTGAAGTTTTAGATGGCAAAATCCACAGCAGTTCCGACCCTCGTTTGTCATTGGTCAGATTGAGCTCCAGAAAAATTCTGGATCTGACAGGCAGCATAAATATCCATATTGATCCGTCTACTTTACATATGAAGCTGGCCCACTTCTCTATTTTCTTTTTCTCCTCCGTTTTCTTCCTCATATATTCCTCGGTTTGAATGGTTGATCTATCTTTTTGCCTCCCTTCTTTTGACTCGCTGTTTGCCCTTTACCTTTTTCTATTTGCCGACGTTTTTTTCCTTTTGGTTTTCTATTCTTCTCAGCGCCCCCACTGCTCTCCAGAAAAATTGCCCACTCTCACGCTGAAGTATATTCCCCTAGGATAACTTCCCCTCTTTCAGCTGTGAACCCATGTTGCCGAATTGCCACCAAATATTCCTGCTTTTTTTTACCGGTTTGTATTTTTTGTAATGAAGAGAGGAAAACCGCCTTTCAACTTCTCCACTATAAATTCAGACGATTGAGAAATATATTTTGTATTGTTATTAATATTTCTATTTCTTTTTTATATATTTTTTATTTTCTAAAGATGGCGTTCTCTCATAGTTTAAGCATACATAGAGGAATGATGGATAAAAGTATTTGAATACCTAATTTGTCATTTATCAATATATGTCTCTCTATAATAGAAGGTAATTTTGTTCAAATTGTGGATTTTTAAAATATACAAAATTATTTTAGTATTTTTTTTTTTTTTTATTTATATAACAATTGCCGAGTACACGCTATATCCACAATTCGGATATTTGCGTGTGAAATATATACATTTACATGAAAAACAAAAAAGAAAAAGTAGTTTAACGAGATATATACATATTCACACACACAAAAACCTTTATTAAGACACACAGGTCTTACAGAGGATTCTCCTTGGGGTTACAAGACGGAGAAACCTATGAAAGTGGGAAATAAAAAATGGAGAAAGATTATATGATATATACATATTTACATATCAGTATGCAAATTGATTACATTAGTAGTCACTTATTTAGTTAAGTACATTCTGCAGAATTTGTTGAATCTTTGGTGTATGTCCTTAGTGTAGACCAGATGTTGCATATTTGTTATGGGAGAGAAGTTGATTTAGTCGATTTAAATTTTATGAGTTTTATTTTTATAATATGATACATATTAGCGCACTTCTCTTATGAGCATTCGTAACTATTATAGACGCGTATGATTCTTTTAAAAATTAAACAATTTTCTACTTCCCTTACAGCAATGAAAGCCTCGCTTATTAGTGGTAAACCCTCCCAGTGGTTTCACCATTTTAATCTACCATTTTAAAAAATGTTGTTTATGTTTTGGGGAAAAACAGACACCATATATAATCGACTTGATTTACATCAATGTAGATAATTAAAAAGTTACTTTAGAACATAACTCATTGTAAATAGCTCAACTTGATCAACTTTCTCTCTCCACGATACTAATTATTACAGATAACTTCATCAACTTCCATCATTGCTTAACATACTGTAAATAACTACCTTGTGATTTCTTCTATCTGCTTATGTTGTTGCTTATTTGTTTAATGTATATGTTTATTCAATGCTCTTTTTCTTAATTGTTTATTTTCTTTTTGATAATTCTGTTACCTACTCTACTACAATTCTTGTAAATAGTTTCACGCGCAATTATCCAGATCGGATATAGCGTGTCTTGTTTGCAACTGGAAAATAAATTATATAATCTTAAATTTAAAATATTTACAAATTTACTTGAGAATTTTGATTATATTAAATTATAATTGTAAAACTTTATTAAAATTGAATTTATATGATTATTTATGTATGTTTATTTATTTATTTAACAGTTGGGAGAGACATGCCATATCCACAATTAGGATAATTACGTGTATATATTACATTATATACAATTAACACAATTGAACATTGGGAAGCATGAAAATTAAACATTCGATGTCATATTTTGCATATAGTAATTAGAAATAGTAGCTTGAAATATGTACAGTCAACACTTTCGCCTTGAAATATATATCCTGCAGAATTTATTAAACTCTTAATGTATTGGTCTTTATTGTAAACAACTTGTATTTGTCAGGTAAAGTTGGTTTTCTTAGGTATGTTTGGTAAGTGTATGAATATAATTTTATAAATAACTAGCGGATGTACCCGGCTTTGCCCGGGTTTTACCCGAGTAAAGGTTTGTCTAACGAACATTTGTTAAAACAATTCTCTATAAACTTATAAAAATATATAATAGATATATTTTGATAATTTGAAACTCGTAAATTTGAATCTCTCGATAAAGTGATCATTTTTTCCCGGTCCCTGTGTGCCGTGTCATCCTGAATTTTGTCTTTCCTAATTTTCTACAAAATTACAAAATCATCGTTTTATCTAGTGAACATTTTTTCCCGGTCCCTTGAAAAATACTCGATAAGTTGAATAAAATCATGGTCGTTTATGGAAGATGGACGAAGTTCCCGGAGGTCATCTTGGGCAAGCCCCCGCGAGGCTTTTTTCTTGTCTACTTGGCACAGCTGTGTCACCAACTCTGCCCCCGCGCGCCAGGACCTCTTGACCCCTCTGCCCCTCCGATTGGTCGGTGGGTACTTGGACTGTCCATCCGGCCGGCGGCCGGACGATTACATTCTCTCGACAGGGGGTGGGGCAGATTTCCTGCTTAAGCCTATCTCCGTCGCAAGGTGGCGCTGCTTGCGAGTTAAATATACAAATCTGCAAATAACTCTAAGGATATTCAAGAAATTATTTTTCAGAAACCTTCCCAGTACTATACTTAATAACTTCCCAAAGTTTCATGGCGTTCCAATGAGTGGTTTAGTCAGGCATAAAGGACAGACACACACACACATACATTCTTTTATATATATATAGATATACAATATTATAGAAATCATTCATGGTCAAAACCTTTTAAATAAAGGTATATATTTACCTAAGTAAATAAGACTTTAAGTAAATTCGACCAATTCCATAACCCCTCTTGTAGAATGCTATGAAATTGAAGCCGTCCCTGTACTGATGAAGGTCATAGCCCGAAACCATGGTATACAGGTTGTTGGCTTTTGTCTGAATTTATCTGGTGTTGTGACTAATTCTTTATCGTTACTAGTAAAGTTTTTTAGGTAGTTAACCAGTGAATCGTTCTGAAGTACAATTAAATGGAGAGGCGCCTCTTTAGGCATATTGTTGCGTTGTTGGTTGACAAAGAATAACTTCCGTGGGTACAAAGGATCTTTAGGACTTTATTTAAGCCTAATCGATAGAATAATTACAGAAGAGTCCAAAAAATAAAACAACAATAAAGAAAAAAGCAGTTACAAACTCACCAACTGCAGCACGGTGAGGTAAATCAGGAGCAGAACAGGAGACAGAAGTTCGTAGAACCTTCTAGAATCTTCCAGGAAGTACATCGGCGTCGGCGGTAAGCAGCAGTCCGACTTCTTGAGACAGCAGCTTGCTTGGAGTACACCGCGTAGCTTCGTTCTTCGACTCCCCTTCCATGAGTTCCTCATCCCTATATTTACCGGAGTAGATCTTTCCAGAACGGTCATGGTTGGTTAGCCAATCACAAAGCCGCCAGGCTTGAGCATTGCGCAATCGCTACTGATTGGCCAATCCGTTGTTTTCCGATTTTTCTACATTTTTCTAGAACGTTCTAAAAAACATTCTCTTCTGAAATGCGCCATTTTTCTTTTTATGTAACAATATGAATATAATCCTCCCGCAACTTTAAGAGGTAAATATATATATGGAAAATTTACTCCCGGAAAAATTTTCTATCTATATTCTGGCCATAGATTTGACCCAGCCACTTTGCCAGCTAAACATCTCTTTAGCAGATTGTGAAGATTCCATTAGATCCCGTGTGGATCTCATGGAATAAAGTCCGTTCTAGACTGGCGAGGGCCATTAGCCCGAAACCATGGTCTCTAGGTGGACGCTTCTCAGTTTGTCAAAGCTGGTGTTGTGGCTTTGTCACCAACCTGAGACCGCTAGTTTGCGGCGACGGTCAATAGATGGCGTCTAGTTTTGATGTTTAATTTGACGGGATATGCACTCTATGCTTCTATATATATGTATGTGTATGAAATTAATATATATTTCCTGTTGAATGAGGTGGTGAGAAGCAGAGCTGGAGCTTTTGCCTTGTTCAAATTTTAGAAGACGGCTGAAGAGAAGGGGAAGCTATAAACATAATCTAATTGATGTAAATAATTATATGTAAATATTCTTTGTCAGGATTAGAATGACGAATTCTGTATGGGACTTTGATTCCAGTAAAAGGCTTGTTTATGCTGTTGTATATAGTCACAGTGTAGAAAATACTATACTGTAACTACTACATAAAGGTTTCTCTCTGTATTCTTAGTTCTCTTCTCTTCAATTACTCTGTAAACTGGCAAATCCTTTATAGGACGAGAGGTCATCAATAAAGGCTTTTGTTGTTGTTGTTTAAATTAATATATATTAATAAAATGGAAATTTCATAAGTGGACATCACTAAAAACTTTCGTTACAATGCATCAATTTCAACCAAATTTTCAACATTTATGTAAAACGAGATGGAGCAGGTTTTGCTTAACATCAAAATATATTTCCTAACATTAACATGCGTAACTTCGCTGCTATCGATTAAATACAAAAAAAAATCAACAGAGTTAATTTTATTTATATATAAATACAAAAATAAAAATCAACAGAGTTAATTTTTTCACATACTAGCTAATAATCTCAATCTTTAACATTGTTTATTATACTTCAACTTTTATTTCTACATTTGTTTTCAAATACCCAATTGTTTTATCATGTTTCTAATTTCGCCTAACAAATATACAAATTTATAGTGACCTCGGGGGGGGGGGGGGGGGGGGGGGGATCAGTCAAATCTATAAAAATATTTCTCAGACGATTTCAGCAACAGCGAAATGTGTTTAAGGTATTAATTTGATGCTACATAAGTTAAATTCCTTATTTTATAATCTAAATCCAATTTTTTTTTTTGCATCAAAACGTAAAATACAAGGTTGTCCCAAAAGTTCGTAAACATATTATGATTTATATTTTGCAAGTGTTTACCAACTTTTAGGACAACCTTGTAATTCTATAACTTGGCCCACCTACTGATTGACCACCCTTGATATAGAACATCAGAGATTAAATCATTATTCTATAAGAATTCTGTTATAATTTTACTAAGGTTACCAATATTACTAAGGTTGTCCCTAAAGTTCGTAAACACTTGCAAAATATAAATCATAATATGTTTACGAACTTTTGGGACAACCTTATTTATTATAACAGAATATTGGTCAAATCTCCTTTCTTGGTTAATCAAGAAAAGCCAACTACGTTAGAGTTGCAGGCTGTTGGCCCTTGTCATCGTGGCTTTGGTCAATATTCCGGAATAATTAGTAATCAACGAATTTTTATATTTATTCCGATAGATGGCACAAACCATCAGCAGATTTCAATTTAACGTTCAGAAGAAACTTATGTCTAAATATATCAACTTGATTACAGTACAATTTTACACTTTTCTCTCTTAAACTGGCGAAACCGCTGGGAGGGTTCACCACTGATGAGCCAGGCCCTCCCATTAATTTTTCCATTGCACTAAGGGTAGTACAAATTGTTTAATTTCAAAAAGAATCTTACGCGTCTAAAATAGTTACGAATTTTCATAACTTTTCTCTCTATCTCTCTCTCCAACACCTCGACCTGCCCACTCTGTGGGAAAGAACTCTCGCAGTCCATCGGTGGCGGAGTCTTTTCCGCGGTGGGTGCTACCAATGAAGACCTTGTATATATTGTCAAGAAGCCCAGCGGCTCCAATCACGAGAGGCCCCATGGGACGTTTGTCAATCATCGCTGGACACCAGGTGTGAGGGGTTCTGTGGAATCTGGCCGGCGGGGGGAGCTGAGGTCCCTCATTAGGATTAACTCTGTCTTGGGGTAAGTCGTATACTCTATCTCTCCCTTTTAATAAACTAATTATCCCCAAACTTCCCCTTGCTTTATTTATCTCCGCGACATATTTTAATAATGTCAAGAAGCCCAGCGGCTCCAATCACGAGAGGCCCCATGGGACGTTTGTCAGATGACGGCAGAACTTCAGGATCTCATCTACCGTCTGTATGTCTTTCGCCACCAATACCTGGTATGTGTCCTCCGAAATTCCCTTTATAATGTGAGCAACTATCTCACCTTCTTCCATGCGAGGGTTCACCTGGTGGCAGAGACTAAGAATCTCCTGGATGTATGACTCGCTGGATTCCTCGGCCTTCTGTGCTCTTGACTTCAGAACTTCCTCGGCGCGTCGAGCAGAATCCTCCTGCAGTCCGAACACACCGCGGAATGCGTCTTCAAAGCTTCTCCACGAGTTGAGTGATTCTTCGTTATTATCAAACCACCTTCCAGCAGTTCCGCTCAAGTAAAATACGACGTTGGCAAGCTTCATGGTCTCGTCCCATCTGTTGTACTTCGACACTCTCTCGTACTCTTTCAACCACTGTCCAGGGTTTATATTTCCATCTCCAGAAAAGGTAGAAGGATCTCGTTGGCGCTGACAAGGGAGATAGGATCCGCTAACAGTAGGTCTGTGGTCGTCTTCCATTTCTATTCGTTGTGGCAAAGGTTGAAGAATTGGTTCACGTCCCTGTAGACGTCGACTTCTTCGAAGTTCCGTCACGCTACCCAGCGTCTCCGCCAAAATATGTCGCGGAGATAAATAAAGCAAGGGGAAGTTTGGGGATAATTAGTTTATTAAAAGGGAGAGATAGAGTATACGACTTACCCCAAGACAGAGTTAATCCTAATGAGGGACCTCAGCTCCCCCCGCCGGCCAGATTCCACAGAACCCCTCACACCTGGTGTCCAGCGATGATTGACAAACGTCCCATGGGGCCTCTCGTGATTGGAGCCGCTGGGCTTCTTGACAATATTTTATATAGTAGAACCTCCATGTGAAAACACTCACGCTAAAGGACTATTCTCTACAAAGAACATTTTTCAATTTAAAAATTATCATTTTTACTATTTTGCAACTCTCCGGTAAGAGGACACCTCTCTCTAAAGGACACTTTATCTCTGCAATTAGGTGTCCTTTACAGGAAGGTTCTACTGTATTTAGCAACTATCCGGTAAGAGGACACCTCTCCCTAAAAAACACTTTGGCTCTGCAATTAGTTGTCCTTTACAGGGAGGTTCTACTGTAGCAACTATCCAGTAAAAGGACACCTCTCTTTAAAAGACACTTTGGGTCTGCAACTAGGTATCCTTTACAGGGAGGTTCTACTGTTTTTAGTAACTCTCCGGTAAAAGGACACCTCTCTTTAAAAGACACTTTGGGTCTGCAACTAGGTATCCTTTACAGAGAGGTTCTACTGTATTTAGTAACTCTCCGGTAAAAGGACACATCTCCCTAAAGTACACTTTGGCTCTGCAATTAGGTGTCCTTTACAGAGAGGTTCTACTGTATTTAGTAACTCTCCGGTAAAAGGACACCTCTCCCTAAAGGACACTTTGGGTCTGCAATTAGGTATCCTTTACAGGGAGGTTCTACTGTATTTAGTAACTCTCCGGTAAGAGGACATCTCTCCCCAAAGGATACTTTGGCTTTGCAATTAGGTGTCCTTTACAGGGAGGTTCTACTGTAGCAACTATCCGGTAAGAGGACATCTCTCCCCAAAGGATACTTTGGGTCTGCAATTAGGTGTCCATTACAGGGAGGTTCTACTGTACATATATTTATCAATTTTATATATTTATTCATCTATGTATATATATTCTTATTTGATCTTATTTATTTATATTTATTATGTATTTAACCATATATAAACTTATATGTTCTATTAATAAATCAGTTTCAATCTCTCTCTAATAATCTCTAAAACAAAGACGTTTAAAGGTAAATTCCCAAATATATATTTACAAAGTCTTTTTGAATATTGAATATAACTAAAATACACATATCCCCCGATTTACACGGTAGATACGTTCCTGAGAAAAACGTGTAATTTTCGAGAAATTTTTATGCGAAGAAATACAGACACAGTGTGCGTGTGCAGTAAGTCAGCACATAAGCTCGGGATTCCTCGTGAGATGTGTACACAGCGCATGTGTTCAATCACAGTAGCATTTAGTATAGTGCGATAAAAACAAAAACAAAAACTTACTTGGAAAACCGTGTAAAACGAAAACGTGTAAAACAAGTACCTTGTAAATCGGGGGATAGGTGTAGTTCGTATGATATTCTTTGTTATTCAACTAAATAGAAATTGAATGTGTTTTTTTCCTCTGTTCCAAAATCAATTTATTAGGTACAGCTCAAAAAGAACAACCTAATTTATGATATTTGCAACAATGAATAATATGTGAAGGTTATTCACATATTAAACAAAATGTTAACGTGGGATTCAATCCCGGTTCATGACTGTCGGGAAACGAGGGTGTTACCTACTCGTCCACCGACTTTTATGCGTTTTTTGGTTGTTTTTTTCCCGGTTCCATTTCAAAATCACATTAATAGGTACCGCTCAACAAGAACAACCTAGTTCATGATAATTGAAACAGTGAATAATATGTGAAGTTCAAATATTAAACAAAATGTTAACGCAGGATTCAATCCCGGTTCATGGCTGTCAGGAATAGAGGGTGTTACCTACTTGTCCACCGACTTATTTTATGTTTTTTTCAATTATAAATATAAAATATATTTACAAAAATATATATAATAAAAATAGTATTTGAATAAATATATAATATATGTTGTGTTGAGACATATTTAAAATAAAATATAAGAATGTATAATATATGCCAAAAATATATTTTTAAATTTAAAAAAAGAATATTTAAAAGAAGCGAATAAAATAGAAGTTTTAAAATCAGAAAACACAATAGACACATAGTCTTTATAAAACCCTAAAACCAATAGGCAAGCTCAACAAAAAGGAAATTCGCTAGCATAATGTAAAAGCAAACAGCCATTTCTTTATACAATGAAGGCCTTCCTTACCAGATTTAACGCCTTTCGGAAGAAAGAAAGGAGACGTCGATTTTAAAGAGAGTTCTTGTAAATTAGTCCGACACGGCTTGTAGAATTCATCTTTGTTTAAGTCTCCGTTGTTCACAAATCTTCTGATTATATAGAGCCGAACGATCGGAAGAAGAAAGAAAAGAAGGGGGGAGGATTGAAAAAAAAAAAAAGAGACAAGAGCCTGGAATTAAAAACAACGGAGGATAAAAGAGAAGGGAAGTCTTGAGAAAGGCTTGGTGAACGTAGAACGCCTTGCAAAACATTCTCTTAGCCCCCACCGACGTATTCCCAGAGTGAGAAAAAAGGAAGAGGATCAGCCCATAATTATTCTTTCTATTATAGAAGGACGGAGCCCAAGAAAGAGGAGGAGAGGCCAATTCCATTATGCAAATAAGCGTTACCTTAGCTAGCCAGCTTTCCCTAATGAATTCTTGTGAGGCAAGACAAATACGCGAGGATTTAAAGCTGGGGTGTGGAGACCCCGTAAGGAATTGTCTTATTTTAGCTGCTTCTGGCTTCATGCATATGCTAACTTGGCGTCCTTTTCTACATTCTAACGATCCAGTAACTAATCGCTCAAAGTCGTCCCCTTCACATCCCAATCTCTTCACCAGCGGCTCTCAGCAGATTAAACGACCGTGAACGGAATGCGAGACAACTTACTTCTTTAATATTTCTTTCCCAACCTGAAAAATAAATAAATGTATAATTTTCACATTAATTTTCACTCCCTCCTCTTATTTTCATTTATCTATTATTTTATTACATTTTTCAGTTCCCTCTATGCTGACAGAAATACATCATCCGATTCGTATTTCAAGTTTCCCCACCATTCTACCAAGGCAATAAATGTTCCGGTAAAGTAATGCGAAATGCTAAGCATCTGTTTATGCACGATGAACTGTTAATGTCTACTTAAGACACCAGAATGGTTTTGCATTTTGAAAAGACGTTATCTGACATTGGGAACCCATTTTATTGTCACTTACACTGAGCGTTAAATGGCTATCTCTTTACATTCATTAAGATTTATGTTAATTTTCTCTTAATTACTATTCAAATACGATATTGTTTAGCTGAAAGGCTAATTATATTTATTAGGTATTGTCAGGATTTTTCAATTAAGAGATATTTTTTATCTCTTTCGTATTAAATCTACAGTAAACTCTCCTATAACCCGATTAATGTGTTCCGTGTTGTATGAAATCGCGTTATAGGAATTCGCGTTGTAAGAAATAAAACTTGTATAACGCGAATGTTGTTAGGGTAAATTGTTTTATTTTATAACGCGTTATACGAAAATTCGCGTTGTATAAATAAATTTGTCGCATTTTTTTTATCGCGTTGTAAAAACTCGCGTTATAGGAGAGTCTACTGTATTTAAAGGTTTGATAAATGGATGTAATCTTGATCAATCTTTTTTACATTTCTAATGTTCAAATAGAGATGAGTTTTACATATATTATTTTTCAATGTTTTGAATAGAAAATATATAAATTATTTAATTGACGGTTGAGGAGAAAGATAGAAGAATATTAAACATATACAGTCATGGATAAAAACTAAGAAAGTTTCATACAGTGGACCCTCGGTTTACGAGCACCTTGGAGTACGAGCTTTTCGCAGTACGAGCAAAATTTTTTGAAAAATTTTACCTCGGATTACGAGTGAAATTTCGCATTACGAGCAAACTCGTGATGGTTGCCCGTAATCGTGATGGATGAAAATTCACTGGGATCCCTCCCTTCAGATCAGATTCGGGAAATATGTAAAATGTGGGAAACTGTGCAATTGTTCGTAGCAAGAAGAATTGCCCGAGTTTCAATTATTAAAAATAAGAAATTAGTTTCGCACTACGAGCGTTTTGGAGTACGAGCATGGCTCTGGAACGGATTATGCTCGCAAACCGAGGGTACACTGTATTTTGATATGTTTTTTTTTATTGTAAGAGAGACAAAGGGAATTTTGTTCATACTTGATTATCTTGTGTGTCTTCAATAAAGGTCACTGTAATATCTTTCAGAATTATTGTCTGAATTCCAATATACATGCTAAAAGGTACAACTTCTTTAGGTTTTGTCCATTAGTGTATATTGGTTATCTCATGTGTCTTCAATAAAGGTCACTGTAATATCTTTCAGAGTTATTGTCTGAATCCCGATATAAATATTAAAAGGTACAACTCCCTAAATTTTGTCCATGAGTGTATCTTTCAGAGTTATTGTCTGAATCCCGATATACATGCTAAAAGGTACAACTCCCTAAATTTTGTCCATGAGTGTATCTTTCAGAGTTATTGTCTGAATCCCGATATACATGCTAAAAGGTACAACTTCCTTAAATTTTGTCCATGAGTGTATCTTTCATAGTTATTGTCAAATCCCGATATACATGCTAAAAGGTACAACTCCATAAATTTTGTCCATGAGTGTATCCTTCAGAGTTATTGTCTGAATCCCGATATACATGCTAAAAGGTACAACTTCCTTAAGTTTTGTACATGAGGGTATCTTTCAGAGTTATTGTCTGAATCCCGATATACATGCTAAAAGGTAAAACTTCCTTAAGTTTTGTCTATGAGTGTATCTTTTAGAGTTATTGTCTGAATCCCAATATACATGCTAAAAGGTACAACTTCCTTAAGTCCTATCTATGAATATTCATATACTGGAGCATATATGTGGTAAATCTCTCGTATTTGAAATAGCATAAATTAGAGGCAAAATTTAGTGAACTATGAATGCAGAAATTAGACTGATGTATAAATCCAAGAGAATAAAAACAAGATGCAATCAAATTATAAAGCAAAAACGCACCATCTATATTGTAACAAAGTATTTATTATTTTGTAAACAGAGTATCATTTTTATGTTTATATTTTACTACTCTGTAAACTTCCCTCATTGCTTATCTTTTGTTTACCACCCATAGTTTGTTCTTGCCTGAAATTAATTGCTGTCTCATCCCGTAGTTGGTCTTTCCTAATTTATAAGTCGAAGAAAGTCAAACTTTTTTTTTTTGCTTATCCTTAGTACACGTAGTAGAGGCCATGATAATAATGATGGGTAGAAGTTGGCGGCTGCTTTTACTGTAAGCGCACCACATGTCTACATGTGTGAAAAACATTTCAACTTTGCACTTAGAAATATGCCAGAGCCCTCGTTTGGTTACATGCACTCGCTGGTGGGGTTGAACTTTTGCAAGAATCGGGGGCCATTGTAGCATTTTTTTAAATCAGAAAAAAAGTGCCCAATGCGGGAATCGAACTCGGATCGTAGCGGTCGTAAACCAACGGTTTTGACCATCCTTCCATTGACCCCAGGGAGAAAAGTGACCCCAAACAAAAGTGTGAATATAGACAGTGGAATAAAGACAAAAGTGTGGATCTAGACAGTGGAAGAAAGACAAAAGGTGTACTTAGACAGTGGAATAAAGACAAAAGTGGGGACCTGGGCAAAGGATAAATATAAAAGCGTGGACATTGGCAGTGAAAGAAAGACAGTAGGGGAAATAGGCAGTGCAAGAAATATTGAAGTGGGACTAAGGCAGAAGTGGTACAGAAGCAATGGAAGAAAGACAAGAATGAAGGAGTGGACAAGTGAAGCAGTCAAAGAAAGACAAGAATGAAGCAGTGGAAGAAAGACAATAATGAAGCAATGGAAGAAAGACAAGAATGAAGCAGTGGACAAGTGAAGCAGTGGAAGAAAGACAAGAATGAAGCAATGGAAGAAAGACAAGAATGAAGCAGTGGACAAGTGAAGCAGTGAAAGAAAGACAAGAATGAAGCAGTGGACAAGTGAAGCAGTGGAAGAAAGACAAGAATGAAGCAGTGGAAGAAAGACAAGAATGAAGCAGTGGACAAGTGAAGCAGTGGAAGAAAGACAAGAATGAAGCAGTGAACAAGTGAAGCAATGGAAGGAAGACAAGAATGAAGCAGTGGACAAGTGAAGCAATGAAAGAAAGACAAAAATGAAGCAGTGGACAAGTGAAGCAATGGAATAAAGACAAGAATGAAGCAGTGGACAAGTGAAGCAGTGAAAGAAAGACAAGAATGAAGCAGTGGACAAGTGAAGCAATGGAAGAAAGATAAGGATGAAGCAGTGGAAGAAAGACAAGAATGAAGCAGTGGACAAGTGAAGCAGAGAAAGAAAGAAAGTGAGCTGGGGCAGGTGCCATATTTAGCGGTCAAGATGACAGACAGGGCCGTAAATTAATCCCACCCTCCCCTCCATTAGCGGATAATTAACGACAAAGCTGTCAAGCGGCGTCTACACATATTAAATCCTCGTAGACACTCAATCCCCTACTTTTGTCTTCTTCCTCCAGGATAAATATTAATAAATCAGGAAGTTTGATGATATCCTCATCCTGCCTTCCACACTGCATACAGGAGCTTCCATCTCGTCTTCTTTCTTATCTCCACTCAATCATATCAGGGTATCAAGTTGTGACCCTTAATGGTGTATGTTTGACAACCATCATGACTGGGTGAAGTAGAATGTGTCTACCTTTGTCATTAAAACTGGAAGCACTACTCAGTGGCAGGCCGACTTAGCTCCAAAAGAAATGGCTACCTCTGACATGAGGAACAGATGCCATGTGCAGCCACTCCTAACATGGAGTACAAACGCTGCTTATATCCTGTATCCCTGGATTAGGAGTCCTTACAGGGTACTATCAGCCGGGCCAGTTGAGCCCAGGTTTTTAGTGAGCTTGTTACTGCTTCCCCTCCTCCTTTTTCATCCGGGTTTGGGACCGGCAAAGGCGTTTCTCGAAGTGTGTGAAAGTTAATATTCAAACAAATACAAATATTGTAGATATTGACATGTATCTGACGTGCTTCTGACAAGGATTCTCTCGGAGTCTTTGAACTCTGTTCCTAATAGCTTTGCGTCTTTTCTCTTGCGGCGTGAAGAGCAGCTTTGTCGTTATATCGTCTATAGGGACATCGTCATCACGGAAGAAAGTATTGGCTTTGGACGGCGGTGGAATCCTAGAACCAGTCTTGGAAAATGTATATCACAGCACCCATATCCTCAGAGTTTTCTCGCCGATCTTCATTTTGTCTTCCCTAATCTACCCAGCATCTCTAACAAATATAATGTAGAAAATTAGGAAAGACAAACTTCAGGAAGACGCAGAAATTTATATAAAATAATATGTCTCCATATCCAAAGACTGCGCTAAGAGAAGATCATAAAGTAATTTCAGAATCATTTTTCTATTACAGGAACGTTCTCCTGGTAGTTTTACTCTGGGAAGGGGACATTAAAGCTACTGTATTCAAATATGTCAAATATCGTCATTGTTTTTCTCAATACAATGAGAGGCCAGATATTTGCGTTGCCATCAGCGACCATTCCAAGTTAACGACCACATTTTAAAATAGCCGAGTTCTCGGTTTTAATATAATATCCCCAATAGCGACCTCTTCGCTTCAAATACGACCACCGCAATGATTCCCAAATCTAAAGGTTCTTCCAGAAAAGTTCTGAATAACGAATGCTTTAATTATAATCCATATATTTATACGAGTAACCTTGTCTTATTGAAAATTAAAAAGTATATTTGTTTTTTCGGTGAGTATAAAATACACTCATGGACAAAACTTAAGGAAGTTGTACCTTTTAGCATATATATCAGGATTCAGACAATAACTCTAAAATATATTACAGTGACCTTTATTGAAGACACAGAGATAACCAAGTGTGTATACACTCATGGACAAAACTTAAGGAAGTTGTACCTTTTAGCATATATATCAGGATTCAGACAATAACTCTAAAATATATTACAGTGACCTTTATTGAAGACACAGAGATAACCAAGTGTGTATACACTCATGAACAAAACTTAAGGAAGTTGTACCTTTTAGCATGTATATCGGGATTCAGACAATAACTCTGAAAAATATTAAAGTGACCTTTATTGAAGACACACGAGATAACAAAGTGTGTATACACTCATGGACAAAACTTAAGGAAGTTGTACCTTTTAGCATGTATATCAGAATTCAGACAATACCTCTGAAAGATATTACAGTGACCTTTATTGAAGACACACGAGATAACCAATATACATTCATAGACAAAACTTAAGGAAGTTGTACCTTTTAGCATTGTATATCGGGATTCAGACAATAACTCTGAAAGATATTACAGTGACCTTTATTGAAGACACACGAGATAACCAAGTGTGTATACACTCATGGACAAAAGGAAGTTGTATCTTTTAGCATGTATATCAGGATTCAGACAATACCTCTGAAAGATATTTGATACATAGTGACCTATATTGAAGACACCCGAGATAACCAAGTGTTTATACACTCATGGACAAAACTAATGGAAGTTGTATCTTTTAGCATGTATATCAGGATTCAGACAAAAACTCTGAAAGGTATGATAGTGACCTTTATTGAAGATACACGAGATAACCAAGTGTGTATACACTCATGGACAAAACTTAAGGAAGTTGTATCTTTCCGCATGTATATCGGGATTCAGACAATAACTCTGAAAGATATTACAGTTCGTTATTTCTCTTTAAAATTAATTTCGATTTTTGTTTAAAAGAAACATTCGCGGTATAATTGCAATTTTCGTTTTACAATCATCAGCCGCGTTATATTGAATTTTAAATTACTTTATATAATATTTACGAACGGAAAAATATGTCCAGGGTAGCCTAGTGGACATGGCATCTGCCCGGTAAGCGGAACACAGTGGGTTCGTTTCACATCCCTGGACACTTTTATTTTTCCGTTTGTCATTACTCTTCACAATTCATCCTATCATACTTCATCCGTAAAGTTAGAAATAATCGCTATTTCTCTTTAAAATAAATTTCGATTTTTGTTTAAAAGAAATATTCGCGGTATAATTGCAATTTTCGTTTTACAGTGACCTTTATTGAAGACGAGATAACCAATATACACTCATGGGGACAAAACTTAAGAATGTTGTACCTTTTAGCATGTATATCTGGATTCAGACAATAACTCTGAAAGATATTACAGTGACCTTTATTGAAGACGAGATAACCAATATACACTCATGGGGACAAAACTTAAGAATGTTGTACCTTTTAGCATGTATATCTGGATTCAGACAATAACTCTTAAAGATATTACAGTGACCTTTATTGAAGACGAGATAACCAATATACACTCATGGACAAAACTTAAGGAAGTTGTACCTTCTAGCATGTATATTAGGATTCAGACAATAACTCTGAAAGATATTACAATGACCTTTATTGAAGACACGCGAGATAACCAAGTTTGAAAACCTTGAACAAGTTAGAACACCTCTGTCTCCTTTAAAAAAATCGAGAATAGGTTACATCAAAATATAAAACTTCTTCAAATTTTGTCTATGATTGTACTTTCCAAAACGAAATAAACAATTAATTAAGAGTAGTGTATTTTTCCAAGTCTTGTCATTAAAATCCTGAAGAAATTAATAGTGTTATGTGAATTATAATCAGGCGATTATGGCTCATTGAAGAACACAGCTATGTCCCTCTAAGGACACTTACACTGTCATACATGTATGCCTTTACATTTGTCTATACATATATACAATAATTTTAGGCCGTAAAAAGAAGAGTCATATGATATTAACAAGGAGAAAGAGAGAAAAAAAAACATTTTCATCAAATGCTTACCTCAAAATTGTTTAATTATCATTATTATAAAAAGATAAGAGAAAAAAGTTAAGAGTTTAAACATTTTAAGGACAAATGAAGCTCTGAAATCTCAACGAGAACAGAGAACTGTGTACAAAAGAAAGAAATGTCTGGCTATATCTAAAATCTACATAATATAAATTATCAGTTTCTTAAAAGATATTTGTTGCTATATAATTCAAAATATATATCTCTCTACAAAAAAATGTATTAAATTTAATATACATTTATTAACTAAAAATAAAAATACTTGGATCTGTTACTATTAAATTATTGTCGATTCTATAGTCTTGAAAAACAGGACAATATAGTAAAAGATGTATTGAGGTTTGTTCCTCATGTCCACAAAAACAACTCGAGTCTTCCACTGTTTTAATTATTTTTAAAAAGTTTCTAAAATTTCTATGATTAGAAATTGTGGTGTATTTGGGTTAATTAAAAAGTAGAAATAGATTTTAGGCGTTATTTATTCAAATGGATTTTATTATATTATACCGTACACCGGAGTAGATGCAAAATCCAAAATTACAAGTCAACAACAGCGTAATGATGATAAGGTATATATTACGATATATACAATGAAAAAACATTAGAAAAAAATTAAAAAATTAAATAAACTTTTATTTAATTTTTCCGTCACTAGATGGCGCTCTGCTATCTAAAAAAAGCACATGTGCTTGTGGTCAGGATATGCTCTCTTTATTTTTAATATATATAATATATCACAGAATAATAATCTGTGGATTTAAAAATTATTAGAATATAAATATATGACTGAAATGAATAGAGGATTATAATAGTTTGAATGTACAATAATATCTAAAAAGTTTATCATTGAAATTTGACCAAACTTCTGCGAAGGTCTGGGCGAAAGAAAAGTTTTAAAACATTTCCGAACATCGTATCAATCGACCAAGGAGGCAATTCTTTTGGCATTTGGGTGAAAGACGATTGACAAGATGTCACCAATATGTCACTATGTCTCATCCAATAATCGCTATGACATTTTGGTCAACTTAACCCTTAGAACTTGATACCATAGGAAAACTATATCATTTTTTATTTTTCTTTAACAAAATTGCAGAATACACGCTATATCCACAAATCGGATATTTACGTGTGAAATATATACATTTGAATGAAAGGAAAATTAGTTTAAAGGGATATATACATATTTACATATCAGTATTGATTACATTAGTAGTCAGTTATTTAGTTAAGTACATTCTGTAGTCTTTGGTGTATGTCCTTAGTGTAGACCACATGTTTGTTATGGGAAGTTGATTTAGTTCCCTAAGGTCAGCGGGCAGTCAGTTAATAAGTGTCTGGGGTTCTGTTCTTCGCCTCCACACGAGCATCCAGGTGATTCAGCTTTGCCAATTTTTAACAGGTATGAGTTGAAGTCGTCATGTCCAGTGAAGAATTGCAAAAACTGGAAAACTATATCATCATCATTCTATTTTTGAATTGTAATTTTGGATTTTGCATCAACTCTGATGTAATATTAAAAAATCCATTTAAATAAATAAGTCCTAAAATATATTTCTACTTTTTAATTAAACTAAATACACCACATTTCTAATCATAGAAATTTTAGAAGCTTTTTAAAAACAATTAAAGTAGTGGAAGACTCGAGTTGTTTTTGTGGACATGAGGAACAAACCTCAATACAGTAAACTCTCCTATAACGCGATTAATGTGTTCCGTGTTGTATGAAATCGCGTTATAGGAATTCGCGTTGTACGAAATAAAACTTGTATAACGCGAATGTTGTTAGGGTAAATTGTTTTATTTTATAACGCGTTATACGAAAATTCGCGTTGTTTAAATAAATTTGTCGCAATTCTTTTATCGCGTTGTACGAAATCGCGTTGTAAAAACTCGCGTTATAGGAGAGTCTACTGTACATCTTTTACTGTATTGTC